>WOVY01009881.1:0-600000 GCA_013436015.1 Rhipicephalus annulatus
GAATGTGCGTAGCTCGCAGGGAACGCGAGGTTTCACTACTACGATGTAGTCGTCGCGAGAGAGGCGAGGAGTTTGACGCGGACGCCACTTGCGTTGCTTCGCTGGCTGCGAGGACGAAGCAGAAGTAGGCACACCACCGGAGGGATGGCGCGCCGGCGTTCCTTGCAAGGCTGGGGAATGTGGCCCGCTGTGGCGTCTCGTTGTTGTTGAGACGCAGACTTCGATTTCGCTTGCTTGCGTTGCCACTGTCTCACCATGTCGTCGAGGTATTCATCTTCTGATGGCGTAGTGTTTACGGAGGATGAAATCTCCATGGACAGCATTTGGCTTGAGGTAGGATCATAGCCCGTAACCACGTTAGCGGCCACCATCGCCGGGCTGAGAGCCCTGAGCGAGGCGGCGTGTAGCCGGGAGTGAAGGACGTCCCTCAAGTGTCAAAACTGAACCCACCTGGGCGAAGGTGTTGTCTAGGCGAAGCGGAGAACTTGGCAGTGACGATAATCCAAGTTTCAGGGGGTACCAAGGTGGATGTCTGCAGAAATAGCAGGAAAATTACGGAGGCGATGTGGAGTGCGTCCGTCACATCGAGCGCTCGCAAGCGCCCCCCCCCCCTCGTTCTTGTGTGCAACCACGTGCAGCGGCTCCCAATTTGATGAGCATGACGCGGCCCAGCGGCGAGCCCCATTGGAGGGATTTTGACATCACGGCTAGCCCACGCTTCTGGTTGGACATGTGGTTACTCAAAGAATCCACCGGTGCCTATAAAAAAAGCCCTGCGACGCGTCGCGAGCAGCTGACCTATGCCTCAGAGAAGACTCTCGTCGGTTCGAGCCCCTTCGCAGTCGGTGCGCCCAGTGTCCTTAGCAGTGGCGAGTTTCGTGGTGCCCATCGTAATCTCGTCGGGGGTGCGCTTCGTAACAGCGTGCGAGAGAAGACATTTGGGCTCTTCGAGTCCATAAACTGTCGGCCCCCGGGCCGAATTTGTAACGCCTCTATTTTTGGCTGTACATAAACCTTGCCTTAACTCACCGTCGTCTCGTCCGCTTGTCTATCAGCTCTTCGCAGAAGCAGTCGCGAGCTGAGAAACCTACGCTACCAAACGGCTGGTGACCGTGTCTGCGGAGATCGGAGCAGTGGCACCTTAGGGACCGTGTTGGCGTCGCCGTCTTTCGTAACAGTGGTTGGCAGCTGCGGAATCAGCCGGCGTCAGCGACATCGATGCGGTGAGTGCCTGATGTTTTCCCCTCAGTTCACCAGACTACTCTAGCGCAGGTTATAGTAGTTTAGAGAAGGGCTGTCTGAAGCATTGGAGTAAGCAAAGCCGAAGCGCTGTGAAGGCAAAGTTAATGCGGAGGATGCAAACACGGCAGTGTTAAAAAATTTCGCAGCATATCCACGGAGGGAACGATGGAGAGTGGGGCGAAGCATTCGTCTGTCCATTCGTGCTTGCTTCCATTCGTCCATGCGTCCGTCTGTGTGACCGTCCATGCGTCCATCCGCCCGTCCGTGCGTGCGTCTGTTCGTGCGTCCGTCCCTGCGTTCGTTCATGCATCCGCCCATGCGATCCGTTCATGGGCCCATCCATGCATATGTCTGTGTGTCTGTTCGTCCATCTATTGCACACTCCATGTACAACAATCTCGCATCTTTTCATCATATATTCCCCAATATAGAAGCACCGCCATCCCACGGGCATTCCAAGGAATAAATGAGTGGTTGCCCATGCACACCTACCTATGGCTTGTGCTTCGGGTCTACTTCCCTCCTTTAACCACCTCGAGTTCATGGTATATACTAATTCACTGTATTCATGTCACTGCGGCCCAACGCTCGCTAAAACTTTCTAAATCAAAGGAGGTTATGCCCAACGAGTATAACATAGCAACCTTTTCCTGTCAGATACTGCTCAATGTACCATACGAGCAAACACCGACGGCAACGAGCATCGGCGACTAAAAACCTGTATCGATATGATTTTGATTATAAAACCATTGCTTTAGGAAACACCTAGCGTATTTCGTTAAGCAGCTGGCTTATTCTTTTTATTTTGGTTAGGAAACAACTGGCGTCTTTTCTTTTTGCTTCTACAAAACATCTGGCGTCTTTCGTTTGTTTTTTAACAATCAACGGCGTTTTGAACAAACATTTTTGTATTGTTTAATCACGCAAAGGAGAAATCACAACCTTGGAGGTAAACAACAGCTGCTACTGGGAATGAGAGACAGCATAAGTTGGCTTTTAACACTTCTACTTCTACTAACGTTTCCTACTGGAACATGTCAATGGCTGCTAATGGGGAATGAGAAACAGGAGCATTCGGCTTTTAGTTAACGCGTTTGCCGCGAACTTTTTATTGTTCAACAAAGCACAGGAGAAATCGCCCACCGGCACCACCTTGCAGGCCAGAATGTAACACTTGTTACTGACTACGATTACGACTACGAGGAACGAATCGGTGCCGCTAAGATCAAAGTCCGAGCAAGCTGTTTCACCGCGCTAGTCGCACAGCCGGACCTGGGGCCACGTCACGCTGACGTTGCCCCACCGGTCCCCTTCAAGAAAAAAGGAAGCAACCTGTGGCAGAGTCGTCGCGCCCTACCGCGAGCGGCCGCTGCCCCCTGGACTCGGGCCTCCCGCCCGGAGCAATCTCCCACCCCCATGCCAGGCATCGCTAGATCCCCGGACGCCGTCTTCTGCCCCGGAAGCCTTCTGCTCTGGTGCGACCTGACGCTGAGCGGTCAATGAGCCGCCCTGTGCACGAAAGTGCAGAGACATCTGCACACTACCAGACCAACAAGTCGCCCTCCCTAGTCCCGCCGGCTGAGCACCCATGAGAACAGCGTACCCACCCCCTTTAGCCCAAGCACTCTTCCGGTGAGGGAGAACTGTTTTCTGTTCACCGCCCCTGATTGGGACGTGTGACGACCTTATAGATGCAGTTGAAGAGACAGCCGGACCTGATAGTGTGCTAGTCTTGCAACACATTGGGGGGCGCGAAGTTCCTTGTGTGTACCTGAAACGCGAGTCAAGCCACAAAGCGTTGGTCGCAGAGGGCTTCAAGGTTAACCGGGAGCGTCTTACAGTAAAAGCGGTAGGACCCCCAGTTGCATTTGTTAACGTATACCACTTTCCGGCTTATATACCAGACGAGGTCTTGACTAACGCTCTTTCACAGTACGGCAAGATAAGAAGTGTTTCCTTTGCATCAGTTCCTAACCGACAAAACAAGCTTAATGGGGTTAGAGTAGTGCGCATCGAAATGAGTAGGCCAGTACTAAACGTCACAACCATCGCGGGGCACCGTGTCATGTGTGAATACCGCGGTATGCACAGAGTGTGCGCAAGGTGTAACGAACCGGGGCACATGGCCACGGCGTGTGCAGCCGCTTATCAAAAGATGTGGTGTATTTGGGCATGACACCGAAGGGTGTGTTGAGGAGTGTAAGAGATGCGGCGGGTGGCACGGCACACGCGAGTGTTTCCGTAAACGCTCGTACCTTGTGGCAGCGCGCGGCCTCCCACCCAAGACGCGGCCAGTTACTAGTAACAACCACACCAGCACCTCACGCCCACCTACCGGAACTGAACCAACATGAGGGCTTCAAGTCCCAAGACCCAGGACTTGGCCCCAACGACAACGAATGTCCCGGACCACTGGCAGTTCGAAAAACCCCTAGGGACGGAAGACGCCCGCACCGTATCAGCGACCCCCGCTCCCTTGAACGAAGGCTCCGAAGCGGGGGACGACACGCTAATTCTGATGGCGACCTGGACGAGTCGAGCAGCCATGAATCCGGCTCTTCAGAATCTACCCGCGACTCCTGGGATTTGTCGCAACCTGCAAGCGAGGAACAAGAAGTGCCAACACAGGCGCCGAGTCCCGAGAACGACGAGCCTGCATACTCTTGTTTTGACGAGATTAGTTTCCCGCCACTTTCACCCCCGACGGCTCTCCCCCCCAACCCTGAAGAGGTCCCCATCGTATTTTGTGGCCGCTACAACCTGCCGGATACTGACCACTTGAGCACGGACCAGTGCACCTTCATCGAGATGCAGACTGCAGGCGCAGCCCCGACCGATAGGCGCGAGCGTTTGAGATCAATGTCCCCTTTAAAAGGCGAGGAAGAGTCAACCGGCCTGCTGTCGAGCCTACCCGCGAACCTTGAAAACAAGCCTAGGCGCTCTAAAGCACCCGTCTGTACCAGCGACAGCGATGCCCCTCCCAATGCGAGGTAGCAGAAATTGAACGCACCCCCGACATAGAAAGGGCACTCGCCCTCAAGCGCAAGCGGAAAAAATAGGCTCTTCGTCAAAGCATCCTCCCTTTCTTTTCTTCTCCGTGTTTGCTCAATGCGAACACAAGAGCGGGGCGCAGCGACAGGGCAGCACGGTCCCCCCCCCTCCCCCTCCACCTCGCGCATGCTCAACTCTTCTAACATGACGCAACACTCCCCTCCCCCACGCTTATTTCTGCTATCAGTGGGGGCCGCGCCGCCTACTTCCTTCCCCCTCTGCTCCTTTCGCCAGCCGAGCCACAGCAATGGTTTTTGTTTAGGTTTATCTGTTGCACAACTGTCTGCTGCGCCTGCGACTAATCGGCACCACGGCTCGTATGACGCGTCCCTTAAACCACGGAAGGCTTTTTAGCCCAACTAGCAACCGCGCCACCCGAGCCCTTACGCTCGGCTCCTTCGAGCGTGCCGCCCCTGCCCAAGCGGTCGCCCCCCACCCCCTCCTTCACCCGAAGTCCTCTCCCCACGCCCAATAGAGTAGATCATATCAACTCTCAAGTTCGCCACCTGGAACGTCCGCGGGTTTCGTGACAAATCGGAACAGCGAGACATTCTGACCTTCGCCCAAGCACAGGGTATCGATGTGCTCCTTTTACAAGAGACTAACTTCCGGTTGCCGTTAGAGGTCTCAAACTTCAGACGCGAGTTCCAGGCGAATGCCTTCTTCTCCCTAACTAAATCAAGGGCCTGTGGAGTGGGAGTGGTCTTTACTACGCGAAGCTTCCAGCAAAAGGCGTTCTGCATCATCGGTGCTGACGGCAGGTCGCTCATGTTGGACCTCTACATCAGCAAAAGACGGATTCGGTTCTTGAACGTGTACACCCCAGCGACACGGAAGAACACAAACACCTTCTTCCAACAGCTGCACGACCTTGTTTCGGAACCCGTCCCGCACGTCCTGCTGGGGGACTTGTGTCGTGGACTTCCACTGTGTCGTGGTCTTCCAGCACGACGTGAGGGGACCGGGCCGAGGGAGGTCCACGTACTATGCTAGGGAGCTCGTGAAGACTCTTCCACACCTTCGGTTATCCGACACGTGGCTGATCGCACACGGCGACCTTTTTGTCGCAACTCGAGCCTCTCACCTAACAGCCAGTCGATTAGATCGGACGTATCTCCCCGACTTACTCCTTTCCTCGCTCGTGGCGTGTGAGGTCCTTTCCCCTCCGGCAGACCTAGCGAGTCGATCAGATCACCTCCCCCTTCTCACTATACTTAGCGGCTCTCCTGGCCTCCGTACTGATGACCATGGGAGGCGAGTGGATCCAGCGCTCCTGCAAGACGATGATAGCATCGAGCGCATTAGGGCGCGGCTGCGGGCCTCCGTGGCGAACGCCACGGACCTAACCCCCCGCTCGTGGAACACCTTGAGAGCAGAGTGGAAGGGAATCCTTCAAGACGAAGGCAAGGACAGGAAGCGCCGCATAACCGCTAAACTGAGTGATATCCTGCGCAAAATACGCATCGTCATGGGCGCGGAGACGATGACGACATGCATGCGTGACTAGCTGAACAGCCTGAAGGTCGAATATGCCCGGCTGCTTCAACTGCGCGCGCGCAGACCACCTGTGGAGCGGGGCGCACCCATTAACCACCTTGGATCGCACCCCAGTGACACAACTGGGAATGGCAGTATACGATTTACCCGAGTGAAACGCCTGCACGATTCATTCGCAGCTGAACCAGAGCGAATCCGCGATGTCTTCTGCGAGTACTTCTCGGCCCTTTCTCGGGACGCCGACAGCGATGGAGAAACTGGTTGAGAAGACAAAATTAGAGAGGCCTGCAAGCACCTTCCACAGCTGGGAGGAGAGGAAGTTGCGTTGCTGAGCACGGAAGTGTCTGCAGAAGAGGTTATGGGCGCGATAACAAGCATGCCCCCGAACTCAGCCCCCGGAACTGACGGCCTTTAGCCAACTTTTGCGCCACATTTTTCGACGATCTAGAGGGAGTGCTTGTCGCACTGGTGAACATGGTGGTTACGAAGTGACTGAAACCCGAATCTTTTGGAGAGGGGAGGATTGTCCTCCTACTGAAAGAGGGAGCCCTGCAGGAGGAGCTGTCGGCGTGGCGTCTCATAACCCTGTTGAACATGGACTATAAAACGGTTGCTTCCATCCTTAATAGCCGCCTTGAGCTCCTCTTGCTATCCATCGTCGCTCCCTGGCGGTCCTGTGCGGTTCCAGGACGCTCGATCTTTGCCAACATTACCGTAACAAGGAATGCCTTCGAATACATGTCTGCCAAGTCCCTGTCCGGAGCCTTTGTCTTCTTGGACCAGGCAAAGGCATTTGACCGGGTGCGCCATGGATACGTCATCAAGGTACTCCACCAGTTCGGGTTCCCGACAAGCTTCGTAGACACCATCGCCATCCTGTACAGCAACCTCACATGCCACGTAGTAGTAAATGGCACCCCGACGAGTAACTTTGTATACGAGAGAGGGATCCGCCAAGGGTGCGCACTAGGGCCCTCCCTCTTCGTACTCTCGCTTGAGCCGTTGCTGGTGAACATCGACAGGAACACGCATGTCAGAAGCTTTCCGCTAAGGGGGGAGCCCAACATTAAGGTCTTCGCTTACGCTGATGATGTATCTCTGTTTGTCAGGGACCCGGCAAGCCTGGAATCTTTTTGGCGAACATTCGCACACTATGCTGACGTCTCAGGCGCGGCCTTGAACACGAGAAAGAGCAAGGCCTTACCATTTAGAACATTCCCTCACGGCACTCTGGGAGAGTTGAAAAGGTTCGACGCCGTCAAGGTGCTCGGCATGTACTTTTGCTGCGGTGGCGTTGCCGACCTAACCTGGCAACAAGTGCTCGAGCGGGCACAGGATGAAATAGCGCGCCTCCAACCGAAGGATCTCACGCTTCGTGAGAGGGTCATAGCTGCAATGACAACCATCTGCGCCTTTCCCTTTTATGGAAGCCAAATAGGAGTGATGCCTACCAAGACTGCAACGCAATTGACAGGTATGACCGGTGCCTACCTGTGGGACGGCAAACCCGCGCCCTTACGTCGAACCCTCCAGCAACTCCCAGCTTCAGAGGGCGGCCTCGGGCTCTCGCATGTCCTGACGGCGAGCAAAGTGCTTGCCTTTAAGACCACAAGGGCCTTATTTCACGCAGCTGATTACGTGGGGAGGCCCTTAATGCGTTACTGGTGCAGTACAAACGCATCGTTCCTCAATGCCGACCGGCCGCTCGCCCCACTCGCAGAGACTCCCTCCGCGTTCTTTAAGGCAGCCGCAAACACCATGCGCATGCTATAAAAGGAGGCCCCTACGTGCGACGTAGATGAGACCCCGCCTGCTCGCCTTGTGGAATGAATCGCCAGCAACCAGATAACCCCCGAGGAGAGGCGACGGCCACAGAACTGGAAGCGGAAAGGCAAAACAGATGGGCGTGCCATCCCTCCGTCTACCCAAGACTTCACATGGAGGAAAAAAATTGCCCGCAGCTTCCCTCGCGGGAACACTGAGGAGGATGCGGAGCATATAATTGGTTAACGGGGTGTTAAAGTGCGACTTACTTGGGTCTATGGCTAAATTGGTTAACGTGGTTGTGAAATGGGGTGTTAAATTGCGACTTACTTGGGTCGATGGCTGAATTGGTTAACGTGGTTGTAGGAGGGGGTGTTAAATGAGTGAACACGTACACACGTATGCGAAAGGGTGGCGCCGGTTGAAGGGACGTCGATCATTGTGTTTGTGGATTCGTTGGAATTCATTTCACCGCGACCTTGGACGTCGACGCGCCGTACAAACGAACGGACGAGCGGCAACTGAGCGAGCGAGCGCCGACCTTGAGTATGTATACAGCGCGTCGGCGCATGGGCTGTCAGCTGTCGAATGTTCTCGAAGGAGAAGCGCGCGCGCGGCACAGATGGCGACGGCGCGACGGCGCATGCGCTGTCAGCTGTCGAATGTTCTCGAAGGAGAAGCGCGCGCGGCACAGATGGTGGGCGACGGCGCGACGGCGCATGCGCGCGCGTCAGCTGTCGAATGTTCGAGAAGCGGTGCGGACGGCGCGGACGGCGCACTACAAGGCGCGAGTATAAGATGCTTCCGCATCTAAAACAGCGATGTCCTCCCAACCCGCAAGCGCCTCCACAAGTTTGGCATCACGCCTACACCCCGCTGTCCCAATTGTCGCGCGGATGAAACTCTGGTGCATGCCTTATTTGAGTGCCCAGCGGTCCAACCGGTTTGGCGCCTGACTGCGAGGGATTTTAAAATCCGTCCGCTCCCAGCCTTGAACAGAAACAAAGGCGCCTTTCCAATATTAGTGGCCCTCTTCACCATATTCACGGTTTGGAAGCGACGCTGCTTCGCTGAGATTAGCCGCTCTCCGGTCAGTCCGGCCTTCCCGACCGTAGCTCGTATCCGCCACATGGTGGGGCGGCACCTCTCAGACCAACTTGAAGCCAGCGGCGAGGAAAAGTTTCTCCGCCGCTGGCATACGAGGTTTTTGCTACTGCAAAAAGGCAAGTTACGCCTGCCGATAACCCCTTTTTAAGCGCACGCCAGCCACTGCGTCCCACTGTTTCCTGACCGGGAAACGGAAAGTGACAATGCCCAACTTCTCCTGTATATTGTGTAATGATGTGCCTTGAATCTGTTCTCTGTATAGATTGACCCCTTTGGTTTTCTGGAGCCGGAAACGCGGCGACTAATATCGCACCCTTTTTTCGCGTGTAAACGAAAATGGGCTCTTTTGCGCGCGGGCTGTACGGCGCTCTAGTAATCTTTGTATAACGAATGCTCGAATTATCGCGCTTCTATTGTAGTGTACAATCTAAACGTGTTTTTTCTGTTTATTAGTGTGTTTACCGCATGTGTCCGTGACAAGTGTCGGAGAATAATTATCTATTTGATTACTTGTCAGAAGTGCAATAAACTTCTCTTTGTTTCTTCCCTAATAATCATTAGCTGGTGCTCAGTCCCATAAACTGAAGTTGCAGTAGCACTTCTGTGTGTGAATCTGTAAATTGAACTAAATCGCACGCAAGGCATGCGTGCGGCCTTGCATAAACACTTCAACGGTGCGAATTCCGCAGCTTCCCATCTCGGCTAATTTTTGTTTACAGTGCGCCTTCGGGTGCGCCAAAATTGTGTAGCCGTCCTATATAGACCAAATAAACAGCACCATTGCATAACTTAGCACAGACGGGTGTCGTCTACCGTTTAATGTTGGCTTTTCAACTTGGTATTCCTCCTTCGAGTTTCATTTCTGTTCTTCTTCAGTTTCCTTTTTCAGACTGCTTCATTTTATAAGCTGTGAAAGCAATCTTCCTTCGACTCACTGGTGGTTGTCATTAAATCTAACAAGAGCAGAAAGTGTCGAGGTTTATCCTTAATTCGGCGACGTCATTGTCATACCTTCGAATGTGCCATGTCAAGGTCGTTAGCTTGCACACCAGCCATCGAATATCACCCCACCACGCATATAGTACAGAGGTTATGTTTCCATAACAAAACCCTGTGCTATCGTCCGTGTTGTTTTTGTTCTGTGTTTGTTTCTTGCGCTGGAATATCTCCTAACCTGACATACCAGAGGCGCAAAGACTCTGGCTTATTGACCTATGTAGTGCGACCTTCAACAGGGCACGACAAAGGCACGGTAATGCACGTGAGGTCAGTCGCATGCAGCGAAACCACAGTGCAGGTAAAACACACTTGTCTCGAAGTGAAAAAAATACTACGAGATATGTTACGGTTGTCCAGGCTTTACTTTCAAGTATTGTAGTCGTCACAGTGACGCACGTTCATAACTTATATGCGTCACTACCCACGCGACTAGCCATTATTTTCTTCAAATGGCCGCAACGGACGATAAGAGACAATGAGAGACACGCGAGCTCGCCCCCGTTGCATTCCGTAATTGAGGATTCTTCGACAAGGATTCCTTTACGACGACGGCGCACTTTTATCGTGCAGCAACCGAAGGTATACTACAAAACGTGTGCCGGTGCTTTCCGCCTCTGCACCTATGTTATCGCGGGCCTTTAGAGTAACGTGAATCTTTCCAGCATGAATGAAGCGCGATATCCGCCGAGATTTGGGCATGCGCTTCCCGGAACATGCAACGAGTGCAGAACTACGAAAGCAATCCTCACCTCAACAATAATGGATCCTTTGTCTGCTTGAGATTACGGCCGAGGGAGAAATATGGGGCTCTAATTGTATAGCTTTCCGCCCGCGAGTGCTGCTCGTTATACTTGACCAGCAGCTCTCCCTAACACGACCGTCTGGCGTCCGCTGGCACGCGTTATTTTGGAATTGAGGTTCTGATAACTATTTGAAGGCATCTAAGTGCACTTTCAGAATAAACTCTGATTGGCTTTAGTACTGTACACTCATTTCCATCCTGTCTAATGAAATTAGTGCACCAAATTTGTTATGAAATTCTCATTCTGTCCTAAAATATGTTTGGCGATTTTCCTCCAATCGGTGTATTTCGCATTGCAGAAAACAGCTAATATGCGTCGTCTTATCGAAAATCACGGGAGTGGGCCGACAACAGGTTGCATGCTGACTCGAAGGCGATGATTTCGATGCCGGCAGAGGCGGTTGCAATTCGATGGAGGTGAAATGCTAGAGGCGGTGTACTGTGCGTTGTCAGCTGGGGCACGTTAACGAACACCAAGTGGTCGGAATGGTCGCCGTCCTCCACTACACCGTGCCTCATAATGGTATCAAGGAAAGACACGGGAAAATCCGGATCTCTATATTATTATTATTATTAATATTATTAATATTAATATTATTATTATTATTATTATTATTATTATTATTATTATTGCAACGGTGTTCACCATTTCACTTGTTCTTGAGAAGTGCGGCTGCCATGTGGCTTTTTTTCTCACTGCATACGTGCGCGCTTTAATGCCCACCATCGTAAACCCGTGTGCAAAAAGTCCCTGAGCTTTCTGAGCCATAGCTCGTGGCCGAAGTCAATTGGCTAAAGAAGTGCGGAATGAAGACGGCGACCCGCAGCGACAGCTCGGAGGCTGTGGAGTCGCTCTGCTAACCACAAGGTCGCACCGTGCAGCAACGGCCGCGTTTTGATGAGGAGCGAAATGCGAAAGCACTCGTGTACCGCGCTTGATCCCGAGTGCCTCAGCGCGGTATTCCGCAAAGTAAGGTCGTGGTTCTTGCGTGTAAAGCCACAGAATTTCATTACCAGTTGTTCAGAGATTACATGCTAATGTTCGGTGTCATACCATTGTCTCGACACGTATAATCCAAGATATTATCATTGATAACAGCAGCGCCACCGAATGCTGGGCAATTGTGAACCCGGTATAAAGCAATTTAAAGAAACTGAAAAAAAAATTGCCAGAAAAAGAGAGCATCCTTTATCGCACTCTCTTGTCGAACTAAGGGCAATAAGCGGGTCCGGCGTCACGTAACTCTCTGACGGCTACAGCAGCTTACGACTGGAACAGTCGGCTGAACTCACAGCAGTGCAAAAGAAAGAAAAAAAGATAAAAAAATATCTCGCATAGATTAGAGCACACAGTGTCATTTAACAAAGCGTCTGATCATGTATAGGTTTCGATGGGAGGCATCCCTTCCGGTAATGCAGCGCAGTATATTTTGCCATGACTTGCAGAAGACAGCAGCAGACAACGACGAGCACAGATTCCAGCTATTCAAAGAACGCACACAACGCGAACAAGTAAAAAGAATAAAGAAACTTGCCACGTATTGAAGTCCGGTGACATCCGTCTAAACACTCGAAGCGTTGGACGTGTCTTCTGCAAGAATCTTAGCAGCGCACGCGCACCCACTCTTCGCACTAAAAGGCAGGCTGTGAGGCAGCGTTCTCAACTTTTTTTAGATGCGGAAGCATCTTATACTCGCGCCTTGTAGTGCGCCGTCCGCGCCGTCTGCACCGCTTCTCGAACATTCGACAGCTGACGCGCGCGCATGCGCCGTCGCGCCGTCGCCCACCATCTGTGTACTACGCAGAGTGGACGTGCTTTGCTTCACCGAGACGTGGAACGCCAATGACGTCGACGTTGCGGTATACGCTTCGGTCGCGCGCACGCACGGGTTCCAACGACCTGCGGGCGGTGTGGGAATTTACGTCAAGCGTGACGTCGACAACGACGACGACTCCTTCATTGACCTCCGACTACAGCCCGGCGTTCAACAACGCGCCAACGGCGAGCACTGCGTTGCTACCATCTGTGGCGTCGACGTCATGACGATGTACCTCGCGCCAAACCTCTCTCGTGCCGCCGTAGAAAAGTACGTCGACGAGGCCGTGCAAGATTACAGAAAAAAACAACCGCAACATCGACCGTTCATGCTAGTTGGCGACTTCAACGTCGACGTCATCAAGGACGATTGGATAGTTGAATACATGGCGTCGCGACACTCGCTGAAACGCGCAACGCACGACGACTGCAAACACCACCAGCCGACCACCATTCGCGGAACCTGCATCGACCACGTCTTTCCAAATTTCGACCTACGACCGATGCAACCCAATCCACTCACTCTTTACTTTACCGACCACAAAGCCATCGTCCTCAAAGTTCGTCGCAATAAATAAAACACCGCCCTTTCGCATACGTGCCGTACGTGTTCACTCATTTAACACCCCATTTCACAACCACGTTAACCAATTTAGCCATCGACCTAAGTAAGTCGCAATTTAACACCCGTTAACCAATTACATGCTTCCGCATCCTCCTCAGTGTTCCCCCGAGGGAAGCTGCGGGCAATTTTTTATCTCGCTCTCTGCAGGACATCCTTAACGCTGTGGAATCTATAGTGCAAGCCACAAAAAACATTTCACATAGTCATGGTCAGTATGAAAAGAGCTGCGTTATTTTATTCTGCACAGTAAGCTGCCCAGCAAAGAAAATCTATCAGAAGATGACACATCTTAGTAGAGATCAATCGTAGAATAAGGTGCCCGCTCAAATCAGGAAGACGAGAGCTTCTGCGCTGCCAGACATGCTTTTGTACTCAACTCTTCACTCTCGAACCGACGTTCTCAGTTCAGCAAGAGAATAAGGAACAATCTAAGAGAGCATGCACATGTGTTTGTCGTGTTGACGGAAAACAGAACGCCGGTCAGATGACAGAAGGATCGCGTAAATATGTACCGATTAATATAAACGGTCAGTCAGCACAAATACA
Source organism: Rhipicephalus annulatus (assembly GCA_013436015.1). Classification (NCBI taxonomy): domain Eukaryota; kingdom Metazoa; phylum Arthropoda; class Arachnida; order Ixodida; family Ixodidae; genus Rhipicephalus; species Rhipicephalus annulatus. Next base: position 13,450 of record WOVY01009881.1, read on the forward strand.
TTGTAATGCAAAAACACCGCGTTTCTTACCGAAAATAATTCATAATCACTATCATTACTAAATTCCTTCCTAATAAAAACGAAAAATGCGCTTTTTTCACTCCCAGAGAGTTAAAAAAACTTCAGCAGCGCTCAACCCTCGGTTAATGCAGCACTAATTTAGTTTTTGTTATTCTTTGCAGAAGCTTTAGGTGCAACGCTTGATGCTCCTCTATATATGCACTATACTGTGAAACTTGAGTAAGTGCGCATGACAGGCAACCCAGCGATTCACTCTAAAAAAAGGGAACGAGAATGAAGAAACGGCCTCCGTTACTCCTTCGGTGCAGCGACTTCCTCCCTTTCAGGTGCTTTACTCGTCGCGTCCTCTCGCGGCAAGGACCAAAGGAGCAACGTTCCTCCTTCAGCGTTCAAGTTACTCCTCAATCACGGGGGTCTTGCTCGCGCGCATGCACACGCCAATCCTATAGCCGGCCGCGGCCAGTCGCGAGCGATTGCTTTTACCTAAGACTGTTTTAAGCAATGCAGGAGTGACGTTTTCTTTTGTTTTATTAGTGTAGAGTAAAAGCCTCTCTTTTTTATCGTCAGGCACTCGCACGATGCTCCGCACATTTCCATGTGTGTCTCGTGTTGTTTAATACTACCAATTTGTCACGAATACAAGGAGCTCTGCTTCCCAAGCAGTCTTGCTTTATCAATTACCTTAGAGTGTAAAAAATAATGATTTTTTTCGGTGTCGACATACTTGGTAAGCCCACGCATTTTTAGTTTCGCATGGCACCAACAGCACTCATGAATTCAACGAGGCGCGTAAAAAAGCATCACACTTAATTTTTCAACATTCTAGGAAACCTGATACCACTCTACAGTCCATGCGTGAAAGTATGATCATATACAATTGATAGAGTTATACGTGCCACTACGGCCATATGGATGTTCTTTGCAGTTTACCCCTATTCCATTACGGTCACCGTGGCCGGAAGTCAAACCTGCGTCCTCCAGCATTGTCACACGACACCCAATAAGGCTATGCTACTTTCACAGAACGAGCGCTAAAAATGGGCGCGCCGCCAAATTCTTGCGATAACGCGCGGGAGAGACGCCGGGAGTTCAAAAGAAAAAAAAAGAAAACAAACATCCAAGGCTCCCTGGGCGCGCGCTCTCCCCTCGGAAGCGTGGCTTCGCCGATGAACCTCCTCACCCCACAGCGGCGGCCGAGCAAGCGCTGGAAAGTTCCAGAAGGAAATAGGCATGGTCACGCCGGGTTGAGTCATCCATCGCGGAGGGGATTCCAATCGTCTCGGCCTCTCCCCAGCCTTCGCTGCGTATCGCGCCGACGAAATGACGAGAACTTTCTGGAATGTCGCGCGGAAGGTATTTAACCGAGCAACCGAGACGAGAGATGAGGAGAAGACGGAAGTTAGCCCCAGAGCGCGTAGGGATTCCGCCCTGTAGTCGGCGAAGGGTCTCTCCGTAGTGACAGAGCAGGAGAAGACGGAAGTTAGTGCCAGAGCGCGTAGGGATTCCGCCGTGTAGTCGGCGAAGGTTTTGTCCGTAGCGACAAAGCAGGAGAACAAGAGGATTTCCACCTGAGGGGTGAAGGCTCGAGCTACCGGCAAGAGCGTGAGTTTACCGCTATCGAGCGAAGACGCGTGGCAACAGCTGCGGGTGTGAAGCCGACGTGTTTCCGGCGAAGAAGTTTGAAGCTTGGAGAGTGGTCAATTGAAGACGCGAGGTTTCCTGGAAGAGAAACTTCGGGGCAGCGGAACGGCAACAGCGCTGGACTTTGAGTGAGTGATTCTCGGAAGAGTATCATTCAGACTTTTGTTCCAAGGACTTTGGACTGAATAGGTTTTCTATCTCTTTAGTCTTTAAGTGTCTTGGTTGTTCAATGCATGCGACTGCATTGTAGTGTGTACTGTTGTCTGTGTCCGTTGTTCAAGTGTGGCTAATTGTACTGTGTAGTACGTTGTTTGATCGATGACATATTGTACTCAGCTATTGTGGAGTGAGCATATTTGTGTATTGTTTTTCTGATCTGCCATTAATGAGAATATAATTTTGTTTGTTTATCAACTCTCGGCTCTGACTTGTTCTTTGGGCCACAGCCGGCGTCCGCTGGCGCGCCAAAAAGGACCACTTCTAAATTGTCCACGATTTCGTGGTGCAGTTCGGGGGGCCGATACTTCGGCCCTTGTAATCAGCCCGGCGATCGCCTCCCCAATAAACGGGACATGCGTGACAATTAATCTGGCGTCCGCGACACAGGACCTTTTGGTGCACAGTGTGTCCAAAGTAGTGAGAAAGAGCCTCGAGTTGTTCATAGTGCTATCGGAACGATTTTGTGTGTTGCGCTGTGTTCTCGTTAACGAGTGCAGGGGAGTGTTCCGATAGACTGATCTAGGCAGATACTTTTTGCACGCGGCAAGGGTTTATTTGCGAGACACAATGGATCTCGAAAAGTTAGTAGCTCTTGGAGAGGAGATGGGTCTTTCTGGCGCTGAACTACGGAAATGGGTAAGCCAGAAGGAGAAAGAGGCGGTGGAGAGAGAGAGGTTGGCAGCTGAGAGAGCCAAGGAAGGAAAAGCAGCTGAGTTGGAGCGAGAGAGGTTGGCAGCTGAGAGGGCCAAGGAAGAAAAAGCAGCTGAGTTGAAGAGAGAAAGGCTGGCCGCTGAAAGGGCGAAAGAAGAAAGAGAGCTGCAATTGAAGTTGGAGCTGGAGAAAGAAAGACTGGCAGCTGAAAGGGCGAAAGAAGAAAGAGAGGAAAGGGAACTGCAGCGACAGCATGAGATAGAACTCGAGCGACTCCGTTTGCAACAGCGAAGTGAAACTACCGTCCAACCTAGAGTTGAAAGCAGCGAACGGGAAGATCATGGCTTCCGCTTGAACCCAAGCAAGCTGCTCGTAGCGTTTGATGAAAGGAAGGACGACCTTGACGCGTACCCTCACCGATTTGAGACAATTGCGAAGAGCCAGAATTGGCCGGAACATCAATGAGCAACTGCTTTGAGTACTTGCTTGAGTGGTGAAGTGCTCAGTGTGTATGGTAGGCTGACGCCGACCGATGCAGCCAACTATGCAAAGGTGAAAGCTGCTTTACTGAAGCGATTTAGATTTACTGTAGAAGGTTTCCGGGACAGATTTCGGACAGGAAAGCCAGCTGATGGTGAGACGGCTACGCAGTATGCCGCCCGACTTTGCCATTATTTCGACAGATGGATTGAACTTTCAGGGACAGCGCAGGAGTACGATGAACTTAGAGAGCTCCTAATTAGAGAATAATTTCTTACTAGTTGCCACCCAAGCCTGTCGCTGTACTTGAAAGAGAGGAAGGCTGTCTCACTTGAAGACATGTTTGAATTGGCTGATCAATTCTTGGAAGCACAAGGTGGCACTAATTTGGCCAAGGTCAAGAAGGATTGTCCCGAGGAGTCGAAGAAATTGGCTCCCGAAGAAAAGAAACGGGCACCAGAGAACACTCCGCGATGTTTTCTGTGTAACCGACCGGGTCATCGCGCGAAAAACTGTCGAACGATCTTTACGAGCCCTACGGTTGTAAAATGTTTCAAGTGTGGTCAGACTGGGCACAAAGGAGACGCATGTCGAAATGGAGCGAGTCAAACTCACCAGGTGTCCTGTGTGCTAGCAGCACCGAAATCCGTTAATAAGGCCGTCACAGATGGATTCGTAGAGTTGAAAAGTGGGGAAAAAATTCCTAATGTGGGTGCTGTAATGTCAAAACAGCCAACCGGTGTTACGAAAGGAATGCGAACGCTGCCTGGAAAAGTTGCGGGCAAGAAGGTTACGGTATTAAGAGACACCGGTAGCTCCACTGTTATCGTGCGGAGAAATTTGGTACGGGAAGATGAGTTAACAGGCAAAACTAAACCAGTTTGCCTAATTGACCGCACGGTTCGGATGCTTCCCGAAGCAGAAATTGAGGTTGAAACCCCGTACTTCAGCGGGAAGGTTACTGCTTTATGCATGACGACCCCCCTGTACGACCTTGTCATCGGAAACATTGACGGGGCGCGAGGACCGAATGATCCGGAATGTTTGGGAGAAGACCCTAAGATAGAGTCCTCGCCAACCCAGCGACCGCGAGATACAAGGGAGGAGCCGCCCGTGACGGATCTCACTAGAGCCCAAGGTGAAGCCGCGGTACAAGAGACCGTGAATGAGAAGATGTTCGTGTTCAATGAGTTCACGCTCTGGGCAGCTGGACGTACGTCGGCACAACCCCAACTGACCGACAGTGTAATGGTGACGGAGTTGGCCAGCCAAGCCCAATGCCGTGACATGAACGAGCTGGTAAATAAACAGACAGGACCCGTTGAACGTTATGACCCGTTAACGGTGTCGGAAGTGACAACGATGGCTGAGATGCCAGCCTCAGATGTTGTCGTTGGAAAGGGCTCGCCGAAAAGGAACGTGGAAACACAAGAAGAGATCGAGCGAGCACCGCAAGAAAGGGCGCAAGCGCCGCTAAAAGTACACAGGATAAGTGCTTAAGTCGAATCAGAATGTGTTTGGCAGGGCTGAGTGCATATGTTGTGTTAATGTTCTTGTTGTCCTGTGTCGCAACTGCATGTTGAGTGAGTAAAAATGTTTGTTTCGGTATGTGATGTATAGCAATGATGTGGGTATAGTAATTGTTGTAATGAGAGAACTTTATACATTTGTATTGTTTGGAATGTGTGATGAAGTGTTGTAGTCATGTACCTGCGGCCATATTTTATGTGTCGTGGAATTGAATTACAATGTACAGTTGTATTGAGGATCTATTCCGAATGTGAAGTGTCATAAGCGACGGTTTGTGTTACAGTCTTTCAGAGTGTGTGGTGACTGTTCGCGCTCATTTGTGTGGGTTTGAATATTATGAGATATTATTCGGAAAGTGGGGGGCAGTGTCACAGAACGAGCGCTAAAAATGGGCGCGCCGTAAATTCTTGCGATAACGCGCGGGAGAGACGCCGGGAGGTCAAAAGAAAAAAAAAGAAAACAAACATCCAAGGCTCCCCGGGCGCGCGCTCTCCCCTCGCAAGCGTGGCTTCGCCGATGAACCTCCTCACCCCACAGCGGCGGCCGAGCAAGCCCTGGAAAGTTCCCGAAGGAAATAGGCGTGGTCACGCCGGGTCGAGTCATCCATCGCGGAGGGGATTCCAACCATCTAGCCCTCTCCCCAGCCTTCGCTGCGTATCGCGCCGACGAAATGACGAGAACTTTCTGGAATGTCGCGCGGAAGGTATTTAACCGAGCAACCGAAACGAGAGATGAGGAGAAGACGGAAGTTAGCCCCAGAGCGCGTAGGGATTCCGCCGTGTAGTCGGCGAAGGGTCTGTCCATAGTGACAGAGCAGGAGAAGACGGAAGTTAGCGCCAGAGCGCGTAGGGATTCCGCCGTGTAGTCGGCGAAGGTTTTGTCCGTAGCGACAAAGCAGGAGAAGCAGAGGATTTCCACCTGAGGGGTGAAGGCAAGAGCGTGAGTTTACCGCTATCGAGCGAAGACGCGTAGCAACAGCTGCGGGTGTGAAGCCGACGTGTTTCCGGCGAAGAAGTTTGAAGCTTGGAGAGTGGCCAATTGAAGACGCGAGGTTTCCTGGAAGAGAAACTTCGGGGAAGCGGAACGGCAACAACGCTGGACTTTGAGTGAGTGATTCTCGGAAGAGTATCATTCAGACTTTTGTTCCAAGGACTTTGGACTGAATAGGTTTTCTATCTCTTTAGTCTTTAAGTGCCTTGGTTGTTCAATGCATGCGACTGCATTGTAGTGTGTACTGTTGTCTGTGTCCGTTGTTCAAGTGTGGCTAATTGTACTGTGTAGTACGTTGTTTGATCGGTGACATATTGTACTCAGCAATTGTGGAGTGAGCATATTTGTGTATTGTTTTTCTGATCTGCCATTATTGAGAATATAATTTCGTTTGTTTATCAACTCTCGGCTCTGACTTGTTCTTTGGGCCACAGCCGGCGTCCGCTGGCGCGCCAAAAAGAACCACTTCTAAATTGTCCACGCTTTCGTGGTGCGGTTCGGGGGGCCGATACTTCGGCCCTTGGAATTAGCCCGGCGATCACCTCCCCAATAAACGGGACATGTGTGACAGCTACCACGGCAGGTGAAAGCACAAATGGAAACAGGTTGCGAAGTTTCACCGAGCGTTTATTCGCCAAACTAGGATACAATCATCAGAAACTTTTTAAACATCATCATAACTAAACGTTTGTGAAAAGTGAACCAATGGCTTCTGTTGGTTAAACCAAATTCTCAATCGCATTCGTTTTGCCCATGCCAGCACTGAGAAGTAGGAAGGAATTATGCACTTGTGCAGTATACCTTTCCCGTCCATGATTCTCCTTTGTCGTGATAAACTCAACACAAAATGCACTTCTAGTAACAGCTCTGCACAGCAAGCAAGTACTAAAGCTAACTCACCTTTGTGAAAAGAGTATTCTGAATCCAGAATAATAACCACCACAGCCACAGCGCTAACAACAAAATGTGGCACGCACTATGATTACAAAGTTGACACGCGAGGCGAATCCCGAGAGGCATCTGAAGCAGAAAAGTATGCAGGCACAACATTCTATAAAGTTATAGTAAACTTGCGCACCGCAGCAATAGTTCCTCCACTAAAGTATTAGAGCTGCCGCGACGCCAACAGCCACTGTCATAGCTCACGAAAAAATACCGTTGGATGCGAGGTCATCGATTATTTCTCTCGCAAAACCCGCGTTGTAACGTACGTATACACTGCTAGGACGGTCGTTACTGCATCAAAAACATTGTCATTGAAGGGCTAGTGGTGTACTGTATCCATGGCTAACGGTCACACATGTGGTACGCACGTAAAAAGAATATAAGCAAACGTTAAGACGAAACAACTAAACGAGCTCGACGTGACCACAGAACACCTACCACGGCGAAGGCAAAGTTTGGTCTGCATGCTGCGCCCTCTCAAAGTAATAAGAAGAAAAAAAACGTGACCTCCGAAATGGCTAACGCGCGGCAAGCGTTTGCACTCTCGAAGGCTTCAAGAATAAAAAAGTAACTGTGGCAGTGGTCGATAGATGGCGCAGCATTTGGAATGCCGTGGGCATTCTATGCATGGCTTGGGGGTACCGCCTTCGCGAAAACCTGATAAGCTCTAGTAATAATCCGTTCATTATTGTGCAACAGTTGATAAACTCACGTTTGTCAAAGCATCAGATACAATATATTTACGTGTGCGCATGTTGTGGTATTGATACAAAACGTAAAAAAAGGTAATACAACCTAGTTGTAACCTGTGCCACTATGGTCAGTCGAAATTCATCGCTATATAAGCTGGTGCGCTTTCATAGCAGGGTGTGAGTAAACACGTCGAAAATATAAAGAAAAAAAAGTAAACACGTCGAAGTGTCAATAAAGAAAAAAAAATAAACACGTCGAAGTGTGGGCGGTTGCTGTGAATGGTTGATTGTGCTCTTGTTGCGTACTTGTTAGCGTATATGTTAGTGTATTTGTTGCGTACTATATGTGTAGTGTGTGACCATGCGTGCATGTGTAGAGATATGGATTGCATCAGCACATATTAGGCTTGCGGTGTCAGTGAGTAATCCTGAATGCGCTGAGGCGTAAAGAATCCGCAAGGGAGCAGCGATAGTGGGTAAATAAAAAAGATACAAAAGCAGCTGCGAAATTTTGAAACCATCTAAACTCCCTAAGAAATGAGACGAGCCTAGAGCAGAGTTTTATAACTACAGCCCAAGGTGCTAGGCTAGAAGGGGACGAAGCGATTGAATATATAAGAACAAGGTTGACAGAAAAAATTTCAACAAAGAAGTACTTTATGCACCACAATAGACTAGGACGAATCAGGTGGTGCAATTGCTCCGTTTTCACAACGAGAGTGGGAAAGGGCTGAGAAAAGGGTTTCTAGTAGTACATCAACAGGCCCAGATGGCATTCCAATTATGCTGATAAAGACATTAGGTCCGAAGTCTAAGCAGGCTTTGAGAGATGCAGTGAGCAAAATAATATTCGATGGTGAAGTTCCCGATAGATGGAAACTTAGCAGGATGAGCATGACCTCTAAAGGAAAGGGGGACAGAGCTGACATAAACAACTACCGTTCTATAACAGTGACATCAGTGGTCTACAGGCTGGCGATTCAGATTATAAAAGAAAAACTGCAGGCATGGATAGAGGATGAGGGGGTGCTGGGGGAACTGCAGAATGGGTTTCGGAAACACAGGAGGTTGGAAGACAATCTGTTCTTACTGACGCAGTGCATCGAAATAGCAGAAAAGGAACACAGGCCCCTGTGGCTAGCATTTTTGGATATCAAGGGAGCGTACGATAGCGTGGTTCAAGAGGAATTGTGGGGAATACTAGACACACTAGGCGTGGAACATGTAGTCACCAATCTTTTAAAGGATATCTATAAATGTATAGAGGTAGTTATAAAATGGGAAAAACAGGTATCCAAGCCTGCAGAGGTAAAACGGGGGCTTAGGCAGGGGTGTCCCCTGTCACCCTTATTATTCATGATGTACCTACAAAGATTAGAGTCCAAGTTAGAGGGAAGTGGACTGGGCTTCAACCTCTGTTTAGTCAAACAAGGAAAACTAATTGATCAGGCACTACCAGCATTAATGTACGCAGATGATATAGTGCTCATGGCCAACAACAGGGAAGATTTGCAGAGATTTATGGACATCTGCGGTAATGAAGGGGATAGGTTATATTTCAGATTCAGTAAGGAAAAATCAGCAGTCATGATTTTCAATGACAACGAAGGTAGTGAGCTTAGAATACAGGAGGGTACGCTAGAGATAACAAATAAATACAAATATCTGGGCGTATGGATAAGCAATGGGACCGAGTACCTGAGGGAACACGAAATATGCGTGACGACTAAAGGTAACAGGAATGCAGCAGTGTTGAAAAATAGGGCACTGTAGAATTACAATAGGTATGATGTTGTGAGAGGAATATGGAAAGGGGTCATGGTTCCTGGGCTCACGTTCGGCAATGCGGTTTTGTGCATTAGATCAGAAGTTCAAGCAAGATTAGAAACTAAGCAACGTGGAATAGGTAGGCTTGCTTTAGGAGCTCACGGGAATACACCAAATCAGGGAGTAAAAGGTGATATGAGATGGACATCATTTGAGGACAGGGAAGCTAGCAGCAAGATAAAATGTGAGAAGCGATTGAGAGAAATGGGGGAGGAGCGTGTGGCTAGGAAGGTTTTCAGCTACTTGTACATAAAGAATGTCGATACGAAATGGAGGAAGCGAACCAGGAAATTGACTGATAAATACTTAGAAAACAGCAGGTGGCCAAACCAAAAAGAACTATCGGTTAAGAAGAAAGTGAAGGAAACGGAGACTGACATGTGGAGAATGGGCATGATTAAGAAGTCCGCACAAGAGATCTATCGAACTTTTAAGCAGGAAATTGTCAAGGAAAGGATCTATGATAATACACGGGGAAGTACTCTACTGTTTGAGGCCAGGACGGGAGTACTGCGAACCAAGACATATCAGGCCAAATACGAAGGGGTAGACACAGTATGCAGTGCGTGTGGAGAGGAAGAAGCAACTGCCGAACACTTGATAATGGTCTGTAAAGGGCTTCACGCTATAGTTCAGGATGATGGCGCCGAGTTTTTCAAAGCACTAGGGTTTAGGGTCCGGGAGGGCAAAATAAACTTTAAGCGGATAGACCTAACTAGAAGGAGGTTATCTGATTGGTGGCTAAAGTCAAGGCACGAGTGAAAATTAAACTCTTCACTGCAAAGTACGAATCCTCAAACTCACTTTTTAAAGAAAAAAATAAATCTAGTTTTTGATTCATTAGGTATTACGGCTTGGTGGCGCTAGCCACCGCCCAATATAAAGGATACAGCCATATCTATCCATCCATCCATTCATCCATACAACGTACGTCGCGGCAGGCAACTTTTTTTAGTTTTGTTTAGTCCCTCCATATGGCGCCAGCTACCACCTACTTCATAGCTATGACGCTCTCACACCTCCAGCTACTTATATAACGTTGAACTTCTATCTATCAAAGCTGCACTACGGATTCGGAATGGTTTCGCTGCGATCGAGTGTACGGTTTGGAGGCACATCTCGTGACCTGCGGACCCGTAAACGCATGGATAACGTCGCTACACTATGTGAATCTGCGAGAAATAAATACAGCAAGCCTACCATGCACTCTTCAGGTGAGGGCTCTGCACTAACCGTGTCTTTCGGAGTGAACGTGGCTTCGCTGACCGAACGAAACATACTTGCTCCGTCGTTCTCTTTCGCGATGTGTTCAGCGCCACAGGTTCATCTGCTTGTTTTTATAATCATTTCGTTCAATATCAAACTCAGCGGGACCGTTTTTGTAACTTTCAGTGCTGTGTACTCCTTATCAGTCGAGAATCGTTGCATTTGCTAAGCCTACTCGCTTCGCCGGGGGGCAGCCATGTTGATTTTCATAAGAAAGAACGTGTTTCTCCGTGGATGAGAGAGCAACGTTTCTCTAATTAAAGACGAACATCTGGGACATCGCCGTTCCTCCCTAAAGGGAGAGAATGTCACTCCATTTTTTTAAGTGTTCTCTTAGCAATCGTAGGCTTGCCATCGCCTCGGCAATCACGTGCCTGCCGAGGTGGTGACCCCTGTCTTGCGCGGCTCCGGTTCATGTCATCAGGATAAGGTAATAAAGGCGTGGCGGTATATAAATCACTTACAAAAGCATGGAGTCCAACGTTTGGCATAATTAGTAGCCGTGAACTTGACTCGGGCAGTCGGCACAGTTGTTTTGGCGTTCTCCTTTCTTTGCGTGATTTATCACGTATTGTTCGTACCCTTGCGGGTTCTTTCAACGCGACGCATAGACTCGAAAATAGTTCAGTTGATTAGTTGGTTGTGCGTTTAACATAAACGCAAGAATTTCACGTAAATTGATAAGAAATGAACCTTGGTCAGGCATTCAAGAAACGAAGAGGAACCAGATTTCCGCCTCGTGGTGACATGCCAGCTCGAATCCAGACGAGCAGCTGCAGTTGACAGCCCAAAATATGAAGCGGAAGTGCATGGTCGCTGGACGATCGCAGCGCCATTGTGCACTCTACTTAATTTTAGGAAACTCTATGAGTGTAGCAACTTAGCCAGCAGTTGATGCGTACTTTCTTTTGTTCCAATCTCGCACTTAACGAAGAGGTTTGGAATAGCGCACACCAAGCTCTTGCGGTGCGGTCGCTGCCACTGCGCATGTGTCGTAGCGCGAGCCACCGTTCGCGCTTGCGGCCCGTCGCAGAAATTCCGACATAGCGTGCGACGATCGTGGCCCACGAAGCCCGCAAAGTGCTGCGTGTAGCTGCCGTGCATTTGGGTTTGCGGTTGGGGCGGAAGTCCCTAGACTTATTTTTACGGGAAGCAAACGCTATTCTAAATCCCATATGACGCCCGCAACTAAAGCAACGCCCGCAACGCCTGCGAATGTTATTCTAAACCTCCCTGTTTTCCGATGGGCAATAGCTGTCTTCGTATGACCATGCTACAGCTCTAAAGACAGTCGAATTATTCACTAAAGCTTGAGCTTTAGTGAATAAATCAGTACTCGACATGCTTTTAAGAAGCCGAAATAAGCCTCTGGCTGTGAGTTGAAAAGCCTTTATGCAAATATTTATGCAAATTACGATTCGATTCAGTATGGTCTTATACATTAAGTTAACCTTACAAGTTCACATTGGTCGTGTGGTGCTGCTTTCTCTCCATTTGTGCCACTTCCTCGCAATACACTTCATCTTCACTGCGCCCTTTCCACCTCCTGACACTCTCGACCACACGTCGAGTGGCTGCGCGTCTGCAGCCTGCCATTGCGAATGGCTCGCAGGCTGCGTCCGTTGCGGACGCGTCACTCAATCTGTTTTTTATTTCTTTATTGTCAACTTTGCGGCCTGCTAGATGGCATGAACTTCCATGTAGGCCGTAAACTTGATGCCAGTCTAGACACAAGTGATCACCTTCAGTGTAAACAAAAGTGCTTAACTGCACAAGTGAGCAATTACTTTTAAAGACTAATTATGAAAGATGCGGACCTCAAACATCATATTTCACCACATCATTGCGTGTGTTTTGGAACGTAGCGATAGACGTTTTATCAAATGTATTTAAAAAGTTATATGATGTATTGAAAAAAGCATTATGTACAGCAGCCGCAACTTGGTACCGTACTTACTAACCTCGTCTCAGTGCGTTTAAATACATCGACAGCCAAAAGTTATTACTCAATTCCGGGGTTTAAAGGGCCAAAACTACGATATTATTATGAGACACGCCGTGGTTCAGGACTTCAGAATAAGTTTGACCACCTAGTTAATTTTGATCCGCCTGTAATGTTAGCTTGATGTAATTTACTAAGTTTTTTGTAATTGTCTACTAGAACACGCTTAGCACTTGCTTATGGTTCATTAGCTTGTACTTGTTCGTTTTTATTTTGTTTTACATAAGCTTGTACTTCTTCGTTTAGCAGAATGACGCTTACGTAGTACTCGGTAGCGTAATTTGCAACAAATGTTTTTCATTGATCTATGGATATTTTATGCCTCATTTTTTTTATTAAAGATGACACATGTCAAGACGATTACACATATCAACATTACAATTGGCATTACCTACTATTTTTGATTAAATAGATGACAGCCGTGTAGCAAAAATGTAAATCTTAATGGTGCGATAATCTTAGTAACGGCTCCATTTACTGCCTCTTTGATTATATTTACTATCTGTGTACCAATGTAGATAATAAACAGGTTGCAAAATGTTAGCAACCGTTACAGCTAGTAACTGTTCACTAACGTAGGTAGTAATCGCGTAGCGAAATGTTAGTAATGAACCTGAGGAAGTTAGGTGGCCACTGCAATTACTATCAATTTGCATGTAGCTGCTACCTTTTTACAATTTTTTAAAGAGTGCGATAGACGTAGCGGCACAGAACAGGGGAAAGCAGTGGCTTCCCGGCATGCTGCCCACATATACGGTGCGGGAGCGCAGAGTTGCTGCAGGCGTTCCATACCGCCAATAAAGACATAGTGTAGCCATACAGTTTCCCGATATACACTGGAGCGAACCCTGGCACTAGTGTCTAACGGATCTGCAACACACGGCGCTTCAGCGAGCATGCGAAGGATGGGTCGTACACAAATTTTTCTAATATTCGTACTTCTGGCCTGATTTTGGCTCCGTGTGTGTTCGTGTGGCTTGGAGCTGTTTTCTTACGATACAATTAAGTATTAGCAAATGTTCAGTGGTTGCGCTTCACCATTTTATTTTTTTAGACTTACTTTTCAAATCGGCTCACGAAGTTCAAAAGGGTTGATACTTTCAAAACAAAACCGAAACACAGAAACAAACGAAGCCGCAAGGACGATTCGCCACCCACAAGTACGAAGACTAGGCAAATGTGTGTGCTACCCATCATTCCCATGGTCGCTGAACGATCGCAGCGCCAGAGTGCCCTCTAGTTAATTTTAGGGAACTCTATGAGTGTAGCAACTTAGCCAACAGTTGATGCGTACTTTTCCTTGTTCCAATCTCGCCCTTAACGAAGAGGTTTAGAATGGCACACAGCAAGCTCTTGCGGGGCGGTCGCTACCGCTGCGCATGTGTCGTAGCGCGAGCCACCGTTCGTGCTTGCGGCCCGCCCGCATAAATTCCGAAATAGCGTGCGACGATCACGACCCGCGAGGCCTTCAAAGTGCTGCGTGTAGCTTCCGTGCATTTGGGTTTGCGGTTGGGGCGTAACTCCCTAGACGTTTTCCTACGGGGAGCAAACGCTATTCTAAAACCCATATGGCACCCACAACTAAAGCATCGCCCGCAACGCCTGCGAACGTTATTCTAAACCTCCCTGTTTTTCGATAGGCAACAGCTTTCTTCGTATGACCATGCCAGAGCTTTAGAGACAGTCGAATTAATCACTAAAACTCCGCCCAAAAAAGCCGCTGTTCATTCCCTACTTGCGTTTTTGCGATTTAAAACATCTAAACACCCCCCATTTTCTCACATCATGTTAGGATTCTCGTCATATAGCTATAGTTTGCTGTTCTACACCTTCGGAGTGAACCTAAATCTATATGACGAATTCGCCAATGGACAATAGAAAGCAATGGCACGGCTTGTTCTTTGAGCGAAATAGGTCACTTACAGTGCATAAAGACATGTTGAAAACGCAGCTGAAAAATGAAGACGAAAATCAATGGGAAGGATAGCATTTATAATGTTCCACAAGTAACTCCCAGGGTGCCTTCGAAAGCTGAAGATTGCATCCTCAGATCCCATTAATTTAAGCAAACATGCATAAAAAGCCAATTTTGTATTTGTGCTTTATCATTTCTCTTTCCCCGTTAACTTGCAGTGCTATGTTCACATGCATAACTTGTATCTCATGACAGACTTACATTTCAATTCACGTCTAAAAGGCTCGAAATCTTCCGAAATTGCGCAGAAATAGCGCCATATTTTTATACACATTCCAGGCACAGATATAAAAAATGAATTAATAGAGCACCCGGAGTTCGTATCCGTGAGCTGACACTCTGTCTAGGTTCTTCATTTATCACTCATAATTCGCGCTTTCGAAGTTGCGAATAATATTATGATGTTTCACTTATATTGCAAAATGCATCACTCTAAAGGCAAGCAACGGGATTCTCGTGGTAGATAGTTTGTACGGCGTGAAACAAAGGGGAGGATATTCGATGTACCCTGTTACGCCTGCGAGTCCACACCGAGCGTCAGTGTCACTGCAAAGTGTTATGCCACAGCCATTTCCCTCGTTCGGTTGCACATCTCACGAGATCGAGCGCTGTTCCGACAAACTGTCTCCCCCCACCCAGAGCCGCCTTCCGTGCAGGAGAACCGTGCAGTTCCGGGGATAACGTCGCTTCCTCCGCCGAACCACCTTGCAGTTCCGGGTATGGCCGCGTATCCTCAGCCGAGCCACCGTGCCGTTCCAGAGAACTGGTCTCGCAGAGAAGACCAAAACGTTATTTAAGGCCGTGCCGGCTCTATGTTTAGAGATTTGCCCCAGCTGACGTTGTCGTGCTGGCCCGCTCTGTAAAAACGACAACCTGCTACAGTAAACGCTCCTTCTTGTTGCTGTTTTCAACACGATTGCCTCCCTGCTTCGCCTTCGGGCAAAGGCTTCAGCGAAGTCCACTCGACGGCTCGCCGCTCTTCGCCACCGCTACCATCGCAACACAGCAAATTCCTAACAGTGGTTGGCAGCTACGGGATACGATATCCTACGTTTGGCAAGTCTGATCGGATCTCTGAGCACGAGGACGACCGCTGTGATAGCGTTTGGCTACGCTGTGATACGCTACCCTACGTTTGGCATGCCGGATCGGACCCCTGGAAGCTCGAGCACGACCGACCTCATATTAGCGTTTAAATACGCTGATATACGCTACTTCTGTCCTCAACGTTTTGCTGCTCTGGGACCCTCAACCCCAATATCAATGGCTGGAAAGTTGGATCGGATCTCTGAGCACGAGGACGGCCACCGTGATATCATTTTGCTACCCTGTTCTCATCGTTCAGCAAGCTGGGAGAAGCAACCCCGGATCTCAACATTGGCAAGTTGGACCGTATCCCTGAAGGCCTGACACTGTTCGACGGCAGCCACGAGTTGGGCCATCGTCGGCTTTTTTGGTAGGGTTAGTGCCCAACGTTTACTGTTCATTTCACCAGACCTCTCTATCACAGGCAGATGTTAGGAGAGTGTTTTGTTCTGATTTGTTTTGTTTTGGTGGTTATAATTTAATATTCACCTACTTTAAACCACGACATTAGTTTTAGAGTATGGTGAATATCAGTAGTAGAGCATCACGAGGGACGAGATCGCGATGGAGCAGTACCTGGTGCAGGACCTCCTTGAAACTTGTGGAGCCATGGGGATTTCCGCCGGGTCCGCTAAAACAACAAAACAAGGGAAGCAATTCTCGAGGTGATGCGGGCAGAAAATGTGACGGCCGATGAGGCTGACGAGTTTTGGGAGCTCATTTGTGAGCAAAAGCAGAAGGCCAAGAAAAGTCGCGAAGAGCTCGAAGCTCAAAGGCACGAACAATGGAAGGCCGAGGAGAGCAGAAAAAGGAGAGAGCATGCTCTCAGAATGAAAGAGCTTGATCATGAAATTGAAGTGATTAAGTGGCAGCGAGCGCAATACCGACTCAAACTCTTCAGAATGGACGAGAACATCGTGTCTTTTCGCGTTAGTTTTGAAAAGGTCTGCGACGATGTTGGTGTTGGGCGAGACTTGTGGTCGGAAAAGCTTGCCACGTTGCTTCCGTGCAAAGTCGCAAATGTTTTGGAGCGCTTATCCGCCGAGGAAGCGCATGACTTTGATAGGGTTAAATACGCTTTGTTCCGCCACTTTGCTGCTCTGAGTGCTGCCGACTGCGAAAGTCAAGCATACAAGTACAGCACTGAAGCGCGCAGCAAAGCACTAGAAATTGAGGCCCATTGCAAAGCGGAGGACGCCGATGTGCGTCAGACAGAGCGAGATGAGGCGCGGCGTAAGGTGATCGAGGAGAAAGCGCGTGAAATGAGGCTCACCGAAGAGCGCTAGAAGTAGAAGCGCGTCGAGAAGCGCGTGAAGATAAGGCATGCCGAAAAGCTATGGAAGCTGAGGCCCATCGCGAAGCACAAGCCACTGAAGTGTGCCAGAGAGAGCGGGACACCGAAGAGAGTCGCGAGGCGCCGGACATTGGGGCTTGTCACAAGGTACATGACGCCGAAGTGCGTCGGATAGAGCCAGACGGTGAGGTGCATCGCAAGGAGTTTGGGGCCGTGGCCCATCGCACGGCTAAGTACGCCGAGGTGCATCGCGAAGCGCCAGAGACGGAGCCGCTTCACAGCACACATGATCCAGATGCATCGCGTCAAAAAGAGCTTGACGACAAGTTGAGTCGTAAGGCGCTACAGGTTGACGCCTGTCGACAAAAGCTTGAGCAAGGTGCGCGACATAAAGCGCTACAGAGTAAAGCTCGAAAAAAAGAGCATGAGGCCGACTTCGAAGGCCAGAGAAAAAGGGCTATTCACGACAGCGGTAGACCCCCCCCCCCAATAGAAAGCTCTGTAAGCGCCTTTGTTAACCCTAAATTCATCGGGCCTCCCGTTACGCCACAGGCAGAGACTGCTAGCAACGGGCGCCAGGAAACGCTAGCCAACAAATTGGGAACTTCGACTCCACACAAAGAAGGCAGCACACTTGTGAGTAACTGTGTCGAGGGTACCAGTACTGCGAGATGTCCCGACACAAAGAGGCGTCTGCGTAAGCGTAACGTGGTAAAGACAGCGGGCGCCAAGTGCGCTAGAGCCGCTGTTAAGTACCGTGACGGCTTCATTCGAGACGCCAGGTTCAAGGCTAGGCGCACGAAAGCGCCCCCTATGAAATGTTTGAAGCGCAGATTGTCACGCAGGGCAAAATTTGGCGGACAGCGTGTTCAGAAAAACCAACTTTCGGAAAAATTCGGACGCCGAGATCTTCGCCTGGCCTTATCACTTTTGAAGCCGCGTAGAGGCAACCACGAGAGGAAACATCGCGTACTTCTGAGTTGTAACAAAGGCTGTAGTTCCCCACCGTAGCGAGGGGGTTACTGGTCGAACGGGCGGTGTAAACGATGCAGTGCAGATGCCCCTTTCTTTGAGTTCAGCGGCTGCGGGTCAAAAGTCGCTGCTGCTGATTTCGGCGAACAGGTTGGTTTGTCGTCCCATTGTCCAGACCACAACCCTCGAAAGCTGTGGAGTGCGCGACTCCCCAGAGTTCGTCTGAGAGAGTGCTGCCTTGCCAATACCAAGAGTGTATTTTGTGCTTAGATTTGTGAATTATTTTTCTAGTTTTGTCGTCTGCCGAGGAGCAAGGAATGGTTCTAAATTTTTGTAAGTTTTACTTGCCTTGTCATCGGCGAAGATCACATTATTATGTTTGTTTGATTAAATTTGTTTGCATAATATTTCAAAAGGTAACAGTTTGCGTGTTTTATTTTAACAAAAAAGGCTGAGTAAAAGCCCCTGTTTGAAGTAACTTCTGCGTTTGGCATTACGTGTTAGTATGCAGATCAGTAGAGGTTAACTTTTTCCTTTGTTTTGTGTAACGCGCGCAAGTTTGATATTCAGTATTATTTTCTTACTTTTCTAGCGTGTTCATTTTGGAATGATCATTGATTGCGCGCATGGAAGTGAGAGCTTGAACAGGACGAACTTCGTAAATTTGACAATCTTATGCTTGCAGGCGAGGCAAATGTGCGTGATTCGGAAGTTCAAGGTATTCTAAATTGTAGATTCTGGGCCAAATTGAGTTAACCTCGGCAGCTTCGATCGTCCCCAATCTTCCCGGGTCACAATCGAGAATCGCTCACGAAAACAAAAAAATTCTGTTTGGTTTAGCGGTGTCATGCACTGACACTTAGCTAAAGGTGTGTCCACATTGTGTATTCCTCCCGAGATTCGTTGCTCGCGATGCTATTTGTTAGCCCAGCGTAATCTCGAAGAAACATTTGGTTTCTGCTGGTCTGGCGACTTGATCAGCATTTGGAGGGTGCTTGCTTTGGTCAGAGTGGTTCGGCTTTGTGTTCGACTCCGTCGTTCCAGTGATTCCCTGCAGTGCTCTGAAAATCACCACAGAGCGGCCACAGTATCGACGGTCAACCAGCATCCCTCCTTCCGAGCTGCGCTGACGGCTGGAAACTCCGGATGCATTGTCTGGTGGTGCGGGTGCTGTTATGCCACAGACATTTTCCTCGTTCGGGGGCAAGTCTCACGAGATCGAGTGCTGTTCCGACGAACTGTCTCCCCCTTCCCAGCGCCGTCTTCCATGCAGGAGAACCGTGCAGTTCCAGGGATAACGTCACTTCCTCCGCCGAACCACCTTGCAGTTCCGGGTATGGCCGCGTATCCTCAGCCGAGCCACTGTGCTGTTCCAGGGAACTGGTCTCGCAGAGAAGACCAAAACGTTATTTAATGCCGTGTCGGCTCCATGTTTAGAGAATCGCCCCAGCCAATGTTGTCGTGCTCGCCAACTCTGTAAAAATGACAACCTGCTACAGTAAATGCTCCTTCTTGTTGCTGTTTTCAAATCGATTGCCTCCCTGCTTCGTCTTCAGGCAAAGGCTTCAGCGAAGTCCGCTCGACGGCTCGCCGCTCTTCGCCACCGCTACCATCGCAACACAGCAAATTCCTAACAAAAGGCAATCTGTGTCTAGGCCAGCAATCGAGCCTGCCTGACACGATCGACTCAACAACGTCATCAAGTGACCGCGCTGGTGTGTTCCGCAACGCACATCGAGCTCCCTCAGCCCACGAGCCCGTTGAAGCAATCAGCGCCTTCCAGTCTGGCGATCTTACGCAATGCGTGGCGGCGTCACTCGTCCTTGGGTGCAACCACGTGCAGCGGCTCCGGATTTATGAGCATGACGTGGCCCAGCGGCCAGCCCAATTGGAGGATTAAGACACCAATGCCAGCCGCACTTCTGGTTGGACATTTGGTTACTAAAAGAATCCACCCGGTGTCTGTAAAAAAAGCCTAGCGACGCGTCGCGAGCAGCTGACCTATGCGTCAGAGAAGACTCTCGTCGGTTCGAGCCCCTTCACAGTCGGCGCGCCCAGTGTCCTTGGCAGCAGCGAGTTTCGTGGTGCCCATCGTAACCTCGTCGCTGATGCGCTTCGTAACAGCGTACGGGAGAAGACATCTCGGATCTTCGAGTCCATAAACTGTCGGCCCCAGGACGGAATTTGTAACGCCTCTATTTCTTGGCTGTACATAAACCTTGCCTTAACTCACCGTCGTCTCGTCCGCTTGTCTATCAGCTCTGCGCAGAAGTAGTCGCGAGCTGAGAAACCTACGCTACCAAACGGCTGGTGACCGTGTCTACGGAGATCGGAGCAGTGGCACCTTCGGGACCGTGTTGGCGTCGCCCTATTTCGTAACAGTGGTTGGCAGCTGCGGGGTCGGCCGGCGCCAGCGACAGCAATGCGGTGAGTGCCTGATGTTTTCCCCTCAGTCCACCAGACTACTCTAGCACAGGTTATAGTAGTTAGGAGAAGCGCTGTGTGAAGCATTAGAGTAAGCAAAGCCGAAGCGCTTTGAAACCAAAGGTAATGCGGAGAATGTAAACACATGTTAAAAAAATTCGCAGCACATCCACGGAGTGAATGATGGAGAGTGGGGCGAAGCATTTGTCTGTCCATTCATTCTTGCTTCCGTCCGTCCATGCGTCCGTCTGTTTGACCGTCCATGCGTCCATCAGCCCGTCTGTGCGTGCGTCTGTTCGTGCGTCCATCCCTGCGTTTGTCCATGTATCCGCCCATGCGATCCGTTCATGCGCCCATCCATGCATATGTCTGTGTGTCCGTTCGTCCATCTATTCAACACTCCATGTATAACAATCTCGCATCTTTTCGTCATATATTCCCCATATAGAAGCACCGCCATCCAGTGGACATTCCAAAGACTAAACGAGATGTGGCACACGCACACTTACCTACGGCTTGCGCTTCAGGTCTACTTCCCACCTTTAACCACCCAGAGTTTACGGTATATACTACATCACTGTATTCATGGCACTGCGGCCCAACGCTCGCTAAACCTTTTTAAATCTAAGGAAGTTATGCCAAGCGAGTATAACGTAGCAACCTTTTCTTGTCAGATACTGCTCAATGTACCATACGTTCACACACCGACGGCAACGAGCATCGGAAACTACAAACCTGTATTGATGAGGTTTTGATTAAAAAACCATTGCTTTAGAAAACACATGGCGTCTTTCGTTAAGCAGCTGGCTTCTTCTTTTTATTTTGCTTAAGAAACAACTGGCGTCTTTTTTTGCTTTTAGAAAACATCTGGCGTCTTTCGTTGGTTTATTTCAACAATCAACGGTGTTTTGAACAAACATTTTTTTATTGTTTAATCACGCAAAGGAGAAATCTCGCCAGGCACTACCTTCGAGATAAACAATGTCTGCTGCTGGGAATGAGAGACACCAGAAGTCGGCTTTTAACACTTCTACTTCTACTAACGTTTCCTACTGAAACATGTCAATGGCTGCTAATGGGGAGCCCCGCCGCGGTGGTCTAGTGGCTAAGGTACTCGGCTGCTGACCCGCAGGGCGCGGGTTCAAATCCCGGCTGCGGCGGCTGCATTTCCGATGGAGGCGGAAATGTTGTAGGCCCGTGTGCTCAGATTTGGGTGCACGTTAAAGAACCCCAGGTGGTCTAAATTCCCGGATCCCTCCACTACGGCGTCTCTCATAATCATATGGTGGTTTTGGGACGTTAAACCCCACATATCAATCAATCAAATCTGCTAATGGGGAATGAGAGACAGGACCATGCGGCTTTTAGTTAACGCGTTCACCACGAACTTTTTATTGTTCAACAAAGCACAGGCGAAACCTCCCATCAGCACCACCTTGCAGGTCAGAATGTAACACTTGTTACTGACTACAATTACGACTACGAGGGACAAACAGGTGCCACTAAAATGAAAGTCCGAGCAAACCGTTTCACCGCGCGAGTCGCACAGCCGCACCCGGGGCGACGTCACGCTGACGTTGCCCCACCAGTCCCCTTCAAGGAAAAAGGAAGCAACCAGTGGCAGAGACGTCACGCCCTACCGCGAGCGGCCGCCGCCCCCTGGACTCGAGCCTCCCGCCCGGAGCCCCCCTCCCACCCTCATGCCAGGCATCGCTAGGTCTCCGGACGCCGTCTTCTGCCCCGAAAGCCTTCTGCCCTAGTGCCACCTGTTGTTGAGTGGTCACTGAGCCACCCTGTGCACGAGAGTGCAGAGAAATCTGCACACTACCAGATCAACAAGTCGGCTTCCCTAGTCTCGCCGGCTGAGTGCCCGCGAGACCAGCGGACACGGCCCCTTTAAACATGGCAAGCCCAAGCACCCTCCCGGTGAGGGAGAACTGTTTTCTGTTCACCGCCCCTGATGGGGTCGTGTCTATTGACGACCTCATAGATGCAGTTGAAGAGACAACCAGACCTGATAGTGTGGTAGTCTTGCAACACATGGTGGGCGCGAAGTTCCTTGTGGGTACCTGGAACGCGAGTCAGGCCACAAAGCGTATGGTCGCAGATGGCTTAGAGGTTAACCGGGAGTGCGTTACAGTAGAAGGGGTAGGACCCCCAGTTACGTTTGTTATCGTATACCGCTTTCCGGCTTATATACCAGACGAGGTCTTGATTAACACTCTTTTACAGTACGGCAAGATAAGAATTGTTTCCTTTGCATCAGTTCATAACCGACAAAAAAGCTTTATGGGGTTAGAGTAGTGCGCATGGAAATGTGTGGGCCAGTCCCAAACTTCACAACCATCGCGGGGCAACGTGTCATGTGTGAATACCGCGGTATGCGCAGAGTTTGCGCAAGGTGTAACGAACCGGACACATGCCCAAGGCGTGCGCAGCCGCTTATTGCAAGAGATGTTGTGTATTTGGGCATGACACCGAAGGGTGTGTTGAGGAGTGTCAGAGATGCGGCGGGCGGCACGGCACACGCGAGTGTTTCCGCAAACGCTCGTACCTCACGGCAGTGCGCGGCCTCCCTCCCGGGAAGCGACCAGTTACTAGTAACAACCACCCCAGCACCTCTCGCCCGCCTACCGGGACTGAACCGACATTAGCGCTTCAGGTCCTAAGGCCCAGGACTTGGCCCCACATGACAACGAATGTCCCGGACCACTGGCAGTTCGAAGAACCCAGAGGGACGGAAGACGCCCGCACCGTATTAGCGACCCCCGCTCCCTTGAACGCAGGCTCTGAAGCGGGGGACGACACGAGCATTACTAGTTTTGATGGCGACCTGGACGAGTCGAGCAGCCATAAATCCGGCTCTTCAGAATCCACCTGCGACTCCTGGGATTTGTCGCAACCTGCAAGCGAGGAACAAGAAGTGCTAACACAGGCGCCGAGTGCCGAGAACAACGAGCCTGCATTCTCTGGATTTGACGAGATTAGTTTCCCGTCACTCCCACCCCCGACGGCTCTCCCCCCAACCCTGAGGAGGTGCCCATCGTATGTTGTGGCCGCTACGTCCTGCCGGATACTGACCACTTGAGCACGGACCAGTGCACCTCCATCGAGATGCAGACTGCCGGCGCAGCCCCGACCGATAGGCGCGAGCGTTCGAGATCAAGGTCCCCTTTAAAAGGCGAGAACAATTCACCCGGCCTGCCATCGAGCCTACCCTAGAACCTTGAAAACAAGCCTCGGCGCTCTAAAGCACCCGTCTGTTCCAGCGACAGCGATGCCCCTCCCATTGCGAAGTCGCAGAAATTGAACGCACTCCCGACAGGGAAAGTGCACTCGCCCTCAAGCGCAAGCGGAAAAAGATAGGCTCTTCGCCAAAGCATCCTCCCTTTCTTTTCTTCTCCGTGTTTGCTTCAATGCGAACACAACAGCGGGCGCCGCCAGGTAGGGTGAAACTTCGCGGTTTTTCTGTCCCGTGACCGCAGCGATCCTAACGTTTGGGGGCTGTACTACCTAAATGAACGTTCATGTTCTCATCATCATCATCATCATCATCATCACCAGCCTGTCTACGTCCACTGCAGGACAAAGGCCTCTCCCATGTTCCGCCAGTTAACCCGGTCCTGTGCTTGCTGTTGCCAATTTATACCCGCAAACTTCTTAATCTCATCTGCCCACCTAACCTTCTGTCTCCCCTACCCCGCTTCCCTTCTCTGGGAATCCAGTTGGTGACCCTTAATGACCAGCGGTTATCCTGTCTACGTGCTACATGCCCGGCCCATGTCCATTTCCTCTTCTTTATTGCAGCTATGATATCCTTAACTCCCGTTTGTCCCCTAATCCACTCTGCTCTCTTCTTGTCTCTTAAGGTTACACCTACCATTTTCCTTTCCATTGCTTGCTGCGTCGTCCTCAATTTAAGTTGAACCCTCTTTGTGAGTCTCCAGGTTTCTGCTCCGTAGCTAAGTACCGGCAAGATACAGCTGTTATATACCTTCCTCTTGAGGGACAGTGGCAATCTACTTGTCATAATTTGAGGGTGCCTGCCGAATGTGCTCCACCCCATTCTTATTCTTCTAGTTACTTCAATCTCGTGGTTAGGCTCTGCGGTTATTACCTGCCCTAAGTACACATAGTCTTTTACAACTTCAAGTGCACTATTACCTATCGCAAAGCGCTGCTCCTTTCCGAGGTTGTTGTACATTACTTTCGTTTTCTGCAGATTATTTTAAGACCCACCTTTCTGCTCTCCTTGTCTAACTCCGTAATCATGAGTTGCAATTCGTCCCCTGAGTTACTCAGCAATGCAATGTCATCGGCGAAGCGCAGGTTACTGAGGTACTCTCCATTAACTCTTATCCCCAACTGCTCCCATTCCAGGCCTCTGGAAACGTCCTGCAAGCATGCAGTGAATAGCATTGGGGAGATTGTGTCCCCCTGCCTTACACCCTTCGTTATTGGTATTCTGTTGCTTTCTTTATGAAGCAATATGGTAGCAGTTGATCCCCTGTAGATTTCTTCCAGAATGTTTATATATATTTCATCTACGCCCTGATTCCGTAGTGTCTGCATGACGGCTGATATTTCTACTGAATCAAACGCCTTCTCGTAATCTATGAAGGCTATGTATAGTGGTTGGTTATACTCTGAGCATTTCTCTATTACCTGATTGATAGTATGAATGTGGTCAATTGTTGAGTAGCCTGTTCTAAATCCTGCTCGTTCCTTTGGTTGATTGAATTCTAATGTTTTCTTTACTCTGCTAGCAATTACCTTTGTAAATAGCTTGTATACTACAGAGAGCAAGCTGATCGGCCTGTAATTCTTCAAGTCCTTGTCATCTCCTTTCTTATGTATTAAGATGATGTTAGCGTTCTTCCAAGACTCTGGTACTTTTCCCGTCAGGAGACACCTCGTAAATAGAGTGGCTAGTTTTTCTAACACAATCTGTCCTCCATCTTTCAGCATATCTGATGTTACCCGATCCTCATCAGCAGCTTTGCCTCTTTGCATGCTCTCCAAAGATTTTCTGACTTCTTCTATCATTACTGGTGGGTTGTCATCTGGGTTACTGCTAGTTCTTATAGTATTAAGGTCGTGGTTGTCTCCGCTACTGTACAGATCTCTGTAAAACTCTTCCGCTATTTTAACTATTCAATCCAGATTGGTAGTTATTTTGCCTTCTTTGTCCCTTAGTGCATACATCCGACTTTTGCCTATCCCAAGTTTCCTCTTCACTGCTTTGACGCTTCCTCCGTTTTTCAGAGCGTGCTCAATTCTCTCCATGTTATACCTTCTTACATCGCATACTTTACGTCTATTAATCAACTTCGAAAGCTCTGCCAGTTCTATTTTGTCTGTTGTACTAGACACTTTCATGATTTGATGCTTCTTAATTAGGTTCTTCGTTTCCTGGGAAAGCTTGCCAGTGTCCTGTCTAGCTACCCTGCCTCCAACTTCCACTGCACACTCCGTGATGATACTCGTCAGATTATCATTCATTGTATCTACGCTAAGGTTGGTTTCCTCGCTAAGAGCAGAGTACCTGTTCTGCAGTGACACTCTGAATTCCTGTACTTTCCCTCTCAGTGCTAGCTCATTGATTGGCTTCTTGCGTATTAGTTTCTGTCGTTCCTTCTTCAAGTCTAGGCGGATTCGAGCCCGTACCATTCTATGGTCACTGCATCTTACCTTGCCAACCACTTCCACATCCTGCACGACTCCTGGGTGTGCAGTCATTATAAAGTCTATTTCGTTCTTATTTACGCCATTAGGGGTCCTCCATGTCCACTTGCGGTTTTCTCGTTTTCGGTAGAAGGTATTCAAAATACGCAGATTATTGCGTTCTGCGAATTCTTCTAGTAGCTCTCCTCTGGCGTTTCTAGTGCCGACGCCATAATCTCCTACTGCCTGGTCTCCAGCCTGCTTCTTCCCTACCTTTGCATTAAAGTCGCCCATTACTATAGTATACTGTGTTTTCACCTTACTCATTGCCGATTCCACGTCTTCATAGAAGCGTTCAACTGAAGCGTCATCATGGCTGGATGTAGGCGCGTAAGCCTGTACTACCTTCATTTTGTATCTTTTATTCAGTTTATTTACAATGCCTACCACCCGTTCAATAATGCTATAGTAATCCTCTATGTTGCCAGCTATGTTTCTGTGAATTAGGAACCCTACTCCCAGTTCTCTTCTGTCTGCCAAGCCCCGATAGCAAATGACGTGCCCATTCTGTAGCACAGTATAGGCCTCATCTGTCCTCCTAACCTCACTCAGCCCTATTATATCCCATTTAATGCCTTCTAGCTCCTCGAATAATACAGCTAGACTTTCCTCACTAGATAGCGTTCTAACGTTAAACGTTGCTAAGTTCAAGTTCCAATGGTGGCCTGTCCGTATTCAGAGATTCCTAGCACCCTCTGCTGCTTTGCAGATCTGACCGCCGCCGTGGTCAGTTGCTCCGCAGCTGGTGGGGACTGAGGGCTGTGAGTTATTTGACGAATGCCTACGGGAGGGGGTGGCCAAATACTGCACCAGGGTGGCCAATCCTTCTCTGGTGAGATCATCGGTGCGTACCGGCTTTAAGCCGGTACGATCGGACAGTAGTGGGAATGCTCCATGCATGTCTTCCTGTTCATGTTCTATTTTATAGTTATTACTAGGTTACTCATTAACTCCGAAGTTTTTACTACACAAGTGAACCTAAAGTTTGCAGTTCGAGATTGCAAAAGTAAGAGCGCCACCCGAAGTGGAAAACGGGAACTGCGCAGTCGTCCAATCTCTCACGGCGAAAAAGGGGCGTTTTTTTTTCGCGCGCCCGTGTATGCTACAGCCTGCGGTGTCTCAAAGGCCGCTTTTACCGCTGTAAAGTTTGTTTTAGCGAAACCCATGCAAGATGTAGCCAAACAGACGCATCCATGAATTCTCGCCGTCATCACAAATCGTGCTGTGCTGAGTGGTGTCGGAATTCTTCACGACACACCGGTATAAAATTCTTTCGGATCCCGGCGGACGAAAGGTACGATCTGCATGCTGCTCGTTTCGTCTTTTTACGCTTGCACGGCATATCAGGATGCGGTTGCTGCAGTAGCAGTGTAATTTAATTGAGCTACACGTACATGAATTATTCATTACATTCTGATTGTCTGCTTTTCGGCTTCAATTAAACATGTCATGCACGGCAGAGCATCTGGCAATTATTCCAGCAAATACATTTGCTACGCACGATTGTTTATACTTGCGTTTTCAATTTAATGCGTTTCGATCGTGCATTGCATTTCGATGTTGCACTTTGGCTCAAGGCAATGCAAGGCATGTCACAAATGTATTTGTAGCAGCATATACAGTAACTAATAGAAAAGTGTAAGCTTATCCGCACTCTGTTTATTACTTTTTGATTGCCTGCGTTCAGTCTGTTCTCGTTGCATGCGGTATTATTATTCTTGAATATTATCAGCCTATTTATGTCCATAGCTGGAGGAAGGCGATTCCCATAAGCGTTTGGCTATAAGGGAGGGTCCATGTATACGTTCATAGCATGTGTTGTTAGTACTATGTTAATTAAGTACTGAGTACATAAATTATTACACTTGCGAGTTTAGACGGATGTTATTACATTATTGCATTTCAATTGTGTGTTTTCATTTTGGCCTCACGTAAATCCACGGCATATTACAGAGGAATTTAGCAATAAATTTATAAAGTAATAATTTATAATGTATACTTCAATTTCATGTTTTCAGTTTCAGCCTTAAGTACAATTACGATATATTTACAAGAATGCAATTGCAGCTAAAAGCCCATAAATAATTGGACAATGTAAACTTACGTGTTCTACTAATTTATTACCGGTTTTAATAAGGTTTTTATGAAAGATTTGCAGCAGGGCGCGAGAAATACTCGAGGAATACGCAGTGCGCGAGGGTATATATGTACGAATAGTTGTTTAGAGATTTTGGTGTGGGATGATTGCTATCGTTTGCAAAAATATATTTTGAATTAGGAGGAAAGCTCGGGTCGTTGCCACCAAACATTACTATCGTGCAAGTAGAAGCATGTATCCGCGTCTCTTAATAATAAAGACAGATTTTATTTTAAAGTTTGCTTTCAGGATTGATGATGATATGTGGGGTTTAACGTCCCAAAACCACTATATGATTATGAGAGACGCCGTAGTGGAGGGCTCCGGAAATTTACACCACCTGGGGTTCTTTGACGTGCACACAAATCTGAGCACACGGGCCTACAACATGCTTTCAGGATTGCTATCACAAGTCGTCTTGGTTACAAAAAATTCAATTAAGAAAGGAAGATGAGAAATGTAGCAAATAACGCTTACTTCGAATAAAGATGCCAGTTTTCACTCAAAGCTATCAATCTACGCCTGAAAACAGAAATAAATTCATTCTAACCCAAATACTACACACGCACGCATTGATTTTCTAGATCTCGCGCTTGGCTTCAGTATGCGAGACGGCAGGACGTGGCTCATTTACCACCTCGTCAGATCTACAGCAGCTACCGCCTGTGCTCTGCCCATTTCACCAGCAGAGACTACGCAGACCCTGGACAGACAAGGCTGCTAAGATGTGCTGTGCCAACAGTTTCCATCTTTGGCGATTGGCAGACACACGTCGAAAGTCCAGGTGGGAATATTGTAAAGTGATCATACAACAGCAGAAACTTTCATGCCTCTACATCTATTTACAGAAATGTCTTAATACTCAATATGTGTACCTGTCCGAGTTATCATGACTCAGTATTTTTAAGATTCTCGCGTAGATTACACCAACAATACCAACGCATGGTGTACACAGCATCCATGGATTCGCCGGCATGATTTTGCTGGTAGATATAAATTTGCCGGCTTGACAATCGTTAAATTTAGAGCAAACGTCTCACTCAGAACGCTCTACATGTAACCTCCTCGATTCTGATTCAGTTGTGTCTGCTAGTTTACCCGTGGCGTAGCGTTTTACAGGAAAAGGCGAAAATGACCTCATAACTTGAGAGAGTACTCCATGTGGCACGTTATCAGCTATTTCGCACATGGCGAGTGAGTAGTGGCCAACTTGGTGTCGCTGTTAAAACAATTGCGCGATAGCTCTGACAGTGGGAGCAACAGAACTGGCCTTTTAGAAATATATATTCTACGACACCCTAGTTCAAAGTCGCTTTTAAAATTAAGAATTCAAAAGGTACTTTATTTTTATTAGCTTTATTATTACAAAATTACTTTTATTTTCAATGGGCCAAGTAAATGTAATTGGCAAGAATTCGGTTACACGCTAGGTCATCACGGGCACCACGATGCTAACCTGTTCTAGGCACATCGCATTAAAATTTTTGAAATATTGGTTTAGGATAGTTGGGACACCCATATATTTAGTGAGTGACATGTAGCGTTCTCTTTTTGTGTGTTTACACTTTTTTATTACTCGTACTGAGACATAATACGCGAGGAGACCAATTAATAGTGAGAAAACGCCCTGAGTGATTGTAATTGCAAATATTTAATGTGACGCCTAATACCAGCTCTATGTATGTCACGCTGAAATTTGTACTCCGCCAATTTCTCTTCACAGTCTCTCCTCGGCCCGCGAATACCACTGCAATGCCCGCTCACAGCGCCGATGAAGAAGTTCAACAGACTGAGCCCTCATGTACGCAAATTGTATTGCTCTCTAAGCTCTTTAAAACTATTCCAGATAAGTTAATGTCCTGCAGCTATCGTTTTAATGTCACGTACCATTTAACAGATCCTAAAGTGCACTAGGGTGTCAGCTGGGCGAGCTAGTTCATTGCTAGGGGACGAGAACCAGAGCGGTGTATACCGAAAGGCAGGACGAGACGAGTGCTTGTCCGATCCCTTTCTTGCTTGTTTGTTGCCTCCTAAGAGGGATTAGTGCCCCGCCGCGGTGCTTTAGTAGTTATGGCGCTCGACTGCTGACCCGCAGGTCACGGGATCGCATCCCGGCCGCAGCTGCTGCATTTTCGATGGAGGCGAAAATGTTTGAGGCCCGTGTGCTTAGATTTAGGTGCACGTTAAAGAACCCCAGGTGGTCGAAATTTCCGGAGCCCTCCACTACGGCGTCCCTCATAATCATATCGTGGTTTTGGAACGTTAAACCCCAGATATTATTATTATTAATATTATAAGAGGGATTAGTGTTTTTTAAAGAAGACTATGAATTCGTTGTTTTTTCCTAAACATACCATCTTAAACGTATAACCAATAATGTTTGCTAACAAGGCGTATGCTAATGATTAGGAAAAATTTGTTGACGCTTCTTGTTGCCCACGATGCTTATACATGCCATTAGCAGGCTCAATGCCCAGCAGTGTGCTTATCAGAGGCCTGTTCCTAATGCCCCAAGTTTGAATAAGTGAAGGATCGAGAACTAAATATGACCAACTGATTACTCATGGAAGTAATCATTTCAATTCTAAAAGCCGCTATAACTTTCACTAGGTTTAGAGATCATGGTCAGCTTTCACAAAACACAGTATAAATGAGCTTTTTTTCTAAATCTTTCAGGTTCGAATCCAGCGGGTCGACAACACAAGCCTTCTAGGTGTTCGCCCCGGACAGCCAGAAAAATGAAGAACCTGGAGAAGATAAATTCAAGGCTTCGGAAGGCACTGTCATGAATTGGCAAGAGAAAGGTTAAAAAGCTTTCCCAGTCCGAGGCGTTGAATGCTATCAGGCCCTACGTCCGCAAGACATTCTTTAGATTGCTTGAGACTCAAGTTAAAATTAATGGCGTAAAACGTAGAGGACGGAGGTGGTCGCCAGAGCACCGCCAGTTCGCTTTAAACTTATACTTTCATGGTCCGAAAGCGTAGAGACATCTGTCAAGACTGCTTGACATGCCAACTGTGAGGTCGCTAAAGCAGTAGTTATCAAATATTCCGATGACTCCCGGAGTTATTCCAACCGTTATTGAAGCCCTCGAAGAAGCTACCCGAAATTGGCATTTAACAGATCGTGCGTGCACATTAATATTTGACGAAATGTCCTTGAAGGAACATCTGCAGTATGATGCAAAGCATGACATTGTGATGGGATTCTCCGATGACGGTAGGCAAAGAACACCAGCCGTGGCAAATTCAGCGCTCCTGATACTTGTTGCAGGCATTTCGAAAACGTGGATTCAGCCTGTTGCTTACACAGTATCAAGGACCAAAACGCCCGCAGATACTCTTCATCATCTGATCATAACATTAATCAAGCAGCTGCAGGGAGCCCGGTTGTTTGTGAAGGCGCTCATCTGTGACCAGGGGGGAAGCAACATCACTTTGGCAAGTAAGCTAGGTGTGACGCCTGAAGAGCCGTTTTTGTACTTGAAGGCCGCAAGATTTATTTCCTATATGACACACCACACTTACTTAAATGCACAAGGAATAATCTCCACGCACCTCACAAGCTCCATATCGGGCAAGAAATTGTGGATTGGTCTTTCATTACGCAACTATACTAAAGCTCGCATCCTCTCAAACTCAAATTGGCGAAGAAACTAACCGACAACTACATTTACCGGAAGCCTTTCAATAACATGAAAGCTAAATATGCCAGCCAGGTGATGAGCGAATCGGTCTCAGTGGCCATTGATGTATGCATTGCTCTTGGCGTGTTGCCGGCATCCGCCAAACCAACAGCTGATTTTCTCGAGAAGATAGATAAGTTATTCGACTGTCTGAATAGCTCTTCTGTAAAAAAACCCAGTGACAAGTTACGTTATGCAATTTCGGAAGGGTACGAACACCTAGCCTTTTTGCGGGAGTGCCTGTCGTGGGTTGAAAGGTGGAAATTTGACGGGCCTCGGCAACCACACACAGTTGAGGCATGGAAGGTCACCTTAAAGGCTATCCTTCTCCTCTGGGACGACCTCTTCCAAGATTTTGATTTTCGTGTTCTCTTAACTCGCTGGCTACAGCAGGACCCCCTGGAGAACCTTTTCGGGCTTCTTAGGTTAAAGCATGACTGCAATGACAACCCAAATGTGCTTCAGTTCACATCAGGTCTGAAACACATTTCTGTTGGCAAACTGGTTGCCCTTTTTTCAGAAGGAAACTGTGAACAGGATCGCAGCACTGTGTTGGCACAAATGTCAAAGCCACCTCATTCGCTTCCTACTACTTGTGATGCAGCACCAACAGTCGATATGCTTCCTGATGAGGAACAGCCCGTTAGCCATGATATAGTAGAGGATAACGTTCTCTACTATGTTGGGGGATATCTCGTACGGCAAATTTTGTTGCACAGGCCTCCACACTGTGTGTGCAACACCCTTTTGAAGAATGCCGACCGCCAGCTTTGTGCATCAAACCATCATTTTGCTATGTTTAAGGCAAGCAACATCTCCTCAGATTTATTTGGCAATGTAACAATGCCTTCTGACGGTTGCTTTCAGGATATTAAGGCCATGGAAGCTTGCTTTTTGGAATATATCGGTGTTGTGGCGCACCTGCCTACTGTGAGTGGAGTTTTGGCAGGCATTTTGCACAGTTGTATGGGAAGGCAGAAATTCTGCTCTGAAGAATGCAAGAAAACCTTTGTGCACCTCTTTGCAAGGATTCGCCTGTTGTGGCATATTCGCTTCGTGAACATCTCCTTGGCTAAACAACGCACCAGAAAATCTGCTGCAGCACGAAAAATGTGGAAGTTTTTGTAACTTTTAGGATTCTGTTTGCATATTTGAGGTCTTGAAAACTGAGCGCTCAGAAAACACGGACGACAAAAAGACACACATATGCGCAAAAGTAGGCGCTACTTCCATATTTTTGAGTTACCGCTACTTCTATAGCTGAGGTCACCATTTTCTGCCTCTGAAGCGGACATGTGTGTGTACTATTATGTGCTTATATTTTGTTTTTTATTTTTTTTTCATTAAAAATTAGAGGTATGTTACGCTGAAGAAAGCATAAACCCTTCGTGTTATTTTATGAGAACACTCTAAAGTGGCTTCAGTATTTTGTAAATTTTTGCTTAAGCTTTTATAAAGAAACCTGATGCTGAATAGAAAATGTAGCAATGTCTAACTCCGGTACCTTATGGTTTTTGTATCATTTCCTCTTGCATCCTAAGTGTGCGATGTGCCGTATTATCTTGTCCCACTCATGGGATGATTTTATATCGGGATACGTGCTGTGAACTTGTGTATAGTTATTACTGTTTTTCTTTTGTCTTTGTATATACGTACGTGCGGCAATGTGCACTGGATTGATACTAGGTTATTAGCATGCTGGCATGTGCGGTCCACTTTTGTATGCGACCAAAAACGCAAAACATTCAAGCTGTAATTGTACTGCATTAACCGTACGTTTAGGCAATGAAACATTCAAACTCTGCTCTTTATTCTTGTCTAATTTATGTGTACACGTAAACAAAAACAACGTCTTACTTGGAATAAGTAGTGCACAAATAGGCGGATGGGCAGATCATCAATCAGAACGCAATGATGGCCGTTTTCATCATGTGGCGGGTTGCGCAACAGTAAGAAGGTCGCGTGCTCGTCATCTGAATACCTTCCACTCGCTCAATTTGGCTTGCTGGTGACCCAATTGAATTTGGCGCTAAATCCCCCCTCGCCACTCGGATCCTCAGTCCTCATCAAGATGGCGTCCCACAGTGCATGTCTGCAATGCGCCGCCATGTTTTCGTACCGCCCCCAAACACCAGGCGTTCGTCCGGCGCTGCGAGCGAATATCGCGTTCCATGGAGGGTATAGAAAGTTTCACTCCCCTGGCGCAGCGACAGAAAAACGCGGTCCCCCCCCTTCCTCTTCCACCTCGCGCATGCTCCGCTCTTTTTAACATGAAGCCCCACCCCCCTCCCTCATGCTTGTTTCTGCTCTAAGTGGTGGCCGCGCCGCCTACTTCCATTCCCCCTCTGCACCTTTCGCCAGCCGAAGCCACGCCAATGGTTTTTGTTGATGTTTATCTGTTGCACAGCTGCCTGCTGCCCTTGCGACTATTCGGCACCACGGCTCCTATGACGCATCCCTTAAACCACGGAAGGCTTTTTAGCCCAACTAGCAACCGCGCCACCCGCGCCTTTACGCTCGGCTCCTTCGAGCGTGCCATCCCCGGCCCAAGCGGTCGCCGCCCACCCCCTTCTTCACCCCAAGTCCTCTCCCCACGCCCACTAGAGCAGATCATATCAACTCTCAAGTTCGACACCTGGAACGTCCGCGGGTTTCGTGACAAATCGAAACAATGAGACATTCTGACCTTCGCCCAAGCACAGGGTATCGATGTGCTCTTTTTACAAGAGACTAACTTCCGGTCGCCGTGAGAGGTCTCAATCTTCAGACTCGACTTCCAGGTGGACGCCTTCTTCTCCCTAACTAAATCAAGTGCCTGTGGTGAAAGAGTGGTCTTTACTACGTGACGCTTTCGGCAAAAGGCGTTCTGCATCTTCGGTGCTGACGGCAGGTCACTCATGTTGGACCTCTACATCAGCAAGACAGATTCGGTTCGTGAACGTGTACGCCCCGGTGACGCGGAAGAACACAAACACCTTCTTCCAACGGCTGCACGACCTTCTTTCGGAACCCGTCCCGCACGTTCTGCTGGGGAACTTCAACTGTCTCGTGGACTCGCAGCGTGATGTCAGGGGACCGGGCCGACGAAGGTCCACGTACTATGCTAGGGAGCTCGTGAAGACTCTTCGACACCTTCGGTTATTCGACGGGTGGCTGATCGAGCACGGCGACCTTTTTGTCCCAACTCGAGCCTCTCACCTCACAGCCAGTCGATAAGATCGGACGTATCTCCCCCACTTACTCCTCACATCGCTCGTGGCATGCGAGGTACTTTTTCCTCCAGCAGACCTAGCGAGTCGATCAGATCGCCTCCCCCTTGTCACTACGCTTAGCGGGTCACCTGGACTCCATACTGATTACCATGAGTGGCGAGTGGACCAAGCGCTCCTGCAAGACGATGATAGCATCGAGCGCATTAGGGCGCGGCTGTGGGCCTCCGTGGCTAACGCCCCGGACCTAGCCCCACACGCTCGTGGGACACCTTGAAAGCGGAGTGGAAGGAAATCCTTCAAGACGAAGGCAAGGCCAGGAAGCGCCGCATAACCGCTAAACTGAATGAGATCCTGTACAGAATACGCATCGTCAGGGGGGCGGAGACGATGATGACATACATGCGGGACTATCTGAACACCCTGGAGGTCGAATATGCCGGGCTGCTTTAACTGCACCCACGCAGACCACCTGGGCAGCGGGGCGCACACATTAACCACCTCGGAGCGCACCCCAGTGACACAACTGGGAATAGCAGCATACGAATTACCAGAGTGAAACGCCCGCTCGATTCATTCGCAACTGAACCAGAGGGAATCTGCGATGTCTTCTGTGAGTGCTGCTCGGCCCTTCTTCAGACGCCAACAGCGATGGAGAAACTGGTGGAGAAGACAAAATTAGAGAGGCCTGCAAGCACCTTCCACAGCTGGGAGGAGAGGATGTTGCGTTGCTGAGCACGGAAGTGTCTGCAGAAGAGGTTAGGGGCGCGATAACAAGCGTGCCAGTGAACTCGGCCCCCGGCACTGAAAGCCTTTTAGCCAACTTCTACGCCACTTTTTTCGACGATCTAGAGGGAGTGCTTGTCGCACTGGCGAACAAGGTGGTTACGAAACTACTGAAACCCGCATCCCTTGGAAAGAGGAGGATTGTCCTCCTACTGAAAGAGGGAGTCCCGCAGGAGGAGCAGTCGGCGTGGCGCCCTATAACCCTGTTGAACGTGGACTATAAACGGTTGCTTCCATCCTTAATAGCCACCTTAACCTCCTCTTGCCATCCATCGTCGCTCCCTGGCAGTCCAGTGTGGTTCCAGAACGCTCGATTTTTGCCAACCTTACCGTAAGAAGGAATGCCTTCAAATACATGTCTGCCAAGTCCCTGTCCGGAGCCTTTGTCTCCTTGGACCAGGCAAAGGCCTTTGACCGGGTGCGGCATGGATACATAATCGAGGTACTCCTCCAGTTCGGGTTCCCGACATGCTTCGAAGACACCATCGCCATCCTGTACAGCAAACTCACATGCCACTTAGTAGTAAACGGCACCTCGACGAGTAACTTTGTATAAGAGAGAGGGATCCGCCAAGGGTGCCCACTAGGGCCCTCCCTCTTCGTACTCTCGCTTGAGCCGTTGCTGGTGAACATCGACCGGAACACGCTAACGGGGGATCCCAACATTAACGTCCTCGCTTACGCTGATGATGTATCCCTGTTTGTCAGGGACCCGGCAAGCCTGCAAGCTTTTTGGCGAACATTCGCACACTATGCTGACGTCTCAGGCGCGCCCTTTAACATGAGAAAGAGCAAGGCCTCACCATTTGGAACATTCTTTTACGGCGCTGTGGGAGAGTTGGAAATGGTCGACGCCGTCAAGGCGCTCGGCATATACTTTTGCTGCGGTGGCGTCGCCGACCTAACCTGGCAACGAGCGCTCGAGTGGGCACAGGATGCAATAGCGCGCCTCCAACCGAAGGATCCCACGCTTCGTGAGAGGGCCATAGGCGCAATGACAACCACCTGCGCCTTTCCTTTTTATGTAAGCCGAACAGTGATGCCTACCAAGACTGCGACGCAATTGACAAGTATTTTCGGTGCCTACCTGTGGGACGGCAAACCCGCGCCCTTACGTCGAACCCTCCTGCAACTCCCAGCTTCAGAGGGCGGTCTCGGGCTCTCGCATGTCCTGACGGCGAGCAAAGTGCTTGCCTTGAAGACCGCAAGGGCCTTGTTTCACGCACCTGATTACGTGAGGAGGCCCTTAATGCGTTACTGGTGCAGTACAAACGCATCGTTCCTCAATGCCGACCGGCCGCTCGCCCCACTCGCAGAGACTCCCTCCGCGTTCTTTAAGACAGCCGCAAACACCATGCGCATGCTATAAAAGGAGGCCCCTACGTGCGACGTAGATGAGACCCCGCCTGCTCGCCTTGTGGAATGAATCGCCAGCAACCAGATAACCCCCGAGGAGAGGCGACGGCCACAGAACTGGAAGCGGAAAGGCAAAATAGATGGGCGTGCCATCACTTCGTCCGCCCAAGACTTCACATGGAGGAAAAACTGGGACGTCCTCCCAACCCGCCAGCGCCTCCACAAGTTAGGCATCACGCCTACACCCCGCTGTCCCAATTGTCGCGCGGATGAGACTCTGGCGCATGCCTTATTTGAGTGCCCAGCGGTCAAACCGGTTTTGCGCCTGACTGCGAGGGATTTAAAAATCCGTCCTCCCTTAGCCCTGAACAGAAACAAAGGCGCCTTTGCAAAGTTAGTGGCCGTCTGCACCACATTCACGGTCTGGAAGCGACACTGCTTCGCTGAGATTAGCCACTCTCCGGTCAGAGCGGCCTTCCCAACCGTATAGCTCTTATCCGCCACATGGTGGGGCGGCACCTCTCAGACCAACTTGAAGCCAGCGGCGAGGAAAAGTTTCTCTGCCGCTGGCATAAGAGGTTTTTTCTACTGCAAAAAGGCAAGTTACGCCTGCCGATAACCCCTTTTTAAGCGCACGCCAGCCACTGCGTCCCACTGTTTCCTGACCGGCAAACGGAAAGTGACAATGTCCAACCCCTCCTGTAAATTGTATAATGATGTGTCTCAAATCTATTCTCTCTACGGATTGACCCCTTAGTTCTCTGGAGCCCGAACAGCGGCGACCACTATCGCACCCTTTTTTCGCCTGTAAAGGAAAATGGGCTCTTTTGCGCGCGGGCTGTACGGCGCTCTAGTAATTTTTGTATAACGAGTGCTCGAATTATCGCGCTTCTATTGTAGTGTACAATCTAAACGTGTTTTTTCTGTTTATCAGTGTGTTTACCGCATTTGTCCGTGACAAGTGTCGGAGAATAATTATGTATTTGATTACTTGTCAGAAGTGCATTAAACTTCCCTTTGTTTCTCCCCTAATAATCATTAGCTGGTGCTCAGTCCCATAACTGAAGTTACAGTAGCACTACTGTGTGTGATGTGTGAATCTGTAAATTGAACTAAATCGTACGCAAGGCCCGCGCGGCCTTGCATAAACACTTCAACGGCGTGCATTCTGCAGCTTCGGTGAAAAACAGCGACACCGCCGCTACCATGTTCGACCGATAGGCCTTATTCACGAGTACGGCACGGCTTTACGATGAATGACAGCTGGCGGTCACAAAATGCTTGCTCTGTACAGTTTTCCTCGCCATTATTTTTCAGACGCAAAGAAATAGGTTTGTGCTATCCCCGCAGATTATGCTACGGAGCGATATGCTTCAACAAACAAGACGGTTCACAATCACGGTTCCTGTTGCTCGCAATGCATGGGCATGCCACACGCCATTTCTGTGTACCTCTGCCTCGTTCAGCGTTAACCTTCGCGTTATTCATTTGACAGATGCGGTCGCATTGCGCAGAAGAGAAATTCAAACTGATTTCTTTCAGCAGCATTTATTTTCCGTAAAACATTCTTGGCTTCGCCGAAGGCTCGTTAAGCTCACCATGGTGGCTAGTGCGGCAGTGCGTGCTCGCCACGACGCTGGCTTGGTACCGACGGCGTAGCGCGGTCTTCTTGCCGCTTAGAGGGAGCTGCCGGTTAAATGTCGGTGGCAATCCCAAAACCACCATCGCCTGTGGTCGGGGAGAGCACTTTTGCCGGCGGCTGGGGAGAGCACGTCGACGGCGCGTCTCTCGCAACTGCAGCCGGTTAGCTTCCAAGCTCCCGACGTCGAGCGAAGCCTACTTCGGATCACTTCGAAGTTTAAGACGGTGAAACTCAAGAAGCAGCCGCTAACGATCGCAACAGCGGTGGTCGGGGCTTGCGCGTTACTGGCCGTCGGAGCAGTCACGTTGATGCAGATGCGGCAAGCGCGTCACCGGCGCATCTCCCACACCAGCCGCCGGCCAGCTTGCAAGCTCCCGAGGTCGAGAGAAGCCTACTTCGGATCGCTTCGAAGTTTTGGACGATGAAACTACAGAAGCAGCTGTTGACGATCGCAACGGCTTACTTCTAGCATTTAGACTATTCCACGCAGTTCTTCGTGACTCGGCACTTTGAAGCGAGTTATTCGTGATGTTTAGTTGAAGAATCGGGCCAATCTCAAGCGCGGTTCAACGGTGCGAAATACCTTGAAACGTTGACACTAAACACCAACCAGCCGCTGCAAATCTTTGCTGATGCTTTCATTGTCTGTCGACCGATGCCCGCATGGGCACCCCCCACAAGGCACAGGAGTTTCACGCCAGCGTATTAAACTGACGCCCGTACACACACACGCACGCGCGTCGCGATCAAAAAGGGGTTTTTAAAACTCCCATCGGGAGCTTTAACCACGTGACCTGAAACTCCGCAAGGAGTTTAACGAGGTCATGTCGGGCATAAACCCTGTCATTAGGCAAGGGGTGTTTTACAACGACATGTGCCGAGTTCACTCCGCTACCAGGGAGTAAATGAGGAGAGTTTTGTGGGTTCATAAGCTGGAAAAACTCTCATCTCGGCTAATTTTTGTTTACAGTGCGCCTACAGGTGCGCCGAAATTGTGTAGCGGTCCTGTATAAGCCAAATAAACACCACAATTGAATAACTTAGGACAGACGGGTGTCGTCTACCATTTATTGTTGTCTTTTCAACTTGCTATCCCTCCTTCGAGTTTCATTTCTCTTCTTCTTCAGTTTCCTTTTTCAGACTGCTTCATTTTATAAGCTGTGAAAGCAATCTTCCTTGGACTCACTGGTGGTAGTCATTAATTCTAACAAGAGCAGAAAGTGGCGAGGTTTATTTTTAGCTCGGCGACGTCATTGTCATACCTCCGACTGTGCCGTGTCAAGGTCGTTAGCTTGCACACCAGCCGACGAATAACACCCCATCATGCTTATAGTACAGGGGTTATGTTTCCATAACAAAACCCTGTGCTATCGTCCGTGTTGTTTTTGTTATGTGTGTGTGTGTTTCTTGCGCTGTAGTATTGCCACATTGAATATGCAGCACCAAGAGAACAACGAAGAACACGGGCAGCGAGAGAAGACGACGAGGTTCTCTTCCGATCAGTTTTCCAGTGTTCTGGTACAAATAAAGTGAGTTTCCTGTATTCTACTGCTGCTGTTTCTGCATTGTGACACTGGTGGAGGTGCTGGGTACATGTTCGGGACGCCTGACAATAGCCCCGCATCTAGTCCAGAAAGACTTCCACGCATCGACACCCCCGTTCACCGCAGCAGCCGGCGCCTGTTAGGCCTCAGCCCGAAGTTTGGTCTATTGCCGGAAATCGTGACTGTGTCAAAAAGCATGACGGCACCTGGAAACACTGGCCCCAACATGTCCAGCCCAAGCTCGACACAGGTGATTGTTTTGAACCCTCGACTTCCGGTTGATTTCCATGGAAACGCATATGAGGATGCACATGACTGGCTCGAGGAATTCGAGCACATGGCGAATGTTAACGGATGGAACACAACAAAGAAATTGGGATACGTTTATTTTCCGCTTCAAGACGGAGCCCGAACATGGTTCACTAATTGCGTGTGGTCGTCTTGGGACGAGTTGCGGCAGAAGTTCCTCGACACGTTCGCGAGCACTGAAAGACGAGAAATCGCACAGCGTCTCCTCGAGTCACGGATTCAGAAACCAAATGAATCCGTTACGATGTTTGTTGAGGACATGGCGCGGCTATTTCGTCGAGCAGATCCTAATATGCCCGAAGCCAAAAAGGTTAGCCACCTCATACGGGGCGTTAAGGAGCAGCTGTTCGCTGGTCTCGTACGAAACCCGCCTACAAGTGTGGATGATTTCTCCAAGGAGGCGACATCTATTGAACGCGCACTGCATCAACGTTATCGCCAGTATGACCGCCCAACCCACAGTGCACCGATCAGCGTGGCAGCCACGACCACAGCAACAACACCCGACGAAGGTTCTTTGCGCCAACTAATACGAGAAATCGTACAAGAAGAGGTCAAGAAGCTCGTCGCCAAACCGAATGACTGCGCGATCGCCTCAGTAACGGAAGTTCTACGCCAGGAGATCAGGCAAGCGCTCTCGCTTCCTGAGCCGAACACGAGCACTCCCAGGGCAAGCTACGCCGACGTAGTCCGCCGACAGCCAGCGAACGTGCCAACACCACATCAGTACCACCAGCAACATTCGCCGACAGGGCCTTGGTACTGCAGAGAAACTTCGATGCCGAGGCAGCCACCACTTCGCAAAACTGACATCTGGCGTAGCCCTGATCATTGGCCCCTGTGCTTTCAGTGTGGGGAAGCAGGCCACATCGTTCGGTATTGCCCGTATCGCGCCGCAGGGTACCAAGGGTTTCCTTCCACGGTTCCTCGGCGCCATTTCAACGGAACACCTGACGTCGACACGAGTGTCATGACCCCGCGGGATGTTCCTCCTGGGTTTCGGTCACGCTCATCCTCTCCGGGGCGTTATTATCCAGCCTCTAGACGGAGCACCACTGACATGCCAAGCGGGAGATCTCCTAGTCCACGCCAGGGAAACTAAAAGCAGCGACCTCAGGGGGGAAGGTTGCGAATCGTCGAAGTGCTGAAAATCCCCCAGTACTGCCGAGCGAAGAGAGACACATTTTCAATGAATCGACGAAAGATGGGGTTGTTACTGCGGAAGTTGCAATTACGATTGACGGACATGACGTCATGGCATTGGTCGACACTGGCGTGGACTTCTCAATAATTAGTGAGAGTCTGGCAGACACGCTCAAGAAGGTTAGAATGGAATGAACAGGATCGCAGATTAGAGGAGCTGGAGGGCAGCTACTCACACCTACCGGAAAGTGCACCGCAACAATGAAAATAGGGGATGCATCCTTTGTCGAAACTTTTGTTATCCTTTCTGAGTGTTGCAAACAGGCAATCTCGGGGATGGATTTCTTGCGTGAATATGGTGCCATCATCAATATTCCGGACGGTGTACTGACCTTTACAGCGGATCAAAGCGCAGCGCTACACCGAAAATCCCTACGAGTCATTGACGACGTGACCGTACCTCCGTTATCCTGCCGCCTTGTTTTAGTCACGTGCAGCGAGCATAATACTGAAGAAGGAATCGCTAAACAAGTATTGACGCTCCTACTCTCTCGCGGTGTTGCAATTGCCAGAAGTATCGTCAATGTTGTGTGTGGTGAAGCAGAGGTTCTGTTGACGAATTTTACCAACGAGCGACGACTCACTACACAAGGCACTACAGTTGCCTACTTCGACGAGATCACCGAAATCCGCGAGTGCTGTGCAGTACAACAGGACAAGCCCCAAACCACGTCAGCCCCACCACCTATTGACGTAAGCACGGATTTGTCACCAGCGCAAAAACAGCGTCAGTAGATCTTCTTCACCAGTTCAAAGACTGTTTTTCATCGACCTCGAGGGTCAGTCAAACGCCACTGACGAAGCATCGGATAATAATGGAGGAGACGGCAAAACCAATACGACAGACCCCATACCATGTAGCACCGAAAGAGCGTGAAGCAATCCAGGAACAAGTGAAGAAAATGCTCGATGATGACGTCAACCAGCCGTCGAGAAATCCTTGGGCATCGCCGGTAGTGCTGGTTAAAAAGAAAGACGGAAGCTTGCGATTTTGTGTCGACTACCGCAAGCTGAACCGTGTGACAAAGAAAGACGTATACGCACCACCGCGCATCGATGATTCACTCGACAGGCTGAGGTATGCACGCTACTTTTCGTCAATGGACTTCAAAAGTGGGTATTGGCAAATTGAGGTCGACGAGCGAGATAGAGAAAAAACGGCTTTTGTAACGCCTGACGGGCTTTATGAATTTAGAGTCTTGCCATTCGGATTGTGCTCAGCCCCCGCAACATTTCAGAGACTGATGGATACCGTTCTGTCAGGCCTTAAGTGGCAGACATGTCTGGCCTATCTGGACGACGTCATTGTTTATTCAAAAACATTTGAGGAACACCTGAGCAGGCTGCCATCAGTATTCAGGGCAATAAGGTCTGCCGGCCTGACAATGAAACCCGAGAAGTGTCATTTCGGTTTCAAGGAGCTCC
Source organism: Rhipicephalus annulatus (assembly GCA_013436015.1). NCBI lineage: Eukaryota > Metazoa > Arthropoda > Arachnida > Ixodida > Ixodidae > Rhipicephalus > Rhipicephalus annulatus. Next base: position 56,484 of record WOVY01009881.1, read on the forward strand.
AATTTTTAGGTCATATGGTGAGCCATGAAGGTGTTCGACCTGATCCCGATAAGATTGCGGCCGTCAGAAAATTTCCGGTACCCAAAGACAAGAAAGCAGTCAGGCGTTTCCTTGGCCTATGCGCTTACTACCGAAGGTTTATTGCCAATTTCTCCCACATAGCCTCGCCGTTAACATGACTCACAAGAGAAGACGTTTCATTCACATGGGGCGACGATCAACAGGTGGCTTTTGACGATCTCCGACAACGCCTGCAGACTCCGCCTGTGCTTGCTCACTTTGATGAGGATGCTCCTACCATGGCCCATACAGATGCCAGCAACGTGGGTTTAGGCGCTGTACTCGTCCAGTGGCAAGACTCAGCCGAGCGTGTGATCGAATATGCTAGTAGGACGCTTTCCCGCGCTGAGTCCAACTACTCCACAACGGAAAAAGAGTGTCTTGCTGTCGTATGGGCGGTTATGAAGTTTCGTCCGTACCTCTGTGGTCGTTCCTTCCTGCGTAGTCAGCGACCATCATTGCCTCTGCTGGCTGACCAACTTGAAAGACCCGTCTGGTCGGCTGGCACGGTGGAGCTTACGCCTTCAAGAGTTTGATATGACGGTCGTGTATAAGTCCGGACGGCAGCACGCCGACACCGATTGCTTATCAAGGTCACCGATAAAGCTCGACGATGACACAGAAGATGACAGCATAGCGTTTGTAGGAGTCGTTGACACCACTACGATTTTGTGCAGGCAGAAAGAAGACAGGGAGTCGCTTCCCCTTATTGAATTTTCGAATGGCCGGGTAACAACCGTCCCTAGAAGATTTTCAAGGAGCCTGCCGTCATTATGCTTACGTAGTGGTGTTCTCTATAAGAAGAAATTTTCTCCCAGAGGAAGCACCCACCTACTTGTCGTTCCGACGTCAATCCGTGAGGACATACTTTGTGCTTGCCACGATGAGCCAACGTCTGTTCATCACGGATACACACGCACATTGGCCAGAATCCAACAAAAATACTACTGGCAGACTTCCAGCTATTGTGAAGCATTACGTGCGCACGTGCCTCGATTGCCAACGACAAAAATCGCCACCATTAAAACCAGCTGGACTATTACAACCAATTCAAGTGCCCACGGTACCTTTTGCCCAAATTGGAATGGATCTCCTTGGACCATATCCCACTTCCCATGCTGGCAACAAGTGGGTAATAGTCGCCACTGATTATCTTACGCGCTACGCGGAAACAAAGGCTTTGTCAAGTGGTACCGCCGTTGAACCCAAACGATTCTTCGTAGAAAATATTGTCCTGAGGCACGGTGCTCCAACAATGATAATAACGAATCGAGGTGGCGCTTTAACGGCCGCGCTCCTGAAGACAGTGCTTGAGGTCAGTGAAACAGCCAATCGGAAAATCATTTCCTATCATGCACGAAGCAACGGCTTGACAGAACGCCTCAACAAGACTATTGCCGACATGGTGAGTATGTACGTTGACGCGGATCACAAGAACTGGGACGACATTCTACCGTACATCACGTTCGCCTATAATACAGCGCAGCAAAAAAATACACGAAGAACGCCGTTCAGTCTCCTTCATGGCCGTGAAGTGACGACGATGCTTGACACCATGTTGCTGCACGACTGCAATGACATCGATTTGGACGCTGTATATTTACCCAACGAGCAGAAGAAGCGAAGCAGCTTGCGCGCGTTCGAATCACTCAGTAGCAAAATTACGACGCCCAACGTTATAATCTGCGACTCCGACATGTCGTCTATCGGGCTGGCGACAAAGTCTGGGTATGGAGTCCTATCCGCCGCCGGGGACTGTCTGAAAAATTGCTGAAGAAGTATTTTGGCCTCTACACAGTTTTACAACGCCTGAGAGACGTTAAATGCGTGGTTGTTCCTGACAGCCCCTAGACAACTGGCCAGCAAAAACCAGAAATCGTGCACGTTGTGCGAATGAAGCCCTTACTTTTCGGACTGACTTACACCAAACATCTACTACACCGTGTTTTGTAGAAGAGCATTGGGACGCTGCTCTCTGGAGAGGGCAAACGCCCCATTGAATATGCAGCACCAAGAGAACAACGAAGAACACGGCAATCGAGAAAAGAAGACGAGGTTCTCTTCCAATCAGTTTGCCAGTGTTCTGGTACAATTAAAGTGAGTTTCCTGTATTCGGCTGCTGCTGTTTCTGCATTGCGACAATATCTTCTAACCTGACATACCAGAGGCGCAAAGACTGGCTTATTGACTTATGTAGTGCGACCTTCAACAGGGCACGACAAACGCACGGTAATGCACGTGAGGTCAGTCGCATGCAGCGAAACCGCAGTGCAGGTAAAACACACTGGTCTCGAAGTGAAAAAAATTCTACGAGATATGTTACGGTTGTCCAGGCTCTAGTTTCAAGTATTGTAGTCGTGACAGGGACGCACGTTCATAATTCATATATGTCAACCCCCACGCGACTAGCCATTATTTTCTTCAAGTGGCCCCAACGAACGATAAGAGACGATGAGAGACACGCGAGCTCACCCCCGTTGCGTTCCGTAATTCAGGATTCTTCAACAAGAATTCCTTTAACACGACGGCGCACTTTTATCGTGCAGCCACGGAAGACACTACAAAACGTGTGCCGGCACTTTCCGCCTGTGCACCTCTGGTATCGCGGGCATTTGGAGTAACGTGAATCTGTCCAACATGAATGAAGTGCGATATCCACTGAGATTTGGGCATGCGCTTCCCGGAATATGCAATGAGCGCAGAAATACGAAAGCAATCCTGACCTCAACGATAATGGATCCACTGTCTGCTTGAGATTACGGCCGAGGGAGAAATATGGGGCTCTAATTGTATAGCTTTGCACCCGCGAGTGCTGTTCGCCATACTTGGCCAGCGGCTCTCGCTAACCTTATTCACGACCATCTGGCGTCCGCTGGCTCGCGTAAGTTTGGAATGGAGGTTCTGATAATTATTTGAAGGCATCCGAGTGCACTATCAGAATAAACTCTGATTGCATATAGTACTGTACACCCATATACAACCTGTCTAATGAAATGAGTGCACCAAATTTGTTATGAAATTCTCATTCTGTCCTAAAATATGTTTGGCGAGTTTCCTCCGATCGGTACAATTCGCAGTGCAGAAAACAGCTAATATGCGTCGTCTTATCAAAAATCACGGGAGCGGGCCGACAACAGGTTGCATGCTGACTCGAAGGCGACGATTTCGATGCCGGCCGAGGCGGTTGCAATACGATGGAGGCGAAATGCTAGAGGCGGTGTACTGTGCGTTGTCAGCTGGGGCACGTTAACGAACACCAAATGGTCGGAATTTTCGCCGTCCTCCACTACACCGTGCCTCATAATGGTATCAAGGCAAAGGCACGGGAAAATGCGGATCTCGTTTTTATTATTATTAATATTATTAGTATAGTAGTAGTAGTAGCAGTAGTAGTAGTAGTAGTAGTAGTATAGTAGTATTATAGGGGTAGTAGTAGTAAAGTAGTAGTATAGTGGTAGTACTAGTAGTAGTAGTAGTGGTAGTAGTAGTAGTAGTAGTAGTAGTAGTAGTAGTAGTAGTAGTAGTGGCATGTGGCACTTTTTCTCACTGCATGCGTGTGCGCTCTTATGCCGACCATCGTAAGCCCGGTGTGCAAAAAGTCCCCGAGCTTTCTGAGCTATAGCTCGTGGCCCAAGTCGATTGGCTAAAGAAGTGCTGAATGAAGATGGCGACCCGCAGCAACAGGTCGGAGGCTGTGGAGTCGCTCTACTAACCACAAGGTCGCGCCATGCAGCAGCGGCCGCGTTTTGATGAGGAGCGAAATGCAAAAGCACTCGTGTACCGCGTTTGATCCCGAGTGCCTCAGCGCGGTATTCCGCAAAGTAAGGTCGGGGTTCTTTCGTGTGAAACCACAGAATTTCATTACGAGTTGTTCAGAGATTACAAGCTAATGTTCAGTGTCATACCATTGTTTCGAGACGTATAACCCAAGATATTATCATTGATAACAGCAGTGCCACCGAATGCTGGGCAATTGTGAACCCGGTATAAAGCGATTTAAAGAAACTGAAAAAAAAATTGCCAGAAAAAGAGAGCATCCTTTATCGCACTCTCTTGTCGAACTAAGGGGACAAGCGGGCCAGGCGTCACGAAACTCTCTAACGGCTACAGCAGCTTACGACTGGAACGGCCGGCTGAACTAACAGCAGTGCACAAGAATGAAAAAAAGATAGAAAAAATATCTCGGCCCCGCCGCGGTGGTCTAGTGGCTAAGGTACTCGGCTGCCGACCCGCAGGGCGCGGGTTCGAATCCCGGCTGCGGCGGCTGCATTTCCGATGGAGGCGGAAATGTTGTAGGCCCGTGTGCTCAGATTTGGGTGCACGTTAAAGAACCCCAGGTGGTCTAAATTTCCGGAGCCCTCCACTACGGCGTCTCTCATAATCATATAGTGGTTTTGGGACGTTAAACCCCACATATCAATCAATCAAAAGAAAAAATATCTCGCATAGATAACAGCACACAGTGTCATTTAACAAAGCGTCTGATCGTGTAGGTTTCGATGGGAGGCACCCTTTTCGGTAATGCTCCACACAATATTTTGCCATAAATTGCAGAAGACAGCAGCAGACAACGACGAGCACAGATTACAGCCATTCAAGGAACGCACACAACTCGAACAAGTAAAAAGAATTAAAAAAAACTTGCCACGTATCAAAGTCCCGTGAGATCCGTCCAAACATTGGAAGCGTTGGACGTGTCTTCTGCAAGAATTTTAGCAGCGCACGCGCGCCCACTCTTTGCACTAAAACGCAGGCTGCGAGGCAGCGCTCTCACTTTTTTTTATCTCGCTCTCCGCAGGACATCTTTTACCGCTGTGGAATCTATAGTGCAAGTCACAAAAAACATTTCACGTAGTCATGGTCAGTATGAGAAGAGCTGCGTTATTTCAATCTGCACAGTAAGCTGCCCAACAAAGAAAATATATCAGAAGATGACACATCTTAGTAGAGATCAATCGTAGATGTAGTTGTCCGCTCAAATCAGGAAGACGAGAGCTTCTGCGCTGCCAGACATGCTTTTGTCCTCAACTCTTCACTCTCGAACCGACGTTCTCAGTTCAGCAAGAGAATAAGGAACAATCTAAGAGAGCATGCACGTGTGTTTGTCGTGTTGACGGAAAACAGAACGCTGGTCAGATGACAGAAGGATAGTGTAAATAGGTACCGAATAATATAAACGGTCAGTCAGCACAAATGCATTGTCGTGCAAAATAACCGCGTTTTTTTCCGAAAATAATTCATATTAACTATCATTACTAAATTACTTTCTTAACAAAAACAAAAAAGCGCGTATTTTTTTCACTCCCAGAGTGTTAAAAAAACTCCAGCAGCGCTCATCCTGCGGTTAATGCAGCACTCATTTAGTTTTTGTTATTATATTGTAGCAGCTTTAGATGCAGCGCTTGATGCCCCTCTATATATGCGCTTTACTTTGGAACTTGAGTAAGCGCATTACAGGCAACCCAGCGATTCTCATAGCAATCGTAGGCTTGCCATTGCCTCGGCAATCACGTGCCGGCCGAAGTGGTGAACCCTGTCTTGCGTGGCTCGAGTTCATGTCATTAGGATAAGGTATAAAGGCGTGGCCGTATATAAATCACACACAAAAGCTTGGAGTCCAACGTTTGGCATAATTAGTAGCCATGAACTTGACTCGGGCAGTCGGCACAGTTGTTTCGGCGTTCTCCTTTCTTTGCGTGAATTATCACGTATTGTTCGTACCCTTGCGGGTTTTTTCAACACGACGCATAGCCTAGAAAATAGTTCAGTTGATTAGTTGGTTGTGCGTTTAACATAACAGAAATAGAAAACGCAAGAATTCCAAGTAAATTTATAAGAAATGAACCTTGGTCAGGCGTTCAAGAAACAAAGAGGAACCAGAGTTTTGCCTCGTGATGACATGCCAGATCGAATCCAGACGAGCAGCTGCAGTTGACAGCCCGAAATATGAAGCGGAAGTGCATGGTCGCTGAACGATCGCAGCGCCAGAGTGCCCTCTAGTTAATTTTAGGAAACTCTATGAGTGTAGCAACTTAGCCAACAGTTGATGCGTACTTCCCCTTGTTCCAATCTCGCAATTAACCAAGAGGTTTAGAATAGCGCACAGCAAGCTCTTGCGGTGCGGTCACTGCCACTGCGCATGTGTCGTAGCGCAAGCCACCGTTCGTGCTTGCGGCCCACCCGCAGAAATTCCGAAATAGCGTGTGACGATCGTGGCCCACGAAACCCGCAAAGTGCTCCGTGTAGCTTCCATGCATTTGTGTTTGCGGTTGGGGCGGAAGTTCCTAGACTTTTTCCTACGGGGAGCAAACGCTATTCTAAATCTCATATGACGCCCGCAACTAAAGCAACGCCCGCAACGCCTGCGAACGTTATTCTAAACCTCCCTGTTATCCGATGGGCAACAGCTGTCTTCGTATGACGATTCTAGAACTTTAGAGACAGTCGAATTAATCACTAAAACTCTGCCCACAAAAAGCCGCTGTTCATTCCCTACTTGCGTTTTTTGCGATTTAACACAACTAAACACCCCCCAATCTTTCACATCATGTTAGGATTCAGGTCGTATAGCTATAGTTTACTGTTCTACACCTTCGGAGTGAACTTGAGACTATATGACGAATTCGCCAATGGACAATAGACAGCAATGGCACAGCTTGTTCTTTGAGCAAAATAGGTCACTTACAGCGCATAAAGACATGTTGAAAACGCAGCTGAAAAATGAAGATGAAAATCAACGGGAAGGATAGCATTTATAATGTTCCACAAGTAATAATCCACAAGCAATGACCATGCTATAGAGCTATAAACACAGTCGAAATAATCACTAAAGGTCGAGATTTAGTGATTAAATCAGTACTCGACATGCTTTCAAGAAGCCAAAATAAGCCTCTGACTGTGAGTTGAAAAGCCTTTATGCAAATAGTTATGCAAAATACGATTCGATTTAGTATGGTCTTATATATTAAGTTAACCTTACAAGTTCACATTGGTCGTGTGGTGCTGCTTTCTCTCCGTTTGTGCCACTTCCTCGCAATACACTTCTCCTTCACTGCGCTCTCTCCACCCTCCGCAACTCTAGACCACACGTCGAGTGGATGCGCGTCTGCAGCCTGCCTTTGCGAATAGCTAGCAGGCTGCGTCCGTTGCGGACGCGTCACTAAATATATTTTTTTATTTATTTATTCTCAACTTTACGGCCTAGATGGCGTGAACTTCCATGTAGGCCGTAAAGTTGATGCCAGTCTAGACACAAGTGATCACCTTCAGTGTAAACAAAAGTGCTTAACTGCACAAGTAAGCAATTATGTTTAAAGACTAATTATGAAAAATGCGGAACTCAAACATCATATTTCGCCACATCATTGCGTGTGTTTTAGAACGTAGCGCAATACTTTTAATCAAATGTATTTAAAAAGGTATATGATGTATTTAAAAAAAAAGCATTATGTACAGCAGCCGCAACTTTGTACCGTACTTACTAACCTCGTCTCAGTGCGTTAGAAATACATCGACAGCTAAATGTTATTACTCATTTCCGGGTTTTAGGGCCAAAACTGCGATATTGTTATGAGACACGCTGTAGTTCGGGACTTCAGAATAATTTTGATCACCCGCCTGGTTAATTTTGATCCGCCTGTAATGTTAGCTTGATGTAACTTACTAAGTTTGTTGTAATTGTCTACTAAAACACGTTTAGCACTTTCTTTTGGTGCATTAGGTTGTACTTGTTTGTTTTTATTTTGTTTTACATAAGCTTGTACTTCTTCGTTTAGCAGAATGTCGCTTACGTAGTACTCGGTAGTGTAACTTGCAACAATAGTGTTATTGATCTATAGATGTTTTATACCTCATTTTTTTATTAAAGGTGACACATGTCAACAGCGATTACACTTACACATTATTATAATTGACATTACCTACTATTTTTGAATAAATAGATAACGGCCGTGTAGCAAAAATGTACATATTAATGGTGCAATAATCTGAGTAACGGCTCCATTTACTGCCTCTTTGATTATATTTACTATCTGTGTACCAATGTAGATAGTAAACAGGTTGCAAGATGTTAGCGACCGTTACAGCTAGTAACTGTTCACTAACGTAGGTAGTAATCGCGTAGCGAAATGTTAGTAATGAACCGAGAAAGTTAGGTGGCACTGCAATTACTATCAATTTGCATGTAGCTGCTACCTTTTTACAAATTTTTAAAAAGTGCGATAGACGTAGCGGCACAGAACAGCCGAAAGCAGTGGCTTCCCGGCATGCTGCCCACATATACGGTGCGGGAACGCAAAGTTGCTGCAGGCGTTCAATACCGCCGATATAGACATAGTGTAGCCATAGAGTTTCCCAATATACACTAGAGCGAACTCTGGCGCTTGTGTCTATGGGAGCTGCCACGCACGGCGCTTCAGCGAGCATGCGAATGATGGGTCGTACACACATTTGTACAATATTCGTACATAATTCTGGCCTGATTTTGGCTCCGTGTGTGTTCGTGTGGCTCTGAGCTGTTTTCTTACGAAAAAATTAAGTATTAGGAAATGTTCAGTGGTTGCGCTTCACCATTTTATTTTTTTAGACTTACCTTCCAAATCGGCTCACGAAGTTCAAAAGGGTTGATACTTTCAAAACAAAACCGAAACACAGAAACAAACGAAGCCGCAAGGACGATTCGCCGCCCACAAGTACGAAGACTAGGCAAATGTGTGTGCTACCCATCATTCCCATGGTCGCTGAACGATCACAGCGCCAGAGTGCCCTCTAGTTAATTTTAGAAAACTCTATAAGTGTAGCAACTTAGCCAACCGTTGATGCGTGCTTTCCCTTGTTCCATTCTCGCACTTAATGGAGAGATTCAGAATAGCGCACAGAAAGCTCTTGCGGGGCGGACGCTGCCGCTGCGCACGTGTCCTAGTGCGAGCTACCGTTCGCCCGCCCGCAGAAATTTCGAAATAGCATGCGACGATCACGGCCCGCGAGGCCCGCAATGTGCTGCGTGTAGCTTCCGTGAATTGGAGTTTGCGGTTGGGGCGTAAGTCCCTAGACGTTTTCCTACGGGGAGCAAACGCTATTCTAAAACCGATATGGCACCCACAACTAAAGCATCGCCCGCAACACCTGCGAACGTTATTCTAAACCTCCCTGTTTTTCGATAGGCAACAGCTGTCTTCGTATGACCATGCTACAGCTTTAGAGACGGTCGAATTAATAACTAAAGCTCCGCCCACAAAAAACCACTGTTCACTCCCTACTTGCGTTTTTTTGCGATTTAAAACATCTAAACACCCCCCATTCTCTCACATCATGTTAAGATTCAGGTCGTATAGCTATAGTTTACTGTTCTACACCTTCTGAGTGAACGTAAATCTATATGACAAATTCGCCATTGGCCAATAGAAAGCAACGGCACGGCTTGTTCTTTGAGCGAATTAGGTCACTTACAGCGCATAAAGACATGTTGAAAACGCAGCTGAAAAATGAAGACAAAAATCAACGGGAAGGATAGCCTTTATAATGTTCCTCAAGTAACTCCCAGGGTGCCTTCGAAAACTGAAGATTGCATCCTCAGATCCCCTGAGTTTAAGCAAACATGCATAAAAAGCAAATTTTTTATATTTGTGCTTTATCATTTCTCTTTCCCTGTTTAGTTGCACTGCTCTGTTCACATCCATAAGTTGTATCTCATGGGAGACTTACAATATAATTCACGTCTAAAAGGCTCGAAATCCGCCAAAATTGCGCAGAAATAGCGCCATATTTTTATACACAATCCATGCACAGATATAAAGAAATGAATTAATAGAGCACCCGGAGTTCATACCCGTGAGTTGACACTCTGTCTAGGTTCTTCATTTATCACTTGTAATTTGCGCTTTTGAATATGCGAATAATAATAGGATGTTTCACTTATACTGCAAAATGCATCACTCTAATTACAAGCAACGGGATTCTCCTGGTAGACAGTTTGTATGGTGTGAAACAAACGTGAGGATATACAATGTACCCTGTTGGGCCTGCAAGCCCACACCAAACGTCAGTGCCTCTGCAAAGGCAATCTGTGTCAAGGCCAGCAATCGAGACTGTCTGACACGATCGACTCAACGACGTCTTCAAGCGGCAGCGCTGGTGTTTCCCGCAACGCACATCGAGCTCCCTCAGCCCACGAGCCCGTTTAAGCAATCGGCGCCTTCTAGTCTGGCGAGTCTTACGCAATGCGTGGCCGCGTCACTCGTTCTTGGGTGCAACCACGAGCAGTGGCTCCCAATTTGATGAGCATGACGCGGCCCAGCGGCGAGCCCCATTGGAGGGTTCCGACATCACGGCCAGCCGCGCTTCTGGTTGGACATTTGGTTAGTCAAAGAATCCACCTGGTGCCTATCAAAAAAGCCCTGCGACGCGTCGCGAGCAGCTGACCTATGCCTCAGAGAAGACTCTCGTCGGTTCGAGCCCCTTTACAGTCGGCGCGCCCAGTGTCCTTAGCAGCGGCGAGTTTCGTGGTGCCCATCGTAACCTCGTCGGGGGTGTGCTTCGTAACAGCGTGCGAGAGAAGACATTTCGGCCCTTCGAGTCCATAAAGTGTGGGCCCCAGGGGCGAATTTGTAACGCCTCTATTTCTTGGCTGTACATAAACATTGCCTTAACTCACCGTCGTCTCGTCCGCTTGTCTATCAGCTCTGCGCAGAAGCAGTCGCGAGCTGAGAAACCTACGCTACCAAACGGCTGGTGACCGTGTCCGCGGAGGTCGGAGCAGTAGCACCTTCGGGACCATGTTGGCGTCGCCGTCTTTCGTAACAGTGGTTGGCAGCTGCGGGATCAGCCGGCGTCAGCGACATCGATGCGGTGAGTGCCTGATGTTTTCCCCTCAGTTCACCAGACTTCTCTAGCACAGGTTATAGTAGTTTAGAGAAGGGCTGTGTGAAGCAACGGAGTAAGCAAAGCCGAAGCGCTTTGAAACCAAAGTGAATGCGGAGGGTGTAAACACGGCAGTGTTAAAAAAATTCGCAGCATATCCACGGAGTGAATGATGGAGAGTGGGGCGAAGCATTCGTCTGTCCATTCGTTCTTGCTTCCGTCCCTCTATGCGTCTGTCTGTGTGACTATCCATGCGTCCATCCACCCGTCTGTGCGTGCGTCTGTTCGTGCGTCCGTCCCTGCGTTCGTCCATGCATCCGCCCATGCGATCCGTTCATGCGCCCATCAATGCATATGTCTGTGTGTCCGTTCGTCCATCTATTCAACACTCCAAGTACCACCATCTCGCATCTTTTCATCATATATCCCCCATAAAGAAGCACCGCCATACAGCGGATATTCCAAGGACTAAACGAGAGGTGGCACACGCACACTTACCTACGGCTTGCGCTTCGGCTCTACGTCCCACCTTTAACCACCTCGAGTTCATGGTATACTAGTTCACAGTATTCATGGCACTGTGGCCCAACGCTCGCTAAACCTTTCTAAAACTAAGGTGGTTATGCCCAGCGAGTATAACGTAGCAACCTTTTCCTCTCAGATACTGCTCAATGTATCATATACGAGCTCACACCGACGGCAACGAGCATCGGCAACTACAAACCTGTATCGATATGGTTTTGATTATAAAACCATTGCTTTATAAAACACCTGACGTCTTTCGTTAAGCAGCTGGCTTCTTTTTATTTTGCTTAAGAAACAACTGGCGTCTTTTCTTTTTGCTTATAAAACATCTGGCCTCTTTCGTTGGTTTATTTCAACAATCAACGGCGTTTTGAACAAACATGTTTTATTGTTTAATCACGCAAAGGAGAAATATCACCAGGCACTACCTTGGAGGTAAACAATGGCTGCTACTGGGAATGAGAGACAGCACAAGTCGGCTTTCAACACTACTACTTCTACTAACGTTTCCTACTGGAACATGCCAACGGCTGCTAAAGGGGAATGAGAGACAGGAGCATTCGGCTTTTAGTGAACGCGTATGCCGTGAACTTCTTATTGTTCAACAAAGCACTGGAGAAATCTCCCACCGGCACCATCTTGCAGGTCAGAATGTAACACTTGTTACTCACTACGACTACGATTACGAGGAACGAACGCGTGCCGCTAAGATCAAAGTCCGAGCAAGCCGCTTCGCCGCGCGAGTCGCACTGCCGGAACCGGGGCCACGTCACGCTGACGTTGCCCCACCGGTCCCCTTCAAGGAAAAAGGAAGCAACCTATGGCAGAGTCGTCGCACCCTACTGCAAGCGGCCGCCGCCCCCTGGACTCAAGCCTTCTCCCGGAGCCCCCCTCCCACCCCCATGCCAGGAATCGCTACGTCCCCGGACGCCGTCTTCTGCCCCGGAAGCCTTCTGCCCTGGTGCCACCTGAGGCTGAACGGTCACTGAGCCGCCCTGTGCACGAGAATGCAGAGAAATCTGCACACTACCAGACCAACAAGTCGCCCTCCCTAGTCCCGCCGGCTGAGCACCCGTGAGACCAGCGGACCCGCCCCATTTAGACATGACCAGCCCAAGCACTCTCCCGGCGAGGGAGAACTGTTTTCTGTTCACCGCCCCCGATGGGGACGTGTCCATTGACGACCTTATAGATGCAGTTGAAGAGACAGCCGGACCTGATAGTGTATTATTCTTGCGACACATGGGGGGCGCGGAGTTCCTTGTGTGTACCCGAAACGCGAGTCAGGCCACAAAGCTTATGGTCGCAGAGGGCTTCAAGGTTAACCGGGAGCGCGTTACTGTAGAAGCGGTAGGACTCCCAGTTACGTTTAACGTATACCGCTTTCCGGCATATATACCAGACGAGGTCTTGATTAACACTCTTTCATAGTACGGCAAGATAAGAAGTGTTTCCATTACATCAGTTCCTAACCGACAAAACAAGCTTAACGGGGTTAGAGTAGTGCGCATGCAAATGAGTAGGCCAGTGCCAAACTTCAAAATTATCGCGGGGCACCGTGTCATGTGTGAGTACCGCGGAATGCGCAGAGTGTGCGCAAGATGTAACGAACCGGGGCACATGGCCACGGCGTGCGCAGCCGCTTATTGCAAGAGATGTGGTGTATTTGGGCATGACACCTAAGGGTGTGTTGAGGAGTGTAAGAGATGCGGCGGGCGGCACGGCACACGCGAGTGTTTCCGCAAACGCTCGTACCTCGCGAAAGCGCGCGGCCTCCGACCCGAGACGCGGCCAGTTACTAGTAACAACCACCCCAGCACCTCACGCCCACCTACCGGAACAGAACCAACATGAAGGCTTCAGGTCCCTAAGACCCAGAACTTGGCCCCATGCGACAACGAATGTTCCGGACCAATGGCAGTTCAAAGAACCCCGAGGGACGGAAGACGCAAGCACTGTATCAGCGACCACCGCTCCCTTGAACGCAGGCTCCTAAGCGGGGGACGACACGAGAAATGCTAGTTCTGATGGCTACCTGGACGAGTCGAGTGGCCATGATTCCGGCTCTTCAGAATCCACCCGCGCCTCCTGGAATTCGTCCCAACCTGATAGCGAGGGACAAGAAGTGCCAACACAGGCGCCGAGTCCCGAGAACGACGAGCCTGCATTCTCTCGTTTTGACGAGATTAATTTCCCGCTATTTTCACCCCTGACGGCTCCCCCCCCCCCAACCCTGAGGAGGTGCCCATCGTAAGTTGTGGCCGCTACGTCCTGCCGGATACTGACCACTTGAGCACGGAAGAGTGCACCTTCATCGAGATGCAGACTGCCGGCGCAGCCCCGACGGATAGGCGCGAGCGTGCGAGATCAGGGTCCCCTTTAAGAGGCGAGGACAAGTCACCCGGCATGCCGTCGAGCCAACCCGCGAACCTTGAAAACAAGCCTGGGCGCTCTAAAGCACCCGTCTGATCCAGCGACAGCAATGCCCCTCCCATTGCGAAGTCGCAGAAATTGAACACACCGCCGACAGGGAAAGGCCACTTGCCCTCAAGTGCAAGCGGAAAAAAATAGGCTCTTCGCCAAAGCATACTTCCTTTCTTTTCTTCTCCGTGTTTGCTTAAAGGCGAACACAAGAGCGGGCGCAGCGACACGGTCCACGCCCACCCCTCCACCTCGTGGCGCATGCTCCGCTCTTTCTAACATGACGCCACACACCCCTACTCCACGCCTGTTTCTGCTATCAGTGGTGGCGGCTCGCCTACTCCATTTTCCCCTCTGCTCCTTTCGCCAAAAAGCCACGGCAATGGTTTTCTTTTTGTTTATCTGTTGCACAGCTGCCTGCTGCCCTTGCGACTAATCAGCACCACGGCTCCTATGACGCATCCCTTAAACCACGGAGGTCTTTTTAGCCCAACTAGCAATCGCGCCACCCGCGCATTTACGCTCGGCTCCTTCGAGCGTGTCGCCCCGGCCCAAGCGGTTGCCCCCCACCCCCTCCTTCACCTCAAGTCCTCTCCCCACGCCCGCTAGAGCAGATCATATCAACTCTCAAGATCGCCGGGTTTTGTGACAAATCGAAACAGTGAGACATTCTGACCTTCGCCCAAGCACAGGGTATCGATGTGCTCTTTTTACAAGAGACTAACTTCCGGTTGCCGTTAGAGGTCTCAATCTTCAGACGCGAGTTCCAGGTGAATGCCTTCTTCTCCCTAACTAAATCAAGGGCCTTTGAAGTGGGAGTGGTCTTTACTACGCGACGCTTCCGGCAAAAGGCGTTCTGCATCATCGGTGCTGATGGCAGGTCGCTCATGTTGGACCTCTACATCGGCGAAAGACGGATTCGGTTCGTGAACGTGTACGCCCCAGCGACGCGGAAGAACACAAACACCTTCTTCCAACAGCTGCACGACCTTCTTTCGATACCCGTCCCGCACTTCCTGCTGGGGGATTTCAACTGTGTCGTGGACTCGCAGCGCGAATTCAGGGGACCGGGCCGAGGGGGGTCCACGTACTATGCTAGGGAGCTCGTGAAGACTCTTCGACACCATCGGTTATCCAACACGTGGCTGATCGCGCACGGCGACCTTTTAGATGCGGAGCATCTAAAACTTGAGGCTTGTAGTGCGGCGCCGTCCGCAAGCTTCCTCCTCCTTCTTCCACCATCTGTGCATCCCTTCCTCCTCTACACACCGCGTGCGCTTCTCCTCTTCACGAACATTCGCTAGCTGTATAATGTAGCGCGCATGCGCCGTCACGCTTCGAGAACATCGGCAGCTGACGCGCGCGCATGCGCTGTCGCGCTTCGAGAACATCAACAGCTGACGCGCGCGCATGCGCCGTTGCGCTTCTCCCCCTTCTCGAACATTCGACAGCTGACACGCGCATGCACCGTCACCCACCATCTGTGCCGCGCGCGCTTCTCCTCTTCGAGAACATTCTACAATTCTTCTGATTCTCCAGTGGACGCGCATGCGCCGTCGCGCTTCGAGAACATTCAACAGCTGACAGTGCATGCGCCGTCGCGCTGTATATATACTCAAGGTCGGCGCTCGCTCGCTCAGTTGCCGCTCGTCAGTTGGTTTGTACGGCGCGTCGACGTCCAAGGTCGCGGTGAAATGAATTCCAACGAATCCACAAACACAATGATCGACGTCCCTTCGACCAGCGCCGCCCTTTCGCATACGTGTGTACGTGTTCACTCATTTAACACCCCCTCCTACAACCACGTTAACCAATTTAGCCATCGACCCAAGTAAGTCGCAATTTAACACCCCATTTCACAACCACGTTAACCAATTTAGCCATCGACCCAAGTAAGTCGCACTTTAACACCCCGTTAACCAATTATATGCTCCGCATCCTCCTCAGTGTTCCCCCGAGGGAAGCTGCGGGCAATTTTTTTGTCCCAACTCGAGCCTCTCACCTCACAGCCAGTCGGTAAGATCGGACGTATCTCCCCCACTTACTCCTCACCTCGCTCGTGGCATTCGAGGTACTTTTTCCTCCAGCAGACCTAGCGAGTCGATTACATCGCCTCCCCCTTGTCACTACGCTTAGCGGGTCACCTGGACTCCATACTGATTACCATGAGTGGCGAGTGGACCCAGCGCTCCTGCAAGACGATGATAGCATCGAGCGCATTAGGGCGTGGCTGCGGGCCTCCGTGGCGAACGCCGCGGACCTAACCCCACAAGCTCGTTGGACACCTTGAAAGCGGAGTGGAAGGGAATCCTTCAAGACGAAGGCAAGGACAGGAAGCGCCGCATAACCGCTAAACTGAATGAGATCCTGCGCAGAATACGCATCGTCAGGGGGGCGGAGACGATGACGACATGCATGCGCGACTATCTGAACACCCTGGAGGTCGACTATGCCCAGCTGCTTCAACTTCGCACGCGCAGACCACCTGGGGAGTGGGGCGCACCCATTAACCACCTCGGAGCGCACCCCAGTGACACAACTGGGAAGGGCAGCATACGATTTACCCGAGTGAAACGCCCGCACGATTCATTCGCAACTGAACAAGAGGGAATCTGCGATGTCTTCTGTGAGTGCTGCTCGGCCCTTCTTCAGACGCCAACAGCGATGGAGAAACTGGCGGAGAAGAAAAATTATAAAGGTCTGCCAGTACCTGCCACGGCTGGGAGGAGAGGAGGTTGCGTTGCTGAGCACGGAAGTGTCTGCAGAAGAGGTTAGGGGCGCGATAACAAGCATAGCCTCGAACTCGGCCCCCGGCACTGACAGCCTTTTAGCCAACTTCTACGCCACTTTTTTCGACGATCTAGAGGGAGTGCTCTTTGCACTGGCGAACATGGTGGTTACGAAGCAACTGAAACCCGCATCCCTTGGAGAATGGAGGATTGTCCTCCTACTGAAAGAGGGAGCCCTGCAGGAGGAGCTGTCGGCGTGACGTCTCATAACCCTGTTGAACGTGAACTATAAAACGGTTGCTTCCATCCTTAATAGCCCCCTTAACCGCCTCTTGCCATCCATCGTCGCTCCCTGGCAGTCCTGTTCAGTTCCAGGTCGCTCGATGTTTGCCATCCTTGCCGTAACAAGGAATGCCTTCGAATACATGTCAGCCAAGTCCCTGTCCAGATCCTTTGTCTCCTTGGACCAGGCAAAGGCCTTTGACTGGGTGCGCCATGGATACATGATCGAGGTACTCCACCGGTTCGGGTTCCCGACATGCTTCGTAGACACCATCGCCATCCTGTACAGCAACCTCACATGCCACGTAGTAGTAAACGGCACCCCGACGAATAACTTTGTATACGAAAGAGGGATCCGCCAAGGGTGCCCACTAGTGCCCTTCCTCTACGTACTCTCGCTTGAGCCGTTGCTGGTGAACATCGACCGGAACACGCACGTCAGAAGCTTTCCGCTGACGGGGGAGCCCAACATTAAGGTCCTCGCTTACGCTGATGATGTATCCCTGTTTGCCAGGAACCCGGCAAGCCTGCAAGCTTTTTGGCGAACATTCGCACACTATGCTGACGTCTCAGGCGCGGCCTTGAACATGAGAAAGAGCAAGGCCTTACCAGTTGGAACATTCCCTCACGGCACTCTGGGAGAGTTGGAAATTTTCGACGCCCTCAAGGTGCTCGGCATATACTTTTGCTGCGGTGGCGTCGCCGACCTACCCTGGCAACGAGCGCTCGAGCAGGCACAGGATGCAATAACGTGCCTCCAACCGAAGGATCTCACTCTTCGTGAGAGGGCCATAGCCACAATGACAACCATCTGCGCCTTTCCCTTCTATGTAAGCCAAATAGGAGTGATGCCTACCAAGACTGCGACGCAATTGACAAGTATGACCGGTGCCTACCTGTGGGACGGCAAACCCGCGCCCTTACGACGAACCCTTCTGCAACTCCCAGATTCAGAGGGCGGCCTCGGGCTCTCGCATGTCTTGACGGTGAGTAAAGTGCTTGCCTTGAAGACCGTAAGGGCCTTGTTTCGCGCACCTGATTACGTGTTGAGGCCCTTAATGCGTTACTGGTGCAATATTGAAACGAAGATGCGCAAGCCTACGGGGCGCGGAAGAAGAAGAGTAGTGGAGCGGCACCTAGACTGTGTGGTTAGGTGGAAGCGTTCTAGGCCTGTCTCAGAAGTACGCTGCTATTTCACAACGCCATTTCACCTCATCTGTAAATAAACACAGTCACTCGTAACAGTTTGGTGGAGATGCTGGGTACGAGTTGGCGTGGGGTTTTTTTACATCCACCGACAGTTGGAGTGACCGTATGGTAAGAGTACTTTGCTCTTGAAAGCTTGCCAATTTAAGTCCTGCAGGCTGATATATGGGCTGCGCGGAAACGTTCAAAGTCCACAAATCGGCACAACCATCGACGGTAAGCACGAGGCAACGAGGCACAATAACGTTTTTCTTAAGTGCGTTACTGAAGTTCGGCTCGGCTAAACTGTAGTCAGAACCCGCACAAGAACGCGAAGAGTTTACACGCACAAACATTGCGGTATGTGGGGCCAAGCGGACGTCTTCACACACAGAAAACACTTCCAAGCAGTCATCAACGGTATTTTTCGTCAATGGAGACGGCAACATGGGACGAAAAATAATCCCACCACTACCACAATCTAGAGTTGCACCACATTCCCGCAAAAAATCTATACCTAGAATGACGTCGTGGGTTGCTCGTGCAAGCACCGTTAGTTCAGCTCGAAGCGTTTGATTTCTCGAAACGTTTGAAACGTTTGATGTGCTATTTAGATGACGTGATTCTCTACGGCAAGACTTTTCAAGAGCATAACCACCGCTTGTCGCTTGTGTTTGAATGCTTACGCGAAGCTGGCCTTGTTTTAAACTCTAAGAAGTGTCATTTTGGAGAACGTCAAGCCCTCGTATTAGGCTTTCTCGTGGATAAAGAAGGTGTGCGACCCGACCCACAGAAGACCGCAGTGGTTCGCAACTTTGAACCACCACGAACAGTGAAGGACCTGCGAAGTTTTCTGGGTCTGTGCTCATATTTCCGCCGATTTATTAAGAACTTCGCACAACTTGCCTCACCACTGACGTCCCTTCTTCATAAAGACACACCGTACTTGTGGGATGATAAATGTGAGGCTGGATTTCAACAGCTAAAGTTTTTATTGACTTCAGGACCCATCCTAAAGCATTTTGATCCTGATGCTTTGACTGAAATTCATACTGATGCTAGTGGGCTAGGTGTTGGTGCTGTGCTGGTCCAACTCTGCAACAGCCGCCAGCACGTCGTAGCATATGCCAGTCGGACACTGACCCGAGCAGAGACGAACTACACCGTCACTGAGCTCGAGTGCTTAGCAGTCGTCTTCGCCATTCAGAAGTTCCGACCGTATCTACATGGCCGCGAGTTCACAATAGTGACCGATCACCACTCACTATGCTGGCTTGTGGGACTTGTGACCCGTCTGGCCGGCTGTCTCGTTGGGCGTTGCGCCTCCAAGAGTACAGCTTTTCTGTTACCTTTTCTGTGTTAGAAAAGGATTTTCTACTGTCACTCAATTAACCTCTATTGTTCACAGTTTTGCCGGTGTTCTTGATAAGACTGGCCAGGTCGACGTAACTTTCCTGGATTTTCGAAAGGCCTTTGACCTTGTTCCACATTCGCAAATCATGCTCAAACTACAAGCAATTGGACTTCCGGCCTTTATAACAAACTGGATTTCTTCTTACCTATCTGACCGCACGCAATATGTTAGTATTGATGATAAATGTTCCAAATCTTTACCCGTCACATCTGGCGTTCCGCAAGGTAGTGTACTGGGCCCTCTTTTGTTTCTTATATATATTAATGATATTGTTGATGTGATTACCAGCCCAGTACAAATTAGACTATTTGCGGATGATTGTATTCTTTTTAACGAAATGACTTGCCACGAGGATCAAATTCAATTAAATTCTAACCTTCTTAGCATACAGGCAGGGTGCACAAAGTGGAATATGAAGTTAAATGCCGAAAAATCGGTGTTCATAAAAATTACTAAAAAACCAGCTTGTCGTTTTCCTATGAGCTTCCTGAACGGCCGCTTTGTGAAGTCAGTTGTTACAAGTACCTTGGTGTCACCATTACAAACAACCTAAGTTGGAATCAGCACGTTTCCAACGTCTGTGCGTCCTCTTTTCGCAAGCTCTGCCTTCTCAGACACAAACTTAAATTAGCTCCTCCAAGTGTTAAACTTCTTGCATACACATCGATTATTAGACCGAAACTCGAATACGCATGCTCAGTTTGGGACCCGCACAAGCAAAAAAATATTCAGGCTCTTGAAATGATACAGCGCAAAGCGGTTCGCTTTATCTACCCAAAATATCGCTTATCAGACTCGCCTACTACTCTCATGAAAGAGCACGGGATCCAAACGTTGCAGGCACGACGTAAAATAGAAAGGCTTAAATTTCTTTACCAGCTTAAGAGCAACAAACTCGGCATTAGCCCTGATCAGTATATTCAGCCATTGACTTCTCGGCGTACACGACATCGACACGCTGCATCCCTGACCCCCTACAGCGCCAGAACAAACGTCTTCAAATTTTCCTTCTATCCACGCACCATATCTGACTGGAATGATCTGCCCATATCTGTTGTCTGTAGTATTGATGGGATTGAACATATAGAAAATTGAGACAGTATGTTTCTTTTTCTTTTTAGAAGTTGCTGTATTTTACCTTGTATTGTCGGTTTGTTTATACTTGAGTGATTATGCCCCTCCTGCTTGGGCCCCTTGTGAGGCCTGCAGTATGTCATAAATAAAATAAATAAAAATAAAAAAATATAAGAGCGGACGATGTCACACAGATGCCGACTGCTTATCCCGCCTTCATTCAGTACACACCAATGCTGACGACAATGAAATTGATCACTATTTAGTTTCTGTCTCGTCTGACTTCCCAGATACCAGCAGCTTCAAACGTGAGCAGCAGCGCGACCCTACCCTGAAACCCTTGCTCAAAGCTGCACATAACTCCGTCGACAAGCAATTTAAAATTTCAAATAGCTTGCTGTATAAAAGAAACTATTCAGACGATGGCCTCCCCTTGCTTCTGGTGGTGCCGGAAAGCCTGCGCCAGGTCGTCCTTCGTTCTGCGCACGATGACATAACATCCGGTCATCTCGGCTTCACACGTACGCTACATCGACTACGTGAGAGGTTCTACTGGCCGAAAATGTGGAAGGCCACAAAACAGTACGTCACCAGCTGCGCTCTATGTCAGCGCTACAAGCGATCCACCACTGCCCCGGCAGGTTATTTGCAGCCCATTCCTCCACCGATATCCCCTTTTGAAAAAGTCGGCATCGATTTGCTCGGACCCCTTCCTAAGACCCCATCGGGCCACCGATATATTATAGTGTGCGTGGATTATTTAACGCGTTATACGGAAACGGACGCACTGACATCGGCCACAGCAGCCGCTGTTTCTTCTTTTCTGTTACAACGGGTCATACTGCGTCACGGTGCTCCACGGGTTGTCATCAGTGACTGTGGACGACAATTTATGGCCGATGTGGTTGCAGAAATTTTGCGCCTCTGTGGCTCCTCTTATCGCCACTCCACGCCTTACCATCCGCAAACTAACGGTCTCACTGAGTGAACAAATAGAACTCTCAGGAATATGCTATCGATATACGTTGATGCTGACCACAGGAACTGGGACGCCGTCTTACCGTTTGTTACTTACGCGTATAACACCGCCAAGCATGAAGTTACTGGACATTCGCCCTTATTTCTGCTTTACGCACGAAATCCACAGAGTTTTCTGGACACTTTATTACCCTTCTCGCATCAGGAAGATCTGTCCATAGCTCAGACGTTGTGTTGCGCTGAAGAAGCACGTCAACTAGCGCGCCTTCGAACATTGTCTTCGCAAGAACACAGCAAGAGTCGCTACGATGCCAAGCATATCCCCGTAGAGTTTTCTCCTGGTGACTACGTGTGGCTGTGGACTCCTGTCCGTAAAAAATGATTGTACCGGAAGTTTCTAGCAAACTATTCCGGCCCATTCGTGAAAGTCACTCGTATCAGTTACGTCAATTACGTTGTCGCCCGAGTCACAGCCAATAACCGGCGTTCGCGCACTACGCAAATTGATCACGTAGCCCGCCTCAAGCAGTACCATCGTAGGCCTGTTTAACTCGCTCGGCGAGCTTCGTCTGCCGCCGGGGGAAATGAAACGAAGATGCGCTAGCCTACGGGGCGCGGAAGAAGAAGAAAAGTAGTGGAGCGGCACCTGGACTGTGTGGTTAGGTGGAAGCGTTCTAGGCCTGTCTCAGAAGTACGCTGCTATTTCACAACGCCATTTCACCTCATCTGTAAATAAACACAGTCACTCGTAACAATATAAACGCATCGTTCCTGAATGCCGACCGGCCACTCGCCCCACTCGCCGAGACTCCCTCCGCGTTCTATAAGGCAGCCGCAAACACCATGCGCATGCTAGAAAAGAAGGCCCCTACGTGCGACGTAGATGATACCCCGCCTGCTCGCATTGTGGAATGAATCGCCAGCAACCAGATAACCCCCGAGGAGAGGCGACGGTCACGGAACTGGAAGCGGAAAGGCAAAACAGATGGGCGTGCCATCCCTTCGTCTACCCAAGACTTCACATGGAGGAAAAACTGGGTCGTCCTCCAAACCCGCCAGCGCCATCACAAGTTTGGCATCACGCCTACACCCGCTGTCCCAATTTTCGCGCGGATGAGACTCTGGTGCATGCCTTATTTGAGTGCCCAGCGGTCCAACCGGTTTGACGCCTGACTGCGAGGGATTTTAAAATCCGTTCTCTCCCAGCCCTGAACAGAAACAAAGGCGCCTTTGCAAAGTTAGTGGGCTTCTGCACCATAATCACGGTCTGGAAACGACGCTGCTTCGCTGAGATTAGTCGCTCTCCGGACAGAGCGGCCTTCCCAACCGTATAGCTCGTATGCGCCACATGGTGGGGCGGCACCTCTCAGACCAACTTGAAGCCAGCGGCGAGGAAAAGTTTCTCCTCCACTGGCATACGAGGTTTTTTCTACTGCAAAAAGGCAAGTTACGCCTGCCGATAACCCCTTTTTAAGCGCACGCCAGCCACTGCGTCCCACGGTTTCCTGACCGGCAAACGGAAAGTGACAATGTCCAACCCCTCCTGTAAATTGTATAATGATGTGTCTCAAATCTCTTCTCTCTACGGATTGACCCCTTAGTTCTCTGGAGCCCGAACAGCGGCGACCACTATCGCACCCTTTTTTCGCCTGTAAAGGAAAATGGGCTCTTTTGCGCGCGGGCTGTACGGCGCTCTAGTAATTTTTGTATAACGAGTGCTCGAATTATCGCGCTTCTATTGTAGTGTACAATCTAAACGTGATTTTTATATTTATCAGTGTGTTTACCGGATGTGTCCGTGACAAGTGTCGGAGAATAATTATGTATTTGACTACTTGTCAGAAGTGCAATAAACTTCCCTTTGTTTCTCCCCTAATAATCATTATCTGGTGCTCAGTCCTATAAACTGAAGTTGCAGTAGCACTACTGTGTGTGAATCTGTAAATTGAACTAAATCGTACGCAAGGCCCGCGCGGCCTTGCATAAGCACTTCAACGGCACGCATTCCGCAGCTTCGGCGAAAAACAGCGACACCACCGCTACCACGTTCGACCGATAGGCCTCATTCACGAGTACGGCACGGCTTTACGATGAATGACAGCTGGCGGTCACAAAATGCTTGCTGTGTACAGTTTTCGTCGCCATTATTTTTCAGACGCAAAAAAATAGGTTTGTGCTATCCCCGCAGATTATGCTACGGAGCGATATGCTTCAACAAACAAGACGGTTCACAATCACGGTTCCTGTTGCTCGCAATGCATGGGCATGCCACACGCCATTTCTGTGTACCTCTGCCTCGTTCAGCGTTAACCTTCGCGTTATTCATTTGACAGCTGCGGTCGCATTGCGCAGAAGAGAAATGCAAACTGATTTCTTTCAGCAGCATTTATTTTCCGTAAAACATTCTTGGCTTCGCCGAAGGCTCGTTAAGCTCACCATGGTGGCTAGTGCGGCAGTGCGTGCTCGCCACGACGCTGGCTTGGTACCGACGGCGTAGCGCGGTCTTCTTGCCGCTTAGAGGAAGCTGCCGGTTAAATATCGCTGGCAATCCCAAAACCACCATCGCCTGTGGTCGGGGAGAGCACTTTTGCCGGCGGCTGGGGAGAGCACGTCGACCGCGCGTCTCTCGCAACTGCAGCCGGTTAGCTTCCAAGCTCCCGACGTCGAGCGAAGCCTACTTCGGATCACTTCGAAGTTTAAGACGGTGAAACTCAAGAAGCAGCCGCTAACGATCGCAACAGCGGTGGTCGGGGCTTGCGCGTTACTGGCCGTCGGAGCAATCACGTTGATGCAGATGGGGCAAGCGTGTCACCGGCGCATCCCCCACAACAGCCGCCGGCCAGCTTGCAAGCTCCCGAGGTCGAGAGAAGCCTATTTCGGATCGCTTCGAAGTTTTTGACGATGAAACTACAGAAGCAGCTGTTGACGATCGCAACGATTTACTTTTAGCATTGAGACTATTCCTCGCAATTCTTCGTAACTCGGCACTTTGAAGCGAGTTATTCATGATGTTTATATGAAGAATCGGGCCGATCTGCAGCGCTGTTCAACAGTGCGAAATACCTTGAAACAGTTCATACTAAACACCAACCAGCCGCTGCAAATCTTTCCTGACGCTTTCATTGTCTGTCGACGGATGCTCGCATGGGCACCCCCACAAGGCACAGGAGTTTCACACCAGCGTATCAAACTGACGCCCGTACGCACACACGCACGCACGTCGCGATCAAAAAGGGGTTTTTAAAACTCCCATCGGGAGCTTTAACCACATGACCTGAAACTCCGTAAGTAGTTTAACGAGGTCATGTCGGGCATAAACTCTTTCATTAGGCAAGGGGTGTTTTACAGCGACATGTGCCGAGTTCACTCCACTACCAGGGATTAAATGAGGAGAGTTGTGTGGGTTCATATGCTGGAAAAACTCCCATCTCGGCTAATTTTTGTTTACAGTGCGCCTTCGGGTGCGCCAAAGTTGTGTAGCGCTCCTATATAGACCAAATAAACAGCACCATTGAATAACTTAGGACAGACGGGTGTCGTCTATCGTTTATTGTTGTCTTTTCAACTTGGTCTCCCTCCTTCGAGTTTCATTTCACTTCTTCTTCAGTTTCCTTTTCAGACTGCTTCATTTTATAAGCTGTGAAAGCAATCTTCCTTGGACTCACTGGTGGTTGTCATTAAATCTAACAAGAGCAGAAAGTGGCGAGGTTTATCCTTAATTCGGCGACGTCATTGTCATACCTCCAACTGTGCCGTGTCAAGGTCGTTAGCTTGCACACCAGCCAACGAATAACACCCCACCACGCTTATAGTACAGGGTTTATGTTTCCATAACAAAACCCCGTGCTATCGTCCGTGTTGTTTTTGTATGTGAGTGTGTTTCTTGCGCTGTAATATCTCCTAACCTGACATACCAGAGGCAAGAAGACTCTGGCTTATGGACCTATGTAGTGCGACCTTCAACAGGGCACGACAAAGGCACGGTAATGCACGTGAGGTCAGTCGCATGCAGTGAAACTGCAGTGCAGGTAAAACACACTTGTCTCAAGGTAAAAAAAGCTTGTGACATATGTTACGGTTGTCCAGGCTCTACTTTGAAGTATTGTAGTCGTGACAGTGACGCAAGTTCATAATTCATATGCGTCAACCCCCACGCGACTAGCCATTATTTTCTTCAAATGGCCCCAATGGACGATAAGAGACGATGAGAGACAGGTGAGCACGCCCCCGTTAAGTTCTGTAATTCAGGATTCTTCGACAAGGATTCCTTTACGACGACGGCGCACTTTTATCGTGCAGCCGCCGATGACACTACAAAACGTGTGCCGGCACTTTCCGCCTGTGCACCTCTGGTATCGCGGGCATTTGGAGTAACGTGATTCTCTTCAGCATGAATGAAGCGCAATATCCGCCGAGATAGGGGCCTCCGCTTCCCGGAACATGTAACGAGTGCAGAAATACGACAGCAATCCTCACGTCAACGATAATGGATCTTTTGTCTGCTGAGATTACGGCCGAGGGAGAAATATGGGGCTCTAATTGTATAGCTTTCCGCTCGCGAGTGCTGTTCGCTATACTTGGCCAGCGGCTCTCGCTAACCCCTTCACGACCGCCTGGCGTCTGCTGGCACGCATAATTTTGGAATTGAGGTTCTGATAATTCTTTGAAGCATCTAAGTGCACTTTAAGAAGCGTCTTTATGAATCGTCAAATCATGAAACTCTCAAGTACAACAGACAAAATAGAACTGGCAGAGCTTTCGAAGTTGAATAACAGGCGTAAAGTATCCGATGTAAGAAGGTATAACATGGAGAGAATCGAACACGCTCTGACAAACGGAGGAAGCGTCAAAGCAGTGAAGAGGAAACTTGGGATAGGCGAAAATCGAATGTATGTACTAAGGCACAAGAAGGCAAAATAACTACCAATATGGATAGGATAGTTAGCATAGCGGAGAAGTTTTACAGATCTGTACAGTAGCCATGCCAACCACGACTTTAATACTATAAGAACTAGCAGTAATTCAGATGACACCCCACCAGTAATGATAGAAGTCAGAAAAGCTTTGGAGAGCATGCAAAGAGGCAAAGCTGTTGGTGAGGATCAGGTAACACCAGATCTGCTAAAAGATGGAGGACAGATTGTGTTAGAAAACTAGCCACCCTGTTTGCGAGGTGTCTCCTGATGGGAAAAGTGCCAGATTCTTGGAAGAACGCTAACATCCTCTTAATACTTAAGAAAGGAGATGACAAGGACTTGAAGAATTACAGGCCGATTAGCTTGCTCTTAGTAGTATACAAGCTATTTACAAAGGTAATTGCTAACAGAGTAAAGAAAACATTAGAATTCAATCAACCAAAGGAACAAGCAGGATTTAGAACAGGCTACTCAACAATCGACCACATTCATACTATCAATCAGGTAATAGAGAAATGCTCAGAATGTAACCAACCACTATACATAGCCTTCATAGATTACAAGAAGGCGTTTGATTCAGTAGAAATATCAGCCGTCATGCAGGCACTGTGGAATCAGGGCGTCGATGAAGTATATAAACATCCTGGAAGAAATCTACAGGGGATCCACTGCTACCATAGTGCTTCCTGAAGAAAGCAACAGAGAACCAATCAAGAAAGGTGTAAAGCCGGGGGACACAATCTCCCCAATGCTATTTACCGCGTGCTTACAGGAGGATTTCTGAAGCTTAGAATATGAACAGTTAGGGATAAGAGTGAATGGAGAGTACCTTAGTAACCTGCGCTTCACCGATGACATTGCATTGCTGAGTAACTCAGGGGACGAATTGCAACTCATGATTACGAAGTTAGACAAGGAGAGCAGAAAGGTGGGTCTTGAAATGAATCTGCTTAAAACGAAAGTAATGTACAACAACCTCGGAAAAGAGCAGCACTTCGAGATAGGTAATAGTGCACTTCAAGTTGTAAAAGACTATGTCTACATAGGGCAGGTAATAACCGCGGAGCCAAACCACGAGATTGAAGTAACCAGAAGAATAAGAATGGGGTGGAGCACATTTGGCAAGCACTTTCAAACTATGACAGGTAGAGTGCCACTATCCCTCAAGAGAAAGGTATATAACCGCTGTATCTTGCCGGTACTTAGCTACGGAGCAGAAACCTGGAGACTTACAAAGAGGGTTCAGCTTAAATTCAGGACGACGCAGCGTGCAATGGAGAGAAAAATGGTAGGTGTAACCTTAAGAGAGAGAAGAGAGCAGAGTGGATTAGGGAAACAAACCAGGGTTAAGGATATCATAGCTGAAATCAAAAAGAAGAAATGGACAAGGGTCGGGCATGTAGCACGTAGACAGGATAACCGCTGGTCGTTAAGGGTAACTACTGGATTCCCAGAGAAGGCAAGCGGGTTAGGGGGAGACAGAAGATTAGGTGGGCAGATGAGATTAAGAAGTTTGCGGGTATAAATTGGCAGTAGCAAGCAAAGGACCGGGTTAACTGGCAGAACATGCGATAGGCCTTTGTCCTGCAGTGGACGTAGTCAGGCTGATGATGACGATGAAGTGCACTTTCGGAATTAAGCTCTGATTGGCTTTAGTACTGTACACCCATATATACCCTGTCTAATCAAATGAGTGCACCAAATTTGTTATGAAATTCTCATTCTGTCATGAAATATATTTGACTATTTTCCTCTTATTGGTGCACTTCGCAGAGCAGAAAACAGTCAAAATGCGTCGTCTCATCGAAAATCGCGGGAGTGGGCCGACAACAGGTTGCATGCTGACTCGAAGGCGACAATTTCGGCGCTGACCGAGGTGGTTGCAATTCGATGGAGGTGAAATGCTAGAGGCGGTGTACTGTGCAGTTGTCAGCTGGGGCAGGTTAACGAACACCAAGTGGTCGGAATTTTCGCCGTCCTCCACTACACCGTGCCTCATAATGGTATCAAGGCCAAGGCACGGGAAAATCCGGATCTCATCTCAGTATTATTATTATTATTATTATATAATGCAACGGTGTTCACCAATTCACTGATTCTTGAGAAGTGCGGCTGCAATGTGGCACTTTTTCTCACTGCATGCGTGTGCGCTCTTATGCCGACCATCGTAAGCCCGGTGTGCAAAAAGTCCCCGAGCTTTTTGAGCTGTAGCTCGCGGCCCAAGTCAATTGGCTAAAGAAGTGCTGAATGAAGATGGCGACCCGCAGCGACAGCTTTGTAGGCTGTGGAGTCGCTCTACTAACCACAAGGTCGCACTATGCAGCAGCGGCCGCGTTTTGATGAGGAGCGAAATGCGAAAGCACTCGTGTATATACCGCGCTTGATCCCGAGTGCCTCAGTGCGGTATTCCGCAAAGTAAGGTCGTGGTTCTTGCGTGTGAAACCACAAAATTTCATTACCAGTTGTTCAGAGATTACATGCTAATGTTCAGTGTCATACCATTGTTTCGACACGTATAACCCAAAATATTATCATTGATAACAGCAGCGCCACCGAATGCTGGGCGATTGTGAACCCGGTATAAAGCGGTTTAAAGAAACTGAAAAAAAAAATTGCCAGAAAAAGAGAGCATCCTTTATCGCACTGTCTTGTCGAACTAAAGGTCACAAGCGGGCCAGGCGTCACGAAACTCTCTGACGGCTACAGCAGCTTACGACTACAACAGCCGGCTGAACTCACAGCAGTGCAAAAGAAACAAAATAAAGATAGAAAAAATATCTCGCATAGATAACAGCAAGCAGTGTCATTTAACAAAGCGTCTGATCATGTATAGGTTTCGACGGGAGGCACCCCATCTGGTAATGCTGCGTAGTATATTTTGCCATAAATTGCAGAAGACAGCAGCAGACAACGACGAGCACAGATTACAGCCATTCAAGGAACGCACACAACTCGAACAAGTAAAAAGAATAAAAAAAACTTGCCACGTATCAAAGTCCCGGTGAGATCCGTCCAAACATTGGAAGCGTTGGACGTGTCTTCTGCAAGAATTTTAGCAGCGCACGCGCGCCCACTCTTTGCACTAAAACGCAGGCTGCGAGGCAGCGCTCTCACTTTTTTCTATCTCGCTCTCCGCAGGACATCTTTTACCGCTGTGGAATCTATAGTGCAAGTCACAAAAAACATTTCACGTAGTCATGGTCAGTATGAGAAGAGCTGCGTTAATTCAATCTGCACAGTAAGCTGCCCAACAAAGAAAATATATCAGAAGATGACACATCTTAGTAGAGATCAATCGTAGATTTAGTTGTCCGCTCAAATCAGGAAGACGAGAGTTTCTGCGCTGCCAGACATGCTTTTGTCCTCAACTCTTCACTCTCGAACCGACGTTCTCAGTTCAGATTGATTGATATGTGGGGTTTAACGTCCCAAAACCACTATATGATTATGAGAGACGCCGTAGTGGAGGGCTCCGGAAATTTAGACCACCTGGGGTTCTTTAACGTGCACCCAAATCTGAGCACACGGGCCTACAACATTTCCGCCTCCATCGGAAATGCAGCCGCCGCAGCCGGGATTCGAACCCGCGCCCTGCGGGTCAGCAGCCGAGTGCCTTAGCCACTAGACCACCGCGGCGGGGCGTCTCTGAGTTCAGCAAGAGAATAAGGAACAATCTAAGAGAGCATGCACGTGTGTTCGTTGTGTTGACGGAAAACAGAACGCCGGTTAGATGACAGAAGGATAGTGTAAATAGGTACCGATTAATATAAACGGTCAGTCAGCACAAATGCATTGTCGTGCATTATAACCGCGTTTTTTTCCGAAAATAATTCATAATCACTATCATTATTAAATTACTTTCTTAACAAAAACAAAAATGCGCTTATTTTTTTCACTCCCAGAGTGTTAAAAAAACTCCAGCAGCACTCATCCTGCGGTTAATGCAGCACTAATTTAGTTTTTGTTATTCACTTGCAGCAGCTTTAGATGCAGCGCTTGATGCTCCTCTATATATGCGCTTTACTTTGAAACTTGAGTAAGTGCGCATTACAGGCAACCCAGCGATTCTCATAGCAATCGTAGGCTTGCCATTGCCTCGGCAGTCACGTGCCGGCCGAGGTGGTGAACCCTGTCTTGCGTGGCTCGAGTTCATGTCATTAGGATGAGGTAATAAAGGCGTGGCCGTATATAAATCACACACAAAAGCATGGAGTCCAAGGTTTGGCATAATTAGTAGCCATGAACTTGACTCGGGCAGTCGGCACAGTTGTTTTGGCGTTCTCCTTTCTTTGCGTAATTTATCACGTATTGTTCGTACCCTTGCGGGTTCTTTCAACACGACGCATAGCCTAGAAAATAGTTCAGTTGATTAGTTGGTTGTGCGTTTAACATAACAGAAATAGAAAACGCAAGAACTCCAAGTAAATTAATAAGAAATGAACCTTGGTCAGGCATTCAAGAAACGAAGAGGAACCAGAGTTTTGCCTCGTGATGACATGCCAGATCGAATCCAGACGAGCAGCTGCAGTTGACAGCCCGAAATATGAAGCCGAAGTGCATGGTCGCTGAACGATCGCCGCGCCAGAGTGCCCTCTAGTTAATTTTAGGAAACTCTATGAGTGTAGCAACTTAGCCCACAGTTGATGCGTACTTCCCCTTGTTCCAATCTCGCAATTAACGAAGAGGTTTAGAATAGCGCACAGCAAGCTCTTGCGGTGCGGTCGCTGCCACTGCGCATGTGTCGTAGCGCAGGCCACCGTTCGTGCTTGCGGCCCACCCGCAGAAATTCCGAAATAGCGTGTGACGATCGTGGCCCACGAAGCCCGCAAAGTGCTGCGTGTAGCTTCCGTGCATTTGGGTTTGCGGTTGGGGCGGAAGTTCCTAGACTTTTTCCTACGGGGAGCAAACGCTATTCTAAATCTCATATGACGCCCGCAACTAAAGCAACGCCCGCAACGCCTGCGAACGTTATTCTAAACCTCTCTGTTATCCGATGGGCAACAGCTGTCTTCGTATGACGATTCTAGAGCTTTAGAGACAGTCGAATTAATCACTAAAACTCCGCCCACAAAAAGCCGCTGTTCATTCCCTACTGGCGTTTTTTGCGATTTAACACAACTAAACACTCCCAATCTTTGACATAATGTTAGGATTCAGGTCGTATAGCTATAGTTTACTGTTCTACACCTTCGGAGTGAACTTAAGACTATATGACGAATTCGCCAATGGACAATAGACAGCAATGGCACAGCTTGTTCTTTGAGCAAAATAGGTCACTTACAGCGCATAAAGACATGTTAAAAACGCAGCTGAAAAATGAAGATGAAAATCAACGGGAAGGATAGCATTTATAATGTTCCACAAGTAATAATCCACAAGCAATGACCATGCTATAGAGCTATAAACACAGTCGAAATAATCACTAAAGGTTGAGATTTAGTGATTAAATTAGTACTCGACATGCTTTCAAGAAGCCAAAATAAGCCTCTGGCTGTGAGTTGAAAAGCCTTTATGCAAATAGTTATGCAAAATACGATTCGATTTAGTATGGTCTTATATATTAAGTTAACCTTACAAGTTCACATTGGTCGTGTGGTGCTGCTTTCTCTCCGTTTGTGCCACTTCCTCGCAATACACTTCTCCTTCACTGCGCTCTCTCCACCTCCTGCAACTCTAGACCACACGTCGAGTGGATGCGCGTCTGCAGCCTGCCTTTGCGAATGGCTCGCAGGCTGCGTCCGTTGCGGACGCGTCACTAAATCTGTTTTATTTATTTATTTATTCTCAACTTTACGGCCTAGATGGCGTGAACTTCCACGTAGGCCGTAAAGTTGATGCCAGTCTAGACACAAGTGATCACCTTCAGTGTAAACAAAAGTGCTTAACTGCACAAGTGAGCAATTATGTTTAAAGACTAATTATGAAAAGTGCGTACCTCAAACATCATATTTCACCACATCATTGCGTGTGTTTTAGAACGTAGCGCAATACTTTTAATCAAATGTATTTAAAAAGTTATATGATGTATTTTAAAAAAAGCATTATGTACAGCAGCCGCAACTTTGTACCGTACTTACTAACCTCGTCTCAGTGCGTTAGAAATACATCGACAGCTAAATGTTATTACTCATTTTCGGGGTTTTAGGGCCAAAACTACGATATTGTTATGAGACACGCTGTAGTTCGGGACTTCAGAATAATTTTGATCGCCCGCCTGGTTAATTTTGATCCGCCTGTAATGTTAGCTTGATGTAACTTACTAAGTTTGTTGTAATTGTCTACTA
The DNA here is from genome assembly GCA_013436015.1 of Rhipicephalus annulatus. Lineage (NCBI taxonomy): Eukaryota > Metazoa > Arthropoda > Arachnida > Ixodida > Ixodidae > Rhipicephalus > Rhipicephalus annulatus. The sequence continues at coordinate 89,209 of WOVY01009881.1, forward strand.
AAACATGTTTAGCACTTTTTTTGGTTCATTAGGTTGTACTTGTTTGTTTTTATTTTGTTTTACATAAGCTTGTACTTCTTCGTTTAGCAGAATGACGCTTACGTAGTACTCGGTAGCGTAAATTACAACAATAGTTTTTCATTGATCTATGGATATTTTATGCCTCATTTTTTTATTAAAGGTGACACATGTCAAGGCGATTACACTTATACATTATTACAATTGGCATTACCTACTATTTTTGATTAAATAGATAACGGCCGTATAGCAAAAATGTACGTATTAATGCTGCAATAATCTTAGTAATGGCTCCATATACTGCCTCTTTGATTATATTTACTATCTGTGTACCAATATAGATAGTAAACAGGTTGCGAAATGTTAGCAACCGTTACAGCTAGTAACTGTTCACTAACATAGGTAGCAATCGCGTAGCGAAATGTTAGTAATGAACCGAGGACGTCAGGTAGCACTGCAATTACTACCAATTCGCATGTAGCTGCTACCTTTTTACAATTTTTTTAAAGAGTGCGATAGACGTAGCGGCACAGAACAGCGGAAAGCAGTGGCTTCCCGGCATGCTGCCCACATATACGGTGCGGGAACGCAAAGTTGCTGCGGGCGTTCAATACCGCCGATATAGACATAGTGTAGCCATAGAGTTTCCCGATATACACTAGAGCGAACCCTGGCGCTAGTGTCTATGGAAGCTGCAACACACGGTGCTTCAGCGAGCATGCGAATGATGGGTCGTACACAAATTTTTCTAATATTCGTACTTCTGGCCTGATTTTGGCTCCGTGTGTGTTCGTGTGGCTTGGAGCTGTTTCCTTACGAAACAATTTAGTATTAGTAAATGTTCAGTTGTTGCGCTTCACCATTTTAGTTTTTTAGACTTACTTTCCAAATCGGCTCACGAAGTTCCAAAGGGTTCATACTTTCAAAACAAAACCGAAACACAGAAATAAACGAAGCCGCAAGGACGATTCGCCGCCCACAAGTACGAAGACTAGGCAAAGGTGTGTGCTACCCATCATTCTCATGGTCGCTGAACGATCACAGCGCCAGAGTGCCCTTTAGTTAATTTTAGGAAACTCTATAAGTGTAGCAACTTAGCCAACCGTTGATGCGTGCTTTCCCTTGTTCCATTCTCGCACTTAATGGAGAGTTTTAGAATAGCGCACAGAAAGCTCTTGCGGGGCGGACGCTGCCGCTGCGCACGTGTCCTAGTGCGAGCCACCGTTCGTGCTTGCGGCCCGCCCGCAGAAATTTCGAAATAGCATGCGACGATCACGGCCCGCGAGGCCCGCAATGTGCTGCGTGTAGCTTCCGTGAATTTGAGTTTGCGGTTGGGGCGTAAGTCCCTAGACGTTTTCCTACGGGGAGCAAACGCTATTCTAAAACCGATATGGCACCCACAACTAAAGCATCGCCCGCAACACCTGCGAACGTTATTCTAAACCTCCCTGTTTTTCGATAGGCAACAGCTGTCTTCGTATGACCATGCTACAGCTTTAGAGACGGTCGAATTAATAACTAAAGCTCCGCCCACAAAAAACCACTGTTCACTCCCTACTTGCGTTTTTTGCGATTTAAAACATCTAAGCACCCCCCATTCTCTCACATCATGTTAGGATTCAGGTCGTATAGCTATAGTTTACTGTTCTACACCTTCTGAGTGAACATAAATCTATACGACAAATTCGCCAATGGCCAATAGAAAGCAATGGCACGGCTTGTTCTTTGAGCGAAATAGGTCACTTACAGCGCATACAGACATGTTGAAAACGCAGCTGAAAAATGAAGACAAAATCAACGGGAAGGATAGCCTTTATAATGTTCCTCAAGTAACTCCCAGGGTGCCTTCGAAAACTGAAGATTGCATCCTCAGATCCCCTGAGTTTAAGCAAACATGCATAAAAAGCCAATTTTTTATTTCTGCTTTATCATTTCTCTTTCCCTGTTTAGTTGCAGTGCTCTGTTCACATGCATAACTTGTATCTTATGGCAGACTTACATTATAATTCAAGTCTAATAGACTCAAAATCTACCAAAATTACGCAGAAATAGCGCCATATTTTTATACACATTCCATGCACAGATATAAAAAAATGAAATTATAGAGCACCCGGAGTTCGTACCCGTGAGCTGACACTCTGTCTAGGTTCTTCATTTATCACTCATAATTCGCTCTTTTGAAGTTGCCAATATTAATAGAATGTTTCACTTATATTGCAAAATGCATCACTCCAAACGCAAGCAGCCGGATTCTCGTGGTAGACAGTTTGTATGGCGTGAAACATTCTCGTGGTATACAGTTTGTATGGCGTGAAACAAAGGGGAGGATATACAATGTACCCTGTTACGCCTGCCAGTCCACACCGAACGCCAGTGCCTCTGCAAAAGCAATCTGTGTCAAGGCGAGCAATCGAGCCTGCCTGACACGATCGACTCAACGACGTCTTCCAGCGGCAGCGCCGGTGTTTCCCGCAACGCACATCGAGCTCCCTCAGCCCACGAGCCCGTTAAAGCAGTCGGCGCCTTCCAGTCTGGCGAGTCTTACGCAATGCGTGACCGCGTCACTCGTTCTTAGGTGGTGGTGGTGGTAAAAAACATTTATTTCAGAAAAAGTCTACTAGAGAGTGCCGAAGTGACCCATCGGCGTGCTAGAGTGGCAAAACCCTATTCCGGGACGCCAGTGGAGCTGGAAGCTGCCCGTGCGCGCTCCACCAAGGAGCGTTGTGCAGCCAAAGTAGAGCAGCCGAGCAGGTGCTCCTCCCAAGCCTCTCTAGTTGGGATAGGAAAAGGGGATGAGAAAGAGACGGGATTAACTGGGCACGATGCTACGACGTGATATGTGTCGGCGAGGACATGACAGGTCGAGCAGGTGCCATTGATTTCCGGCAAAAAGTGCCTGGCGACCGCCGGACTGATAAAGGTGTTTGTCTGCAGGCGGCGTAGCAGTCGTTCGTCCGCTTTCTCCAAACCGCGTTCGGGGTGCGAATAGAGGCGGCGCGAAGCCCGGTAATAAGCCAAAACTTCGCGAAAGCGCGTCAGGTTGGTATTGCCAGATTCCGTCTCGGGACATGGAGGGGCAACGGCCCGGACAGGAGAAGCGCGGGCAGCGGCATTTGCCGCCTCGTTGCCGGGCACGCCCGAGTGGCCTGGGATCCAGACTATACGAATGGGTTGAGGGTTAAAGCGCCAAGAGGCTGCCTGTAGCAGGCTATCCGCCAGCGGGGCAATGGAACCCTGAAGGTACTGAGAACAGGCTGAGCGCGAGTCCGTCAGGATGATGCGTGAGGCAGGGTGAGAGGTGGCCAAAGCTATGGCAACCTCTTCAGCGTGCATTACTGTGTCTGCTCGAAAGGAGAGGCCGTCTACGTGTTTGCCCTCTGTAATCACGGCAGCCGTGAAGTGACCTGAGGGGGAGGGACCCGAGACGTCCACGTAGAAAACACCAGGACGATCGGAGTGTCGTGTATGAAGGGCCGCGGCGCGTGCTAGTCTACGGCCAGGATGGAAGTCGGGGTTCATATTACTGGGTAGAGGTTCCATCCATAGCTTTTGACGCCAGAGCTTTGGTACCGGCTGCAGAGGGTCTTGGTCAGATATCGGGTTAAGGCCAAGTCTGTGTAGAAGACGGCGCCCTGAAGGCGTCTGCGACAGTCGATTGATTTGGTTGCGATTAGCTTCGCGCATCTCTGCAAAGGTGTTGTGTACCCCCAGAGCCGCGAATCGGCTGTTTGAAGTTGCAATAGGTAGGTCCAGAGCGCGTTTGTATACTGAACGAAGAAGGACGTCCAGCTGGTGCTCGTGTCGACGACGCAGGAGAAGGTAAGGCAAGGCGTAGTGGACGCGACTGGTCACAAACGCGTGGGCCAATCGGAGGGACTGAGACCCGCGGAGGCCGCCGCGCTTGGTAGAAACTCGCCGTATCATGTGGCTCACCTGTTAGCTGGTGCGTCTGAGGCCTGCTATTGTGCCCTTTGGATCCAAGGACGATGTGAGGTGAAGGCCAAGAACCGGAATATTTTGCACTGACAATACGGGCCCGGACGGAAGAAAAATTTGAGGCGGAGGTAGTGGAGAGACTGAAAGAAGAGCCGATTTAGCTGGAGAGCACTCCAGGCCGCATGAACCTGCGTAGGTGTCCACCAGAAGGGCAGCCTTTTGCAGGCGTTCTTCAATTTGCGCTAAGGAGCTGGTGTTGGTCCAGATTGTGATATCGTCCACATATAGTGCGCGTTGTATTCCCTCGACCTCGCTTAGAAGAGAGGGGAGGTTCATCATCGCCAGGTTAAAAAGCAGAGGAGACAGGACTGCCCCTTGAGGTGTACCCGCATGCCTAATAAGTACGGGCCGTGTTCGGTAGAATTAAGGCGAATGAAGGCGGTGCGATGTGATAGAAAGGCGCGAAGGTAGTTGAAAGTCTTCTGCCCGCAGTTTGTGGTAGACAGGTTAGTGAGTATAGTGCTGTGTTTGACGTTGTCGAACGCCCCGCGGAGATCGAGAGCGAGCACGGCTTTATCGTTATGGCACATAGTATTCGGCTCTATGATATCGTGTTGAAGCTGGAGCAGGACGTCCTGCGCCGACAGATGCGGGCGAAAGCCAAAAATCGTGTCGGCAAAGGTCCTCCTGGCCTCCAAGTAGGCGGAAAGGCGTTCGCGAACCATGGTTTCCATGAGTTTGCCTGCGCAAGACGTAAGTGAGATGGGTCTCAGTGCCTCAATACTAACGGACTTTGCCGATTTTGGAATGAATGTCACGACCGATGTGGTCCATTCCGTTGGAAGCGGAGAGCCGTCCCATATCGAATTTATAAGGTGGAGTAGCGAGAGGTGTGCTTGGTCGGGAAGATTTGCCAGGAGCGATACTGTGATTCCGTCGCGTCCAGGGGCCGTGCCCCGTCGCATTTTCGTGAGTGCAAGTCGTAAATCTGAAAGCGTGTATGGGGCGTCGAGGCCGGTGTTAGGGGCGCCGGAATACGTATATGCTGGGCCTGCGGGATCAATTGTGCGGCAGATGTAGCGGTCACAAAGTTCTCGCGCGAGTTCATCCATAGTGCCCTGAAAGGCATGCAGAACACGGGGAGACGCTCTAGGTGCCGACAAGTGCGGACGCACGAAGGTCGGCTCCTGCTTTCAAGAATGCTTTTCTGTGGTATTCACGAATTTGTCGCCGAGTTTTTAGTCCCATCGTGTGCCTAAGTTCTCAAGAAATCAGCAGATACCACCTTTGTGCTGGTGAGTGGACTTTTAAACCGTTTTTGGGACATTTTACACGGCAACGCCACCGGGGGATTTAAGCCTAACCAAGGAGGCGATTGTCGCCGATGCGCCAGCCCGGCGCCAACGCGACTCAACGCTCTGCGCGTTCCAGGATCTGCAACTGAGAATGGAATACCAAGTAGATGGAGAGGACATCTATCCAGAGGATTGCACGGAAGACATGGGTTAGAAGGAAGCCGAAACGAGACGCTCAAGGAATAAGCAAGCCGCGGTTAGCGTTCCTGCTGCCAAGGGTTCGACCAAGGCTGGCGTAGCGGGAGACGCTCGAGCCAGTCGTAGTAGGTATGACACCAAGCATACAATCGTGCGAGCTGGACGCATGCCGCCACTACCTAAGGACTTTAGCAAAATTGTGCTACGACCACGTGGAGGATTGAATATCTCGAGAATTGGCACTGGAGCCGTGGCAGACGCGATAGTACTGGCGGCCGGCGTTAAAGAGGAAGAGGCCATGCAGGACATCATCTGTTCCAACTTGCAGCAGAACATTATGGTGCCAAGCACTCCGGACCAAGACAGAGCTTCAAGATACCTCAAAGTCAAGTGAATTGACATTGGAGGCAAAGTTTTCGAGGTTAGCGCGTACGCCACGGCACCCCACGATACTTGTAAAGGAGTGATTCGCGGGATCCCCGTAAGCGATACTCAGGACATTTTGACCCGAAAGATTGTGAACACGAACAACCCGCTCGCGCTGCAGGCCAAGAGAATCAAGGACACCAGGGACAATCATCATAGCGTTCGAAGGACACAAAGTGCCCAGATTCGTGAGATATGGACCTTCACTTTTGCAGTGCTCCCTCTACCGCAAGAACATCGATATTTGTTACGTCTGTGGAAAGCTGTGACATCGGTCTGACGTCTGTCCGAACCCAGCTGAAACAATCTGCAGAGGCTGCGAGATCAAGAACCCAGATAGCCTGCACCAGTGCAATCCAAGATGCAGGCTGTGCGACGGTCACCATCCCACGGCAGACAAGGAGTGCAAGAACAGGTTCTTAGTGCCATACGTCGTCAGACGCAGACGTTGGGAAAGATCGCGAGCAGCCGCAGAAGCCCGGGACGCATCAATCACATCGAATCCAGACAACAACGACAAGCAGCTTATTCCAGCCTACGGGACCCAGAGCATCCAGACTACACAAGAACAGGAAAGGCGGCCCCACTCCAGGGGGAGGTCGCGTTCCAGAAGAGGTTCTAGACCCAAGGCCCGCTCCCAATCACGGGGGCGCTCGAGTTCTCAAGGTCACCATCAGGGTCGGGATCAGCCTGGGCGGCACCCGAATGGCCAGCTGCCTGTCGTTCAGTTCGAGATCACGGCTTCACACCCGGGGAGGACGCCTGCAGTTACTTCGAAAGGCAGCTGGGCTGAGCGAGTGCGCAACGGCGGGGCAGAGGTGATGACAGGTAAGCTGCCAGAGCATTATAGAATTGCACAGCTAGAGCAAGAAAACGCGAGACTTACAAAATCGAATGAGAGGCTATCAGCTGAGTTAAAGGAAATAAAAATTCTTCTTACTAAGCTAACCAGCGCGCAATATTCACAGCCAATGCCTCAGCCAGTTGATGTCCCTATGACTGAAAACGTGGGGGACTCGAGAACCACGAAAAAGAGGGCAGTCATGGCAGAACACGTGGAAGCCAACCAAATGACCATGTCAGATATGAAAGAGGTGTTTGACATGCTCAGCAAAGTAGTAGCCAATCTTAGCGAGCAGATGGGTAGGCTACAATCAAGCGTGGCGGCACTGGAAGAGCATATGACTGCGCATTACAAAGGTCAAAGCATAACTGCACAACACAGCAAGGCCTCCTCATGCACCAAGCTCACTCCTTCGGCCACCAATACTAGTGGTACCAAACCTGTCGACAGGTGCAGCATCAGGCTCTGGCCGCCCATGTAATAACCATGATGGCAGCGCTACGTGAAGCATTTCGTATCTGGCAATGGAACTGTAGAGGTTACCTTAAAAAGAAGGCAACCCTGCTGCAGTATATCAGGAGCAGCCAAGAAAAGTCTCATATTATATTATTACAAGAGACCCTTTCACCGCAAGCAACGTTGCCTGGATTCCGGCCTGTAATCGGGGATACTGAAGGGAGGGGAGTCTGCACCTTCGTATGCAACAAACTAACGCACGTAACCCACGACCTCAAGATAGAAGCAGGCCGGTTGGAACACGTCTTGGTAGAGATCGTTCCGGGTACCAGCAACCGTCAGAGAATTTTCATTTTTAATATATACAGCAGTCCAAAGGAACAAAAGCAAGGGTTCAAGACGGTTCTAAAAAAAGCTGTTAATATTGCCGGGGAATGTCCACTCGTCATAGCAGGTGATTTCAACGCCCCTCATCATACATGGGGTTACAAGTACAACACTGGGAAAGGAAATAGACTTTGGCAAAGTGCCAGTGAGCTTGATCTCACCCTAATCACAGACCCCAGCCTACCAACAAGGCTTGGTACATCTTGCTGCAGGGATTCCACCCCTGACCTTACATTTGTAAGGAACATCAAGAAGGCCCAGTGGATGAACCTTGCTGTAGACCTAGGGAGTGACCACTGCATTCTTGACACTACATTCTCCATGGAGCGTAAAAAGCAGAGAGAATTCCACTTCACAGACTGGGATAAGTTCAGGAAGATAAGGATGGAAAGGGAACAATATGGCCACAGACAAGGCTTGGAGCAGTGGGTCAAACAGATTAAAGATGACATCAAATCCGTCTCCTCCACCATTACCACAGATTTTCCGGTTGAACGAATGTATAGCCGGCTCGCTCATCTTCTTGAGGCAAAGCAAGCACTACTGAACCGTTGGAAGGGTCAGCGCCTGAACCGAAGACTGAGGAAGAAGATAGCTGAGGTAAACAGATCAGTCGAGGAACATTGTCGCGCACTATCTAGGCAGCAATGGGACGAAATCTGCAACTCCGTCGATGGTCAGATGCGCAATGGCAAGACATGGAATATGTTAAAGCATCTCCTCAACTAAAACACAACCAAAACAAATCAAAAGCACGTTATCGCTCGAATTTTGCATAAAGAAATAGGGCGCACTACAGAACAGCAAGTTGTCCAGCAGCTCGTGCATAAGTACCTCGCAATCAAAAGAGCATTGGCACCACCAAGTAGACAGTACCAGGGCACGCCAAATCCAGGTCTTGAGGGCGACTATAACATCGAGGAGATCAGTAGAGCCTTGCATGATCTCAACGGCAGGTCAGCCCCTGGCCCGGACGGTATATCAAACAAGGCCCTGCGTAACCTTGATGACGATTCAATTGAAACCCTGAGGGATATGATCAATTCAGCAAGGAAAGAAGGCAGGGTGCCAGAGCAGTGGAAGCTGGCCAGCCCGATCCTTATTCCTAAGCCAGGAAAGCCCCCTAACTTGGACAACATGAGGCCAATATCCTTGACATCATCTATCGGCAAGGTCGCAGAACATGCCATACTGCACAGGATAAACAAGTACTTGGAAGATAACGACATCTATACACAAAATATGGTTCGATTCAGGGCAGGGCTATCCACACAAGATGCATTGAAGCTTATGAAACACCAGGTCATTGACAATGAAACCAGAGACGTGAGAGCCATTCTGTGCCTAGATTTAGAAAAAGCGTTTGAAAACATCCACCACTCATTCATACTCAAATCAATTTCCAAGCTTGGTCTAGGGAAAGCCTTCTATGACCACGTATGGTCCTTTCTTACAGATCGGAAAGCCGTGATGAAGATTGCAGATATCGAGACCGCAGCAATCGAACTAGAAGCAAGGGGCACGCCACAAGGAGCAGTGATTTCACCAATGCTGTTCAACATTGTTATGATTGGACTGTCAAAGAAATTATCGAGCATTGAAGGATTGAAGCACAGCATCTACGCAGATGACATTACCATCTGGTGCACAGGTGGAAGCGAGGGGCAGATAGAGAGCGCTCTGCAAGAGGCGATTGACACCGTAGATGACTACCTTCGCCCTTCTGGGCTCAAGTTCTCCTCGAGTAAGTCAGAACTTTTGCTTTATCGGACTGCACGCCGGGTACCGAAGCCCAGGGGATGGAAGCCGTTAAACCAGATAGACATCCACCTCCGTACAAATCAAGGGAATGCCATCCAGAGGGTCGACTCCATCAAAGTCCTGGGAATGCTGATAGAGTCTACTGGCGCCAACAGAAAATCTATAGCCAAGTTAACTCGGAAAACAGACAGTGCGGTGCACCTCATACGCAGAGTGGCCAACAAAAGAAATGGGATCAAGGAAGACAACTTCATCAGGTTGATGCATGCGTTTGTTCTAAGTCACTTCACATACGAGGCAGCAATGCACAACTGGTCAAGAGCAGAGTCCGAGACACTGAATGTGCTCCTCAGGAAAGTTATCAAGAAGGTCCTGGGCCTACCTATACATACCAGCACCGAGCGTCTGCTTGAGCTTGGCATACACAACACGCTCGAAGAAATAACAGAAGCCCAAGAGAGAGCACAGTTTTGAAGGTTATCTGCTCAAGGTCGGGGAGAATGATCCTGCAAGAGCTGGGCCAACACCCAATAGCAATCAGACGCAATTACAATGACATCCCTGACAACATCAGGGAGACTATCATGGTATCTCCTATACCGAGAAACATGCATCCAGAACACAACGTCGGAAGAAGAGTAGCGAGGGCCAGGACTATACTTCGTCAAGTCTCAAACGAGGAACGAAGGGTCGTATTTGTTGACGCGGCTTCCTACGCCAATGGGAAAGCGTTTGTGGCAGTGGTAGTCGATGGGGCTGGCCATGTCGTCAACTCAGCGACGGTCAGGATGAAAGACCCAATCATTGCGGAACAAGTGGCCATCGCCTTAGCACTCAAGATGGATAACATTGAAGTCGTCTACAGTGATTCTATGGCAGCACTACGGGCGTTTGCCAAGGGGACGGTCTGTGAACAAACGCTGAAAATACTGCAAGGCAAGAACATAACACATCATCTTCTGAGTTGGTTCCCAGCTCACCTTGGACAAATCAACGATTCCCCTCTCAATCTCAACGAAGCAGCACACGAGGCGGCGCGAAAACTCTCCAACCGCGCCTCCCCGGGGATGCGTTCTACCGGTGAAGGGTATAACCGGAAAATTGTTACAACATATAACGAGCTCACTAAACATTTCTACCTGTCTAGAAGGATTTTCCCTCCACCTCACAAAAATCTAACCCGGCCCCAAGCACTTACATTAAGGCTTTTGCAAACGCGGGTGTACCCTACTTTGAAAATGTTACACATCATGTACCCTGACCTATACCCAAGTAATCTTTGTCCACATTGTGGGGAAATAGCTTCATTAGAACACATGCTCTGGCAGTGCACCAAATTCGCTCATTTATCGCACATCACCTCTGCCAGATGGGAGGCGGCAATCCGCAGCTCGTCCTTGGCAGATCAGCTCTGGGCTGTCCACCAAGCCCGCGAGGCGGCTGATGAGCTTGCATCTCAGTCCCCACGTGGGAGCTGCCCGCAACACAGTGATCTGTGTTTTGGAGGACCAAATAAAAGTTTATCCAATCCAATGCAGAACACGGTGGAGCTGGCGTTGCGTTTCTCCCCTGGTGGTGGAGGGATCGAGAAGGCTTCTAAAGAGTCGCCACGCACTCTTAGAGCTCATCTGGTTTGCAGCCTTCGAACAGGTGTCTGCCCAGTTAGCATCGGAAAGTTGTGCGGAGTATGCGGCCGCCTCTGCAGTGAGCGCCTCAATGCGAGCGCGAAGTTTCCGATTAAGTTTGTTGCGTTTCCAGCGCCTTATGAGCCCGCGGCGAGCTTGTCAAAGATATAGGCAGGTGTGGATCGATTGCAGGTGTCAAATTAGAGGTTGCAAGCGTGCGAGTGTTCGCTTGTTTCATATGGAGAGCGTATGATGCCCACGCTGCATATTCGGTCGAGGAGAGGCCGGCGGGGAATGGTTGCATTCTGAACTGAGTCCAATCGGTGAGACGGGCTTGGCCTCAATGTTGGCGCATTTTCTGCCGCGGTGTGAACGAAATGCGGCGTAAAAAGTGATCGCTGCCTAGGGTTTCGCCTAAATTTTCCCATGTTGCATCGCGAATGTGACGGGTGAGGGAGAGGTCGGGGCATGTGTCTCGTGTGACCGAGTTGCCGGAACGTGTGGGTTGTGCCGGATCAGTAAGAAGCGTCAGGCACAGCGAGGAAATGAGCTCATTGAGCTCTCTGCCCCGGACCTTCTCGTAGTGGTAACCCCAGTGAGGGCTGGGGGCATTAAAGTCCCCGACAATCACCAGTGGTTGTCGGGCCGCTATACGCAGCGCCCGATGGAAGAGATGCGCAAACGAAGCCCTCGCAAGGCGAGGGGGACAGTACACGTTTAAGATATGTATTGATGGTTGGCCCCTCCACTGATACAGCACTGATATCGTGCAGTAGTCGTAAGGAAGATCCAGATCGAGGTCAATCTGTATCGCCGTGTAAGCTTTATGCACGAGGAGGCATGTGGTGGTGCCGCCTACATAGGAGCAGTATCCAGAAAGGGATGGAGCAGGGCCAGATTCTTGGAGCGCCAAGACGGCCGGCTGAGAGCCAAGTGAGCTGAGGAAAAGGGAAAGATCTGAACGCTTTTGCCTGTTCCCGAAGCCTCCAGGGTTCCACTGTATGATCTCGAATTTAGACGCAATGTTTGAACGGGACGTATGATTGGCAGCCATCGTGACTGTCTTTGGTTTTATATTTGGTTATCCTTAGGTTATCCTTCATGTTCCGCTCGGAATCATCAGAGGCAGGGAGGGGCACGGAGGCCGGATTGTCCGATGGCGGGGTGGTGGTAGCCACCTTACGACGACGCCGTGGAGCTGTACCCTCACTGCTCACCGAGCAGGAGCGGGAACCCGATGCCTTGGGTTGAAACTGGGTGATTTCCCAGGCTTGAATAGCCTGGGTAACCTCTACTACTATGCGTTGGACCGAGAAGCTGGTGAGGAGGTGATTAATCGAAGCTTCGACGCGCATGAGGCGTTCCTCTACGCGTGGGGTGCGCTCTTCGCTAGGGAGAGTTTGGTTAGCGGGCAAGAGAACCTGAGGTGCCCCAGGAGCCTCAAGAGCTTCTGGAGTAGATGTGGCACCGGTTCCGAGTGCTGGAGTACATACACATGGTTGCTTGAACCGCCGGTTTAATGGGAGTGGACTTAGCGCGAGGACTAAGCTTGGATGTAGCTGGCGTAGCCGCCTGGACAGAGGAGGCAATACCGGATGGCCTTGCAGTACACTGTTGTTGGGGTTGAAGTCGCTTATTTAAGAGTTCGAGTTGTTTAGTTAAAAGAGAATTTTGCTTTTGAAGTGCCGCAACTTGCTGGCGAACGGCCGCAAGTTCGGGAGAAGGAGGATCGACAGAAGGGGGTGAGAGAGGCTTAGAAGCAGCTTTCTCTGCCCAACTGCTCACCTGAGGTACCGCCGCTGGTGCTTCGAGTGGTGGGAATTCTTGAGTGTCGGCGTGGAGTGGTGGAGCCGAATGATACAGGTTGGTGCTGCTGTCTGGCTGTGACGAACATGAGGTGGTCCCTCGAGGAGATATTGAGGGCTGCTTGCGTTTCCGATATTTTAGATATATTGCCGTGACCCCACAGGTCCCAGTCTCATGAGCGCCGTGGCAGAGGAGGCACTTGGGGTGGCAGTCGTGGGCATTGGGACCTGCAGGTGCGGGGGTTCCACATTTGGCACACTGGGTTGGAGCGGGGTGAGGACACTGAGGTGGACGATGACCGATGGTACCGCACTTGGTGCAAACAGGGACCGTTTTCTGGTAGGCGCGGATATACGTCGCCACGCAGTGGTAGAAGAGGAAGTGGGGTAACTTCGTGCCCTCGAAAGTCACCACCGCCGCCGCGAAATCTCCGAGTTTGCGGACCGCGAGGATAGTACCTCGTAGCCAATGGAGTTCTGACTTTATCTTCTCCGGCCTTTCAGCAGGGTTTATGTTGATGACGCCCTTGCATGTATCCCCTGGTGCCTTGGCGTGGCCCCAAACGGGCAGCTGCTGATCCCCCACTTGCAGCTGGAAGTCCCCACGGAGTCGCTGTGCCATAGGCAAAATGGTGGTGCTACAGACCAAGATGTTTTGTTCCCAGATCGGCCACACTTGAATTTGCGTGGTAGTCCGGTCGCCGAGATAGCTGCGGATGGCGTCGCCTGCGCAATCAGCCGGGACGAATGTGCGTAGCTCGCAGGGAACGCGAGGTTTCACTACTACGATGTAGTCGTCGCGAGAGAGGCGAGGAAATTGACGCGGACGCCACTTGCGTTGCTTCGCTGGCTGCGAGGACGAAGCAGAAGTAGGCACACCACCAGAGGGATGGCGCGCCGGCGTTCCTTGCAAGGCTGGGAAATGGTGGCCCGCTGTGGCGTCTCGTTGTTGTTGAGACGCAGACTTCGATTTCGCTTGCTTGCGTTGCCACAGTCTCACCATGTCGTCGAGGTATTCATCATCTGATGGCGTAGTGTTTACGGAGGATGAAATCTCCATGGACAGCATTTGGCTTGAGGTAGGATCATAGCCCGTAACCACGTTAGCGGCCACCATCGCCGGGCTGAGAGCCCTGAGCGAGGCGGCGTTGTAGCCGGGAGTGAAGGACGTCCCTCAAGTTGTCAAAACTGAACCCACCTGGACGAAGGTGTTGTCTAGGCGAAGCGGAGAACTTGGCAGTGACGATAAATCCAAGTTTCAGGGGTACCAAGGTGGATGTCTGCAGAAATAGCAGGAAATCTACGGAGGCGATGTGGAGTGCGTCCGTCACCATCGAGCGCTCGCAGCGCCCCCCCCCCTCGTTCTTGGGTGCAACCACGTGCAGCGGCTCCCAATTTGATGAGCATGACGCGGCCCAGCGGCGAGCCCCATTGGAGGATTTTGACATCACGGCTAGCCACGCTTCTGGTTGGACATTTGGTTACTCAAAGAATTCACCCGGTGCCTATAAAAAAGCCCTGCGACGCGTCGCGAGCAGCTGACCTATGCCTCAGAGAAGACTCTTGTCGGTTCGAGCCCCTTCGCAGTCGGTGCGCCCAGTGTCCTTGGCAGTGGCGAGTTTCGTGGTGCCCATCGTAATCTCGTCGGGGGTGCGCTTCGTAACAGCGTGCGAGAGAAGACATTTGGGCTCCTCGAGTCCATAAACTGTCGGCCCCCGGGCCGAATTTGTAACGCCTCGATTTTTTGGCTGTACATAAACCTTGCCTTAACTCACCGTCGTCTCGTCCGCTTGTCTATCAGCTCTTCGCAGAAGCAGTCGCGAGCTGAGAAACCTACGCTACCAAACGGCTGGTGACACTGTCTGCGGAGATCGGAGCAGTGGCACCTCAGGGACCGTGTTGGCGTCACCGTCTTTCGTAACAGTGGTTGGCAGCTGCGGAATCAGCCGGCGTCAGCGACATCGATGCGGTGAGTGCCTGATGTTTTCCCCTCAGTTCACCAGACTACTCTAGCGCAGGTTATAGTAGTTTAGAGAAGGGCTGTCTGAAGCATTGGAGTAAGCAAAGCCGAAGCGCTGTGAAGGCAAAGTTAATGCGGAGGATGCAAACACGGCAGTGTTAAAAAATTTCGCAGCATATCCACGGAGGGAACGATGGAGAGTGGGGCGAAGCATTCGTCTGTCCATTCGTTCTTGCTTCCATTCGTCCATGCGTCCGTCTGTGTGACCGTCCATGCGTCCATCCGCCCGTCCGTGCGTGCGTCTGTTCGTGCGTCCGTCCCTGCGTTCGTTCATGGGCCCATCCATGCATATGTCTGTGTGTCTGTTCGTCCATCTATTGCACACTCCATGTACAACAATCTCGCATCTTTTCATCATATATTCCCCAATATAGAAGCACCGCCATCCCGCGGGCATTCCAAGGACTAAATGAGTGGTGGCCCACGCACACCTACCTATGGCTTGTGCTTCGGGTCTACTTCCCTCCTTTAACCACCTCGAGTTCATGGTATATACTAATTCACTGTATTCATGTCACTGCGGCCCAACGCTCGCTAAAACTTTCTAAATCAAAGGAGGTTATGCCCAACGAGTATAACATAGCAACCTTTTCCTGTCAGATACTGCTCAATGTACCATACGAGCAAACACCGACGGCAACGAGCATCGGCGACTAAAAACCTGTATCGATATGATTTTGATTATAAAACCATTGCTTTAGGAAACACCTAGCGTATTTCGTTAAGCAGCTGGCTTATTCTTTTTATTTTGGTTAGGAAACAACTGGCGTCTTTTCTTTTTGCTTCTAGAAAACATCTGGCGTCTTTCGTTGGTTTTTTAACAATCAACGGCGTTTTGAACAAACATTTTTGTATTGTTTAATCACGCAAAGGAGAAATCACAACCTTGGAGGTAAACAACAGCTGCTACTGGGAATGAGAGACAGCATAAGTTGGCTTTTAACACTTCTACTTCTACTAACGTTTCCTACTGGAACATGTCAATGGCTGCTAATGGGGAATGAGAGACAGGAGCATTCGGCTTTTAGTTAACGCGTTTGCCGCGAACTTTTTATTGTTCAACAAAGCACAGGAGAAATCGCCCACCGGCACCACCTTGCAGACCAGAATGTAACACTTGTTACTGACTACGATTACGACTACGAGGAACGAACCGGTGCCGCTAAGATCAAAGTCCGAGCAAGCTGTTTCACCGCGCTAGTCGCACAGCCAGACCTGGGGCCACGTCACGCTGACGTTGCCCCACCGGTCCCCTTCAAGAAAAAAGGAAACAACCTGTGGCAGAGTCGTCGCGCCCTACAGCGAGCGGCCGCTGCCCCCTGGACTCGGGCCTCCCGCCCGGAGCAATCTCCCACCCCCATGCCAGGCATCGCTAGATCCCCGGACGCCGTCTTCTGCCCCGGAAGCCTTCTGCTCTGGTGCGACCTGACGCTGAGCGGTCAATGAGCCGCCCTGTGCACGAAAGTGCAGAGACATCTGCACACTACCAGACCAACAAGTCGCCCTCCCTAGTCCCGCCGGCTGAGCACCCATGAGAACAGCGTACCCGCCCCCTTTAGCCCAAGCACTCTTCCGGTGAGGGAGAACTGTTTTCTGTTCACCGCCCCTGATTGGGACGTGTGACGACCTTATAGATGGAGTTGAAGAGACAACCGGACCTGATAGTGTGGTAGTCTTGCAACACATGGTGGGCGCGAAGTTCCTTGTGGGTACCTGGAACGTGAGTCAAGCCACAAAGCGTATGGTCGCAGAGGGCTTCAAGGTTAACCGGGAGCGTCTTACAGTAGGAGCGGTAGGACCCCCAGTTGCGTTTGTTAACGTATACCACTTTCCGGCTTATATACCCGACGAGGTCTTGATTAACGCTCTTTCACAGTATGGCAAGATAAGAAGTGTTTCCTTTGCATCAGTTCCTAACCGACAAAACAAGCTTAATGGGGTTAGAGTAGTGCCCATCGAAATGAGTAGGCCAGTACTAAACGTCACAACCATCGCGGGGCACCGTGTTATGTGTGAATACCGCGGTATGCGCAGAGTGTTCGCAAGGTGTAACGAACCGGGGCACATGGCCATGGCGTGTGCAGCCGCTTATCAAGAAATGTGGTGTATTTGGGCATGACACCGAAGGGTGTGTTGAGGAGTGTAAGAGATGCGGCGGGTGGCACGGCACACGCGAGTGTTTCCGTAAACGCTCGTAGCTTGTGGCAGCGCGCGGCCTCCCACCCAAGACGCGGCCAGTTACTAGTAACAACCACACCAGCACCTCACACCCACCTACCGGAACTGAACCAACATGAGGGCTTCAGGTCCTAAGACCCAGGACTTGGCCCCAACGACAACGAATGTCCCGGACCACTGGCAGTTCGAAGAACCCCTAGGGACGGAAGACGCCCGCACCGTATCAGCGACCCCCGCTCCCTTGAACGAAGGCTCCGAAGCGGTGGACGACACGAGCAATACTAGTTCTGATGGTGACCTTGGACGAGTCGGGCAGCCATGAATCCGGCTCTTCAAAATCCACCCGCGACTCCTAGGATTTGTCGCAACCTGCAAGCGAGGAACAAGAAGTGCCAACACAGGCGTCGAGTCCCGAGAACGACGAGCCTGCATACTCTTGTTTTGACGAGATTAGTTTCCCGCCACTTCCACCCCCGACGGCTCTCCCCCCCAACCCTGAAGAGGTGCCCATCGTATTTTGTGGCCGCTACAACCTGCAGGATACTGACCACTTGAGCACGGACCAGTGCACCTTCATCGAGATGCAGACTGCAGGCGCAGCCCCGACCGATAGGCGCGAGCGTTTGAGATCAACGTCCCCTTTAAAAGGCGAGGAAGGGTCACCCGGCCTGCTGTCGAGCCTACCCGCGAACCTTGAAAACAAGCCTAGGCGCTCTAAAGCACCCATCTGTACCAGCGACAGCGATGCCCCTCCCATTGCGAGGTAGCAGAAATCGAACGCACCCCCGACAGGGAAAGGGCACTCGCCCTCAAGCGCAAGCAGAAAAAATAGGCTCTTCGTCAAAGCATCCTCACTTTCTTTTCTTCTCCGTGTTTGCTCAATGCGACCACAAGAGCGGGCGCAGCGACAGGGCAGCACGGTCCCCCCCCCTCCCCCTCCACCTCGCGCATGCTCAACTCTTTCTAACATGACGCAACACTCCCCTCCCCCACGCTTATTTCTGCTATCAGTGGGGGCCGCGCCGCCTACTTCCTTCCCCCTCTGCTCCTTTCGCCAGCCGAGCCACAGCAATGGTTTTTGTTTAGGTTTATCTGTTGCACAACTGCCTGCTGCGCCTGCGACTAATCGGCACCACGGCTCGTATGACGCGTCCCATAAACCACGGAAGGCTTTTTAGCCCAACTAGCAACCGCGCCACCCGAGCCCTTACGCTCGGCTCCTTCGAGCGTGCCGCCCCTGCCCAAGCGGTCGCCCCCCACCCCCTCCTTCACCCGAAGTCCTCTCCCCACGCCCAATAGAGTAGATCATATCAACTCTCAAGTTCGCCACTTCGAACGTCCGCGGGTTTCGTGACAAATCGAAACAGCGAGACATTCTGACCTTCGCCCAAGCACAGGGTATCGATGTGCTCCTTTTACAAGAGACTAACTTCCGGTTGCCATTAGAGGTCTCAATCTTCAGACGCGAGTTCCAGGCGAATGCCTTCTTCTCCCTAACTAAATCAAGGGCCTTTGGAGTGGGAGTGGTCTTTACTACGCGAAGCTTCCAGCAAAAGGCGTTCTGCATCATCGGTGCTGACGGCAGGTCGCTCACGTTGGACCTCTACATCAGCAAAAGACGGATTCGGTTCTTGAACGTGTACACCCCAGCGACGCGGAAGAACACAAACACCTTCTTCCAACAGCTGCACGACCTTGTTTCGGAACCCGTCCCGCACGTCCTGCTGGGGGACTTGTGTCGTGGACTTCCACTGTGTCTTGGTCTTCCAGCACGACGTGAGGGGACCGGGCCGAGGGAGGTCCACGTACTATGCTAGGGAGCTCGTGAAGACTCTTCCACACCTTCGGTTATCCGACACGTGGCTGATCGCACACGGCGACCTTTTTGTCGCAACTCGAGCCTCTCACCTCACAGCCAGTCGATTAGATCGGACGTATCTCCCCGACTTGCTCCTTTCCTCGCTCGTGGCGTGTGAGGTCCTTTCCCCTCCGGCAGACCTAGCGAGTCGATCAGATCACCTCCCCCTTGTCACTATACTTAGCGGCTCTCCTGGACTCCGTACTGATGACCATGGGAGGCGAGTGGATCCAGCGCTCCTGCAAGACGATGATAGCATCGAGCGCATTAGGGCGCGGCTGCGGGCCTCCGTGGCGAACGCCACGGACCTAACCCCCCGCTCGTAGAACACCTTGAGAGCGGAGTGGAAGGGAATCCTTCAAGAAGAAGGCAAGGCCAGGAAGCGCCGCATAACCGCTAAACTGAGTGATATCCTGCGCAAAATACGCATCGTCATGGGCGCGGAGACGATGACGACATGCATGCGGGACTACCTGAACAGCCTGAAGGTCGAATATGCCCGGCTGCTTCAACTGCGCGCGCGCAGACCACCTGTGGAGCGGGGCGCACCCATTACCCACCTTGGATCGCACCCCAGTGACACAACTGGGAATGGCAGCATATGATTTACCCGAGTGAAACGCCTGCACGATTCATTCGCAACTGAACCAGAGCGAATCCGCAATGTCTTCTGCGAGTACTTCTCGGCCCTTTCTCGGGACGCCGACAGCGATGAAGAAACTGGTGGAGAAGACAAAATTAGAGAGGCCTGCAAGCACCTCCCACGTCTGGGAGGAGATGATTGATTGATTTGTGGGGCTTAACGTCCCAAAACCACTTCTGATTATGAGAGACGCCGTAGTGGAGGGCTCCGGAAATTTTGACCACCTGGGGTTCTTTAACGTGCACCCAAATCTGAGTACACGGGCCTACAACATTTCCGCCTCCATCGGAAATGCAGCCGCCGCAGCCGGGAAAGTCGTCTGGGAGGAGAGGAAGTTGCGTTGCTGAGCACGGAAGTGTCTGCAGAAGAGGTTAGGGGCGCGATAACAAGCATGTCCCCGAACTCAGCCCCCGGAACTGACGGCCTTTAGCCAACCTTTGCGCCACATTTTTCGACGATCTAGAGGGAGTGCTTGTCGCACTGGCGAACATGGTGGTTACGAAGTGACTGAAACCCGAATCTTTTGGAGAGGGGAGGATTGTCCTCCTACTGAAAGAGGGAGCCCTGCAGGAGGAGCTGTCGGCGTGGCGTCTCATAACCCTGTTGAACATGGACTATAAAACGGTTGCTTCCATCCTTAATAGCCGCCTTGAGCTCCTCTTGCTATCCATCGTCGCTCCCTGGCGGTCCTGTGCGGTTCCAGGACGCTCGATCTTTGCCAACATTACCGTAACAAGGAATGCCTTCGAATACATGTCTGCCAAGTCCCTGTCCGGAGCCTTTGTCTTCTTGGACCAGGCAAAGGCGTTTGACCGGGTGCGCAATGGATACGTCATCGAGGTACTCCACCAGTTCGGGTTTCCGACAAGCTTCGTAGACACCATCGCCATCCTGTACGGCAACCTCACGTGCCACGTAGTAGTAAATGGCACCCCGACGAGTAACTTTGTATACGAGAGAGGGATCCGCCAAGGGTGCCCACTAGGGCCCTCCCTCTTCGTACTCTCGCTTGAGCCGTTGCTGGTGAACATCGACCGGAACACGCATGTCAGAAGCTTTCCGCTAACGGGGGAGCCCAGCATTAAGGTCTTCGCTTACGCTGATGATGTATCTCTGTTTGTCAGGGACCCGTCAAGCCTGGAATCTTTTTGGCGAACATTCGCACACTATGCTGACATCTCAGGCGCGGCCTTGAACACGAGAAAGAGCAAGGCCTTACCATTTGGAACATTCCCTCACGGCACTCTGGGAGAGTTGAAAAGGTTCGACGCCTTCAAGGTGCTCGGCATATACTTTTGCTGCGGTGGCGTTGCCGACCTAACCTGGCAACGAGTGCTCGAGCGGGCACAGGATGCAATAGCGCGCCTCCAACCGAAGGATCTCACGCTTCGTGAGAGGGTCATAGCTGCAATGACAACCATCTCCGCCTTTCCCTTTTATGGAAGCCAAATAGGAGTGATGCCTACCAAGACTGCAACGCAATTGACAGGTATGACCGGTGCCTACCTGTGGGACGGCAAACCCGCGCCCTTACGTCGAACCCTCCAGCAACTCCCAGCTTCAGAGGGCGGCCTCGGGCTCTCGCATGTCCTGACGGCGAGCAAAGTGCTTGCCTTTAAGACCACAAGGGCCTTATTTCACGCACCTGATTACGTGAGGAGGCCCTTAATGCGTTACTGGTGCAGTACAAACGCATCGTTCCTCAATTGCCGACCGGCCGCTCGCCCCACTCGCAGAGACTCCCTCCGCGTTCTTTAAGGCAGCCGCAAACACCATGCGCATGCTATAAAAGGAGGCCCCTACGTGCGACGTAGATGAGACCCCGCCTGCTCGCCTTGTGGAATGAATCGCCAGCAACCAGATAACCCCCGAGGAGAGGCGACGGTCGCGGAACTGGAAGCGGAAAGGCAAAACAGATGGGCGTGCCATCCCTTCGTCTACCCAAGACTTCACATGGAGGAAAAAAAATTGCCCGCAGCTTCCCTCGTGGGAACACTGAGGAGGATGCGGAGCATATAATTGGTTAACGGGGTGTTAAAGTGCGACTTACTTGGGTCGATGGCTAAATTGGTTAACGTGGTTGTGAAATGGGGTGTTAAATTGCGACTTACTTGGGTCGATGGCTGAATTGGTTAACGTGGTTGTAGGAGGAGGTGTTAAATGAGTGAACACGTACACACGTATGCGAAAGGGCGGCGCCGGTCGAAGGGACGTCGATCATTGTGTTTGTGGATTCGTTGGAATTCATTTCAACGCGACCTTGGACGTCGACGCGCCGTACAAACCAACGGACGAGCGGCAACTGAGCGAGCTAGCGCCGACCTTCAGTATATATACAGCGCGACGGCGCATGCGCTGTCAGCTGTCGAATGTTCTCGAAGGAGAAGCGCGCGCGCGGCACAGATGGCGACGGCGCGACGGCGCATGCGCTGTCAGCTGTCGAATGTTCTCGAAGGAGAAGCGCGCGCGGCACAGATGGTGGGCTACGGCGCGACGGCGCATGCGCGCGCGTCAGCTGTCGAATGTTCGAGAAGCGGTGCGGACGGCGCGGACGGCGCACTACAAGGCGCGAGTATAAGATGCTGCCGCATCTAAAACAGCGATGTCCTCCCAACCCGCAAGCGCCTCCACAAGCTTGGCATCACGCCTACACCCCGCTGTCCCAATTGTCGCGCGGATGAAACTCTGGTGCATGCCTTATTTGAGTGCCCAGCGGTCCAACCGGTTTGGCGCCTGACTGCGAGGGATTTTAAAATCCGTCCGCTCCCAGCCTTGAACAGAAACAAAGACGCCTTTCCAATATTAGTGGCCCTCTTCACCATATTCACGGTTTGGAAGCGACGCTGCTTCGCTGAGATTAGCCGCTCTCCGGTCAGTCCGGCCTTCCCGACCGTAGCTCGTATCCGCCACATGGTGGGGCGGCACCTCTCAGACCAACTTGAAGCCAGCGGGGAGGAAAAGTTTCTCCGCCGCTGGCATACGAGGTTTTTGCTACTGCAAAAAGGCAAGTTACGCCTGCCGATAACCCCTTTTTAAGCGCACGCCAGCCACTGCGTCCCACTGTTTCCTGACCGGCTAACGGAAAGTGACAATGCCCAACCCCTCCTGTATATTGTGTAATGATGTGCCTTGAATCTGTTCTCTGTATAGATTGACCCCTTTGGTTTTCTGGAGCCGGAAACGCGGCGACTATTATCGCACCCTTTTTTCGCCTGTAAACGAAAATCGGCTCTTTTGCGCGTGGGCTGTACGGCGCTCTTGTAATCTTTGTATAACGAGTGCTCGAATTATTGCGCTTCTGTTGTTGTGTACAATCTAAACGTGATTTTTATGTTTATCAGTGTGTTTACCGGATGTGTCCGTGGACAAGTGTCGGAGAATAATTATGTATTTGATTACTTGTCAGAAGTGCAATAAACTTCCCTTCGTTTCTCCCCTAATAATCATTATCTGGTGCTCAGTCCCATAAACTGAAGTTGCAGTAGCACTACTGTGTGTGAATCTGTAAATTGAACTAAATCGTACGCAAGGCCCGCGCGGCCTTGCATAAGCACTTCAACGGCACGCATTCCGCCGCTTCGGCGAAAAACAGCGACACCACCGCTACCACGTTCGACCGATAGGCCTCATTCACGAGTACGGCACGGCTTTACGATGAATGACAGCTGGCGGTCACAAAATGCTTGCTGTGTACAGTTTTCGTCGCCATTATTTTTCAGACGCAAAAAAATAGGTTTGTGCTATCCCCGCAGATTATGCTACGGAGCGATATGCTTCAACAAACAAGACGGTTCACAATCACGGTTCCTGTTGCTCGCAATGCATGGGCATGCCACACGCCATTTCTGTGTACCTCTGCCTCGTTCAGCGTTAACCTTCGCGTTATTCATTTGACAGCTGCGGTCGCATTGCGCAGAAGAGAAATTCAAACTGTGATTTCTTTCAGCAGCATTTATTTTCCGTAAAACATTCTTGGCTTCGCCGAAGGCTCGTTGAGCTCACCATGGTGGCTAGTGCGGCAGTGCGTGCTCGCCACGACGCTGGCTTGGTACCGACGGCGTAGCGCGGTCTTCTTGCCGCTTAGAGGAAGCTGCCGGTTAAATATCGCTGGCAATCCCAAAACCACCATCGCCTGTGGTCGGGGAGAGCACTTTTGCCGGCGGCTGGGGAGAGCACGTCGACCGCGCGTCTCTCGCAACTGCAGCCGGTTAGCTTCCAAGCTACCGACGTCGAGCGAAGCCTACTTCGGATCACTTCGAAGTTTAAGACGGTGAAACTCAAGAAGCAGCCGCTAACGATCGCAACAGCGGTGGTCGGGGCTTGCGCGTTACTGGCCGTCGGAGCAATCACGTTGATGCAGATGGGGCAAGCGTGTCACCGGCGCATCTCCCACAACAGCCGCCGGCCAGCTTGCAAGCTCCCGAGGTCGAGAGAAGCCTATTTCGGATCGCTTCGAAGTTTTTGACGATGAAACTACAGAAGCAGCTGTTGACGATCGCAACGATTTACTTTTAGCATTGAGACTATTCCTCGCAATTCTTCGTAACTCGGCACTTTGAAGCGAGTTATTCATGATGTTTATATGAAGAATCGGGCCGATCTGCAGCGCTGTTCAACAGTGCGAAATACCTTGAAACGTTCATACTAAACACCAACCAGCCGCTGCAAATCTTTGCTGACGCTTTCATTGTCTGTCGACGGATGCTCGCATGGGCACCCCCACAAGGCACAGGAGTTTCACACCAGCGTATCAAACTGACGCCCGTACGCACACACGAACGCACGTCGCGATCAAAAAGGGGTTTTTAAAACTCCCATTGGGAGCTTTAACCACATGACCTGAAACTCCGTAAGGAGTTTAACGAGGTCATGTCGGGCATAAACTCTTTCATTAGGCAAGGGGTGTTTTACAGCGACATGTGCCGAGTTCACTCCACTACCAGGGATTAAATTAGGAGAGTTGTGTGGGTTCATATGCTGGAAAAACTCCCATCTCGGCTAATTTTTGTTTACAGTGCGCCTTCGGGTGCGCCAAAGTTGTGTAGCGCTCCTATATAGACCAAATAAACAACACCATTGAATAACTTAGGACAGACGGGTGTCGTCTATCGTTTATTGTAGTCTTTTCAACTTGGTCTCCCTCCTTCGAGTTTCATTTTACTTCTTCTTCAGTTTCCTTTTCAGACTGCTTCATTTTATAAGCTGTGAAAGCAATCTTCCTTGGACTCACTGGTGGTTGTCATTAAATCTAACAAGAGCAGAAAGTGGCGAGGTTTATCCTTAATTCCGCGACGTCATTGTCATACCTCCGACTGTGCCGTGTCAAGGTCGTTAGCTTGCACACCAGTCAACGAATAACACCCCACCACGCTTATAGTACAGGGTTTATGTTTCCATAACAAAACCCCGTGCTATCGTCCGTGTTGTTTTTGTATGTGAGTGTGTTTCTTGCGCTGGAATATCTCCTAACCTGACATACCAGAGGCAAGAAGACTCTGGCTTATGGACCTATGTAGTGCGACCTTCAACAGGGCACGACAAAGGCACGGTAATGCACGTGAGGTCAGTCGCATGCAGTGAAACTGCAGTGCAGGTAAAACACACTTGTCTCAAGGTAAAAAAAGCTTGTGACATATGTTACGGTTGTCCAGGCTCTACTTTGAAGTATTGTAGTCGTGACAGTGACGCAAGTTCATAATTCATATGCGTCAATCCCCACGCGACTAGCCATTATTTTCTTCAAATGGCCCGAATGGACGATAAGAGACGATGAGAGACAGGTGAGCACGCCCCCGTTAAGTTCTGTAATTCAGGATTCTTCGACAAGGATTCCTTTACGACGACGGCGCACTTTTATCGTGCAGCCGCCGAAGACACTACAAAACGTGTGCCGGCACTTTCGGCCTGTGCACCTCCGGTATCGCGGGCATTTGGAGTAACGTGATTCTCTTCAGCATGAATGAAGCGCGATATCCGCCGAGATAAGGGCCTCCGCTTCCCGGAACATGTAACGAGTGCAGAAATACGACAGAAATCCTCACCTCAACGATAATGGATCTTTTGTCTGCTGAGATTACGGCCGAGGGAGAAATATGGGGCTCTAATTGTATAGCTTTCCGCTCGCGAGTGCTGTCAGCGGCTTGGCCAGCGGCTCTCGCTAACCCCTTCACGACCGCCTGGCGTCTGCTGGCACGCATAATTTCGGAATTGAGGTTCTGATAGTTCTTTGAAGCATCTAAGTGCACTTTAAGAAGCGTCTTTATGAATCGTCAAATCATGAAACTCTCAAGTACAACAGACAAAATAGAACTGGCAGAGCTTTCGAAGTTGATTAACAGGCGTAAGGTATCCGATGTAAGAAGGTATAACATGGAGAGAATCGAACACGCTCTGACAAACGGAGGAAGCGTCAAAGCAGTGAAGAGGAAACTTGGGATAGGCGAAAATCGAATGTATGTACTAAGGGACAAGAAGGCAAAATAACTACCAATATGGATAGGATAGTTAGCATAGCGGAGGAGTTTTACAGATCTGTACAGTAGCCATGCCAACCACGACTTTAATACTATAAGAACTAGCAGTAATTCAGATGACACCCCACCAGTAATGATAGAAGTCAGAAAAGCTTTGGAGAGCATGCAAAGAGGCAAAGCTGCTGGTGAGGATCAGGTAACACCAGATCTGCTAAAAGATGGAGGACAGATTGTGTTAGAAAACTAGCCACCCTGTTTGCGAGGTGTCTCCTGATGGGAAAAGTGCCAGATTCTTGGAAGAACGCTAACATCCTCTTAATACTTAAGAAAGGAGATGACAAGGACTTGAAGAATTACAGGCCGATTAGCTTGCTCTTAGTAGTATGCAAGCTATTTACAAAGGTAATTGCTAACAGAGTAAAGAAAACATTAGAATTCAATCAACCAAAGGAACAAGCAGGATTTAGAACAGGCTACTCAACAATCGACCACATTCATACTATCAATCAGGTAATAGAGAAATGCTCAGAATGTAACCAACCACTATACATAGCCTTCATAGATTACGAGAAGGCGTTTGATTCAGTAGAAATATCAGCCGTCATGCAGGCACTGCGGAATCAGGGCAATCGATGAAGTATATATAAACATCCTGGAAGAAATCTACAGGGGATCCACTGCTACCATAGTGCTTCCTGAAGAATGCAACAGAGAACCAATCAAGAAAGGTGTAAAGCAGGGGGACACAATCTCCCCAATGCTATTTACCGCGTGCTTACAGGAGGTTTTCTGAAGCCTAGAATATGAACAGTTAGGGATAAGAGTGAATGGAGAGTACCTTAGTAACCTGCGCTTCACCGATGACATTGCATTGCTGAGTAACTCAGGGGACGAATTGCAACTCATGATTACGAAGTTAGACAAGGAGAGCAGAAAGGTGGGTCTTGAAATGAATCTGCAGAAAACGAAAGTAATGTACAACAACCTCGGAAAAGAGCAGCACTTCGAGATAGGTAATAGTGCACTTCAAGTTGTAAAAGACTATGTCTACTTAGGGCAGGTAATAACCGCGGCGCCGAAC
Source organism: Rhipicephalus annulatus (assembly GCA_013436015.1). Classification (NCBI taxonomy): domain Eukaryota; kingdom Metazoa; phylum Arthropoda; class Arachnida; order Ixodida; family Ixodidae; genus Rhipicephalus; species Rhipicephalus annulatus. The sequence continues at coordinate 116,213 of WOVY01009881.1, forward strand.
CACGAGATTGAAGTAACCAGAAGAATAAGAATGGGGTGGAGCACATTTGGCAAGCACTTTCAAACTATGACAGGTAGAGTGCCACTATCCCTCAAGAGAAAGGTATATAACCGCTGTATCTTGCCGGTACTTAGCTACGGAGCGGAAACCTGGAGACTTACAAAGAGGGTTCAGCTTAAATTCAGGACGACGCAGCGTGCAATGGAGAGAAAAATGGTAGGTGTAACCTTAAGAGAGAGAAGAGAGCAGAGTGGATTAGGGAACAAACCAGGGTTAAGGATATCATAGCTGAAATCAAAAAGAAGAAATGGACATGGGTCGGGCGTGTAGCACGTAGACAGGATAACCGCTGGTCGTTAAGGGTAACTACTGGATTCCCAGAGAAGGCAAGCGGGTTAGGGGGAGACAGAAGATTAGGTGGGCAGATGAGATTAAGAAGTTTGCGGGTATAAATTGGCAGTAGCAAGCAAAGGACCGGGTTAACTGGCGGAACATGCGAGAGGCCTTTGTCCTGCAGTGGACGTAGTCAGGCTGATGATGACGATGAAGTGCACTTTCGGAATTAAGCTCTGATTGGCTTTAGTACTGTACACCCATATATACCCTGTCTAATCAAATGAGTGCACCAAATTTGTTATGAAATTCTCATTCTGTCATGAAATATATTTGACAATTTTCCTCTTATTGGTGCACTTCGCAGAGCAGAAAACAGTCAAAATGCGTCGTCTCATCGAAAATCGCGGGAGTGGGCCGACAACAGGTTGCATGCTGACTCGAAGGCGACAATTTCAGCACTGACCGAGGTGGTTGCAATTCGATGGAGGTGAAATGCTAGAGGCGGTGTACTGTGCGTTGTCAGCTGGGGCAGGTTAACGAACACCAAGTGGTCGGAATTTTCGCCGTCCTCCACTACACCGTGCCTCATAATGGTATCAAGGCCAAGGCACGGGAAAATCCGGATCTCATCTCATTATTATTATTATTATTATTATTATTATTAATATTACTATTAATGCAACGGTGTTCACCAATTCACTGATTCTTGAGAAGTGCGGCTGCCATGTGGCACTTTTTCTCACTGCATGCGTGTGCGCTCTTATGCCGACCATCGTAAGCCCGGTGTGCAAAAAGTCCCCGAGCTTTTTGAGCTGTAGCTCAGCGGCCCAAGTCAATTGGCTAAAGAAGTGCTGAATGAAGATGGCGACCCGCAGCGACAGCTCTGTGGCTGTGGAGTCGCTCTACTAACCACAAGGTCGCACTATGCAGCAGCGGCCGCGTTTTGATGAGGAGCGAAATGCGAAAGCACTCGTGTATATACCGCGCTTGATCCCGAGTGCCTCAGTGCGGTATTCCGCAAAGTAAGGTCGTGGTTCTTGCGTGTGAAACCACAAAATTTCATTACCAGTTGTTCAGAGATTACATGCTAATGTTCAGTGTCATACCATTGTTTCGACACGTATAACCCAAGATATTATCATTGATAACAGCAGCGCCACCGAATGCTGGGCGATTGTGAACCCGGTATAAAGCGGTTTAAAGCAACTGAAAAAAAATTGCCAGAAAAAGAGAGCATCCTTTATCGCACTGTCTTGTCGAACTAAAGGTCACAAGCGGGCCAGGCGTCACGAAACTCTCTGACGGCTACAGCAGCTTACGACTGGAACAGCCGTCTGAACGCACAGCAGTGCACAAGAAAGAAAAAAGATAGAAAAAAATATCTCGCATAGATAACAGCACACAGTGTCATTTAACAAAGCGTCTGATCATGTATAGGTTTTCGACGGGAGGCACCCCATCTGGTAATGCTGCGCAGTATATTTTGCCATAAATTGCAGAAGACAGCAGCAGACAACGACGAGCACAGATTACAGCCATTCAAAGAACGCACACAACTCGAACAAGTAAAAAGAATAAAAAAAACTTGCCACGTATCAAAGTCCCGTGAGATCCGTCCAAACATTGGAAGCGTTGGACGTGTCTTCTGCAAGAATTTTAGCAGCGCACGCGCGCCCACTCTTTGCACTAAAACGCAGGCTGCGAGGCAGCGCTCTCACTTTTTTTTATCTCGCTCTCTGCAGGACATCTTTTACCGCTGTGGAATCTATAGTGCAAGTCACAAAAAACATTTCACGTAGTCATGGTCAGTATGAGAAGAGCTGCGTTATTTCAATCTGCACAGTAAGCTGCCCAACAAAGAAAATATATCAGAAGATGACACATCTTAGTAGAGATCAATCGTAGATGTAGTTGTCCGCTCAAATCAGGAAGACGAGAGCTTCTGCGCTGCCAGACATGCTTTTGTCCTCAACTCTTCACTCTCGAACCGACGTTCTCAGTTCAGATTGATTGATATGTGGGGTTTAACGTCCCAAAACCACTATATGATTATGAGAGACGCCGTAGTGGAGGGCTCCGGAAATTTAGACCACCTGGGGTTCTTTAACGTGCACCCAAATCTGAGCACACGGGCCTACAACATTTCCGCCTCCATCGGAAATGCAGCCGCCGCAGCCGGGATTCGAACCCGCGCCCTGCGGGTCAGCAGCCGAGTGCCTTAGCCACTAGACCACCGCGGCGGGGCGTCTCTGAGTTCAGCAAGAGAATAAGGAACAATCTAAGAGAGCATGCACGTGTGTTCGTTGTGTTGACGGAAAACAGAACGCCGGTTAGATGACAGAAGGATAGTGTAAATAGGTACCGATTAATATAAACGGTCAGTCAGCACAAATGCATTGTCGTGCATTATAACCGCGTTTTTTCCGAAAATAATTCATAATCACTATCATTACTAAATTACTTTCTTAACAAAAACAAAAATGCGCTTATTTTTTTCACTCCCAGAGTGTTAAAAAAACTCCAGCAGCACTCATCCTGCGGTTAATGCAGCACTAATTTAGTTTTTGTTATTCACTTGCAGCAGCTTTAGATGCAGCGCTTGATGCTCCTCTATATATGCGCTTTACTTTGAAACTTGAGTAAGTGCGCATTACAGGCAACCCAGCGATTCTCATAGCAATCGTAGGCTTGCCATTGCCTCGGCAATCACGTGCCGGCCGAGGTGGTGAACCCTGTCCTTGCGTGGCTCGAGTTCATGTCATTAGGATGAGGTAATAAAGGCGTGGCCGTATATAAATCACACACAAAAGCATGGAGTCCAACGGTTTGGCATAATTAGTAGCCATGAACTTGACTCGGGCAGTCGGCACAGTTGTTTCGGCGTTCTCCTTTCTTTGCGTAATTTATCACGTATTGTTCGTACCCTTGCGGGTTCTTTCAACACGACGCATAGCCTAGAAAATAGTTCAGTTGATTAGTTGGTTGTGCCGTTTAACATAACAGAAATAGAAAACGCAAGAACTCCAAGTAAATTAATAAGAAAGTGAACCATGGTCAGGCATTCAAGAAACGAAGAGGAACCAGAGTTTTGCCTCGTGATGACATGCCAGATCGAATCCAGACGAGCAGCTGCAGTTGACAGCCCGAAATATGAAGCGGAAGTGCATGGTCGCTGAACGATCGCCGCGCCAGAGGTGCCCTCTAGTTAATTTTAGGAAACTCTATGAGTGTAGCAACTTAGCCAACAGTTGATGCGTACTTCCCCTTGTTCCAATCTCGCAATTAACGAAGAGGTTTAGAATAGCGCACAGCAAGCTCTTGCGGTGCGGTCGCTGCCACTGCGCATGTGTCGTAGCGCAAGCCACCGTTCGTGCTTGCGGCCCACCCGCATAAATTCCGAAATAGCGTGTGACGATCGTGGCCCACAAAGCCCGCAAAGTGCTGCGTGTAGCTTCCGTGCATTTGGGTTTGCGGTTGGGGCGTAACTCTCTAGACGTTTTCCTACGGGGAGCAAACGCTATTCTAAAACCCATATGGCACCCACAACTAAAGCATCGCCCGCAACACCTGCGAACGTTATTCTAAACCTCCCTGTTTTTCGATAGGCAACAGCTGTCTTCGTATGACCATGCTACAGCTTTAGAGACGGTCGAATTAATAACTAAAGCTCCGCCCACAAAAAACCACTGTTCACTCCCTACTTGCGTTTTTTGCGATTTAAAACATCTAAACACCCCCCATTCTCTCACATCATGTTAGGATTCAGGTCGTATAGCTATAGTTTACTGTTCTACACCTTCTGAGTGAACGTAAATCTATATGACAAATTCGCCAATGGCCAATAGAAAGCAATAGCACGGCTTGTTCTTTGAGCGAAATAGGTCACTTACAGCGCATAAAGACATGTTGAAAACGCAGCTGAAAAATGAAGACAAAAATCAACGGGAAGGATAGCCTTTATAATGTTCCTCAAGTAACTCCCAGGGTGCCTTCGAAAACTGAAGATTGCATCCTCAGATCCCCTGAGTTGAAGCAAACATGCATAAAAAGCCAATTTTTTATTTCTGCTTTATCATTTCTCTTTCCCTGTTTAGTTGCAGTGCTCTGTTCACATGCATAACTTGTATCTCATGGCAGACTTACATTATAATTCAAGTCTAATAGACTCAAAATTCACCAAAATTGCGCAGAATTAGCGCCATATTTTTATACACATTCCATGCACAGATATAAAAAAATGAAATTATAGATCACCCGGAGTTCGTACCCGTGAGCTGACACTCTGTCTAGGTTCTTCATTTATCACTCATAATTCGCTCTTTTGAAGTTGCCAATATTAATAGAATGTTTCACTTATATTGCAAAATGCATCACTCCAAACGCAAGCAGCCGGATTCTCGTGGTAGACAGTTTGTATGGCGTGAAACATTCTCGTGGTAGACAGTTTGTATGGCGTGAAAAAAAGGGGAGGATATACAATGTACCCTGTTACGCCTGCCAGTCCACACCAAACGTCAGTGCCTCTGCAAAAGCAATCTGTGTCAAGGCGAGCAATCGAGCCTGCCTGACACGATCGACTCAACGACGTCTTCCAGCGGCAGCGCCGGTGTTTCCCGCAACGCACATCGAGCTCCCTCAGCCCACGAGCCCGTTAAAGCAGTCGGCGCCTTCCAGTCTGGCGAGTCTTACGCAATGCGTGGCCGCGTCACTCGTTCTTAGGTGGTGGTGGTGGTAAAAAACATTTATTTCAGAAAACGTCTACTAGAGAGTGCCGAAGTGGCCCATCGGCGTGCTAGAGTGGCAAAACCCTATTCCGGGACGCCAGTGGAGCTGGAAGCTGCCCGTGCGCGCTCCACCAAGGAGCGTTGTGCAGCCAAAGTAGAGCAGCCGAGCAGGTGCTCCTCCCAAGCCTCTCTAGTTGGAATAGGAAAAGGGGATGAGAAAGAGACGGGATTAACTGGGCACGATGCTACGACGTGATATGTGTCGGCGATGACATGACAGGTCGAGCAGGTGCCATTGATTTCCGGCAAAAAGTGCCTGGCGACCGCCGGACTGATAAAGGTGTTTGTCTGCAGGCGGCGTAGCAGTCGTTCGTCCGCTTTCTCCAAACCGCGTTCGGGGTCCGAATAGAGGCGGCGCGAAGCCCGGTAATAAGCCAAAACTTCGCGAAAGCGCGTCAGGTTGGTATTGCCAGATTCCGTCTCGGGAAATGGAGGGGCAACGGCCCGGACAGGAGAAGCGCGGGCAGCGGCATTTGCCGCCTCGTTGCCGGGCAGGCCCGAGTGGCCTGGGATCCAGACTATACGAATGGGATGAGGGTTAAAGCGCCAAGAGGCTGCCTGTAGCAGGCTAGCCGCCAGCGGGGCAATGGAACCCTGAAGGTACTGAGAACAGGCTGAGCGCGAGTCCGTCAGGATGGTGCGTGAGGCAGGGTGAGAGGTGGCCAAAGCTATGGCAACCTCTTCAGCGTGCATTACTGTGTCTGCTCGAAAGGAGAGGCCGTCTACGTGTTTGCCCTCTGTAATCACGGCAGCCGTGAAGTTACCCGAGGGGGAGGGACCCGAGACGTCCACGTAGAAAACGCCAGGACGATCGGAGTGTCGTGTATGAAGGGCCGCGGCGCGTGCTAGTCTACGGCCAGGATGGAAGTCGGGGTTCATATTACGGGGTAGAGGTTCCACCCATAGCTTTTGACGCCAGAGCTTTGGTACCGGCTGCAGAGGGTCTTGGTCAGATATCGGGTTAAGGCCAAGTCTGTGTAGAAGACGGCGCCCTGAAGGCGTCTGCGACAGTCGATTGATTTGGTTGCGATTAGCTTCGCGCATCTCTGCAAAGGTGTTGTGTACCACCAGAGCCGCGAATCGGCTGTTGGAAGTTGCAATAGGTAGGTCCAGAGCGCGTTTGTATACTGAACGAAGAAGGACGTCCAGCTGGTGCTCGTGTCGACGACGCAGGAGAAGGTAAGGCAAGGCGTAGAGGACGCGACTGGTCACAAACGCGTGGGCCAATCGGAGGGACTGAGACCCGCGGAGGCCGCCGCGCTTGGTAGAAACTCGCCGTATCATGAGGCTCACCTGTTCGCTGGTGCGTCTGAGGCCTGCTATTGTGCCCTTTGGATCCAAGGACGATGTGAGGTGAAGGCCAAGAACCGGAATATTTTGCACTGACAAGACGGGCCCGGACGGAAGAAAAATTTGAGGCGGCGGTAGTGGAGAGACTGAAAGAAGAGCCGATTTAGCTGGAGAGCACTCCAGGCTGCATGAACCTGCGTAGGTGTCCACCAGAAGGGCAGCCTTTTGCAGGCGTTCTTCGATTTGCGCTAAGGAGCTGGTGTTGGTCCAGATTGTGATATCGTCCACATATAGTGCGTGTTGTATTCCCTCGACCTCGCTTAGAAGAGAGGGGAGGTTCATCATCACCAGGTTAAAAAGCAGAGGAGACAGGACTGCTCCTTGAGGTGTACCCCGCATGCCTAATAAGTACGGGCCGTGTTCGGTAGAATTAAGGCGAATGAAGGCGGTGCGATGTGATAGAAAGGCACGAATGTAGTTGAAAGTCTTCTGCCCGCAGTTTGTGGTAGACAGGTTAGCGAGTATAGTGCTGTGTTTGACGTTGTCGAACGCCCCGCGGAGATCGAGAGCGAGCACGGCTTTATCGTTATGGCGCATAGTAGTCGGCTCTATGATATCGTGTTGAAGCTGGAGCAGGACGTCCTGCGCCGACAGATGCGGGCGAAAGCCAAAACTCGTGTCGGCAAAGGTCCTCCTGGACTCCAAGTAGGCGGAAAGGCGTTCGCGAACCATGGTTTCCATGAGTTTGCCTGCGCAAGACGTAAGTGAGATGGGTCTCAGTGCCTCAATACTAACGGACTTTGCCGATTTTGGAATGAATGTCACGACCGATGTGGTCCATTCCGTTGGAAGCGGAGAGCCGTCCCATATCGAATTTATAAGGTGGAGTAGCGAGAGGTCTGCTTGGTCGGGAAGATTTGCCAGGAGCGATACTGTGATTCCGTCGCGTCCAGGGGCCGTGCCCCGTCGCATTTTCGTGAGTGCAAGTCGTAAATCTGAAAGCGTGTATGGGGCGTCGAGGCCGGTGTTAGGGGCGCCGGAATACGTATATGCTGGGCCTGCGGGATCAATTGTGCGGCAGATGTAGCGGTCACAAAGTTCTCGCGCGAGTTCATCCATAGTGCCCTGAAAGGCATGCAGAACACGGGGAGACGCTCTAGGTGCCGACCAGTGCGGACGCACGAAGGTCGGCTCCTGCTTTCAAGAATGCTTTTCTGTGGTATTCACGAATTTGTCGCCGAGTTTTTAGTCCCATCGTGTGCCTAAGTTATCAAGAAATCAGCAGATACCACCTTTGTGCTGGTGAGTGGACTTTTAAACCGTTTTTGGATATTTTTACACGGCAACGCCACCGGGGGATTTAAGCCTAACCAAGGAGGCGATTGTCGCCGATGCGCCGGCCCGGCGCCAACGCGACTCAATGCTCTGCGCGTTCCAGGATCTGCAACTGAGAATGGAATACCAAGTAGATGGAGAGGACATCTATCCAGAGGATTGCACGGAAGACACGGGTTAGAAGGAAGCCGAAACGAGACGCTCAAGGAATAAGCAAGCCGCGGTTAGCGTTCCTGCTGCCAAGGATTCGACCAAGGCTGGCGTTGCGGGAGACGCTCGAGCCAGTCGTAGTAGGTATGACACCAAGCATACAATCGTGCGAGCTGGACGCATGCTGCCACTACCTAAGGACTTCAGCAAAATTGTGCTACGACCACGTGGAGGATTGAATATCTCGAGAATTGGCACTGGAGCCGTGGCAGACGCGATAGTACTGGCGGCCGGCGTTAAAAAGGAAGAGGCCATGCAGGACATCATCTGTTCCAACTTGCAGCAGAACATTATGGTGACAAGCACTCCGGACCAAGACAGAGCTTCAAGATACCTCAAGGTCAAGCGAATTGACATTGGAGGCAAAGTTTTCGAGGTTAGCGCGTACGCCACGGCACCCCACGATACTTGTAAAGGAGTGATTCGCGGGATCCCCGTAAGCGATACTCAGGACATTTTGACCCGAAAGATTGTGAACGCGAACAACCCGCTCGCACTGCAGGCCAAGAGAATCAAGGACACCGGGACAATCATCATAGCGTTCGAAGGACACAAGGTGCCCAGATTCGTGAGATATGGACCTTCACTTTTGCAGTGCTCCCTCTACCGCAAGAACATCGATATTTGTTACGTCTGTGGAAAGCTGGGACATCGGTCTGCCGTCTGTCCGAACCCATCTGAAACAATCTGCAGAGGCTGCGAGATCAAGAACCCACATAGCCTGCACCAGTGCAATCCAAGATGCAGGCTGTGCGACGGTCACCATGCCACGGCAGACAAGGAGTGCAAGAACAGGTTCTTAGTGCCATACGTCGTCAGACGCAGACGTTGGGAAAGATCGCGAGCAGCCACAGAAGCCCGGGACGCATCAATCACATCGAATCCAGACAACATCGACAAGCAGCTTATTCCAGCCTACGGGACCCAGAGCATCCAGACTACACAAGAACAGGAAAGGCGGCCCCACTCCAGGGGGAGGTCGCGTTCCAGAAGAGGTCCGAGACCCAAGGCCCGCTCCCAATCACGGGGGCGCTCGAGTTCTCAAGGTCACCATCAGGGTCGGGATCAGCCTGGGCGGCACCCGAATGGCCAGCTGCCTGTCGTTCAGTTCGAGATCACGGCTTCACACCCGGGGAGGACGCCTGCAGTTACTTCGAAAGGCAGCTGGGCTGAGCGAGTGCGCAACGGCGGGGCAGAGGTGATGACAGGTAAGCTGCCAGAGCATGATAGAATTGCACAGCTAGAGCAATAAAACGCGAGACTTACAAAATCGAATGAGAGGCTATCAGCTGAGTTAAAGGAAATAAAAATTCTTCTTACTAAGCTAACCAGCGCGCAATCTTCACAGCCAATGCCTCAGCCAGTTGATGTCCCTATGACTGAAAACGTGGGGGACTCGAGAACCACGAAAAAGAGGGTAGTCATGGCAGAACACGTGGAAGCCAACCAAACGACCATGTCAGATATGAAAGAGGTGTTTGACACGCTCAGCAAAGTAGTAGCCAATCTTAGCGAGCAGATGGGTAGGCTACAATCAAGCGTGACGACACTGGAAGAGCATATGACTGCGCATTACAAAGGTCAAAGCATATCTGCACAACACAGCAAGGCCTCCTCATGCAACAAGCTCACTCCTTCGGCCACCAATACTAGTGGTACCAAACCTGTCGACAGGTGCAGCATCAGGCTCTTGCCGCCCATGTAATAACCATGATGGCAGCGCTACGTGAAGCATTTCGTATCTGGCAATGGAACTGTAGAGGTTATCTTAAAAAGAAGGCAACCCTGCTGCAGTATATCAGGAGCAGCCAAGAAAAGTCTCATATTATATTATTACAAGAGACCTTTTCACCGCAAGCAACGTTGCCTGGATTCCGGCCTGTAATCGGGGATACTGAAGGGAGGGGAGTCTGCACCTTCGTATGCAACAAACTAACGCACGTAACCCACGACCTCAAGATAGAAGCAGGCCGGTTGGAACGCGTCTTGGTAGAGATCGTTCCGGGTACCAGCAACCGTCAGAGCATTTTCATTTTTAATATATACAGCAGTCCAAAGGAACAAAAGCAAGGGTTCAAGACGGTTCTAAAAAAAGCTGTTAATATTGCCGGGGAATGTCCACTCGTCATAGCAGGTGATTTCAACGCCCCTCATCATACATGGGGTTACAAGTACAACACTGGGAAAGAAAATAGACTTTGGCAAAGTGCCAGTGAGCTTGATCTCACCCTAATCACAGACCCCAGCCTACCAACAAGGCTTGGTACATCTTGCTGTAGGGATTCCACCCCTGACCTTACATTTGTAAGGAACATCAAGAAAGCCCAGTGGGTGAACCTTGCTGTAGACCTAGGGAGTGACCACTGCATTCTTGACACTACATTCTCCATGGAGCGTAAAAAGCAGAGAGAATTCCACTTCACAGACTGGGATAAGTTCAGGAAGATAAGGATGGAAAGGAAACAATATGGCCACAGACAAGGCTTGGAGCAGTGGGTCAAACAGATTAAAGATGACATCAAATCCGTCTCCTCCACCATTACCACAGATTTTCCGGTTGAACGAATGGATAGCCGGCTCGCTCATCTTCTTGAGGCAAAGCAAGCACTACTGAACCGTTGGAAGGGTCAGCGCCTGAACCGAAGACTGAGGAAGAAGATAGCTGAGGTAAACAGATCAGTCGAGGAACATTGTCGCGCACTATATAAGCAGCAATGGGACGAAATCTGCAACTCCGTCGATGGTCAGATGCGCAATGGCAAGACATGGAATATGTTAAAGCATCTCCTCAACTAAAACACAACCAAAACAAATCAAAAGCACGTTATCGCTCGAATTTTGCATAAAGAAATAGGGCGCACTACAGAACAGCAAGTTGTCCAGCAGCTCGTGCATAAATACCTCGCAATCAAAAGAGCATTGGCACCACCAAGTAGACAGTACCAGGGCACGCCAAATCTAGGTCTTGAGGGCGACTATAACATCGAGGAGATCAGAAGAGCCTTGCATGATCTCAACGGCAGGTCGGCCCCTGGCCCGGACAGTATATCAAACAAGGCCCTGCGTAACCTTGATGACGATTCAATTGAAACCCTGAGGGATATGATCAATTCAGCATGGAAAGAAGGCAGGGTGCCAGAGCAGTGGAAGCTGGCCAGCACGATCCTTATTCCTAAGCCAGGAAAGCCCCCTAACTTGGACAACATGAGGCCAATATCCTTGACATCATCTATCGGCAAGGTCGCAGAACATGCCATACTGCACAGGATAAACAAGTACTTGGAAGATAACGACATCTATACACACAATATGGTTGGATTCAGGGCAGGGATATCCACACAAGATGCATTGAAGCTTATCAAACACCAGGTCATTGACAATGAAACCAGAGACGTGAGAGCCATTCTGTGCCTAGATTTAGAAAAAGCGTTTGAAAACATCCACCACTCATTCATACTCAAAGCAATTTCCAAGCTTGGTATAGGGGAAGCCTTCTATGACCACGTATGGTCCTTTCTTACAGATCGGAAAGCCGTGATGAAGATTGCAGATATCGAGACCGCAGCAATCGAACTAGAAGCAAGGGGCACGCCACAAGGAGCAGTGATTTCACCAATGCTGTTCAACATTGTTATGATTGGACTGTCAAAGAAATTATCGAGCATTGAAGGATTGAAGCACAGCATCTACGCAGATGACATTACCATCTGGTGCACAGGTGGAAGCGAGGGGCAGATAGAGAGCGCTCTGCAAGAGGCGATTGACACCGTAGATGACTACCTTCGCCCTTCTGGGCTCAAGTTCTCCTCGAGTAAGTCAGAACTTTTGCTTTATCGGACTGCACGCCGGGTACCGAAGCCCAGGGGATGGAAGCCGTTAAACCAGATAGACATCCACCTCCGTACAAATCAAGGGAATGCCATCCAGAGGGTCGACTCCATCAAAGTCCTGGGAATGCTGATAGAGTCTACTGGCGCCAACAGAAAATCTATAGCCAAGTTAACTCGGAAAACAGACAGTGCGGTGCACCTCATACGCAGAGTGGCCAACAAAAGAAATGGGATCAAGGAAGACAACTTCATCAGGTTGATGCATGCATTTGTTCTAAGTCACTTCACATACGAGGCAGCGATGCACAACTGGTCAAGAGCAGAGTCCGAGACACTGAATGTGCTCCTCAGGAAAGTTATCAAGAAGGTCCTGGGCCTACCCATACATACCAGCACCGAGCGTCTGCTTGAGCTTGGCATACACAACACGCTCGAAGAAATAACAGAAGCCCAAGAGAGAGCACAGTTTGCAAGGTTATCTACTCAAGGTCGGGGAGAATGATCCTGCAGGAGCTGGGCCAACACCCAATAGCAATCAGACGCAATTACAATGACATCCCTGACAACATCAGGGAGACTATCATGGTATCTCCTATACCGAGAAACATGCATCCAGAACACAACGTCGGAAAAAGAGTAGCGAGGGCCAGGACTATACTTCGTCAAGTCTCAAACGAGGAACGAAGGGTCGTATTTGTTGACGCGGCTTTCTACGCCAATGGGAAAGCGTTTGTGGCAGTGGTAGTCGATGGGGCTGGCCATGTCGTCAACTCAGCGACGGTCAGGACGAAAGACCCAATCATTGCGGAACAAGTGGCCATCGCCTTAGCACTCAAGATGGATAACATTGAAGTCGTCTACAGTGATTCATGGCAGCACTACGGGCGTTCGCCAAGGGGACGGTCTGTGAACAAAACGCTGAAAATACTGCAAGGCAAGAACATAACACATCATCTTCTGAGTTGGTTCCCAGCTCACCTTGGACAAATCAACGATTCCCCTCTCAATCTCAACGAAGCAGCACACGAGGCGGCGCGAAAACTCTCCAACCGCGCCTCCCCGGGGATGCGTTCTACCGGTGAAGGGTATAACCGGGAAATTGTTACAACACATAACGAGCTCACTAAACATTTCTACCTGTCTAGAAGGATTTTCCCTCCACCTCACAAAAATCTAACCCGGCCCCAAGCACTTACATTAAGGCTTTCGCAAACGCGGGTGTACCCTACTTTGAAAATGTTACACATCATGTACCCTGACCTATACCCAAGTAATCTTTGTCCACATTGTGGGGAAATAGCTTCATTAGAACACATGCTCTGGCAGTGCACCAAATTCGCTCATTTATCGCACATCACCTCTGCCAGATGGGAGGCGGCAATCCGCAGCTCGTCCTTGGCAGATCAGCTCTGGGCTGTCCACCAAGCCCGCGAGGCGGCTGATGAGCTTGCATCTCAGTCCCCACGTGGGAGCTGCCCGCAACACAGTGATCTGTGTTTTGGAGGACCAAATAAAAGTTTATCCAATCCAATGCAGAACACGGTGGAGCTGGCGTTGCGTTTCTCCCCTGGTGGTGGAGGGATCGAGAAGGCTTCTAAAGAGTCGCCACGCACTCTTAGAGCTCATCTGGTTTGCAGCCTTCGAACAGGTGTCTGCCCAGTTAGCATCGGAAAGTTGTGCGGAGTATGCGGCCGCCTCTGCAGTGAGCGCCTCAATGCGAGCGCGAAGTTTCCGATTAAGTTTGTTGCGTTTCCAGCGCCTTATGAGCCCGCGGCGAGCTTGTCAAAGATATAGGCAGGTGTGGATCGATTGCAGGTGTCAAATTAGAGGTTGCAAGCGTGCGAGTGTTCGCTTGTTTCATATGGAGAGCGTATGATGCCCACGCTGCATATTCGGTCGAGGAGAGGCCGGCGGGGAATGGTTGCATTCTGAACTGAGTCCAATCGGTGAGACGGGCTTGGCCTCAATGTTGGCGCATTTTCTGCCGCGGTGTGAACGAAATGCGGCGTAAAAAGTGATCGCTGCCTAGGTTTTCGCCTAAATTTTCCCATGTTGCATCGCGAATGTGACGGGTGAGGGAGAGGTCGGGGCATGTGTCTCGTGTGACCGAGTTGCCGGAACGTGTGGGTTGTGCCGGATCAGTAAGAAGCGTCAGGCACAGCGAGGAAATGAGCTCATTGAGCTCTCTGCCCCTGGACCTTCTCGTAGTGGTAACCCCAGTGAGGGCTGGGGGCATTAAAGTCCCCGACAATCACCAGTGGTTGTCGGGCCGCTATACGCAGCGCCTGATGGAAGAGATGTGCAAACGAAGCCCTCGCAAGGCGAGGGGGACAGTACACGTTTAAGATATGTATTGATGGTTGGCCCCTCCACTGATACAGCACTGATATCATGCAGTAGTCGTAAGGAAGATCCAGATCGAGGTCAATCTGTATCGCCGTGTAAGCTTTATGCACGAGGAGGCATGTGGTGGTGCCGCCTACATAGGAGCAGTATCCAGAAAGGGATGGAGCAGGGCCAGATTCTTGGAGCGCCAAGACGGCCGGCTGAGAGCCAAGTGAGCTGAGGAAAAGGGAAAGATCTGAACGCTTTTGCCTGTTCCCGAAGCCTCCAGGGTTCCACTGTATGATCTCGAATTTAGACGCAATGTTTGAACGGGACGTATGATTGGCAGCCATCGTGACTGTCTTTGGTTTTATATTTGGTTATCCTTAGGTTATCCTTCATGTTCCGCTCGGAATCATCAGAGGCAGGGAGGGGCACGGAGGCCGGATTGTCCGACGGCGGGGTGGTGGTAGCCACCTTACGACGACGCCGTGGAGCTGTACCCTCACTGCTCACCGAGCAAGAGCGGGAACCCGATGCCTTGGGTTGAAACTGGGTGATTTCCCAGGCTTGAATAGCCTGGGTAACCTCTACTACTATGCGTTGGACCGAGAAGCTGGTGAGGAGGTGATTAATCAAAGCTTCGACGCGCATGAGGCGTTCCTCTACGCGTGGGGTGCGCTCTTCGCTAGGGAGAGTTTGGTTAGCCGGCAAGAGAACCTGAGGTGCCCCAGGAGCCTCAAGAGCTTCTGGAGTAGATGTGGCACCGGTTCCGAGTGCTGGAGTACATACACATGGTTGCTTGAACCGCCGGTTTAATGGGAGTGGACTTAGCGCAAGGACTAAGCTTGGATGTAGCTGGCGTAGCCGCCTGGACAGAGGAGGCAATACCGGATGGCCTTGCAGTACACTGTTGTTGGGGTTGAAGTCGCTTATTTAAGAGTTCGAGTTGTTTAGTTAAAAGAGAATTTTGCTTTTGAAGTGCCGCAACTTGCTGGCGAACGGCCGCAAGTTTGGGAGAAGGAGGATCGACAGAAGGGGGTGAGAGAGGCTTAGAAGCAGCTTTCCCTGCCCAACTGCTCACCTGAGGTACCGCCGCTGGTGCTTCGAGCGGTGGGAATGCTTGAGTGTCGGCGTGGAGTGGTGGAGCCGAATGATACAGGTTGGTGCTGCTGTCTGGCTGTGACGAACATGAGGTGGTCCCTCGAGGAGATATTGAGGGCTGCTTGCGTTTCCGATATTTTAGATATTTTGCCGTGCAGCCACTGGTCCCAGTCTCATGGGCGCCGTGGCAGAGGAGGCACTTGGGATGGCAATCGTGGGCATTGAGACCTGCAGGTGCGGGGGTTCCACATTTGGCACACTGGGTTGGAGCGGGGTGAGGACACTGAGGTGGTCGATGACCGATGGTACCGCACTTGGTGCAAACAGGGACCGTTTTCTTGTAGGCGCGGATATACGTCGCCACGCAGTGGTAGAAGAGGAAGTGGGGTAACTTCGTGCCCTCGAAAGTCACCACCGCCGCCGCGAAATCTCCGAGTTTGCGGACCGCGAGGATAGTACCTCGTGGCCAATGGAGTTCTGACTTTATCTTCTCCGGGCTTTCAGCAGGGTTTATGTTAATGACGCCCTTGCATGTATCCCCTGGTGCCTTGGCGTGGCCCCAAACGGGCAGCTGCTGATCCCCCACTTGCAGCTGGAAGTCCCCACGGAGTCGCTGTGCCATAGGCAAAATGGTGGTGCTACAGACCAAGATGTTTTGTTCCCAGATCGGCCACACTTGAATTTGCGTGGTAGTCCGGTCGCCGAGATAGCTGCGGATGGCGTCGCCTGCGCAATCAGCCGGGACGAATGTGCGTAGCTCGCAGGGAACGCGAGGTTTCACTACTACGATGTAGTCGTCGCGAGAGAGGCGAGGAGTTTGACGCGGACGCCACTTGCGTTGCTTCGCTGGCTGCGAGGACGAAGCAGAAGTAGGCACACCACCGGAGGGATGGCGCGCCGGCGTTCCTTGCAAGGCTGGGGAATGGTGGCCCGCTGTGGCGTCTCGTTGTTGTTGAGACGCAGACTTCGATTTCGCTTGCTTGCGTTGCCACTGTCTCACCATGTCGTCGAGGTATTCATCTTCTGATGGCGTAGTGTTTACGGAGGATGAAATCTCCATGGACAGCATTTGGCTTGAGGTAGTATCATAGCCCGTAACCACGTTAGCGGCCACCATCGCCGGGCTGAGAGCCCTGAGCGAGGCGGCGTTGTAGCCGGGAGTGAAGGACGTCCCTCAAGTTGTCAAAACTGAACCCACCTGGGCGAAGGTGTTGTCTAGGCGAAGCGGAGAACTTGGCAGTGACGATAAATCCAAGTTTCAGGGGTACCAAGGTGGATGTCTGCAGAAATAGCAGGAAATCTACGGAGGCGATGTGGAGTGCGTCCGTCACCATCGAGCGCTCGCAGCGCCCCCCCCCTCGTTCTTGGGTGCAACCACGTGCAGCGGCTCCCAATTTGATGAGCATGACGCGGCCCAGCGGCGAGCCCCATTGGAGGATTTTGACATCACGGCTAGCCACGCTTCTGGTTGGACATGTGGTTACTCAAAGAATCCACCCGGTGCCTATAAAAAAAGCCCTGCGACGCGTCGCGAGCAGCTGACCTATGCCTCAGAGAAGACTCTCGTCGGTTCGAGCCCCTTCGCAGTCGGTGCGCCCAGTGTCCTTAGCAGTGGCGAGTTTCGTGGTGCCCATCGTAATCTCGTCGGGGGTGCGCTTCGTAACAGCGTGCGAGAGAAGACATTTGGGCTCTTCGAGTCCATAAACTGTCGGCCCCCGGGCCGAATTTGTAACGCCTCTATTTTTGGCTGTACATAAACCTTGCCTTAACTCACCGTCGTCTCGTCCGCTTGTCTATCAGCTCTTCGCAGAAGCAGTCGCGAGCTGAGAAACCTACGCTACCAAACGGCTGGTGACCGTGTCTGCGGAGATCGGAGCAGTGGCACCTTAGGGACCGTGTTGGCGTCGCCGTCTTTCGTAACAGTGGTTGGCAGCTGCGGAATCAGCCGGCGTCAGCGACATCGATGCGGTGAGTGCCTGATGTTTTCCCCTCAGTTCACCAGACTACTCTAGCGCAGGTTATAGTAGTTTAGAGAAGGGCTGTCTGAAGCATTGGAGTAAGCAAAGCCGAAGCGCTGTGAAGGCAAAGTTAATGCGGAGGATGCAAACACGGCAGTGTTAAAAAATTTCGCAGCATATCCACGGAGGGAACGATGGAGAGTGGGGCGAAGCATTCGTCTGTCCATTCGTGCTTGCTTCCATTCGTCCATGCGTCCGTCTGTGTGACCGTCCATGCGTCATCCGCCCGTCCGTGCGTGCGTCTGTTCGTGCGTCCGTCCCTGCGTTCGTTCATGCATCCGCCCATGCGATCCGTTCATGGGCCCATCCATGCATATGTCTGTGTGTCTGTTCGTCCATCTATTGCACACTCATGTACAACAATCTCGCATCTTTTCATCATATATTCCCCAATATAGAAGCACCGCCATCCCACGGGCATTCCAAGGAATAAATGAGTGGTGGCCCATGCACACCTACCTATGGCTTGTGCTTCGGGTCTACTTCCCTCCTTTAACCACCTCGAGTTCATGGTATATACTAATTCACTGTATTCATGTCACTGCGGCCCAACGCTCGCTAAAACTTTCTAAATCAAAGGAGGTTATGCCCAACGAGTATAACATAGCAACCTTTTCCTGTCAGATACTGCTCAATGTACCATACGAGCAAACACCGACGGCAACGAGCATCGGCGACTAAAAACCTGTATCGATATGATTTTGATTATAAAACCATTGCTTTAGGAAACACCTAGCGTATTTCGTTAAGCAGCTGGCTTATTCTTTTTATTTTGGTTAGGAAACAACTGGCGTCTTTTCTTTTTGCTTCTACAAAACATCTGGCGTCTTTCGTTGGTTTTTTAACAATCAACGGCGTTTTGAACAAACATTTTTGTATTGTTTAATCACGCAAAGGAGAAATCACAACCTTGGAGGTAAACAACAGCTGCTACTGGGAATGAGAGACAGCATAAGTTGGCTTTTAACACTTCTACTTCTACTAACGTTTCCTACTGGAACATGTCAATGGCTGCTAATGGGGAATGAGAAACAGGAGCATTCGGCTTTTAGTTAACGCGTTTGCCGCGAACTTTTTATTGTTCAACAAAGCACAGGAGAAATCGCCCACCGGCACCACCTTGCAGGCCAGAATGTAACACTTGTTACTGACTACGATTACGACTACGAGGAACGAATCGGTGCCGCTAAGATCAAAGTCCGAGCAAGCTGTTTCACCGCGCTAGTCGCACAGCCGGACCTGGGGCCACGTCACGCTGACGTTGCCCCACCGGTCCCCTTCAAGAAAAAAGGAAGCAACCTGTGGCAGAGTCGTCGCGCCCTACCGCGAGCGGCCGCTGCCCCCTGGACTCGGGCCTCCCGCCCGGAGCAATCTCCCACCCCCATGCCAGGCATCGCTAGATCCCCGGACGCCGTCTTCTGCCCCGGAAGCCTTCTGCTCTGGTGCGACCTGACGCTGAGCGGTCAATGAGCCGCCCTGTGCACGAAAGTGCAGAGACATCTGCACACTACCAGACCAACAAGTCGCCCTCCCTAGTCCCGCCGGCTGAGCACCCATGAGAACAGCGTACCCACCCCCTTTAGCCCAAGCACTCTTCCGGTGAGGGAGAACTGTTTTCTGTTCACCGCCCCTGATTGGGACGTGTGACGACCTTATAGATGCAGTTGAAGAGACAGCCGGACCTGATAGTGTGCTAGTCTTGCAACACATTGGGGGGCACGAAGTTCCTTGTGTGTACCTGAAACGCGAGTCAAGCCACAAAGCGTTGGTCGCAGAGGGCTTCAAGGTTAACCGGGAGCGTCTTACAGTAAAAGCGGTAGGATTCCCCAGTTGCATTTGTTAACGTATACCACTTTCCGGCTTATATACCAGACGAGGTCTTGACTAACGCTCTTTCACAGTACGGCAAGATAAGAAGTGTTTCCTTTGCATCAGTTCCTAACCGACAAAACAAGCTTAATGGGGTTAGAGTAGTGCGCATCGAAATGAGTAGGCCAGTACTAAACGTCACAACCATCGCGGGGCACCGTGTCATGTGTGAATACCGCGGTATGCGCAGAGTGTGCGCAAGGTGTAACGAACCGGGGCACATGGCCACGGCGTGTGCAGCCGCTTATCAAAAGATGTGGTGTATTTGGGCATGACACCGAAGGGTGTGTTGAGGAGTGTAAGAGATGCGGCGGGTGGCACAGCACACGCGAGTGTTTCCGTAAACGCTCGTACCTTGTGGCAGCGCGCGGCCTCCCACCCAAGACGCGGCCAGTTACTAGTAACAACCACACCAGCACCTCACGCCCACCTACCGGAACTGAACCAACATGAGGGCTTCAAGTCCCAAGACCCAGGACTTGGCCCCAACGACAACGAATGTCCCGGACCACTGGCAGTTCGAAAAACCCCTAGGGACGGAAGACGCCCGCACCGTATCAGCGACCCCCGCTCCCTTGAACGAAGGCTCCGAAGCGGGGGACGACACGAGCAATACTAATTCTGATGGCGACCTGGACGAGTCGAGCAGCCATGAATCCGGCTCTTCAGAATCTACCCGCGACTCCTGGGATTTGTCGCAACCTGCAAGCGAGGAACAAGAAGTGCCAACACAGGCGCCGAGTCCCGAGAACGACGAGCCTGCATACTCTTGTTTTGACGAGATTAGTTTCCCGCCACTTTCACCCCCGACGGCTCTCCCCCCCAACCCTGAAGAGGTCCCCATCGTATTTTGTGGCCGCTACAACCTGCCGGATACTGACCACTTGAGCACGGACCAGTGCACCTTCATCGAGATGCAGACTGCAGGCGCAGCCCCGACCGATAGGCGCGAGCGTTTGAGATCAATGTCCCCTTTAAAAGGCGAGGAAGAGTCAACCGGCCTGCTGTCGAGCCTACCCGCGAACCTTGAAAACAAGCCTAGGCGCTCTAAAGCACCCGTCTGTACCAGCGACAGCGATGCCCCTCCCAATGCGAGGTAGCAGAAATTGAACGCACCCCCGACAGAGAAAGGGCACTCGCCCTCAAGCGCAAGCGGAAAAAATAGGCTCTTCGTCAAAGCATCCTCCCTTTCTTTTCTTCTCCGTGTTTGCTCAATGCGAACACAAGAGCGGGCGCAGCGACAGGGCAGCACGGTCCCACCCCCTCCCCCTCCACCTCGCGCATGCTCAACTCTTTCTAACATGACGCAACACTCCCCTCCCCCACGCTTATTTCTGCTATCAGTGGGGGCCGCGCCACCTACTTCCTTCCCCCTCTGCTCCTTTCGCCAGCCGAGCCACAGCAATGGTTTTTGTTTAGGTTTATCTGTTGCACAACTGTCTGCTGCGCCTGCGACTAATCGGCACCACGGCTCGTATGACGCGTCCCTTAAACCACGGAAGGCTTTTTAGCCCAACTAGCAACCGCGCCACCCGAGCCCTTACGCTCGGCTCCTTCGAGCGTGCCGCCCCTGCCCAAGCGGTCGCCCCTTCACCCCCTCCTTCACCCGAAGTCCTCTCCCCACGCCCAATAGAGTAGATCATATCAACTCTCAAGTTCGCCACCTGGAACGTCCGCGGGTTTCGTGACAAATCGGAACAGCGAGACATTCTGACCTTCGCCCAAGCACAGGGTATCGATGTGCTCCTTTTACAAGAGACTAACTTCCGGTTGCCGTTAGAGGTCTCAAACTTCAGACGCGAGTTCCAGGCGAATGCCTTCTTCTCCCTAACTAAATCAAGGGCCTGTGGAGTGGGAGTGGTCTTTACTACGCGAAGCTTCCAGCAAAAGGCGTTCTGCATGATCGGTGCTGACGGCAGGTCGCTCATGTTGGACCTCTACATCAGCAAAAGACGGATTCGGTTCTTGAACGTGTACACCCCAGCGACGCGGAAGAACACAAACACCTTCTTCCAACAGCTGCACGACCTTGTTTCGGAACCCGTCCCGCACGTCCTGCTGGGGGACTTGTGTCGTGGACTTCCACTGTGTCGTGGTCTTCCAGCACGACGTGAGGGGACCGGGCCGAGGGAGGTCCACGTACTATGCTAGGGAGCTCGTGAAGACTCTTCCACACCTTCGGTTATCCGACACGTGGCTGATCGCACATGGCGACCTTTTTGTCGCAACTCGAGCCTCTCACCTAACAGCCAGTCGATTAGATCGGACGTATCTCCCCGACTTACTCCTTTCCTCGCTCGTGGCGTGTGAGGTCCTTTCCCCTCCGGCAGACCTAGCGAGTCGATCAGATCACCTCCCCCTTGTCACTATACTTAGCGGCTCTCCTGGACTCCGTACTGATGACCATGGGAGGCGAGTGGATCCAGCGCTCCTGCAAGACGATGATAGCATCGAGCGCATTAGGGCGCGGCTGCGGGCCTCCGTGGCGAACGCCACGGACCTAACCCCCCGCTCGTGGAACACCTTGAGAGCAGAGTGGAAGGGAATCCTTCAAGACGAAGGCAAGGACAGGAAGCGCCGCATAACCGCTAAACTGAGTGATATCCTGCGCAAAATACGCATCGTCATGGGCGCGGAGACGATGACGACATGCATGCGTGACTAGCTGAACAGCCTGAAGGTCGAATATGCCCGGCTGCTTCAACTGCGCGCGCGCAGACCACCTGTGGAGCGGGGCGCACCCATTAACCACCTTGGATCGCACCCCAGTGACACAACTGGGAATGGCAGTATACGATTTACCCGAGTGAAACGCCTGCACGATTCATTCGCAGCTGAACCAGAGCGAATCCGCGATGTCTTCTGCGGGTACTTCTCGGCCCTTTCTCGGGACGCCGACAGCGATGGAGAAACTGGTGGAGAAGACAAAATTAGAGAGGCCTGCAAGCACCTTCCACAGCTGGGAGGAGAGGAAGTTGCGTTGCTGAGCACGGAAGTGTCTGCAGAAGAGGTTATGGGCGCGATAACAAGCATGCCCCCGAACTCAGCCCCCGGAACTGACGGCCTTTAGCCAACTTTTGCGCCACATTTTTCGACGATCTAGAGGGAGTGCTTGTCGCACTGGTGAACATGGTGGTTACGAAGTGACTGAAACCCGAATCTTTTGGAGAGGGGAGGATTGTCCTCCTACTGAAAGAGGGAGCCCTGCAGGAGGAGCTGTCGGCGTGGCGTCTCATAACCCTGTTGAACATGGACTATAAAACGGTTGCTTCCATCCTTAATAGCCGCCTTGAGCTCCTCTTGCTATCCATCGTCGCTCCCTGGCGGTCCTGTGCGGTTCCAGGACGCTCGATCTTTGCCAACATTACCGTAACAAGGAATGCCTTCGAATACATGTCTGCCAAGTCCCTGTCCGGAGCCTTTGTCTTCTTGGACCAGGCAAAGGCATTTGACCGGGTGCGCCATGGATACGTCATCAAGGTACTCCACCAGTTCGGGTTCCCGACAAGCTTCGTAGACACCATCGCCATCCTGTACAGCAACCTCACATGCCACGTAGTAGTAAATGGCACCCCGACGAGTAACTTTGTATACGAGAGAGGGATCCGCCAAGGGTGCGCACTAGGGCCCTCCCTCTTCGTACTCTCGCTTGAGCCGTTGCTGGTGAACATCGACAGGAACACGCATGTCAGAAGCTTTCCGCTAAGGGGGGAGCCCAACATTAAGGTCTTCGCTTACGCTGATGATGTATCTCTGTTTGTCAGGGACCCGGCAAGCCTGGAATCTTTTTGGCGAACATTCGCACACTATGCTGACGTCTCAGGCGCGGCCTTGAACACGAGAAAGAGCAAGGCCTTACCATTTAGAACATTCCCTCACGGCACTCTGGGAGAGTTGAAAAGGTTCGACGCCGTCAAGGTGCTCGGCATATACTTTTGCTGCGGTGGCGTTGCCGACCTAACCTGGCAACAAGTGCTCGAGCGGGCACAGGATGCAATAGCGCGCCTCCAACCGAAGGATCTCACGCTTCGTGAGAGGGTCATAGCTGCAATGACAACCATCTGCGCCTTTCCCTTTTATGGAAGCCAAATAGGAGTGATGCCTACCAAGACTGCAACGCAATTGACAGGTATGACCGGTGCCTACCTGTGGGACGGCAAACCCGCGCCCTTACGTCGAACCCTCCAGCAACTCCCAGCTTCAGAGGGCGGCCTCGGGCTCTCGCATGTCCTGACGGCGAGCAAAGTGCTTGCCTTTAAGACCACAAGGGCCTTATTTCACGCAGCTGATTACGTGGGGAGGCCCTTAATGCGTTACTGGTGCAGTACAAACGCATCGTTCCTCAATGCCGACCGGCCGCTCGCCCCACTCGCAGAGACTCCCTCCGCGTTCTTTAAGGCAGCCGCAAACACCATGCGCATGCTATAAAAGGAGGCCCCTACGTGCGACGTAGATGAGACCCCGCCTGCTCGCCTTGTGGAATGAATCGCCAGCAACCAGATAACCCCCGAGGAGAGGCGACGGTCGCGGAACTGGAAGCGGAAAGGCAAAACAGATGGGCGTGCCATCCCTTCGTCTACCCAAGACTTCACATGGAGGAAAAAAATTGCCCGCAGCTTCCCTCGCGGGAACACTGAGGAGGATGCGGAGCATATAATTGGTTAACGGGGTGTTAAAGTGCGACTTACTTGGGTCGATGGCTAAATTGGTTAACGTGGTTGTGAAATGGGGTGTTAAATTGCGACTTACTTGGGTCGATGGCTGAATTGGTTAACGTGGTTGTAGGAGGGGGTGTTAAATGAGTGAACACGTACACACGTATGCGAAAGGGTGGCGCCGGTCGAAGGGACGTCGATCATTGTGTTTGTGATTTCGTTGGAATTCATTTCACCGCGACCTTGGACGTCGACGCGCCGTACAAACCAACGGACGAGCGGCAACTGAGCGAGCGAGCGCCGACCTTGAGTATGTATACAGCGCGTCGGCGCATGGGCTGTCAGCTGTCGAATGTTCTCGAAGGAGAAGCGCGCGCGCGGCACAGATGGCGACGGCGCGACGGCGCATGCGCTGTCAGCTGTCGAATGTTCTCGAAGGAGAAGCGCGCGCGGCACAGATGGTGGGCGACGGCGCGACGGCGCATGCGCGCGCGTCAGCTGTCGAATGTTCGAGAAGCGGTGCGGACGGCGCGGACGGCGCACTACAAGGCGCGAGTATAAGATGCTTCCGCATCTAAAACAGCGATGTCCTCCCAACCCGCAAGCGCCTCCACAAGTTTGGCATCACGCCTACACACCGCTGTCCCAATTGTCGCGCGGATGAAACTCTGGTGCATGCCTTATTTGAGTGCCCAGCGGTCCAACCGGTTTGGCGCCTGACTGCGAGGGATTTTAAAATCCGTCCGCTCCCAGCCTTGAACAGAAACAAAGGCGCCTTTCCAATATTAGTGGCCCTCTTCACCATATTCACGGTTTGGAAGCGACGCTGCTTCGCTGAGATTAGCCGCTCTCCGGTCAGTCCGGCCTTCCCGACCGTAGCTCGTATCCGCCACATGGTGGGGCGGCACCTCTCAGACCAACTTGAAGCCAGCGGCGAGGAAAAGTTTCTCCGCCGCTGGCATACGAGGTTTTTGCTACTGCAAAAAGGCAAGTTACGCCTGCCGATAACCCCTTTTTAAGCGCACGCCAGCCACTGCGTCCCACTGTTTCCTGACCGGGAAACGGAAAGTGACAATGCCCAACTTCTCCTGTATATTGTGTAATGATGTGCCTTGAATCTGTTCTCTGTATAGATTGACCCCTTTGGTTTTCTGGAGCCGGAAACGCGGCGACTAATATCGCACCCTTTTTTCGCGTGTAAACGAAAATGGGCTCTTTTGCGCGCGGGCTGTACGGCGCTCTAGTAATCTTTGTATAACGAATGCTCGAATTATCGCGCTTCTATTGTAGTGTACAATCTAAACGTGTTTTTTCTGTTTATTAGTGTGTTTACCGCATGTGTCCGTGACAAGTGTCGGAGAATAATTATCTATTTGATTACTTGTCAGAAGTGCAATAAACTTCTCTTTGTTTCTTCCCTAATAATCATTAGCTGGTGCTCAGTCCCATAAACTGAAGTTGCAGTAGCACTTCTGTGTGTGAATCTGTAAATTGAACTAAATCGCACGCAAGGCACGCGTGCGGCCTTGCATAAACACTTCAACGGTGCGAATTCCGCAGCTTCCCATCTCGGCTAATTTTTGTTTACAGTGCGCCTTCGGTTGCGCCAAAATTGTGTAGCCGTCCTATATAGACCAAATAAACAGCACCATTGCATAACTTAGCACAGACGGGTGTCGTCTACCGTTTAATGTTGGCTTTTCAACTTGGTATTCCTCCTTCGAGTTTCATTTCTGTTCTTCTTCAGTTTCCTTTTTCAGACTGCTTCATTTTATAAGCTGTGAAAGCAATCTACCTTCGACTCACTGGTGGTTGTCATTAAATCTAACAAGAGCAGAAAGTGGCGAGGTTTATCCTTAATTCGGCGACGTCATTGTCATACCTTCGAATGTGCCATGTCAAGGTCGTTAGCTTGCACACCAGCCATCGAATATCACCCCACCACGCATATAGTACAGAGGTTATGTTTCCATAACAAAACCCTGTGCTATCGTCCGTGTTGTTTTTGTTCTGTGTTTGTTTCTTGCGCTAGAATATCTCCTAACCTGACATACCAGAGGCGCAAAGACTCTGGCTTATTGACCTATGTAGTGCGACCTTCAACAGGGCACGACAAAGGCACGGTAATGCACGTGAGGTCAGTCGCATGCAGCGAAACCACAGTGCAGGTAAAACACACTTGTCTCGAAGTGAAAAAAATACTACGAGATATGTTACGGTTGTCCAGGCTTTACTTTCAAGTATTGTAGTCGTCACAGTGACGCACGTTCATAACTTATATGCGTCACTACCCACGCGACTAGCCATTATTTTCTTCAAATGGCCGCAACGGACGAAGAGACAATGAGAGACACGCGAGCTCGCCCCCGTTGCATTCCGTAATTGAGGATTCTTCGACAAGGATTCCTTTACGACGACGGCGCACTTTAATCGTGCAGCAACCGAAGGTATACTACAAAACGTGTGCCGGTGCTTTCCGCCTCTGCACCTATGTTATCGCGGGCCTTTAGAGTAACGTGAATCTTTCCAGCATGAATGAAGCGCGATATCCGCCGAGATTTGGGCATGCGCTTCCCGGAACATGCAACGAGTGCAGAACTACGAAAGCAATCCTCACCTCAACAATAATGGATCCTTTGTCTGCTTGAGATTACGGCCGAGGGAGAAATATGGGGCTCTAATTGTATAGCTTTCCGCCCGCGAGTGCTGCTCGTTATACTTGACCAGCAGCTCTCCCTAACACGACCGTCTGGCGTCCGCTGGCACGCGTTATCTTGGAATTGAGGTTCTGATAACTATTTGAAGGCATCTAAGTGCACTTTCAGAATAAACTCTGATTGGCTTTAGTACTGTACACTCATTTCCATCCTGTCTAATGAAATTAGTGCACCAAATTTGTTATGAAATTCTCATTCTGTCCTAAAATATGTTTGGCGATTTTCCTCCAATCGGTGTATTTCGCATTGCAGAAAACAGCTAATATGCGTCGTCTTATCGAAAATCACGGGAGTGGGCCGACAACAGGTTGCATGCTGACTCGAAGGCGATGATTTCGATGCCGGCAGAGGCGGTTGCAATTCGATGGAGGTGAAATGCTAGAGGCGGTGTACTGTGCGTTGTCAGCTGGGGCACGTTAACGAACACCAAGTGGTCGGAATGGTCGCCGTCCTCCACTACACCGTGCCTCATAATGGTATCAAGGAAAGACACGGGAAAATCCGGATCTCTATATTATTATTATTAATAATATTATTAATATTATTATTATTATTATTATTATTATTATTATTGCAACGGTGTTCACCATTTCACTTGTTCTTGAGAAGTGCGGCTGCCATGTGGCTTTTTTTCTCACTGCATACGTGCGCGCTTTAATGCCCACCATCGTAAACCCGTGTGCAAAAAGTCCCCGAGCTTTCTGAGCCATAGCTCGTGGCCGAAGTCAATTGGCTAAAGAAGTGCGGAATGAAGACGGCGACCCGCAGCGACAGCTCGGAGGCTGTGGAGTCGCTCTGCTAACCACAAGGTCGCACCGTGCAGCAACGGCCGCGTTTTGATGAGGAGCGAAATGCGAAAGCACTCGTGTACCGCGCTTGATCCCGAGTGCCTCAGCGCGGTATTCCGCAAAGTAAGGTCGTGGTTCTTGCGTGTAAAGCCACAGAATTTCATTACCAGTTGTTCAGAGATTACATGCTAATGTTCGGTGTCATACCATTGTCTCGACACGTATAATCCAATATATAATCATTGATAACAGCAGCGCCACCGAATGCTGGGCGATTGCGAACCCGGTATAAAGCGATTTAAAGCAACTGAAAAAAAAATTGCCAGAAAAAGAGAGCATCCTTTATCGCACTCTCTTGTCGAACTAAGGGCAATAAGCGGGTCCGGCGTCACGTAACTCTCTGACGGCTACAGCAGCTTACGACTGGAACAGTCGGCTGAACTCACAGCAGTGCAAAAGAAAGAAAAAAAGATAAAAAAATATCTCGCATAGATTAGAGCACACAGTGTCATTTAACAAAGCGTCTGATCATGTATAGGTTTCGATGGGAGGCATCCCTTCCGGTAATGCAGCGCAGTATATTTTGCCATGACTTGCAGAAGACAGCAGCAGACAACGACGAGCACAGATTCCAGCTATTCAAAGAACGCACACAACGCGAACAAGTAAAAAGAATAAAGAAACTTGCCACGTATTGAAGTCCGGTGACATCCGTCTAAACACTCGAAGCGTTGGACGTGTCTTCTGCAAGAATCTTAGCAGCGCACGCGCGCCGACTCTTCGCCGCATATTTCTCCGAAAATTTGAATTTTGTAGAAGTTTATTGTGCTCATATTTATGATTTTGGGATCCTAAAACATGGTTCTGCCCACCTATTTTTGGTGCCTAAAACCCGGTTATTTAGTGCCTATAAATCTGGCCTGTGCTGATTACGCTAAGCCACCGCAACAAGTATATATAGTGTCCACTGGTGAACAGAAGGCTGCTGCTAACACCCAAATTGTGGTGACCGTTCAGCGAACCTGGCTACACTCCACTTCACACACCAAATGCACCACCGCTGAAGCTATCCAAGGCGTTCGATCAGAGAGCACCTAGGTTCGGTCAGAAAAATGTATAAATTCGCACGTCTGGTTACGCCTCTCCTGCAGTTAGTAATGCTTAAGCAAGCATAGCATGCCCGTAAGGCGCCGCAGTCGGCTACTAATAAAGTACTGAAACAGCGAAGGTTCAAGTGCTGTGAAACAGCAGAGTAGAAACCACATTAAGGAGTTCGTTTATTTCTAAGTACTGTGACAAAAAAAAATCATGTATCAGTGGGCATAAAAAAGGAACACAAAATCACAGTTCGGGCAGCAAACTATTTGTTGGTGCAGTCACATTTACTTCAAGTCTTGCTAGCCTCTACAGCGTTGCGCCTGTTGTACGGAACAGAGTGTGCGAAAGTGCTCGGCGCTGGCTGCCCGTGATTTCACCTCATGAGTTCACCTCGTTTCGCAGGCCGGCCACAGTTGCATTATTCAACAATGATGCTGTTATAGTTGTGTGGATGTAACTTCCCGTCAGCAGCTTTTAGCTCTAACGAGCGGTATTTCTCGATCCATGCTACTAACGTCCGAGCTGCTGACTATCATCTGCCTCAGTAGTGCGGCAGCCATGTCATATTGTTCATCCAGTCACTCATTACGACGCCAAACTCAATTCCACTATCTTTGCAAAGCAAGAATTTCGATGACTATGAGATACAACTGGCTGGCATCACGCATGAAAATATTGCACGGGTGCATGCATGGAGTCTCCCCCTTGCCCTAACTTGGCATAGGTCTTGCTTCCGCACTCTTTCCCTATGAAACATCGAACATCACTTTCCCTGAAGTGATAGTCAATGTTTCATAGAGAAAGAGTGCGGAGGACCAGGAGAATAAAGGCTCACACACAACCACAGGAAGTACTAACTGGCAACTGAAATTTATCGCGGTTGTGTGTGTACCTTTGATGTCCTGGTCTTTTACGCTATTTCCCTACTGAATGTTCAACCAACTAGCAGACAAGTGGACCCATAAATGTTTCAATCTTGGAATTTCACACAAACTCCAAAGCATGAGTGTGCCAGCAAAATCATAGATTGCGGTCTACAGATTAGGCTGTTATACTGATAAAAATTGTCAATCTTGGCCAAGTTAGATCTGCCTATATTACAACACAATGCACTCAACATATACAATTAGTATAATTTTAAGCCTATTTTATGCCCAATGCAGGACGAAGGCCTCTCCTAGGCTATCTCCAATTCAGCCCTTGTGTGATCAGGTCACGGTTTCTGCCTGCAAAAAATTTTGCCGCTCCATCTATGCCTCTGCTGTCCTTACCTATGTTTATCATTTCTCGACATCTCTTCCATCACTCTTTCTCTCCTTCTCATTGATTGGACCTCTAGAATATCGGCTACCTCTGTGTGTTCTGTGATCTACTCTAGTCTCTTCTTGTCCCCTAGTGTTATAACTATCATTTTTAATTCCTTCACACATTACCTAGCTCTTAACTTTTTGTAGTGTAGAGCATGCCCCGTGAATGTTTTTGCAAGGTCAGAAATACTCGCCCTTCTTTTGGAACGTCACATGGAATGCTGCTATTTTAGACTAGCCCTCATGCTTACTTCGAAACCAAATTAAAATATTTTAAAGGCAACATTTGCCGCACATAATTGGTCAGAAGAGCCTGTGTATACAGGACATTCAAACAAGGCAAAAATCTTCAGGTTTCGATTTTGGTGTTGGGGGGGGGGGGGGGGCTTTGTTAATTCCCTATACATTAGTATAGGCAATATACAATGTTTTACACTTTCCACTTCAAGAACAGTGGTAAGGTTGCCTGTTTTATTGCCTTTCGTTATTTGGAAATACGTGTTGTCGAGCTCATCATTATTATTCGGTAGATTTTGTTTTCACAATTAGGCTGTCTTGTCTGTAATTGGCCAAGGTGTACATACTCTTCTACACACTCCAGAGTTTTGTTGACAATCATGAACTTTCTCTTTGGCCAATGTTATCATGGTTGCTTTTCTTTTGCATATAATCATATTTAGCCTTGCTTTAGAATTTTCTAGGTTTAGGTCCTAAATCATTTTTTGTAATTTGTCATTGCTGAATGGCACAATGTCATCGTTAATTATAGGTTGTATGATATTGATAAGATGTGCAAGCACACCATAAAATTTCACGATGTTGCTCGTCTTTCCTTTCTGCACCCTTTTCTGCTTTATTAGAGCACCTAATCTGAGTAATACTGGCTTCTTTGGCATTGAAATAAAGTGATCTGCCAATACTACATAGAGCTCAAGTAGCTTTTAGCTTTAGTACCATTCTAAGTGTATAAAAGCTGCAACTGGGGAACGCGTGTGCCTGAGTTGGCTTCAGTGATACTGACAGTATCTTTGAACTACTCCACTTTACAAGAAATGTTCTCACTTTCAGAGCAATTGAGGTGAGGCTAGTTCCCCAGGAGATGGTGGAGACATATGATCCAGCATTTATGCTCACCATTCCAAGGCTGGCTATTGTTGCATAAGTTATTCAGAGGAAATTTTGTTACTGAAAGAACTGACTTAAAAATGTTTATTTGCCAGTGGGCTGGTGCGTTTTCCTGATGGCCCTTTGAATGTTGACAAGGACTCTTCAAGCCTTTCAGAATTGTTTCGGCTATTCTACAGCTTTCTATACAAAATCCGGTCAGTTGTCTACATATTTTTTATTTTTTTACATGTACTGCCTCAAAATGTAAGCATTTTAATGATGCAGCAGTTAACGTAGTAACCAGAAATATTTTGTTCCTCCCGACCTGTCAGCTTCCCTATAGGTTTTATGTTGAATATCTGATATTGTAAAATAAATTTTGTCTGTGCTTTTCAGCGCTTATAGCAGAGGTGTCTAACCCGTGACCAGGGGCTTATCGCATGTGCCCGCCGTGCTCGTGGCTATGTTTGTCCCCCCCCCACTTTTTTTCATAATGAGCTTGTGCGATAGCTACAGTGGCACAACTGGTCTGAAGGTTTGTTTTCGTCCAGCACTCCACATGGTCATCATGTCTTGAAACGTAAGCATGAAACAAATACATTTCAGAATCAGCATTCAGATTTCACTCAATTTGGAGAATGGTACGGGCATCTTCTTGATAAAATCCTAGCCCCAATTCTACTTCTGACATGACCAGATACAAGATGTGTTGGACACTTTCTGGTAACGTTTGATGATAATGATTAAGAACTGAACCCCCCCCTCCACCTCTTCTCTTAACATTTGTGACCTGGTCCTTGCGGGACTAAGCTCTGTGTCTGTGGCCCACTGACTAAGAAGATGAGTTTAGGATCCCTGGCTTATCGCATACCATATTACATTTCGAACCGTATATATACATATTTTTTCCTATGCGATTTTCATGCTATGATATGAATTGTATGTGACTGCATAATTGTAGTTCTTAAGCTCAACTGCTTGAAGTAGCAGATGGTCATGTCATTGATTGACATGATCAGTCAAAGGTGGGTCAATCCCAGTAGCAGTGCAACGACACGTGAGCTGTATAAAGCTTTAATCGAGGAAGAGAAAATGATCTACTTGCCTTTTAACTACATAGTTGTTATTGCCAGTTGTTCTCTGTGATTCATCCCCAGAAAATTATCGTGAATAGGCACGTGCTATGTTCGCCCTCCTCTACAGCTACTGCTTTGTTCACAGAAGATGTGTCCCAATTTCTCCGGAGCAAGCTTTTGATAACTGTAATCGAGGAAAAAGAAATCTTGAGCAAAAAAAATAATCTCAAGGCGAGATTCAAATCCACTTACCCACAGTCTGAAAGCAAACGACGTAACTACTTGGCTATCTACGCATGCCAGCAGAAAATGACGTAAACTTAGTAGTATATTGCAAGTAGATTGGAAAAGGAAGTGAATGTGATGAGAGATGCGAGGGTGAAGTGGAAAGAAAGAAGTGAAGAAAGTCATAGGAAGAAATAAAGGGTAAGGTACAAAATAGAGAGAGTAAAGAAAAGGAAGTAATAGAGAGAGAAGAAGGGTGGATGGGAAAGAAAGAATAAAGAAGAGAGAGTGATAAAAACAAAAAGTATACAAGAAAGAAATTGAATAGAAAGAAACAAGAAATTTAAGCAGCTTTCACTAGTGGCGCAAGGCTAAAACCAACTGCCTAGTATCTTCTCTTTTTTTTCTAGTAATGTGAAGCTTTTACAAGAGGCTGTATTTTTTAATGTGGCAGGAATTCTGTCTTTGGCATCATTGGTTATGAGAGAAAAATCATCTTTTACATGGCTGTAAAACCAAGGAAGCTAAAATAAAATAATGAATTTCTGGGTCTGAGCGAGGAAATGGATAGATGCAAATAAAATAATGAAATGTTTCGGGTCCAAGTGAGGATCAAACTCAGGCACTCTGCATGACAAGCAGCTATTCTACCACATAGCCAGGAGATCAGTTTAAACTGCTTCGGAAAAAAAAACGCTGTGTGAATGTCATGTGGTGTCATGAGTCTCCTCAACGGGCAGAAGCATAGAATCGCACCAGTCGTTAAAAGTTGTGAATTAAGCAATCTGTGGGAGTTTTAAAGGCACACCCTTTTTCGAACTGTGCAGACATATCTAATCATCAGCAGCAGCTGAACCATCAAAATAGTAAACAGATGCGTAGGTTCACGTGTTACCCTACGGGCGCTTAGTGAGGAAGCAGCAGTTAATGTAGCAGCAAGAAATAATTGATCATTTATTCCTGCCAGCCTGTCAGCTTCCTTAGAGTTTCTATGTTGATTGATTTGTGGGGTTTAACGTCCCAAAACCACGCTATGATTATGAGAGACGCCGTAGTGGAGGGCTCCGGAAATTTCGACCACCTGGGGTTCTTTAACGTGCGCCCAAATCTGTTTCTATGTTGAATGTCTGATATTGTGACAGCATGAGATCATAGATTTCAGTCTACACATTAGGTTATTATACTGATAAAAATTACCGAATTCACATTTACTAATTCGCAAAAGGAGTAGTATGGCATAGTGGACACTAAACAACTGTGCTTACAATAGGCATTCAAGGATACTTTGAAACAGTCAATGTTACTTGCAGACTCGTTCATTTCCTTACGGCATGATTGAGGCACGCACCTAGAGCCAAAGCAGGTTAAGAGTTCAGAAGGCGATGCGCACAATATCAGATTACGCTATCGCAATCTACTTTTTAAGGCAAGGCTCATGAGTCCTCCAATTTTTTAACTAATAGTAATAATATTGCAGAATAGTTGATAGGTGGGCTAGTTTGTACAGATCCATCATGACAACTTGGTAGCCTAAACTAATGAAACAAAGGACCCAAACGAGTGCTTGTGTAGGCCCTTTGTTTCGTTTGTTTGCACTACGAAGTTGTCATAATGGAAAATAAGTATGGCTAGGCTTGACTATACTCTCAAATTTCGGTCAGTTGTCCATGGTACGCACATTATGTGGTCTTCACAGGAACATGTCACGTGACTAGCTGTTACAGAATTTTGTGATTTTAGTCATGTGACTAGATATATTGTTTTTGGCAGGAACATGCTACACATTAGTTATTACATTATTCATTTTAGTGATGTGACCAGTTATGTGATGTTCGTTCACATGAGTAGTTATAAGATGTTAGGTGATTTTTAGTTACATGACGAGATGTCAAAGAGCAACACGTCAGCATGGTAAAAAAACGCTACCGATTCATAGTCGAGGCTCCTAAGAAGACGCAGGCAAAACATTATAGCACAGCATATGGCTTAGAATTTGCAATTACTTCTCATTGTCAGCTAATTATTCCTCTTCATTCTTTCGACAAATGGTGCCAAATACACAAATTACTGCACCATATACCCAAAATTCACGTCAATTCTCCCGCATTGTGGGCTGCACAGTTGCCGCACCCGACACGGGAGTCCACCACGTGCCCATGCGTGTGCTCGCAATCTGACTGAAGGTTAGCTGGGCATTCAAAGAAAAAAGTGCTGAAAGTCATGACGCGTGTCATGTAACTTCTTTTTCTCGTGCCATCCCTCCGTGCTTAGCTTCCAGCACATAACGGCATGCGACAGGTCCCCAACTCCGCTCGCACCTGACAGATTCTAAACATTTCTGCAGCGGGCGATTCATGAGGCAATAAACTCCCCTAGTGCAGCCATTGCAGCCTTGCATGAGTGTTGCAGAACTTCTCTAAGTGATTTCAGTTACAACATGTTATGTGTAAGCCATTTTGTCACGTGAGTAACGTGATAGTACACGATCTTGTTAACACGACTTTTTATTTGATGCTACGTGATTTTAGTTGCACAACTTGTTACATAGTATTACGTGAATTAAATCACATTACTAGTTACATAATTTTAGTCGCGTGACTAGATGTTACATGGTTTCAGTTACGGGAGACGATGTTACATGATTTTTAGTCAAGTTACCAGTTGTTACGAAATATTGCTTTATTTCAGAACTGTCACTAGTTGCTATGTAGTGATAAGTGATCTTTAGTCACGCAGCAGACAAACCCATCATAGTTATTGCATTCCACACCAAACAAATCGGTTCACTGGTTCTACTAGCGAAACAGAAGATAAAGAAGAGGACGAAGCGAGCGTGTGCCTCTTCAAAAGAGTTATTTCTGTTTGCTGTACCTGGTGCAATGAAAAGCTTAAACAGCGCTGCTGTTTAAAAAGAGAAAAATGAAAAATAAACAGAAATAAGGAAGGCCACCCAGTTTCACTGTTCCTTTGAGCTTGGCACCTCTTACGCAGTGTTGTCTAATTTTTTTTTTGATGACCGACCTCATGGCCTTTTTAGATAATCACAAAAAAATGTAGCCGGTAAGTTTGCAAGTATGTTAATTTTGAATGAACTTCTGGGCGATTCATTTTTATGGCTTTAATTTCCAAAGTGTGCAATGAAAAACACGAACATGTCGGTTACTTTTGCACTTCAAGGCACATATTTTAGTTAAAAATAACGCTGCACTTTGTTTTTTTTTATTTTATTTTTGCAAGCTTAGTGGTGATATTTTAGGTTCCATAGCACCTTCAGGCTTAATTTTAAGCCTCACAGTCTCATGAGCTACAGTTAGATATTTAAGTGTGTACAATGAGGGAACTATTTAGATATTTTAGTAAGAAACCATTCCTATTTTTGTCACTTACATATATTGATTTTTCACACAAGTATTATTTGTTACTTCAAGTTATTGAATGCAAGGACGACATCTTTATGCCATTGTCCGCTTTGGTGGTGTAGCTGTTACGGTGCTCAGCTGCTGATTCGAAGGTCGCGGGTTCGATCTTGGGGGCGGCGGTCGCATTTACCTGGAGGCAAAGTAGTAGAGGCCCGCGTGCTATGCTATATCGATGCGCATTGAAGAACACCACATGGTCGAAATTTCCAAAGTCCTCCACTATGGCATTCCTCATAATCATACAGTGGTTTTGAGACGTTGAAACCAAGATATTATTACATACAGGTATTCAATCTGTGCTAGGCAACTTTCTTAAATTTTCTATTTTCAAAAAAAAGAATGTGCCATATAAATTTGTTAAACATCATAATATCGTTGCATTTACATGTATGGCAGTAATATCTTTCTATAGGTTGTTTATCTCAAACAGCCTTGCTTGTGCTGTTCTTTATAATTACAAATTTCTGCTTACATCCCTTTGTGATTGTGAATATTCTTGCTCCTATTCACCTATATATGTAGTGAACGATGTTTACGCACATTTGTAGAAGTTAGGATATGCATACTGGTTATGGAACCAATGTCTTGAGTGCGCCGTTGATTTGGCTTTATAAAAGTTCATGTTTCTTTCAGATATCAACTATCCTAAAAGTAAACCTGAATGGCAGCTATAAAAGCAACTCGACAAACAGTAGACTGTTCTGTTGGTTTACTTCGACAATAAATGCCCTAATGCCCGATTTTTCATTTTTGTTAGTCTTTACCCTAAAAGGTGACCTGGTTTGTCAAGTTTCATGGAGAGGCACATTCCCAATTTCTTAAAGGGACACTAAAGAGAACTACCTCTTCGTATTAGAAAATTACTCTTTTCCAATTGCATAATGTGCATGCTTGCTGTGAGGAGATGCTTGGCAAGCCCCTTTGAAATTCCCTCACCACATGCCGTGATGTCATAGACCTTGACACCATCTGCTAGGTTCCACGTAGTTCTTGATCAGTAAAAATGAAGTACTTTGTCCTCTCAGATGTTTCAGAAAATATTGTTGAGCCAATGTCACCAAAAATATGAAAAGTACACGAAATTGGTGACTTCTTGCATGAAGAATATGGCACACTATTAAAAAATGAAAGTGTCGCCTTGAACATCTGCTCCATTAATAAATCTGTGATGGTGAACTTGACATTATAGAGTTCTCATTGTACTATTTACTGATCCAGACTGATTCACTGTCTCACTTTTGTGTTACTTGTACGTTTTGTGTCTTTATGTACAGCCTAAAGCTTTTTTTTTTTCTTTCAGGGAATTGCTGTGGACTTTGTCACGAGAAGAGCTGTGGCTTCTAGGAAAAACCTTATGCCAACTTGAAGAGCCTAAAGCGTGTGTCACATCAAAACAGTGCTCATTTGGTACAGATAAATATATAGGACTGGACTCTAGTGTGCGCGTCAAATATTTCTACAGCAATTACAATTGCTGTAAGCAGTTCATAAAAGACTTTTACAACCCCAACTTCGGTGTAAACCCAGAGAGTGAGCCTATGCAGCAGATGCAGAAACATATTTGTGAGCTTGGTTTAGAGACCAAAGAGTTCTGGGCTCTAAAATATTCAAGTCCACTAGCTCGGAAAGTTGTGGCGGCATCCCAGTGTCCATCTCAGAATACCACTTTTTCGCCACACAAGCAGCAACCAAATGTTGTTGACAATGAAAGTACTGCAAGTTATGAATCAGATGACAGTGTGGTCCATGCTTGCAGAGTCCATGCTTGCGCAGATCCTCAAAAACATCAACCGTGTCTGATCGTGTGCCTTTAGTGCCACAAATCTGGTGGCTCCAGAATGAAGAGCACTCTCTGCCATCACCATGCTCAAGTTGACAAAGTTTGTCAAGTCTTTCAAGTGCTCAATGGGAGTACATAAGGTATGTTTATCTATAGTATTATATTATGAGAAACCTGATGACATTTTCTGCTTGCTTCTTTTTCCCACTTCATTTTGTGTGCCCCCATAGTTACCAAAGTACAGACACCACTTCCTACAACTCTGATTACCCCGATGATGAAGAAATAGCTCTGGCTCTACAGGCTTCTGAAATTGCCTTTCACAATGAGCTTCGTTGCCGGTTCAAGAGCACTGAAGACCTCATTCATAGACTCTTTGTGGGCATTTCCGGTGAGTTGCTTGATGCTATCGTGGTCATTGGTGCCTGATTTATGCAAGCTTTGATGGCTTCCCTCAGCTTATGCTTGTGTTATTGCTTTTTCAGGAAAACTGGGTAGTATTCTAGAATGATACTACATTTGGGACTATTAATTAAATGTAACAATGCTTTTAGACTCATTAGGCTTAACTAATTAGAATTTGTGTGTAGCAAAAAAAGAAACACAAGCCCGTAAGATTGCACATGTTTCATTCTTTCAGGGCAATAGTATTTTTGATGCCTTCACACACTAAAATATATTTATTATATTTGTGACTGGCAATTTATGAGGCTGCACGCTGATGAATATTTCATCTTAAGTAGGAGACAAGCTTAACAATTAGAGGGAAAGTGAGCTAACTGAATTTCATGGGTATTACTATAGGATTCAATGCATATTCTATAGGAATTCTTCTCTGTACTTTCACGGGTCAGTTTGGAGCAGTTTCTTCTTGCTCTGTACATGAATTTGAAGCAAGACATCTCTGATGAGTTAAAAGCAGATCTCTTGTTGGGCAAATATTCATGTGATGTATTGGCAAACGACCAAAAGTGTTTTACCCACAAAACTAAAAAACACGCAAGAAACACCTGAATGACCAGTGGAATTTTTGTATGTATCTTATACGTATGAAACAATCATGTGGCAATTTTTTTTTAAATAATGTGACTTACCAACTGCAGAAAAAATTTGCCGGTGAGATGAGAAACACACTGAAGTGTTGTCACAGAACGAGCGCTCAAAAAGTTAAATGCTGGCTATTTATAAATAAAACAGACGAGAAATGTTTCGTCTCCTGATTATATCGTGCATTATAAACGGTACCTCTTTAAGGGCGTTGCACATGAATTTATTCTAGTTCGAATGTGTAATTTGTGTGTTCTGTTGTGTAGCGCGAATGAGGAGTACATTAGTTTGGGCGAGCTGCTTCATATCATCCTGAAAGGGAAGCACAACGACAAAGGGAAAAGAAGCGCTCTTTGTCTCTATGTCTTTCTTTTCCCTGTGTCTTTGTGCTGCCCTGTCAAAATGAGTTTAGTGAACGAAATCTGAGAAAAATAATAAAACATACAAACAAAATGTCAGCTTTTCATTATTTTTATTTTTGTTTTCAGTGGCCGCGAGATGCTATATGCTAATTCGCCCTCGTTTCACGTCCATCTTGGTGGACCAGTTGCTAGGGTGCTCTGCTACTGACCCGAATGCCGTGGGTTTGATTCCAGCCGCGTTGGTCGCATCTAGATGAAGGTGGAAAAGTAAATGCCTGCGTACTGCACAATATCAGTGCATGTAAAATAACGCCAGATGGTAAAATGTTCCGGTGACCTCCACTACAGCATCCCTCATAATCATATAGCTTTTTTTTCATGTGAAACCACACATACTACCTCTACTACTACTACTACTACTACTACTACTACTACTACCCTATTTTGCTTGCATTCGTCTTCTCGTCATTTCTGCATCGTGCCATCGCCAACCCTGACAATGCTTAGCTTGTGTTTGGTGTGTCGTCTCTCACCTCAGTTTCAGCAGAGGAACGTCGTGCATCGCGGTCACGATAGATGATCCATGCCAGCCTCTCCAAAAGTACGTGCACTGACTGATCTATCCTACAGCAACGGGTAATATGGAATAGAGATCGCCCAAACGACCCATCGATGACGTACGTGCACGAGTAAACTGGGGCACGTCATGCGCGTGTGATCTTGCTTACGCATGATGTTCTTGGTGCGCATGCATCATGTGATCCTCTAGCCCCGATACCGAAGAAAGCAGGGAAGCAATTAGGGTCGCGATGGCTACCACTGAATCAACATGAGCATTCCATGAGTGGCCATTCATGTTCTCCACCTACCCGCGACTGCACAGAAAAATCAGCTGTTCCTTTCCCACCGCAACACCCAGGTTTTCAGGGCAGTTCTTCAGTTCCTTCAGGACACTGTACAGCTGTCTGTAGAAGACGATCGCCACGTCCTCGGCCATAGACGCCACTTTAATTTCCTTATTTCATCTTTAATTCTTTCTCCTCATTCCCCTGCAGACGCTGAGATGTTCTTCCACTTACGGCTGCAGAAATAGTGTCTTTTGCACTCCTCATGCTTCTCCTCCAATCGCTCACATATGGTGTCCAGCGAGCGCTATTTCACCGCAGTTAGTGGTTGTTTTGCGGAAGTTGCTATAACTAGAGAACTTCGTTGAATCTCATAGTTTTTGGAAATATTAGTGTTGCCCTTTTTACATGAATGGTTTCAAACTGTGTTCAAAAACAAAGTTTAGGCTTAACTAGCGCTCATATAGGCGCTGATTTAGAAAATAGGTGTTTATAGGCACTATAACAGCCCTTCTTAAGAAGAGATGCAGGTCGAAAAACGCGAATTTTTTTTTTCAAAATTACCGATTTTTATGTTCACTGTTTTGATAAGATTAGTACCTCTACTGTTATGAAAAAGATAATACAGGTCGACACTTGACTGGAAATGCTTTAAAATTGCATCTAAAGAGCACAAGATGCTTAAAAGGTCGAAAATGTGCAGTCTTCGAGCACCTTGCCACCGATAATGCGCCGCCGCTCGCCATTGTTGATCGCATGAGTCGAAGAGTCGAGCCTCACTCTTCAAATAACAACAGTTTCTCTCGCTGATGCAGCACAAGAAATAATAAAAAGAAGCACTCTTCTGCGCGATTTTCGAACGCCATCACTGGCTTATCACATGGTAAGAATCGGGGACCGCCATTGGCCGCTGCGCGCCGGTATGTGCTGTGAAACCTATTTGCGGGGTCCATGTCTTGTCGAGCAGCACAGCTGAACAATGCTTTTCTCGTGTAGTTATCTTTGTTATGAATGAAAAAAGGCATTGCTCAAGTCAAAGCCGTTGTGCGGCGCGCTCTGTAGGAATAGGCTACGAGCGGTTGGTCCGATTTGCGGCAGTTGTTGGCTTGCAAAAGCCAATGCATCAAAAGTAATTCACACCCGTCAGCCGGAAAATTCGTGATGCGGCAATGGATGAGGTCAGCGCCAATCTTGAGAGGTCGAAAGAGCTCACAGTGAGAGAACTTAGCAGGGACCACATTGCCATTATGTACGACGGTATGTGGCACAAACATGGCTGCAAAATGGCACGACACTGGACTTAGTTTGGATTTCGCAGTCCTGTTGAACTTCTTCCTAGCTTGCACTTGGCACATGGCTCTGCCAGATGGAGCGGAAGTTTGGCAAGTGTTTCATGGCCCTGTCTGTGAGCAAAATGTCTTTTAGGAGTTGGCTCGAAAAAGCCGAGGGAGACTAACTCATGGTGCTGGCGTATTTTAGTCGCAGTGGCCACTACAAGAATGACTGTTCTTTTTGGTGTGCAAATTTCATCTGATTTATTAATATCTTTCATAAATAAAAACTCAATTTTAACTTTAAAACTCGTTTTTCTTAAAACACAAATTTTGCCATTTTTTCCAATGTGCCCCTCCTTTTTTGGGGCACTTTTAGTGCTCGGATCTGCATGAAATTTTGCACAAATTTTTTCCAAAGTACGACAAATGCAATTATCTTGTTTAAATCTTGATATTTTATTGTATAATAAAACAATTGTATGTATAGCTTTACTAGGGTAGGTGAAACATA
Organism: Rhipicephalus annulatus; assembly: GCA_013436015.1. Classification (NCBI taxonomy): domain Eukaryota; kingdom Metazoa; phylum Arthropoda; class Arachnida; order Ixodida; family Ixodidae; genus Rhipicephalus; species Rhipicephalus annulatus. The sequence continues at coordinate 157,525 of WOVY01009881.1, forward strand.
GACTTTTTATGTATATTATTTTTCACGGGTATTACAAATTTTGTATGTGCTTCCTAATTAGTTATTTGCACTCTACACTTTATTTGAAGCATTATGAACTATGAATGGTAAAAAACTACAGAAGTTTGGGGATGAAAAGGAGGGGGGGGGCAAAAGGGTTAAGGTTTTCACTTTGTCATGTTACAGAGCTAAATGTGTGTAACTTTCAAAAAAACTATTTATATATTTGAAACCAGCATAAAAAGTTCCATAAACAGCTCAAGTTTCATTACCTTAGGGTGAATATAAAAAAAAAGTGTCTTCGAGTAGCATCGCCCCTTAACCTCTAATTCATGCTCATATATCAAAATCCCTCAAGAGGAAGGTATATAACAGCTGTATATTGCCGGTACTTAGCTACAGAGCAGAAACCTGGAGACTTACAAAGAGGGTTCAGCTTAAATTGAGGACGACGCAGCGAGCAATGGAAAGAAAAATGGTAGGTGTAACCTTAAGAGACAAGAAGAGAGCGGAGTGGATTAGGAGACAAATGGGGGTTAAGGATATCATAGTTGAAATAAAGAGGAAATGGACATGGGCCGGGCATGTAGCGCGTAGACAGGATAACCGCTGGTCATTAAGGGTAACTAACTGGATTCCCAGAGAAGGGAAGCGGGTTAGGGGGAGACAGAAGGTTAGGTGGGCAGATGAGATTAAGAAGTTTGCGGGTATAAATTGGCAGCAGCAAGCACAGGACCGGGTGAACTGGCGGAACATGGGAAAGGCCTTTGTCCTGCAGTGGACGTAGTCAGGCTGATGATGATGATGAGGATATCAAAATGGCACGATAGGAACCCAAGGTACAAGACAGACATTTGCCTTAATCCAGTCTCTAATCGTAAGACGTTACAGCCCTGGCATTTCATAGATGTGGCATATTGGTGTGTAGCATGAAACGTGCAGACATCCGAATTTTTCTGTGCAGTTTGGAAACTCATAGCCATTTCTTGCTCCTGAACATAGATTCTGGAATGCATTAAAGAATGAATGCCACATTCAGCATAGCATAAACTTAAACGTATAAGCGTGAAGCCTTGTATAACTGTACCAATACATGGCCTATTTGAAAATGATGTCATCGTCTATATCTGTTAAGTTAATGTTAGTAATGCCGACACATCTCAATAGGTAAATAATAAAAATTAACCTTGCACCCTTGGTGCAAGGACTGCGAACCGATTAGGCATAAATATTGAAAATACTATTGACAGTGTAAATGAACTCATCTGCAGTTTGTATCAATCGCAATATCAAAAGAAGACCTGTAATGCCTTCCCAAAGTTAAAATAATGAACTAACTAGTGGCCACTGTTGCCCAGTCAATTTGTCGCGAAAATTCTTGGAATCTCTAAAGTATAAGCGTGCCACCGCTTTCATCGCTACAAGCGCACTTGAAGCTAAAGAACTGGCAAGGAGGCAATATGCCATACAAAAGTTTAATCACCATGCATCATGGTCTTGATGTATTCCTCTTCTTCGTTGAACATATTGGCCAGTACTTCACATGCTGGCTGCAGTACCTGCGGCCTACGAGACTATCTGCCAGTGTGCAATTTATAAATTCAACATGTCTCGACCACTTGCTGCATAGTTGGGGACAACATTATGAATGAAAGAGCAAGGAATTTTTTCTTGCTCGTTGCTCGTAGCCATGATTACAGATTGACGTTTTTAAGCTATGTTCACAAAGTGTTGCACGACCGCTTTCTTGGAAAAAAAGCTAATACCACTGTCACACGACCACAACAGAACACCATTTCAGTATTTCATCTTTTTGTCAAGGGAAATGTAGTAATTAAACCATGGAAGTTAAATGGGGCTTTTGAAAAAGGGAGTTCTTTAATGACCATTTGGGCTTAAAGGAGCGCTCTCATTCCCACATAGCTACTGCTACGAAGAAAACCGCACTAACAAAATCGTCTTTGTAATTGTTGTGTCATGTCTGGCTCATGGTCACGGCGCTGACGAAGAACAAGAAGCGCTGAACTGAAGCTTGCCGTTGCTGCCAGCGGGAAAACCAGAACGCCACCACATGAGTGGGCGCAGAGCGCGAAATGAACGTTCGCCTTGTCCCACTGCTCATCACGAACTCTTTTATTTACACATATATACACATGATACATATCACTGCTGCACGAGGCGCCACATAAAGAGTCAAAACCGAAACTAAGAACACGTACACTCTCCAAGCAGCCACCGGCCAGTGTTGCGCAGTATTGTTGGCTTAAACACGTGCGAGACAGATGCACATGCACGATGTACTTTCCCGCCATAATTTTGCTAGCATGCACATGATGTGAAAAAGTCTATTCTTGTAAAGCTCCATTAGGGATTTGAATGCTGAACAGAGGTAATGGGGTTTGGTAGTTACGATGTGACGGGTATAAGATAGCAGTGCAACCTTCATGTTCCAGGTAGCCCAGTCTGAATGCCAGATGAATTCACAACCAACTGCATGGATTGTAATACAAACTTTACACTGCTGTGCCGCAGGCATCACTGCCGAAGGTGTGGTAAGGTAGGTGGGTCAAAATGTGCATGGAAAGAGGAGTGCACTTTTATACATCTTTGCTGCTTGGTGGAGCAACTGAGAGTGTTCTGTGCATTTTCTGTGCAGATTTTCTGTTCCCAGTGCAGCGCCCATTCAATAACACTGCCTCGCTATGGTTACTACAAGCCGGTGCGCGTCTGAAATTCATGCTTCATCTGCCGTGTGACATCTGTAGTGGAAGAAATAGTTCATGGCTGTTGACCAACATTTTTTTTTTCTATGGAGAAGACAAGAGTTGGTGGCAAGCTCTTGTAGCAAAAGGGCCCATAGATGCCTGTGATTGAGAACCTGCCAAGTACTGCTGCTTCTGCCATTGGCCATGATTGAGTTGAAGTGTCAAAAACATATGTTTATACTGCCGCCGTGGACACTTTATAGTCTTATAACTGTGTACTAACGCTAGTGCCGATAAAACTGACATTCTGTGCACTTCAACAGCAGCGTGTGTGTTTATATGTGTGTGTGTGTGTATGCTATTACCACTTTTTTTTTCATTATTCCAGCCAAAAATTACTATTTTTTAGAAAAACTAGTGCCAAAGCTTTACATAGCATTTTTTTAAAGAAAACAAGTTTTATTGTCTCCCATAAATTTGAAATCACACCTGTAGTTCAAGCTTGAATTACAGGTCTAAGAACTGAACACATTTTGTAAAACTGTAGTTAAATGAAATTTGTTATGCAACCAAAGTGGCCTTCCCAGCTAAAAATGACAATTTTCTAGCAAAAGTTGTGCTAAAGCTTTACATTGCATCTCATAAAAAAAAACTTTTTATTTGAACTCACACCTAGCATTCAAGCTTGCATCGCATGTCTCAAAAGTGAACACATTTTTAAAACAAAATATAGTTACACAAAATCTGTTATGCAAACAAAGTGGCCTTTGTCTTCTGTGTGCTTACAGCAACATCAAATTTTGTACACCTCTTGATTCTCGAACCGTATGCCTGAAAAAGAAATTATATAGAATGTACTTCAGCAGAACCAAATACCAGTGTTAAAATTCACTGCTAAAATGCTCAATACTGTATGGAAGAACTAGGAATCACCAATGTTTCACTTCATAAATAGCTTCAGAATGTTACTACCAAACAGTACAGTAGGAAGTCTAAGTCTTGATGAACTAGAAGCTTTGGTGTTTCCAACCTACATGGCACTAATGGCTTTCTGAATGGAGTGCTACTACCATACCGTAACTACAGTTGACAAAGTAAGTCTGTGAAATAAAATAAAGAGAATGTTGCCACCTATATGGTGCTGATTTCTCTCTAAGTTTACCACGAATGCCCGTATCAAGGGGGTGAAGCATTTAACCTAGCTGACATCACCTGTCAGCACGATTTCGGTGAAGTTGCGATGGCACTCACAGTGGCACTACCTGTGAGGCCTGGCACCAAGATAAAGCCTCCACCCAGCTGTATTTTGCTACACATAGTTTTATCAGGTGGTACAACTAGGAACAGTGACCACTGGAATTTGAGCTTGGCTACGTTTAATGCTATCTAGTGAGGAGAGTCTAGCTGTGCTATTAAAAAATTAGAAGGCGTTAAATGGGATGTAATAGGGCTCAGCGAAATTTGGAGGACACATGAAGCTTGCACAGTGCTGAAAAACCAACACGTCCTATGCTAACCATGGATTAGTTCACGGAAGAAAACTAGGGCTGGGGTTACTTATCCACAAGAAGATCGCTGGCAACACGGAGGAATACTATAGCATCACCGAGATTGTGCCAAGTATCATAATTAATTAAGTTTAGCAAAAACGTACAGGACAAGTGCGGGTACAGGCCTGTGCACTTACATCGAGTCATGATAATCATTTAGCTGAATACTTCTATGAAGACGTAGAGTCAGCAATTAATAAAGGCACAGTATGCTATATTGATGGGCGACTTCAATGCCAAAGTAGGCAAGAAACAAGCGAAAGACCATGCGCAGAGGGAAGTTATTAGTTGGGTTCGCAGAACATAATAACTTACTGATCTTGAATACCTTCTACAGAAAACGGGCTAACCGTTAATTGACTTGGCAAAGCCCAAATAGCGAAACTAAAAATGAAATAAACTTTATTCTGTGTGCACACCGGGAGATTGTACAGGATGTAAAAATAGTTGGCAGGATCCTATGTAGTGACCATAGAATAGTAAGATCTCCAATTCACCTACACCTAAAAAAGCGACAGCAGAAAGTGATACGCTAGAAGCAAATGAATGAGGTAGCATTGAGAGGTAAAGAACGGTTTCTCTTCAGAATATATTCGTGGCTCTAAACGAGGTAAACGACATTTGCATTAACAGAATGACCAATAATCTGACTAGTATCATCAAGAGTGTGCAGTGAAGTCGAAGGTACAGTCATTAGACAGGACAATGGCAAACTATCTTAGGAGATGAAAAATCTCATTAAGAGATGAGAAACCATGCAAGCCTCAAATGCAACAGACAAAATAGAGCTGGTGGAGCTTTCAAAGTTATAAGGTAGCCGACATAAGAAGGTATACCGAGGAGAGCATGCTGTAAAAAGCGGAAGAAGGCTAAAAGCTGTGAAGGCAAACTTGTGCTTAGGCAAAAATCGGATGTAAGGGGACATAACACCTTTTAAGAGTAAGTTTGCTTGAAGGTCCGCATTGGCGATTATTGACTATGTTAAAGTAATGGCGCTACGTCCCTAGGCAATAATCAATTCGCTTAAATTGCAGATATTTTTTTTTTCCATGTTAAAGTATTGGTAGCCTGGCATGACGATAAAGTCTACATCTACGAGCGAAGCTTCCAGCTGTATATTGCTATACATAGTTATATCGTACAAGTAGGAACAGTGACCTATTATGTGCGTAAGTGCACATTGTCACAAATCCTTTGGTATATGAACACCTTTTCAAAGTCACTTTGCTTGAAGGCCTACATTGGAGATTGTTGACTATGTTAGGCAATAATCAAATCACCTAAATTATGGAGATTTTTTACCAAGTTAAAGTAATGGTGACTGCATAGTTTGCCAATAAAAAAAAACATGCATCCAAAAAGAAGATGAGGAAGTCAACATGAGTGGTACTTCTAACTGAACTTGTTTCATGACACCAAGAATCTACATGGAAAACTTAATGCATGTTCCTAAAGTTATAAACCTAGCTAACAGCGCAACCGACGCTGAAGAATTTAATTTCGGAGAAGTAAAATTGTAATGTCTGTTCGCTAATGCTCAATTTGCCCAGCTTCTGACGCTTCCAAAGATCCACGAGCAGTTTGCTTATTGCTCCTACCCGGGATCTTCACGTTATCCAACAGCAATTCACATTTGCAAGCTTTGGACTGCACAAGAAAATGTGTGAATTTGTTTTCTTTGTTTAAATTTCGCTCATGTTCTCTGGTGCCCAGTTTGTACACAATAAAGACTTGCCACATGTCGAAGTATACTGTCACCTTTTAGGAAATCTTTTTAGATTGTGATCCTAAACTGATTGTTTTCTGTTTGCCTTAAATATGGCTGTTTAAAAACACACTTCAGGTATGTTGAGCAAGAAAACTGCAACTGATCACAATTTATTTCAGGAATTACCCAATATATAAGCCCATCACGTGAAGAGCGACAAGTACCGATTTTTTTTACACAAAACAAAGATTGCTTGACAGCAATGTAGCTCTACAATAAAGCTGTGCGATGAACTAGAATCGCTCGGTATACATTGGTGCTATGTATAGACCTCCGAACACCCCAGTGAATGCACTTGATAACTTAAGAAGCTTTATGGATTCCCACCTGAAGCATGATGATAATATCATCCTTATAGAAGACTTTAATCTCCTTGGAATTAATTAGTCAACGCTGACTTCAGAGGGAAGCGAAGTTATTAAAGGTGATCAGCTGCTAGAGCTCACTTTCTGCTACGATCGAATATGCTAAAGTAGTGTGGGATCCCTATACCCAAACTAACTGTTTGAAACTAGACAAAATACAGCGACTTACATCTAGGTTTATATTTAATAAATACCGTCGTTTCCATTCACCTACCGAATTATGCAAACTTGCAGAGCTCTTACCTCTACAAAAACGCACCTAAAATGAAAGGCTGAAATTCCTTTTCATAATAGTTCATAATCACGTTAAAATAAGCTACGGCAGGTACTTTGAAATCAAAACACAAGAAACGTCAAGACACAGACACAGTATGTACATACCACCCCCCAAAGTTCATAATGACTATTTCAGGTACAGCTTCTTCCCCAGGGCGATTCAGCAGTAGAATTCGTTACCAGATTCGGTTGTGAAAATCAAATGGCTTAATGACTTCTTAGATGCAATAAAACATATAGTGCACTCTGATACCATGCGCTAAGATTGTGAATATGTGTGAATTACGTGTTTTGTAACTAGGCTATATTTATTATGTGTTTTACTATGCGCAAAATATGATGTGTATTTTGGCAGTGATGCTCTCTTTCCTTATTTTTCACTAACTTCTCTGTTTAAACTACATGCTTACCCATTATGATATATTTGTTGTATGTGCTCTGAAATGAAGTGTTCCAGTAGTGAAGGTTCTTTTTCTTATGTTTCTCTTATGCACATTTCTGTTTTATATGAGCCAACTCCACTCCTGTAATAGCCCGCAAAGAGCTGACAGTATTGATAAATGAAATAAATGAAATGAAAGGGACACTAAAGTCAAATAACGATTTACATCAGAGTGAAAGCTTAAAGTATGACAATGTCTAAAACGACAATATTATCAAGAGCAGCATCCTACTTACCGAAAAATTAAGGTAAATGCACAAGAATGCATGCGCCACAGTAGGACATTCTCAAAATGATACCGATGATGTCAGACGAAGAACCGCCTACAATTAATCACTAGTAGTTGAACTAGCTGCACTAAATAAAGAGCCTTCCGTGCATCAGGAGACATAATAAAAGGATGCTTGAATGGAAACACTGGAAATATTTAGGGCAGGGGTATTTCAACACTTACTCAATTTAGACACAAAAAAATCTAGCAGTCCCGATGGCATACCAACTGTATTTCTCCAGGGATTTGCGGAATGGATGTCTCATTATCTAACTATCATGTGTCAAAAATCTTATGCAACGCACTCACTGCCACAAGAGTGGCACACCGCTTTTGCAATTCCTGTATTTAAAGGAAGCAACTAAAAAGAGGCAATAATTCAGGGTTCACACAGGTTTCCAAGGTGAAAATTCAGAGGTATTTAAGAACTTTCCACGCCCTGTCACAAAATTTCTAGAACTCAAAGTGGCATGCAAAGTTAAAATTTTCGCCTATAAAATTATCAAAAGTGACTCATCTTATTGCACTTACAATAAATAAATAGATATCGTAATTATAACAAAAACATCTAGTCTTCATAACTCCTCAAGATCACAACGCACTACTAAAGCTCACAAAAGCGGTCGAAGTTTTTTCAGCATAGGCTTGAAGTCCCTCAAGTACATTCAAAACGACCTGTGCAATGTTATTCCACTAATGTAAAGATAAATAAACGTATGTCTTAATGATATAACAATGAGTAGCCTGAATCACTTTGCAAGTCCTAAACAGTAAAAGAAAACACTCGCAACACAGTGTGCTCTTCATACAGCGGTTCAGATTTCTGTACTGTATGCTCTGTAAAGTTTACCAAACATATTCAAAACTTTCAGCTTAATGTTACTTGACTTATACAAAGATAAACAAATGTATAGGAGGCAAGAACTTGACGTCATGTGCGTGAAGCGGTAGCGGCGGGGTCGCAATTTTGGTGGGCCATGCACCAGCTGCACGCGGAAGAAGCATGCAGCCCGTGCTAGAGCGTTTTTTTTTTCCAGTCTCGAAGGAAAATATAAGACACTATCAGGAAACACAAAGCATTGTGCTGGAGAGGTTAGAAAGCTATGCGAGCACAAATTTCACTTTAGCAGCAGGTCTGTACGACTGTTTCAGAACAGACAGCAGTGGCGACATAGGAGGAAGAAAGCATGTGTATTGCCGGTTGACTAGTTCGATCACTTCATTTAAAGCCCTTCTTCAGCGTGGGCTGGACCCGATTTCTTTCTCGCGTGCTCATGTAGCTTAAACTGAGCATTTCAGCGATTACAGTTCGTAGATGTGGTGCTGCGCACCTACACAGGATAACCGTAGCTGCATAACTTAAAGGACAATTCGATATCACCACTGTGCACACAGTGTGTTGAATGCACATCATGTTTTTGTATGGTTTCTAACACATTCATTACTGCTGCACACAATGACCAGTCTAAGTTGGTGGAACACCATGCAGTAGCCCCAACCTGCACTAAAACAGCGGCAGCTGCCTCGATAATGCCTTGGTGGCGAGTGGCGCACTGCAGAGGAGTCAGTCATGCCCACCTGTGAAATTATGCCCTCTCAGTGCAATTGTAATGGCGGACAGAAACCTGTTTTCCCAACAACTCAGAAGCCATGCTCCAAGCGCAGCTGTTTTCAAGAACAAAAAATTTAAGAGCGTTGGGTTGTGCACAAGTAACAACAGTGACAGTTGTTACTTCACACTCATTGTGTGAATAGCTGTGCATTCTTTTCAAGCATCTTTGTTTGTATTTAACTTTTTCGTTACCGTGCTTATTCAAAACGATCACCAGTGATGAATGGTTCGGTTCGTCTATTTTGGCATGTTAAATTTGTTTCTCGTGGACCCAGCACTTTCTAGTAGTTAGTCCAGCCACTCAACTTTCAGAATCAATTTGAATTTGCCCGTTTTGGGCAACATAGTGGTTTATTAAAGATATTTGCACAAACCAAGGTGCGTGTGTTGTTGGAAAATGCACTGTGCTGGCGAACTTGACAAATGTGCATACCCCTCGATATTACGCTAGAGTAGCATTAAAAGTCCATAATCAAAAGAGCCTTTGCAAGCAAAATATCGAATCGAATAGTCAGCTTCGCAATTTGACAATGTTGAGTAGTAATTATTGCCGGTAATTTATGCCAGCTATTCGATATAAAGCTGTTGCTGGGAATCTGGCAAAATTAATCCTAAAAGAATGTTTCCAAAGGTCCGTCACATGTTTAAAGTATTGTGGTAGCCTTTTCAGCCAGTTTCTAGCAGTTTCAGTTTCACTTGTATCGTTATGTCAGACACAGAGTCGCATCTAGTGTCACTAGTCGATCCTCTCGATCATTTAATGTCACTAGTCATTGTCATGTGCGCATGGGTACGCACCGGCACTTCAATACACACGCACCACACGAAACTGCCTTGCAACCCCACCTGAACTGAGTGAGGACGAGCTTAGAGTCCGAGGGTGACAGAACCCCAGCTTCAAGTTTTGTGGTGATGATGTTTTAAGCCAGCCTGAGACATCCGCAGCCGTTCATGGGTTTGTTTTGTTTACAGATCAAGTTGTGTTCTCCATCGCAAGTGTGTAGCTACCTTTGTGACCATCTTACAGCCATTGTGGTTACGTGCGACACTACGCTGGGGCTCGGTGTGCGGTGCTGGCTGCAGAGCTTCTCCTCACGACAAGGAGGCCACCGGAGCACATCTTGGCCCTGACTATAGAGCAGCGCGAAACGTTTTGGAACTTCACACTGTATTCTTTATTTAATACGATGAGCAACCTTCTAAGAAATATGCTCGCATGCATATATAGGAACGCCAACCTATGCTGAGTGAAGTAGCTCATGGAAAGAGTTTATGCTAGACAAAATAACGAAGCTCATCGGACATCTGGTTTATAGAGGCATTATTTTCATCACGGATATACATCTATAATTGAACACCTGGAAGCTTTTATAGCAAAAATTTTTTTTAATGTGTACGAGTTTGCTTGTGTGTCAAGAAAAACCAAGCAATGCTTCGCAGCGTAGCACGAGCTACGAAGCAGCACCTCGGTTCCAATTTTCTTTGTTTATGTGAATAGAAACATTTCCTACAAAATTTATCATTGTTTATCGTAGTCCTGGGACATTTATCTTCAAAATGTATATTTTGAATGTATATTCTGAACTTTTCACCAGCTGGCCACCAAAAATTACATACTTTTCACAATTTTCTTCATTCTAAAATATATTCGGTGTTCTGCAAGATATACTTTTTCGAAAAAGCATTACACCATGTAAAATTTGGTTTCCTGCAATGCGTCCTAGAGTGCTTTTCATACTGACAAAAACAATATTCTCGAGACATACGAAAAATAGCCATTTTCGCGCATATGTCGAGCGGTGACAGTTGTTCTTTAGCATTCATCCTGTGCGTGTTATTTTCGTACGTCCTTCGTGTTTAAGCGAAGCACTGTGCATAGCGAGTAGCTTGCTGTTATTTGTGTAACATTGTTGCTATTACTTTCACTGCTTCGCCCTCACCACAAAACTTGCTGTTTTTTTTTTCCCACGTGCAGTTCTGCAAAACAAAACCACGTGTGCCCCTACCACATTACTGCTCTTCAAATGGCGAGTTTGACAGGTTAACTAGCCGATCCACCCATGTTTAGGAGGCCACAATGTTGATATGAGAGTGCACTGCTCAGAGAATTCAAGGATTTTCAAGGACGACAAAAACTTTCAAGGGCCTTGAAAACGGATTTTGCTAATTCAAGGGTTTCCACAGATTTGAAGGATTTGTACACACCCTGCTTACTTTAGTCACTTGCAAAGCATTCAAGCATATAATAAGAGAACATATACTCAGCTTTCTAGATCAGAACACTTTGCTGTACACTTGCCAACATGATTTCCCGACCGGGCTATCAACCGTTATGCAGTTAATAGAAATAATTCATGATTTTCGCGCTTCTGTAGATATAAGACAACAGGTTGATGTGGTTTGCATGGATTTCACAAAAGCATTCAATAAAGTACCCATAGCCATCTAATCTTCAAAATATGTGATGCTTTAAATGAGCCAGTAATAAAATAGAACGATGCATATTTTACAAACCATACACAGTTAGGAAAACTGGATAGTCATTTATCAGATCCTTTAGCTGTGCTTTCAAGAGTGACCCAAAGCTCAGTACTGGGAACACTACTGTTTCTACACTATATCAATGATATCAGTAGCACAGCAGAAGAGGGTGTTCAGCTGAAACTTTTTGCAGATGACTGCTTAATTTACGCCACAACTACCAAGCTAGAGACCAACTCAAAATTTATAATATTTTGCAAAATTTAGATGATTGGTGTAGAAAATGGAGAATGGCAATGAATTATTCCAAATCTTCCTATATACACATCATCAAAAAGAAAACTATTCATTATTATTCGCACAGCATTGGTGGACACTTGTTGGTATATGCGCACCAGTTAAAATACTCGGGGTTACAATTACACGAAACAGACGACAAAAACAGACGACAGTGTGAGCGCTCACACATTCGTCTGTTTTTTCCCCTTCTTGACTGTATAGTACCTTTCCTTCACACTCAAACTGAGTTTCGCTAAATCCATATCATTTTACCCCTTCGTCCTTTGTCCCCCCCCCCCCGCTATTCTGAGCACCTTGCATTGCCATACGAGGCCCGTGTTTTCACACTGCCATCGATCTTTCGAGGACCGTTCCGCCGTCTCCCCTGTTTTTGATCGCTGGTACTGTCGTTGGTGTCGCCGTCATAGAGTAACCACACCATTTGCCAACATCATCGGCCATCGACTGTATCTGATAGTCTGCGTCTAGTGCATGCGCGTACGCTACCCCACCGATTCCGATAATTCGCGATTCGTTTTGTGTTTAGGACCTGTTCTCGCTCACTTCGCACTCTGCTCAGCATGCCCCCCGCACGTGTGCGGAAGCACGAGAACGGCTGTTAATTTGCGCCAAACGAATAACGAAATATCGAAGTCGGTGAGGCCTCGCAAACCTGCCGGTGCAACAAACCACTTTTTGACCACGGCCACCGAACACCACCGCGCACGTCGATCCAGGAGACTGTGCTTTGACCTTTGCACGTGTAGGAATTCTTTCAAGATTTATTACGCGCGAGGGGCGCGTTTCGCGGACCTTTCAAGCAAGCTACCTGACCTGCCTTCTTCCCGCGTGTTTTGGTTTTCAAGGTCGCACTCCCGCCGTATCCTCCCCTCTCTTCCCTCTATCGCAACTCCTTGCCCTTCTCTCGCAAATCGGCTCTCCTCTCTTGACCACAACCCCTTCACCCGTCTCCACCACTGCGCAATGCCAGGCACGCTGGCTCAAATTCAGAAGTTTCGTTTTCAGACTAGAAACGGGCCGAGAGCTGTTCTACGCATTCTGGCATGTGTGTCGCTTGTGCACGCTTTGCTCGCTCTTGGTGTTTGTGTGTGGTCAAAATGGCAGACGGGAGGACTTGCACGTTTTTTCCTGCCGCTCAACAAAACGAAGCAAGTGTGACCGCTTGGCTTGGGCGTAATCCGCGCATTAGGTGCCGCGTTGCAGAGCGCTTGCTCATAGCTGTTGACCACCTGGCAGACAACTTGCCGCTTTGGGCGTCCCAGTATTCAGCTGTTGAGATGGTCAATATTTCGTGGGCGACGGTGACGGCTACATGCACGCGAGACTGTTTTCGTGAGGCCGACTTCGTCGGCGTCGGGCCCGATGCCGAGCCTAACGCTTCTTAACTGGACCAATTTGGCGGCGATTTGTGGCAGAGCGCCGTCGACTCTGACATGAGAGAGCAAGTGGGACATCTGTTGCAATGGTTTAATTACGGCCGATGATGATGCCGACACCGCGAAACCGTGCACAGATTAAGGCATTGTGAATTAAGTACGCGGCAAGAGTGATTTGCAGGAATTGGATGGAGAGAACGACGAAACTTTGGAGTCAGTGCCTCATGCAGCTTATGCCACGGGCCTCGGCGGATGAGCACACTGCCGTTTGAAATAAACTCGAAACCACCCTTATCGCTTCTGCCCTTCTAAACACGTACATCACGGACTTTTTTGGGCAAAAAAAGGTTTGTGTTTTCACTCACAACTTTTTTAAAAGCTGTGTTTCATTTACTACGAACTTCAGGATACAGCAAACAAATGCCGCGTCAGGCTCAGGTTCGTTATAAGCGGGCTCGACTAACATGTCATTGTCTTGTCCTCTCTGTTATATAGCCCTCCATGAAGGTTGAGAGTATAAAAATAAAAACTGACATGTTAAGCATACAAATTGGCATATATTCTAACAGGTTCTACTTGTGGTAGTTGGATGAACTTGTCAGTGACAGCAGGTCCAGTAAGTTTATACCCTCACTACAACCACCCTCTTTAAACCTGCACTTCCCCAGCATAGCAGGGAGGCATTGTTCTCGAGGGCTTGATCTAACTACGCACTCAATACAGAGTGGAAGCAATTTGTTGCAGTGCAATCAAACAGAAATGCAAAACAATTTCAAAGCACGGTATTCCTTCAAACCTCTGTGATCCTTAGGTCATCTGGTGCTCAGGAGCTAGTCAGCCACGCGAAGTGGTTGAATTCTGAGAATAAGTGCTAATAGATACAGTAGCTCATGCTTGATACCACAGTCAATCACAGAAAGAGCCCAACTTTGCAAACACTGTAAGGATTGGCAGGGAGGCTTAATTATCGATAATTGAATTTGATGCCTACAGCAAGCAAATACCTCTCTATCAGGTCTACACATATAGGTTCACCCAAGTCAGCCAATTGTCCTTGTTCATACAGCCTTCTCATTTTATCAATGCCACCAATGAACTCTCCATTGACAAACAATAGTGGGTAATTGAAAGCTCCCTTCTTTGCCAAATGCTCAAGAAGCTCTGAAACAAAAGAAATATGTGCAAGCGAATGAGAAAAAAAAACAGCATAACCACCAAAATCTATAAATTAAGGTTGAAAATGACACTCATGCACATCAATTAAGAGTTAAATAATGCACATCATACTTTGATTCACAGAGCCCTTGGTTTAAGTCACATTGCGGAATATTTACTTGAACACGTACATCAAAGCCTATATCACAGCTAAGTGACAAGATTCGTAGCAACATGACATGGTTACGTTTAGCAATTGAATGTACCAGCTGTCTTGATCATTCTATGAGCAGCATACACTTACAAAATTAACCAAAATATTGTTTTATGACATGAGAGGCTGTACACTGTAATTTCACTGGTAGCAATATGAAAGAAATAACAAGTAGGTTTTTTTAGGGCAAATTTTTAAAGCTTTCATGTAGTAACAAATGTGGTACATTGTGCATATATATTGTGCATGAAAGAAAACAACTAGAGAGATAAACTTTGGCATAAATTAAGAGGGAGACGAGTCTTGGAGCTGTAAAATCATGGAAAAAATAAATTTTCTGAAAATATTATTTTTGTGACATACAGGCATTGCTGCAAGAGCTGACCAAGTGCCTTGAATTTCTTATATTTTGATTCAAACAACAATTTAGAACACCAAGGCAAGCTATACTTCAATTGAGAAAAAAAAACAAAACATGGTTTCTTTTAATGCCATGCTGCTTCTTTATGATGAATGCTGCAACAACAGGCATGCAGACTATGGCCCCTCTAACTAATATAACATACCTATTGTGTGTAGAAAGTGTGAGCCTTCTGTTTTAAATATTTCATATGAAAGGATGGAAATGTGATCTACAGCTTGTGCTACATTATTTTTGTCCTATGTCTGAATCTCCCCTCCCAAATGAATGAACACGCACGCACACACACACACACACACCACACACATACACCACACACACACACAGTGAAATCCTGAGCACGTCTTTCACCTCTTCTCACCATTTTTTCAAGCTGTTCTGTGCTACAGAAACCTGCAGCAGTGATTCCTAGGAACACAAGCTCGAAGAGTCCTTAAATATGAGCACGGCTTCTTAGTACTTCTACAGTGTGGTGCCTTGAGGTTGCATTTTGAGTTGTCACATATTGTTGGAACATTTGAAGGACGTCTTTCCCCCATTTTCATCCCACATGTAATTTCACATGAGGATATACTAAAACAGTAAATGCATGCATGTTTGATAAAGCATTTCATTAGAAGCACCGGTGTGCATTTTTCTTAGAGGCTTTTCTGCCACCATTTTAAATTCGGTCCACGACAGAGCAAGGCCCTCTTTCTACAATATTGTACAATTATCTTTTACCGTAAGGGGGGCATTTGCTCAGGACTTTACGGTGTGTGTGTGTGTGTGTGTGTGTGTGTGTGTGTGTGTGTGTGTGTGTGTGTGTGTGTGTGTGGCTGCGTGCGTGCATGCCTGCGCGTGCATACACACACACACACACTGGTAAGGTAAACTTATGTTGAATTCCAATGGTGGAGTCGGAGCAAGTTTTTCTGCTCCTCTTGAAGCAAGTGTGCTTTAATAGCAGAGTGAGGGCGGGAGTCAAGTGTTCCAATGAGAGTCGGACTAGACTCAAAGAAGGAGTGACTTCGAGGAGCAGGAAGTTGCTCAAACGAAATTGGCGGAGTGAACTGGAACTCGAAATAACGTACTCCCTTTAACACATTCGCCTGCTTGGGGGGTGCCGCCGTAGTCACGTGTTTTGACTGTAACGGTGGACAACATGGCTGACTGGAGAAATCATGCAGAATTGCTTTTTCTGTTCGATAGCTCCATGTCAGAAAGCTACAGTTTCTGCACAAGCAGTTCATCGGATAGTGACAGCGACACTGAAACTACTGTACGAGCGATAATTCAACAGAATTTAAAAGTAGAATTAGTGGAACCAAATTACTACACACAAGGTATTCCGGACAATTTAAGGACTTCTGCTTCCACCTTGCTCCCCATGCTTGCTCCACCAGCGCGAATAGTGTTCCAATTGCGGCTTTGGAGGCGTTGCTATGCACCAAAGTCGAGCGCTGAGTACATCAGCTGCTCCAACTCTGCCATTGGAATTCAACATCAAAGTTGCAATCATTCGTGAAAAATACTTATACTCCATGTGCAGCACGAAAAGACCACCGTGTCAGTCTCTACATGGGAGATGCTTGTTACTCACTAAGCAAGTCCTGCAGGACAAAGTTTTTGCCATCCAGTCCAGTATGAAAACTAGAAAAGTATTTGTCCAGTACAATTAGGCCAGTTATCAAGAATGCACAGCTTGCAGATAGTGAGTGCCCCAATGTGAGAGAAATGTCTAAATCCAAGTTTGTTTTTGCTAACATAAAAACTGCCTTATAAATTTCAATAATTTATTAGGAATGTCGACTAAGCATCAATGGCTGATTTTCACTGAAACCAGCCATAAGCAAATGACATTTCATTTGTCTCAGTAGTCAGCACAGCAGATCACAGGACTACAGCCCTACATGTAAAATTTATGCACCATATTACGTGTACACTTCTGAGCGTTAAACTGCATGATGTGCAGGTTTGGGTGCAGGTAAAAGAACCCCAGGTGGTTGAAATTTCCAGAGCCCTCCACTACTGCATGTCTCATAATCATATGGTGGTTTTGGGACGTTAAAACCACACATATCAATCAATCATCAATCAAACTGCATGATGTGTGCGCTATTCAAATTTTCACTTCTGTGACTTTTGATACCCCAGTATTTAGTACAGCATCTGAAGGATGAGAGCCAATGCCGAAAAAAAAAAGTTTCCCTCTACCTTCCCCTTGTTACGAAAAAAAGCTAGGATACAGAAGTGCCTTACGCTGTCGAAGTACCGAATCTGTGGCCACGTCAAAATGCTGAAACTCAATGACAGCTTCTTGTAGCAAAGTCACTGCCTCTGAGCTGTCACCTGCAAAAAAAAGAAGAAGGTTTCATATGAAGTGCTTAGAGGATGGACACTTCTGCCACCACACCATACCTTTAGCAGGTGAACTTTTGCTTCCTTCCATGAAAAGCACATAAGGAGCTTGCGCTGTAATGGCCTGCAGCCTCTGCATTAGCTTCTAGAGGGTTCAAGAAAAAATTCCTCAGAAAAAAAAAAACGATCTCAGGTCCAAGTGTAAAGGCTCAGTTACAAGTACAACATACAGTCTTGTACAAGTTAGGTACAAATAAGTAAAAACTAACTCAATGGTATCTTTCATTTCTACTTTCAGAATGACATTTATCTCTCAAGCTTAACTACTTACAAGGCTGACATTACTTCCTCAATGTCACTAGTTGGGTTACTATAGACCACATATTTTACTAATTTAACTAAGTGAATCAAATTGCAAAGTACACCCTTTAATAGAATTCATGATTTGCACACATTTCATATGTAAACATACTTTGAAGTACGTTACACATAAAACTCGTGAATAAAAAAGAACTTATTCAATTTTTCATAGCTTTTTTAGTTTTACAATTTCTAATCTGGTTATATTTAGTTTCCCATTGGACGGGGAAGAATGACTGGCCTCTCGTGCAAGATTTACATTTAGTTATACACCTAGAAGTTTGTATTACCAAAGCTGTTCTAAAATAATCTGCTCTAGCTTTGTAATTATTCCAAGTTTTTAACAATGCATTCAATGTAAAGTAGTATGTACTCTGCAACAAGCATGGAAAAAATTATAACACTGAGTGCAGTAAAAAATATGTTATTGAACTTTATAGTACGCTTAAACCTCATGAATTCAACTCCCATTAATTTAGAAAATCAGATAATTTACATTCATATTTGCATTCATATTTTCAAATATTAGTACATGTCAGTGGTCTGTCTAGGTAAACTTTCAAAGGCCTTTTCTTGTTTCTGTTTTCATCATGTGCATGAATAAGTGAAAGAATCATTGATGCAATGCATTGTCTAATGAACCTGGAAGCTATTAGTGTTGCTCAATTGCAGGGGAAGAAATCATGCACAGTGCTTTCTTCCTAAGCACCCACATAGCGGTGAGCGTGTACCGAATCAGTGCACACAGTTTTGGAACAGACAACACAGTAGTAGCTCTAGACTTCAAGACATCACAATAGGCATGCCATAATGGCAGTTGAAGATTCGCTCACGGACAGTAACGTAAAAGTTAAATATTCAGTTCAACCTTGCTATAAGCGATGTCTTTAATGCCATCATATTGGCCACCCAGCCCCCAGTGACACTGTTAAACTGAGAATAGTAGGACAAATGGCCTCTGGCCCATGGCCTCTCTTACATGTGTGCTTTTAAGAAATGCAAAATTCCACTCACCCGGTCGTCCTCACTAGCAGCAATTGGCGGCATTTCCACACGAATTTTCAGTGCCTTCAGCTTACCCACCAGTTCCATCATGTTCACGCCTTCTACTCTGCCAACATCCTTTCCATTCTGGATTTGGATAAGAGACAGAAATCAGCACAAATCATGTGTATGTTGCAATGCTTTAGGCATGTATCATCTTGCTACTGTAAGTAGTCACATTTTTAACAAACTAGCAATAATACTTACTTGGCAGCTTTTCTACAACGCAAAATTTAAAGCTGACTGCTAGTATAGCCCACCCTTACTGCCGTTTTTTTTCCTGTTGTTACTGACGCTTACCTCACTAGATTATAACGCATCTTAGCTGGGACGAAAAAAAAAAGTAATCACGATCACTGCCTCTGTGCCTCTCATTTTAGTACAATTTTGGTGCGTTTTAACTAAGCATGACAAAGTATGCACAAATTAGAGATTTTACTGTGCCAACACCAATAGGCAGACTGCTACCATCAGAACAAGACCAAATAAGCCATGCAGTGTCCCAATGATGACTTACCACAAAACTCATTTGAGTGTTGCATTCAATCTGTATAATAATGCAGACTGTTACCTCAGAACAAGACCAAATAAGCCATGCAGTGTCCCAATGATGACTTACCACAAAACTCATTTGAGTGTTGCATTCAATATGTATAATAATGTACTCTGTCTAAAAAAATAGTTCTTTCAATCTCTTGGAGAGAGTACGAAAGTTTAAAATCGGCTTTGCTAACAAGCATGAGAACACAGAGCTTAACAATGATAATGACAACCAGAGACCGAAATTTTAAATATATGCTAAAGTGATGAGCTTGCTTGAACAGAGAAACAAAATATTGATGAATTTTAGTATCTCATTGTAATCATAATATGGGCTCGCGTGCGCGTGCACGCACGCATGCACGTACGTGCACGCACACACATAAACACACATATAACAAAAGATTCACTCCTAAATGTACCATCGACAATGCTTACTAAAGTGAGAAGTGTCATCAATTCAAATGCTTTAAGTGAGTGCTTGCAGCATATGTGTCATCATACTCTACAGTTGTGCACCTTTCTTTCTCATTGTAGTTTGTTTCTTTCTTACACTCTCTTCACTTGTATGAAAGTAAAACTTTTTTGCCACATTTGCTATCTTCATACAACATAGCAAGTTAGGTTTAGGTCCTTCTAATAGTAGATTTTTGATGGTATAGAGTACTTTACAATAAAACCATGCACAAAGGTCATGAAACACTTAATTTACAACATTTACTTCTTATTTGAAGCCTTATATTAGAATTAAAAACTACCAGACAATATTGTTTGTTAATCACAATCTAAATGTAGTATAATTACACAAACACAGGCAGAAGTTTTGGGCACAGCCGTTGCACCAGCATGGTCCCATTACAAGTCTTAAAGATCATGCAAAAGCTTTAAATGTGCATGATGTTGTGTCATATGCATGTATGCTGCCCCCGTGAATATATAACGCACTGTCTGAAAAGCGAAATCGCTAACCTTTGCTATCACTATCGATGCTCCACTCTTTAAAGCGCCCTTCACCAGGTCCGGCTATCTTGAACTGATAAGCCTAATGCACACTGACGATTGTGAGTTATACCCCTGTCACACTGCAGGAATTAATGTCATTAGGTTTAAATGCCATTTGGTGCAACGAATCTCCTTCGGTTAGTGGTCGTGCTACACAGGAAAAAGTAATGCCATTTGTTTGTGATGTTAATGTCGATAGTTCAGCAAAAAAAAAAAAACGGTCGATAAAGTTGAGAAGGTAAATGTAGGGTGATATAAAAGTAAAGTTATCAATTTTAAAACATGCACAGATATTATAAAACATGCATAGATATAGTAAACATCCATAGATATTATATATCGCAGAATATATGACCACTATAAGAAGCGTCGTAAAGGCAGGAAAGTGACAACGAGCACGTGCTTAAAGAAAGGCAGTAGGCGTTCAACCATAGTAATCCGAATGAGGCGTTTGTCGTCGGCACCGGAGTTGCTTTGCATGTGTCCTTGCATGCGTCCAAGCTGCCAGATGGAGAGAAAAAGAAGGGTGCGTTGGGCCAAAATGCAGACAGAAGGAAGCGGGCAGTCAATCTTCTGTAGTTCTATCCTCGGCACGTTTGATGGGAAAGGTGAGCCCATGGTTGCTGGCTCACAAGAAGTAGCCGAGCGAGGGAAACAATGTAGGTCGCCAGCAAGGAGCTCAGCGGGGATCCGAGGCCAAGCTAATAGGTTTTGCAATTGTTCTCTCCCCCGTTCGCCAAGGAAGGCCCACAGAGCTCGACCGCCACACTGTTGGTCTCAAAATTAAGTAAAAACCATGAGCATTTCAAAAAGGTACCTAGCGGACTTGTTTGTTTTGTTTTGAAGTTTTGTTTTACTGTTTTGTTAGTTTTGGTTTTGTAACAGTTCAAGTATCTCGGCTACAAGATAGCAATTAGGTAACAAGTACCAGGTTTTGTTTATTTCTTAAGCTTTGCTTAAGAAATAAAGCTAAGCTAACAAAGCATAGCCTAATAAAGCTAAGCTAATAAAGCAACCGCACAGCTAAGCGCTGTGCAGTTGCAAAACGACATGCCTAGGAGCGTTTGTCGAGTAGGAGCGACGTTAGAGACAGATTTTGAGTGAGCATGGAGCCGCAAGGATACTCCTTGCGAGTATTTTCAGGATTGATACGAAAGTTTTTTGTTGTTATTTTTTGTTTTGTTTGCATGTGTATGGTGTGGCTAAAAGAAATTGAGTTAGTTGGTTCGGAAATCATTGTGTAGCTTTTATGAAGACGGTAACCGCCAGGCAGAATTAGTAGTTAATCCGCGCAGGAGCAGCTATAGCGTGTGATTTCGGACATGTAATGAGAAAGGTCCTGTACTAGTGCAGCATGACAGTTATCTCTTTGTCAGCTCAAAGGAAACTGACAAATAGCTTTGGCAGCACGAAATTTTGGAGCACAAAAAGACAGTGTGAAGCAAAAGGCTTTATTTTAGGAGTAAGAGGCCTGGCAGGTTACAGCAGATTACTAATGCTGGCACACAAGTATGCCATGGACAGCGCATCGATTGGGTGTTTATTTTCTAGAAAGCAGTTTAGGAGAAGATTATTTTCGTGTTAAAATTGGGAGCTTGAGGAAAAGCTCAGAGAGACGCTTCGATTGCTACTTTGCGTTTAATTATTATACTTAAGAAAGGTTGGTTTTAGAATATTTTCAGACTCGATGTGTCTCAAGTGTGAGCAGGGTGCTCTCCCGTGTCTGTGGTTGTATGTATGTCTGTGTAATCCCAGGAAAGAAAGGCCCATGGATGATTGAAGATTGCCGTATTGCGTTATCAGCAGTGGCCTGGATGACGCCACCAAACAATGATGCTTTGGGCAACCTGTACGGCTGATCACTCTCAGGTCTATTTTCCGGCCGGTAAACGAGCTGTTGCGTATAGCGGGCCACCCTTTTGGCACGGTTGCCAGAACGGAAAAAAGGCAGCCACCTCATTTTGTGGAGATAAGGAGCAGCTCCAAGACGCCCTGCTGTTTCCATGTGCTGGGCACTGCGTGGCTGAGATCACTCTATGGAGCACCGCTGTCCTTCGGGTTCATGCAGAGATGTGATACGTGGCATCTTTGTGCCCCGGTAAAAGCCACAATGCCGAGCTTCCGCCGAATACGGACGTCGGACCATCAGGCTGTGCGTCTTTGACTGATGAGCCAGCGACGCTCAAATCAGCACCAGATGTCCAGGCATGGCCCCTCGGCGGTGCCTAGACCCTGACTGCCGTTTTACAAAGCACGGGTGGTCGGCCCAAGCGGCGAGATGCCAGACTCGTTTCACCTCGCTCAAGCAAGATTCGCCGGAGGCAGCATCGCCGGGACCATGCACGTGTTTGGTTTGTGTATGTGCGTTTGTTGGGGGTGGTGCCGGCATAATGACACTCGTGTGTGCTGTGAGACATGTTATTGGACAGTGCCGTATAGACCTGTTCTTTGATCTAGAGATCTGGGGAGATGAAACTGTATTTCATCAGCCCTCGCGGGCTGCTTAATGAGGTCCACAGAGCTTGTTCAATAGACAGCCATTTTTTTTTCAATCTAGAGTTTTAAATGTAGAGCTTCGGGCCAGAGAGCCTGTGCCATGTAAATAATCTAAATAAGCCCTCTCTACGAAGTTCAACCTCCGCCAGCCTCGACATCTTGATCCTGGATTTCCGGTGCCGCAAACCCCGGTCGCAACAGTGATTATGAAGTGATATGCAGAATTCGTAGGGTAGAATTCTCTCTATTGGGGACATGACTTCCAATGCTAAAGCTTGCTATTTCTTGTGAGGGGTCCTTTAAGCAATAAAAACCAATTTTCAACTTACATCACCATCCTTAGATTATACCTTTATTGTTCGTTCAATGCACAACTCCGCATTCCTAAGGTTAAGGAGAAGAATCACAATAAATACAGCCCTCCTTAAAAGTTGGTCAGCATTTACTTCAAATTTCAACAATTTCAACCTACCAGAAGGATGACGAATGTCGGCACTGAGGTGACTTTATACTTCAGGCTTACATCCTTGGCTTGCTCAGCTTCGACCTGTGCAAAAAGTACTGTATGCTTCTGAAAATGTACATAATCAGGATAAGCAAGGCCAAAAAAAAAGTATTCAGATTAAAAATACATAATCCGAAATAACGTATGACGGCAAATTAGCCTTCTCCGCAAATACACTGCTGCTATAATGCAAGTAAAGGCACATATTTTTTTATAAAAGTATTTCCAGGAACCTTTACCTTGCAGAAATTCGTCAGCGCCAGATCTGGATTTTTCTCAAGATCGGGCAATAAATCATCCACCTGTTTACACTGAGGCGACCAGCTCGCATGGAAATACAGGGCGAGTAACTTGTCCCTAAGAAAGAGAAATAAGTGTTGCATGTAAAGTAGAGGCAAGATATTTCATGGCGGTCGGTTGAACAAAGATGTGAGGACTGTCACAAGAGAATCAGCAGCCTAGAGCACTATATGGGCCCGGGCTTGGGCCTGGGCCAGGCCCGAATTAGGCCCGGATCTCATACGTATCGGTATAATGACGTGATTATGCTGTTTTACATTGTTTTGTGGGTATAACGTAGTGATGCGACACATACTATTTGAAATGCTGTATATTTATTTTATTTTTACGTACTGCCGCCTCACTTAGGCTATTGCAGAAGTGGAAAAAAACAAAAACAACAGGAACAAAGCAACATTCGTGAACAGGCTTCTAAAAATTCTTGAAGTGATAGCCAATGAACCCTTCTGGGCAGCATATTCCAGGCATCTATAGTTGACGGGAAAAAGCTGTATTTGAACTTGTCAGTGTGGGTGAAAAAAGTTGCACGCATATCTCGGGGAAACATTTCGAGTTTGCAGCTATGCTCTCACGCCTGCCGCTCCTGTTTCTAGCTGCGTGACTCCGTAGACTGCTAGACATGACTAGTGAGTCATTAATATATCAGAAGCTGTTTTTCGTGAAGTGCATGATGTGGAACGACTTATCCCAGATGCGCCAATCAATGTAAATGTTCCCGACTTGTTGTGTTACGAGGCAGCCTTATACATTAAGCATCTGGTACTTAGCCAATAATACTAACTTGAATTCCCATCGTATAGAGCATATTTTTTGGGTATTTTTATGGCCTCCTTCATCTTTGCCATATTTTGCCAGTTATTCATAAGTGTACTAATTTGCCAAAACGCAAGCGCATGGCACTAAAAAACGTAAAAACGCTCCCACAGCGAAAGTGAGTGAAAGCTCTAAAGTAGGTAATTATGATAATTTGCTGCTGTACCCTTTGTAACATGGAGGTGTACGGTCACGGCTGTATCGCCACATTTTATTGCATAAATTCTTAAAGGCTCCAGTGACACCCTGTACTGAGAATTTTTTTCATTCTTCCCCTTGCTTCTACTGTTTTTGGATATCAACAGAAAATTAAAACGCATCAAAAGCAGTGACTTGATCCCTATCTCTTATAAAATTTTCAAGTATACAAGATGTACATGCCTAGCTAACCTCTGCTTGGTGTCTGCAGAGGTCCAAATTGCTTTCATCGCATAGTTTCGCAAGCTGTATAGTTGCTGCATTACTGGGACCGCGTGCACTGCATACCGTATATTTGTTAAAAATTCTAATACCTGTCGCTTGGCTCATCGAAGTGTGTGTGACGGACACATGGCTTTAATTTCTGAAGCATTCTTTTGCATTCCGCAGGCAATATTAGCTATCTATCTATCTGTCTATCTCTCACATATGGGTGCTCGCATGATGACCCAGTTAACTTAGGATAAACCAAAATTAATATGGGAGGGTAAGATGATGTGACAATTATGACTAGTTATTCACAAAATGAGAATCCCGTCCCGCACGTCGTCAAACCTCTCTCGCCAGACAAGTGTGGCACATACCCATGTACGATAGGTCGGTAAGTGCCACAGGTATGCGGCAAAATTGCGACTCGGCCACTGGAATATATTTGTGTTGAAGTTTTTGCACCCGTTAATTCTTCTCATCTTTGTCCCCGTGTGTTTGCGCAAAAACTTCAAGATGAACCGATATGTGGGTATATGCCACAGGCGATTGACAGTTTATATCTACCTAGGAACAGTGAGAATAGGCATAAGTAATCTAAATGCGAGAGCACTAAGAGCTGACATTGGCAGCTCTTAGTGCAGTCAGGCTGATGATGATGAACAATTAAGCATTCCAAAACCATACGCATTTACGCAACATTCACCCCCCCCCCCCTCCCTCACTGTTTGACATATGTATTTGGGTTTCCCCCGGGGGAATATGTGGGAGGACATTTTTTTTTATTCCATTATGCAATGAAGGAAATTTGCAGAAGACTTGCTACATTAACTCAATAGCCACAGCTCATATGTGCTTTATACAGAGTCAGAGTATAAATATTGCCTGGCATTTTCCTACTTCATTATACTCTGCAGTCTTTGAAACGCATAATTAATGTAGCGTTGTTAGCACTGCATAGATGATAGAGCCAGCTACGACTCGAACTTTATTTGACATTGATTTAAAATTATTTCGCGAAAGTATTACAGGTGTAATTCACCTGAAATGTACACAGAAACGGTTAAAGTTGTGGCCCTGAAAGAAGTTCTCAAAACCTTCCTTAGAAGTTACCTTGTGCGCTGCACGTATCTACACAATAACCAAAGATTTGACAGTGCTTCGTTTATGCTAAAGGCATATTTGGCTGAAACAGGCCGGCCCCGTGCCGGAAACATCGGTCCGTGCTCTAGGGCAGCCTCCTGGGTAATGACTACGACGGCCTAGTGAGGAGACAGTGTGTAAACGGCTCACAATAAAACTCTCTCTCTCCCGCTAGCGTCCACGGTTCTGTTTGGCGTTGCACAAGTCGTTGCCAGACTTGGGGTACACTGTACTTGGAAGGGGGGGGGGGGGGTAATTGTTGCCAGACTGCTGCCAAATTTCACAAAGAAATTTGCCCCTGTAGTTGTACCTTCTCCGTGAGGACTCTGTGTCGTCCGTTGTGCATTTTGCGAGTGCGTGTGCTACGTTGGACGGAATGAACGGGGCGTTGCTGAAAACATCGCACACGCACTCGCAAAATGCACCGCGGGCGACACAGAGCCCTCATGGCGAAGGCACAATTCAGCAACGCGCCGTTCATTCCGTCCAACGTCGCACACGCACTCGCAAAATGCACCACGGACGACACAGAGTCCTCACTGAGAAGGCACAACTACAGGGGCAAATTTCTCTGTGAAATTTGGCAGCAGCTTGGAAACTCTGAACCACCAAGTCTGGCAACGACTTATGCAACGCCGAACAGAACATCGCCAGATCGCTGTGAGACAACTTACTTCGCTTCGGTAATCGCATCCTGAAGCTCTTCAGCGGTTGATATCGCACTGTGAACGGGCATCGTTTTGAGGTTCGTTTTGAGGGGCCACGTAAAACAAATAATTTTGCGAATATCACGCCTGCACGAATATTCTCAGAGCGTTCTTCACTGCCTCGAAACACGCGTCCATGCACGCAAGCACAAATTCAACTGCGAGACGATAGTTAAAGCAATGTTTCTAGACTAGGTAAGTTGCAAAACTCTCCCTACGTCAGACTACTCGGCACACGGCGCCGGGAAACTTTCCGGTTTGGTGGCGCTGGCGGCGCAACAAGCTTCTGCTAGCAGACGAAAACGCGTAGTTGTCGTGGCAAGATGCCGTGGCGGCCGTTCTGAAAGAGCTTTGCCAACAGTATATTATCGAGATTTGTTGTGCTGCCGCAGAAACTTAATATTGCGTAATACTTAGCGGTGTAAGGCAAAAATAGTATAATTATGGCTTTCTGAACAGCCCACAATAAACAATGCTTGATATATATAGCATAACATACACGAGTCTTTCGGTTAGTTGCTAGTTGGTGTACGTTCGCAATACATTTTTACAAACGAAAAACCCAATTAAAATGTCTTGCATCGTCCCTTGAGGCTGTGTTTTTCGTGCTTGAAAATAAATTACAACTATATGGCACAATCTCGTGGCTTTTGTCTAGTTATGTAAACAGCTTTTTTTTTCATGTCAATCACATCCTTTAGCAACTTAGACAGTCGAAACGCTACGCGTGCGGCCATTATCTTGAGCATGTATTTCCTCTGCTTCTTCTTGAGTTCCTCTAATGAAACCTGTTAACACAGCTTCAGCCAAAGCTTCGAGCAGAGACCACACTTTGGGGTATCGGTGAGCCCTTAGTAGTCATTGCTCACGAGTCTGCCTGCTGACGCACTGGGACAACATGAACACACTTTCAGCTTTTCTTTGTCCCCCAGAAGTTCGGCCGATTGGGTGATGGTATCTGCATTGCCCGGCGACTTGGCCAAGCGATGGTGACGGCTGCTAATGGTGACTGTCATGTCTTCTGCGACGACAACACATTTCTCCACAAGTGGCGCTTTTTTAGCACTAGAAACACCACAAGATGGCTTGTCTCGCCAATCTTCAACAACTTTGCACCAGCATGCAGCAGGCAAACAAACGTTTTGTATGTCTTGAAGCAAAATGACGCCACTAGTTGACGGCATGTCGGAACTTAATTCACTGCCTTCGAACTCAGTGCTCGGAGAGAGTCTCTTTTTTTCGCCGATGATATTCTGGAAAATACCCCACTGCTATCGGGCAGCTTTCGCTTTTTTGTCGCGGGCCCCGCGACAAAGGTAAGCGGGCAAATTCGGGAATATTTGTGGAACGAATCCTTCGACGAGCTCCCACTTTGCTCTGGCGATTTGTACCTTCTTACCATATGACGTGAGTGAAAGTCTTCAAGATGTCCTTCTCGTGAAAGTGCATATCACACACACGTGAGGTGCTAGGTAGTTTCTTATCAGCACGATGAATAGCGTGGTTCCATACCTCTCGCTGCTCAGGTACACGTGGGTAGAAAAGAAATCTTGTAGTGTCTCTCATTTTCTGTAGCTACACTACAGCCGGGAACGCAACATCTGGGCACGGTGAAAACACGCAACACATACAAAGCAGAACAGGGAAGCTTAAGCACAAAACTGTTCACGCAGGAAGAAGCCTCCACAGATATCGACGCACTGCAACATGCACAGGCGATGGAGGTTACTGGAATGACACGAGCGAGCATGCAGTGAGTGAATCCGGATGCGACAGCAGTGCCACATTTGTCTCTGGCAGCGGCGGCGCCGCGCAACAGCGCTCAGTTTTGCATCTTACCTATATAGTTCTAGAAACGTTGAGTTATAGCGCGAGAACAAAACGACGACACAGATACAAGAAGGACACGAAATGTCCGCCGATAATTCGGCAGGCAAGGAAAATCTAGGAGGCGTTGTATTTTGGGGGCCTTGACCGATGGATTGATTAAGTAAAGTAATGTGGCTGTATCCTTTAGATTGGGCGGCGGTTAACGCCATCTAGCCGTGATACTTATTGAACCACCAATTAGATTTGATCACCATCATCATCATCAACCTGACTACGTCCACTGCAGGACAAAGGCCTCTCCCATGTTCAGCCAGTTAACCCGGTCCTGTGCTTGCTGCTGCCAATTTATACCCGCAAACTTCTTAATCTCATCTGCCCATCTAACCTTCTGTCTCCCCCTAACCTGCTTCCCTTTTCTGGGAATCCAGTTAGTTAACCTTAATGACCAGCGGTTAACCTGTCTACGCGCTACATGCCCGGCCCATGTCCATTTCCTCTTCTTTATTTCAACTATGATATCCTTAACCCCCGTTTGTCCCCTAATCCACTCTGCTCTTTTCTTGTCTCTTAAGGTTGCACCTACCATTTTTCTTTCCATTGCTGGCTGCGTCGTCCTCAATTTAAGCTGAACCCTCTTTGTAAGTCTCCAGGTTTCTGCTCCGTAGCCAAGTACCGGCAAGATACAGCTGTTATATACCTTCCTCTTGAGGGATAGTGGCAATCTACCTGTCATAATTTGAGAGTGCTTGCCGAATGTGCTCCACCCCATTCTTATTCTTCTGGTTACTTCAATCTCGTGGTTAGGCTCTGCGGTTATTACCTGCCCTAAGTAGACATAGTCTTTTACAACTTCAAGTGCACTATTACCTATCTCGAAGCGCTGCTCCTTTCCGAGGTGTTTGTACATTACTTTCGTTTTCTGCAGATTAAATTTAAGACCCACCTTTCTGCTCTCCTTGTCTAACTCCATAATCATGAGTTGTAATTCGTCCTCTGAGTTACTCAGCAATGCAATGTCATCGGCGAAGCGCAGGTTACTAAGGTAGTCTCCATTAACTCTTATCCCTATCTGTTCCCATTCTAAGCTTCTGAAAACCTCCTGTAAGCACGCGGTAATTAGCATTGGGGAGATTGTGTCTCCCTGCTTTACACCCTTCTCGATTGGTATTTTGTTGCTTTCTTTATGAAGCAATATGGTAGCAGTTGATCCCCTCTAGATTTCTTCCAGAATGTTCATGTATACTACATCTACGCCCTGATTCCGCAGTGTCTGCATGACGGCTGATATTTCTACTGAATCAAACGCCTTTTCGTAATCTATGAAGGCTATGTATAGTGGTTGGTTATACTCTGAGCATTTCTCTATTACCTGATTGATAGTATGAATGTGGTCAATTCTTGAGTAACCTGTTCGACATCCTGCTTGTTCCTTTGGTTGATTGAATTCTAATGTTTTCTTTACTCTGTTAGCAATTACCTTTATAAATAGCTTGTATACTACAGAGAGCAAGCTGATCGGCCTGTAATTCTTCAAGTCCTTGTCATCTCCTTTCTTATGTATTAAGATGATGTTAGCGTTCTTCCAAGACTCTGGTACCCTTCCCGTCAGGAGACACCTCAACAGGGTGGCTAGGTTTTCTAACACAATCTGTCCTCCATCTTTCGGCAGATCTGATGTTACCTGATCCTCACCAGCAGCTTTGCCTCTTTGCATGCTGTCCAAAGCTTTTCTGACTTCTTCTATCATTACTGGTGGGGTGTCATCTGGGTTACTGCTAGTTCTTATAGTATTAAGGTCGTGGTTGTCTAGGCTACTGTACAGATCTCTGTAAAACTCCTCCGCTATTTAAACTATCCTATCCATATTGGTAGTTATTTTGCCTTCTTTGTCCCTTAGTGCATACACCCGACTTTTGCCTATCCCAAGTTTCCTCTTCACTGCTTTGACGCTTCCTCCATTTTTCAGAGCGTGTTCATTTCTCTCCATGTTATACCTTCTTACATCGCATACTTTACGTCTATTAATCAACTTCGAAAGCTCTGCCAGTTCTATTCTGTCTGTTGTACTTGACACTTTCATGATTTGACGCTTCTTAATTAGGTTCTTCGTTTCCTGGGAAAGCTTGCCAGTGTCCTGTCTAACTACCCTGCCTCCAACTTCCACTTCACACTCCGTAATGATACTCGTCAGATTATCATTCACTGTATCTACGCTAAGGTTGGTTTCCTCACTAAGAGCCGAGTACCTGTTCTGCAGCGACACTCTGAATTCCTGTACTTTCCCTCTCAGTGCTAGCTCATTGATTGGCTTCTTGCGTATCAGTTTCTGTCGTTCCTTCTTCAAGTCTAGGCGAATTCGAGACCGTACCATTCTATGGTCACTGCATCGTACCTTGCCAACCACTTCCACATCCTGCACGATTCCTGGGTGTGCAGTCATTATAAAGTCTATTTCGTTCTTATTTTCGCCATTAGGGCTCCTCCATCTCCACTTCCGGTTTTCTCGTTTTCGGTAGAAGGTATTCAAAATCCGCAAATTGCGTTCTGCAAATTATACTAGTAGCTCTCCTCTGGCGTTTCTAGTGCCGATGCCATAATCTCCTACTCCCTGGTCTCCAGCCTACTTCTTCCCTACCTTTGCATTAAAGTCGTCCATCACTATAGTATACAGTGTTTTTACCTTACTTATTGCCTATTCCACGTCTTCATAGAAGCTTTCAACTGAAGCGTCATCATGGCTGGATGTAGGCGCGTAAGCCTGTACTACCTTCATCTTGTATCTTTTATTCAGTTTATTTGCAATACCTACCACCCTTTCATTATTGCTATAGTATTCCTCTATGTTGCCAGCTATGTTTCTGTGAATTAGGAACCCCACTCCCAGTTCTCTTCTGTCTGCCAAGCCCCGATAGCAAAGGACGTGTCCATTCTGTAGCACAGTATAGGCCTCATCTGTCCTCCTAACCTCACTGAGCCCTATTATATCCCATTTAACACCCTCTAGCTCCTCGAATAGTACAGCTAGACTTCCCTCACTAGACAAGGTTTGAGCGTTAAACGTTGCCAAGTTCAGGTTCCAATGGCGGCCTGTAGTCCAGAGATTCTTAGCACCCTCTGCTGCGTTGCAGATCTGACCGCCGCCATGGTCAGTTGCTTCGCAGCTGCTGGGGACTGAGGGCCGTGAGTTATTTGACGTATGTATGTGGGAGGTAGTGGCCAGATACTGCACCAGGGTGGCCAATCCTTCTCTGGTGAGGGAGTGCGTTCCCGGCGGTGGTTACCGGTGAGGCCGCACCCCAGGCATCTTCATGCAGTTCCATCAACACGCGGATTTTTTTTTCCGGTTGGTAACTGCGCGGCACCGGGATTCAACCGCGGACCTCTTGCATGCGAGGCGGATGCTCTAACCACTACGCCATCACCGCACCCCCAATTAGATTTATTTTAATTTTTTTCCTTTATATAGAGAAGTATAGGACTGGTACTTTGCAGTGAATGGTTTAATTTTCACTCGTGCCTTGACTTTAGCCACCAATTAGATAACTTCCTTTGAGTTCATTCTACCCACTTAAAGTCTATTTTGCCCTCCCTGTCTCTAAACCCTAGTGTTGTATCCTTTTTGTCTCTGTGTCGTCGTTTTGTTCTAGCGCTATAACTATCGTCATGCCATACCAACTGGCCCAAGCTGCCACACTTCAACTGCGAGATTCAGCCAGAACACACCAGCCGTAAGGTCCCTAGATGACACAAGAAACAAGTTTACCTCGTTTCAACGCCTCATCTAGGAAGATGCCTGCCGCATGAGAAAAAAAAAACAGCTGCCACACACTTTTAATTTAAAATTGTTCTCGGTCGCTAGCGTCACCTGTGGCGGACGGTGCAACAACGCAACACTTTGCATAGCCTCCGAAACAGTGATACACAGTTGCAGGTCTCGTACAACTCTCGACTGACGCGCCCCTATGGGCCGCAGATGAAAAACGCTTAGCTGGTACAAACGTTTCTAGAACTAGGTAAGTTGCAAAACTGAGCGGTGTTGCGCAGCGCCGCCGCTGCCAGCGACAAATGTGGCGCTGTTGTCGCATACGGATTCACTCACTGCATGTTCGCTCGTGTCATTCCCGTAACCTCCATCGCCTGTGCATGTTGCAGTGCGTCGATATCTGTGGAGGCTTCTTCCTGCGTTAACAGTTTTGTGCTTAAGCCTGCCCTGTTCTGCTTTGTATGTGTTGCGTGTTTTCACCATGCCCAGATGTTGCTTTCCCGGCTGTAGAGTAGCTACAGAAAATGAGAGACACTACAACATTTCTTTTGTACCCATGTGTACCTGAGCAGCGAGAGGTATGGAACCACGCTATTCATCGTGCTGATAAGAAACTACCTAGCACCTCACGTGTGTGTGATATGCACTTTCACGAGAAGGACATCTTGAAGACTTTCACTCACGTCATATGGTAAGAAGGTACAAATCGCCAGAGCAAAGTGGGAGCTCGTCGAAGGATTCGTTCCACAAATATTCCCGAATTTGCCCGCTTACCTTTGTCGCGGAGCCCGCGACAAAAAAGCGAAAGCTGCCCGATAGGAGTGGGGTATTTTCCAGAATATCATCGGCGAAAAAGAAGAGACTATCTCCGAGCACTGAGTTCGAAGACAGTGAAATAAGTTCCGACATGCCGTCAACTAGTGGCGTCATTTTGCTTCAAGTCATAGAAAACATTTGTTTGCCTGCTGCATGCTGGTGCAAAGTTGTTGAGAATGGCGAGACAAGCCGTCTTGTGGTGTTTCTAGTGCTAAAAAAGCGCCACTTGTGGAGAAATGTGTTCTCGTCGCAGAAGACATGACAGTCACCATTAGCAGCCGTCACCATCGCTTGGCCAAGTCACCGGGCAATGCAGATACCATCACCCAATCGGCCGAACTTCTGGGGGACATAGAAAAGCTGGAAGTGTGTTCATATTGTCCCAGTGCGTCAGCAGGCAGACTCGTGAGTAATGACTACGAAGGGCTCACCGATACCCCAAAGTGCGGTCTCTGCTCGAAGCTTTGGCTGAAGCTGTGTTAACAGGTTTCATTAGAGGAATTCAAGAAGAAGCAGAGGGAATACATGCTCAAGATAATGGCCGTACGCGTAGCTTTTCGACTGTCTATGTTGGTAAAGGATGTGACTGACATGAAAAAAAAAGCTGTTTACATAACCAGGCAAAAGCCACGAGATTGTGCCATATAGTTGTAATTTATTTTCAAGCACGAAAAATACAGCCACAAGAGACGATGCAAGATATCGTAATAGAGTTTTTCGCGTGTAAAAGTCTATTGCGAACGTACACCACCTAGCAACTAACAGAAAGACTCGTGTATGTTATGCTATATTTATTGTCAGTTATTGTGGGCTGTTCAGAAAGCCATAATTATACTATTTTTGCCTTACACTGATAAATATCACGCAGTATTACGTTTCTGCGGCAGCACAACAAATCTCGATGATATACTGTTGGCAAAGCTCTTTCATAGCGGCCGCCACGGCGTCTTGCCACGATGACTACGCGTTTTTGTCTGCTAGCGGAAGCTTGTTGCGCCGCCAGTGCCACCAAACCGGAAGCTATCCTGGCACCGTGTGCTGAATAAAGGTGTGCGCCGACTGGTCGGCGCGCTGCCGCCAATAGTTTTCGCCGCGCTGCCGCCGCCGACGCGAACTGATCGGCGCGCCGCCGCCGCCGCCGCCGACGTTTTTCATTGGCGCATTCGGCGCGCCATTTATGCGACAGTACTGACTTTTCACAGATTTGTCTTCTTTTTCATCGTGATATAGCTTCGTTTCACATTTTATGTAGCCAGTAAAAACCAGGCTTCTTAGTTATCTTCATCCAGCTTCAGAGACCGAGAGTACCAGTATGAACAGCGGAATAAGTTCGGCGGCCGCTGCATGAAATGACATGTTGGACAAATTGACAAAAAATAAATGTAACAGTTACAGTAAAGCATAGACACTGCCATCTTAGGCATAGAAGCAATTTATCTGTTTTTTGTGTCGTTATTAGCTATGATTATGGTGATAAGACGTTGAATGTAATGGCCCGCCGTTTTTATGCGTGCGAGTTCGCCATAGCACAATTCCAATATTCATACGGATGGAAAACGGCATCATTATTAATCCAAGATGGCAGTCTATAATTGTGCCCGAAACAGGGCGTACATAAGGAAGAAATGAAGTGGTAGCAGTGCAGCACGAATGCAGCGCGTTAGATGAAGGGAGGAGGAGGAATAAATGAGGAAGGACATGGAGGTTAGGCGTTAGATGAAGAACTACACAAAACCCCGAAGGATGAAATCGAAAGGGAGAAGTTTAATGAAGATTAAAAGCGTCGAGGCATAATACATGCTCGAACCTACTCAGGGTATATCAGCACCTGTCCGCGGTGTTAAAGTTGATAATTTTCGAGGATGACCACTTATATGCAGCTTCTGAACATGCTGCAGAAAATATTCACCATCTGTTTTATTTTTTAACTTGTCTGTTTGTACCGGCCTTTTAAGACATTGGATACCCGGGATGAAGATGTCAAGGCAGTAAGATGGCAAGAGAGAGAAAGGAAGGCTGGGGGATTAACCATATCTTGGCATCCGGTTTGCTGCCTAGCACTGAGGGTTGAGAAATAGGGGCAAGAAAGGGTGTGTATAGAGACAGGAAAGAAAACGCATGTGCACTCAGGAGTAAGATGGCAAACTTAACAGAGTATTTATTACATTCTGTACAGAGATGGCAAGAGGTCTCTTGCGAATGAGCTGGGTGGCTCTCTATAAAGTGTACATTTTGACTTAATCAGGGAATGGGTCCAGAATGCGCTGTTGAATCACGAGACACACACACCATTTTTGACGGTGCCGCTCACACTCGCTCAAGTCAAGGTCTTTGATTGGGGCGTGGCCATCACACTGCACCTGTGACACCAAGAAACCATTGTGGTCGTCTCGTCGAACGTCTTATGCTGTCGGAATGCCACCTCACTTCCCGGCTAAGATGGACAGTACATGGCGGACAGCAGGCTGGCAGCCCTTCGGTGACTTGTTTGATGAACAAAGAACGCGGCCCTCCCCCGTCGGCCCAGGCGCCGCGCGTAACAACGGCTATCCAGTGGTGAGAAGAGGCGTAATAAGGTTGTCTGAGACCACCAGTTTTAAAAATAACAAAACAAAATTTAAAAAAACTTGCCAGTAGACAATTTACAAAAGACGGCTGGATTCATCAAAAATGCAGAGACCGACATTTGAGCGACATGTCATATATGACACAGTTCAGCAAACTGGTTTTCATCACGTAACATGAACGGACCTACTGGCACTGGGAAAGGTTAAGAATGATTGTCGCTGACAGATGTACTTCTGTTGCGAAGGTAATGCTCAGAGTCAACCAAATAAAACTTAACATTATATTCAAGTCTTGATTAAAAAATAAGTCAAGTTAGAAAGCTCCTCAGGTGGCCAAATAATAAATTACTTCACCATACTTTATGAAGAAGTAATTTGCAAATAAATAATGCAACCGCTGTTTAAATGACATTCAATGACGTGACCGCAATCAACGGTGTGTCGTCGCTATAAAACGGGAAAGTTATATGTGGACACGATCGGACGAATGCGGCGGAGAACGAATATGTCACGTAATAAAAGTGATGTGATGTTGCACATTTTCATCTTTACAACTCCATGCCCTTTTGCTTGCTCGTGATGTGTTCGAAGGAGCTAGCCAAGTCTCAGGTAGAAGTCAAGCAGAGTAGCCGGGGCTGATAAGAGCAACGTTTATGTTCACTATTTACACAATAAAGGTAGCATCATGGAAGCTTGATGAGAGCTGGTTCAGAGCGTCTCGGTGCTCGCGTTTTAAGCCGTGGTCTTCCTAAAATTCTCTGATTGATTGATATGTGGGGTTTAACGTCCCAAAACCACTATATGATTATGAGAGACGCCGTAGTGGAGGGCTCCGGAAATTTAGACCACCTGGGGTTCTTTAACGTGCACCCAAATCTGAGCAGACGGGCCTACAACATTTCCGCCTCCATCGGAAATGCAGCCGACGCAGCCGGGATTCGAACCCGCGCCCTGCGGGTCAGCGGCCGAGTACCTTAGCCACTAGACCACCGCGGCGGGGCCTAAAATTCTCTGCAGGAGAAAACAATAGACAGTTTGCAATAATCCGCAAGGCAGCTTTTCTGTAAGGTTAGCTTTCCAACCATAAACTCTCGTTCACAGACTGCTTTTCTCGCTCATTTTGTTTTTGCCATTCACCTTTTTGAGATCTTGTGCTCGCTTGCCTTTGCTGGAATTCGGAGAGGTGACATTTTGTTGTACTCGCGTGCTCGCGTGCATTCGCTGGAATTCGAAGAGGTAAAGACACAATGAGGGAGAAAAGCAGTCTGTTCACGATAGTTTTTGGCTAGAAAATAAACCTTACAGGAAAGCCGCCTTGCAGATCACTGTAAAAGGACTGACTGCATGTCCATTCAGTCCATTTACAGTGATCTGCAAGGCGGCTTTCCTGTAAGGTTTATTTTCTAGCCAAAAACTATCGTTAACAGACTGCTTTTCTCCCTCATTGTGTCTTTACCTCTTCCAATTCCAGCGAATGCACGCGAGTACAACAAAATGTCACCTCTCCGAATTCCAGGCAAGTCCATTCAGTCCAGGGCGGAGACGCTCCCTGGATTTCGTGCCGACCGGTCGTGCGCCCGCGCGCCCCGCGCGCTCGCGACCTCCGGCGTCATCGTAGCTCTGGCCGACTGGGCTCGCCCTACGTCATCTCCTGTCGCCGACGACCTTCGACGACAGCGCAGCTCTGATTTACTGGTCCTGCTCTACGCCATCTACAGACGCCGACAACATCTCTCGCAAGTGTACCCCGTCCTCGGACTCCAGTGACCGTTCTTCCATCTTTCCTGTCTCTCATATCCCCTCAGTTTGTTGTTGCTTCTTCTTCCTCTTTCCTATACTTTTACTTCTACCCTTTTATCCCTCCTTACCCCCATCCCTTTGTGAGCTCTGTGGCGGTGTCGCTCACTGAAGCAGACAATAACGGGGCTCACTTTTCTCATCTTTTCTCTTAAGAACCACTTGATTCAGTCCAGGGCCGTCCAAAGAAACTGTCGTCTTCATCTCCGTCCCCCAAATGGTGGGGGTAGTGGTTAGAAGAAGGCGCCTAATTTCTGCAGCCCAGCAGGGAGCACGGCGCAGCGAATAAAGATAAAAAAAAACGAGAAAGAGAAAGAGAGAGAAAGTCAAACACTGCCTTCTTTTCTACCCAGGAAATTGAAAGGATGCACGTTCAGTTCGTCACACGGCGAGAGAGAAACACAACGTAGGTCATAATGCAAATAATACGCAAAACAAAGCACAGTGCAATAACGTTGCATCGCACGTGCAGAATAGGGCCTGCAGCGCTAGGCAGGCTAGGGCCTGGGGGAGTGGAAGACTTGAAAGCACCACAGAGTGTGGGAAACATACCTGACGACGGATCCCAAGCTCTCGGCTAATTATTCAGCGCGTCTCGTGGCACGTCGAACAAATCAAGCTGCCTCGATTTCCGACAGCTCTTCCTAGGCCGTCAGTCAGTCAGGCGTGTCCAAAGAGTTTTTGATGAGGGGAGCCAACAGCCCTAAAGAATTCGAAGTATGACTTTCGTGTTCTCGCCTCTTTTGGCGCACCACGAGAGCGTTGACCCGGAACAAATCAGGGTAGGTGAGGTGACTTTCCGCGAACCTTACCTGCTTTCCAAACCAGTTACTGCATGCATGCTTCCCCTAAATGAATGAATGTGTGGTTGAAGAAAAAGAAAAAGACACTATCTTTCCTTGCGAGACCACGGCTCAGTCCCCTGAAGGGAAAGGGGAGAGTGGAGAAAATAGTTTAGAAGTAGGTAGGAGGAAAAGATTTGGAAGAACGTGACGGTCATGGCTGCTAGAGCAGAAAGAGAATAGGGGCCGTTGGCAGGGCACTCCTAGTCTTACAACTTGGAAATGTGGAGCTGCAACCATGTACAGAGATACCTATGGTCATTCCCACGAGACAAAAATTCTGGATCACCTTTCTTAGGCAAGAATACAGAAAACTAGCTAAACGATAAAACTAAAATAAGTAAAGAAATAACCGATAATCTAACCACCAATTGTCACCACAGCTGCGGAAGGAAACGAGGAAAAACGTAATCCGCGACCTCTGCACCAGCGGCTACACAGAGGCATTTATTCGTAGAACACTGTGTATTAGAAAAGACACGGGAAACACGACACCAATGGCGCCGCAACGACGCCACGTGTCGACCAAACTTGAGCTCACGGAACAGCGAACGAAGCACAATGGCAGAACACTGCGAGACCACTCGCAACAAGTTTGCCCCATACCAGTCCCGATGGCACGGTGTAGAGCTCGTTGCGTTGTTTTGTAGTCTTTCTGCATTCCTTTAAGTGCACAAAAAGCGCGAAAACTTCGGTACGAGAAACCTGAGCGTGGAAACAACTTTGCCATCAAGCCTTTTGCAGTGTGGACTGGAAAAACGCAATGATGGGTGAGGGACTACAGGAAGTTATTACGCGCTTCAAATATGACTATGAATGGAAAAGTGTTTATATGAGAATGAAAAAAATCTACAAAAACAAGGGCATTGCTATGTTGTGTCGGTACAACAGAACTGCAGGCCGTTTCGAAAAAAGATGGCAGCAATATCTCATAAAGAGACTCGAGAATTAAAAGCCTCTCTGATTGCCGAGAGGTAACAGAATTCTTCGACCAGGTAACAGAATTTTTCGACCAATAAATTTATTTCCGCGAGTGATAAAGGATCACGTACGACATGAACGGTGCGTTTCTGCCTCCTTCCTTCTTGAAATATGACCGCGACAATTTTCATGGTACCTTAAAATACGCCGCTGCTGTTTAACTGGTAGCAAATGACATGACATGCATTATGGCCCATGGTCTGTGCCATTGCTACGTTTTAACAAAACTTGAAATCCAGCCAGATGGCACATTGCTATCGTCAAATTTTGAGCGCAAACTAATGGTTCCACACGACGTTCACAAGCATCCGTCCTGTCTCTCTCGTTCATGTTAACGTCTTGTTTGGCGCTCACAACTTTCCCAATCGCCACAATTATTCAAGAAAAAACTGAAGTGGCATCTGAAGGCACAAGCAGTTCAACGCAATAAAAAAACAGAACGGGTGCTCGATTGCTCGCGAATCGTGCTGCTTTCTCGTCTTTGAAGCCACATTAATAATGAAACCGGAGCTTAGCACTCATTCTCCGTTGATTAGGTACATAATCATAGATCAAGCTCAGTGTGGATTCCAATGTCACGTAATAAAGGTCACCTAAAATGGCACTATGCGTCGCAACATGCTGCAGAAGCCAATTCCATGCCTTAGTACCGTCATGCTCGTTTAATACGATCGGTTGTAGATTAGACTACAGAAACAAGATTAAATACCGAGAATTATTTAATTCTTCCGTTCGTTAGTAACGCCCTTCGTTATGCATTCTTCTGTTCTCTGGGACCAGGTCACGTGAGTTTTGTAGCATGAATCAACATAAATTGCTGTTTCTATTTTACCACAGTCACCGAATGGTGTACTCTATAAACACATCACCTGCATTAAACTTCGTGCCAGCACAATGTATACAATCCTCAATTACGTCGCAAAAAATACGGGTTTCACGCAAAGAATTTCCTAATGCTTCGTTAGATATTCAACCGTTAAATTTAGAAATAGCACCACCGTGAACGGGATTAACTCCGTGACCAAATTTCACTGCAAAAAGCGCTCGAATAACAGCACTTTGCAGGTATGCAATATACATTGTATGAGGTTTTAGATGTGTGGTGACTTCACTAGTTCAGGTTACATTGTTTTTGTAGAATTAGCTTTTTAGTCACGTTTACTATGCTTTTTAATGTTAATATTTCACCTCATCAGTCATTTAGTGATGGTCATTTCATTTCTACATCCTTAAATGAGA
Source organism: Rhipicephalus annulatus (assembly GCA_013436015.1). Lineage (NCBI taxonomy): Eukaryota > Metazoa > Arthropoda > Arachnida > Ixodida > Ixodidae > Rhipicephalus > Rhipicephalus annulatus. The sequence continues at coordinate 197,951 of WOVY01009881.1, forward strand.
GTTATGAATAGTTAATATCCAAGCATTTTTTAAAGATATATGACTGCTTTTTATCAAAGGACCAACCCAAGAACGAGTTCCGGGGAGGGGGGAGATAGTAACAGTCTTATAATTCGAAAAATAAAATTTTCGGCTTTACAAGCCGGAACGTCAATACGACAACAAGGCACGCCATCGTGGGAGGTTTTAAATATTCGGAACAATAGGTCAGCAAAATAAATGGAGCCCACTTAGACTCACTCAGTAAATGTGCATTTATCTTAGGACTCGATATAGGGCCCATTCTATAGCCGGAATTTCGGTCACATATAAAAATATTTTTCTCTGCAAAAAACTTTTCGCAATAGACTGCTTTCAATATAGTAAATCAGCGCGACATTTTTCGAATACACCTGAGATAGTGTAATGACCGATCAAACTTTACGTAAATACCTATCACTTTTCGTCTCCACTGTCTCTTTCCAAGTTCGTGTTCTTCCTTTCTTGACATTCAACCTCACAGTAATTTAACAAATCCGCATCATATTGGTTCTATAAAAGAAAATAGCTTGTGGTATACGCATCTCAAATCAAACTTGGGCGTGCACTTACGCCCTCACTGTTTTGTATCGATCATTTCAGCGTTCTCATTTCACTTACGGTATTGCCGCGTGGTTGCGACGTCAAAAAAGATGGTACGTGGGTTGCTCAAGGCGACACTTTTTATTCAGTGAACATATGCATAGGAAAGTGCAAAGTGCTCGAAATTTGTGCTTTACACAGATAGCGGTAATCAAAGCATTGGTCGTTGGTAATATGATCTGCGCGACGGTACGTCGCCATTTATACACGTAGCATCCATATCGTAGGTGTCTCCAGCTTGTCAGAAGATTCTCAAATAATCTAGAGTGTTCGCAGATATCCAAGCGTTTTTTGCGCAAGGCAACTGATTAACATGTGGTGTTTAACGTTTCAAAACCACCACATGATTATGAGAGATGCCGTAATGGAGGACTCCAGAAATTTTGACAACCTGGATTTCTTTAACATGCATCCAATCGCAGCACATGGGCCTACAGCATTTTCGCCTCTATCGAAAATAAAGCAGCCGCCGTTGGGACTTGATCCCGCGACCTTCGGGTCAGCAGCCGAGTACCTTAGCTACTGAACCACTACGGCAGTGCCTTTGCGCATGACTGTGACATAAAAATACAAGCCAGCGTGGCAGTATAATAATGTTGCGATAAAATTTCAGCAGATGCAACATGTTTCACTGTGGATGTCATTTTCATACAGAACCGTCATCGGGTGGCCACGCGTTGCACGGTGGATCGACGTCTTTGGGTATTTTGAGTAGGCTAAGTTTCTACCTAAAACATACCGCGTGACGACCGCACTAACGTTGACTGTAAACTTTAGCGAAACAAAGTGCACGCTTCGGTTGGATGATATGCATATCATTAAGAAACTGTTCTGTATTCCTCAAAGGTCTAGATCCTCAATGGTCGAGCAACCCTTATGGATGAAAGGAATATATCCATGCAATGTTTACAGCCAGCCTGTAGATCGCAACAACTAACGGTGTGGGCCGACATCACTCCTGTAAGTCTATTTAGTGATGTATCCGTTACAGTAAAAAGTAACTAAATACCTCACTAGTTACTGAAATAAGAAAAAGGGGAATGTTTCACGGCTCCACGTTATATAGATACATAAAAAGGTAACGCATTAACGTTACCGTAACCGAAAAAAACAGAACGAATGTTACCTCTGTGTAGCTCCGGAGTCATCAGTTTTTATCAATGTGTCTTTGCTGCAGAAACCCACAATGATAATTTTAAATCTCAAATTTATGTTTCACACATACTAACCCAAGCAAGGATTATACTCAAAATGTTCAATTAACGAGAACTATTTGTACAAATGTACTGAACCTTAGCAATGTCATATAGAAGCTTAATGATGCCTGCACATGTGATGGCTTCTGACTCTGCAGTGACACAGGATGAAACCATTTTTTTTTTCATTGGAGCATTATACACAAAGTGAGGTCCAATAATCCACGGTATTCATGAAGAAACTATCACTGAACTCTCAAGAAATTTACAAATATCGGCTTTTTCTTGATCCTTCAGCACCTCCAGTAAAGCAAGTCGAAATCGCCACTGTTGGATCTAGCCTTCGGAATGGCCCGCCGCGTGCCAGTAGGCAATCACGGAGGCCTACGGAGGCCTACATTGGTGCCTTTTTATCAGAGGGGGTGGATCGGGAGATGTCGTGGGGAAGAGGGGGAGACACTTACAAGTTTGTAACACCAGATGTGCCTTGCAGAGACTTAAGTCTAGAAAAATCACGTCTTGCAACACACATCTTGCAATAGCAGCCTTTTATTAATATGTTGCAGGTTTTATTTTGTTTATATAAGAATTAAAATCATGCCTAGAAATCAAATATACAAAAGAACAAAGGTTCCCAGCACTCGTAATTGCATTGTTCTATTGTGTCTTTTCCGGAACAAGTCGAGAGTGGCAGTTGCTATTTCGATTTCTCACACATCTGATGGGTATTGAGCACGTGAACACACTACAAAAAAGCATTTAAAAGTTGAATGTTTTATACATACTTATCAAGCATTCTTATTTGTGACGTTTTTAAGAGAAATTTTAATGGGGCCCACTTGCGAGAGGTGTTCCCCTCCCCTGACCAAACACCAAGGGGTCGGGGAGTCAATGTTCTCTGCAGGCATGGTCAACGGACGCCCAGCTCGTGACCAGTATGGGCTGTGTATCTGAGCAAATATTGCATTTGCTCTCATCTGCACATATGACCATCGACAGGTTTTTGTCTTGGGGGATGCAAACCCTTCTTTCAACTTGCATCACGACTGAGGGAGTAGGTAGTGTTGGTGTCGCTAGAGTGGGTAGCAAGTGCTGGTGAAGCTTGAAGGGTTCAAGTGTCCTTTTTGCACCACCCGCCTCGCCCAGCCCATGTCTACACTTCATTCATTGAACACCGCGCTGAGAACTAGTTGAATAAATACGCAGATTTGTCTCCTTCTGCATCCTATACCGCTGCATAAAAGATTCTCATATTGTGAAAAGTAGGTGTTTTGATTCGTTTGAAGGAAAGTTACATTCAAAGCATGAGAGATACTCAAAAAAGCGGTTTCATGCAACCGTAATAAGAAAACTCGAAGCAGAGGTGCTTGTTCTTTTGTGCAGCGTACAATATAAAAGTAAGATCAGATCCGGAAAAAGCGAAATGAGTGACATGCGTCACTGCTTGCTCATTGTTCAATGAAAAAATGTTTCATGAAGTATGACGTTGCCAACAACAACAACAAACTGATGCATCTTAAATTTAAAAAAAAGCAAAGTGCTGCACATTTACCGAGAACATGGACATAGATTGAAATACGCGTTATTTGTTCATGAAAGCGAAATAAAATCTATTTTACAAAACGCTTTGCATTCATCGGGATGTCGACACATCTGTGTAGTGTCATTGATGCTATTTGGATTAAAATTCCTGAATTTCAACTAATTCAGTAACCTGTGGCGGAAGAGCCTTTTGAATTTTCAGTTTCGGTTTCTGCGCCGCCGCCGACGAAAATTGGCCGCACGCCGCCGCTGATGAAAAAACCGGCGTGCGCCGACAACGCCGCCGCCGCGCACTCTGGACGACCCCCACGCCGCCGCCGGTCAAAATTGCCTCGGCGCACACCTCTAGTGCCGAGTTATACCGTATAGTGTTCTAGAATAATGGGTAGTGAGCCCACTCTACGGGGAGAGGGTACGTTGCCGTGGCGCAAAAAATGTCAACGAGTTTTCGTTTTCTTGAGTGCCCGCGTGGCCGCGCTATCATCGTAAGCAATGGGAGTTTTCACCTTTTCACTCCGCTTCTGTGTTGGCTGTGTGTCGTCGTCGCTGCAGGTTTACGGCCGAGCAGTGCTTTGTCAATACGTTCCATTTTTCAGTTCTTATAGTTGTGAATAATGTAGATTGGTAGTGAACACCTCGCGGTCATCGACTCTTTGTGCGGAATGGCACCACGTCGCCAGAACCATTGTTATGCGCCCGGATGCCAGACGGGCTACGTTCACGTGAAAGGTGCTCCAAAACCGTCACTGTTCGTCGTCCCCAGGGATGAGAGACTCAGAAGACTGTGGGAGAATAATTTACACCATGCGGACAAGCCACTCGAAGACACAAGCGCGGTTTGTGAACTCCACTTCGAGCCTCGGTACGTAATTCGCGATTATGTACACACCATCGGCGGTAAAGAAGTGCGGATCCCACGCGGGAGGCCTGTGTTGAGCAGTGACGCTGTTCCCACTATTTTGCCAAATTTGCCATCGTATCTCACCAAAAAAGCAGTGAAAGAAAGGCCACCTCGAAAAAGGAAGTCTGAGAGTCATGCTTCGCCAGTGAAGCGCCGGCTGTGCACGTGTGGCAATTCGGCGGTGTTGCACACAAACGCCGTAAATACTCCGGATCCAGACGCTGCAGCATCGAGGCCAGAAGACGAACAGCTGGCCATCGATGTAGAAGTTTCTTCTTCAGAAAATTCGCAGGAAGACCGCAAGTCTATGTCGTTATTTAGCTGTCTTGAGGTACCATCGCCGGACTTGACAAAGCACATCTTTCCAGATCACAAAGGCATTGTGTACTGCACGTCCGTGTTGACACCGAAGAATGAAGTACGATGGGAAAAAGTGGTCATGTTTTTTGAGTCACGCATTGCGAGCTACTGCAAAGTGTTCATCAGAGGTACCCTGTTGAAAGAAGGCACCGTGGAAACAGAGGCAGCAGCAGAAGAAGTGCTGAAAACAAGTGATCGTATGTGCATTTGCGTTGGAGCAATATCTCACGAAGACTATGAAGAACGATTTTTTACGAAGGAGCTAAAGGACCATGTGGTTACATGCAACGAAATGTACTTCAGCATTAAGTGTCTTGGCCAGGTTCATAAAAAGGTATTTATGATGTGCATATTTACTAGTATGACAGCTATAACTCTTGTTGCTACGAAAGATTTTTTGCCAGTTATTGCAATCTAATTCACTGCATCTTTCTTTCAGGTGCACAATGTGTGTCTTGCCCCTATTTGCAACGAGCACTGCAAATCCGACGAGCCCGGGTGAAGCGAACAGCAACAAGAAATTGCCAATATGCAGCGCTGAAGTTGCGTGTTGTGGCCAGAAGAAACACTAGATTGTTTTCTCGCTTGAAAAGTGTGAAAAAGAAGCTGGAACAAATGCAAATTTGGAATGCTGCTATAAAAACAGAAACATTAGAAGCACAGATTGCAAGGCTTCCACCAAGACAGCAGGAAGCTGTACGACAGTGCTTTGCAGCTTCAAGAGTAAAACCCAATGGGTTGCGCTATACGAAAAGCTGGGTTTTAGATTGTTTAATCATGAAGATGAAGAGCCCTCGCCTGTATGAACACCTTCGTCGCAATAACATCCTAGCCCTTCCATGTAAATCAACCCTGAAGCGCTATTTACATGCATACCGAACTGTGTTTGGCTTTAGTGAGATAGTTCTAAAGCAGCTAAAGGAAAAGACAGCGGAGCTTGATGTTTGGAAGAAACACGGTGGATTGGTCATCGATGAACTGAAACTGTCAGAACATTTTTCAGTGAAGAAGTCGGGTGCGATTGAGGGTTTCGTGGATTTAGATCCATTTACAACTTCCAAGGACAAAGGTGTACCATGTGACCACGGTATGGTTATCCTTTTCGTCCCATTTCAAGGCAAATGGAGTCGAGTTATTTGTTACTTTGCTACACATGGAAACATGAAAGGTGACACACTCGCCAAAGTTGTCATTGAAGCAACCATACTAGCTGAAAAGAGTGGGCTCTTTGTGGATTTTATTACTTGCAATGGTGCAAGTTGGAATAGAAATATGTGGAAAGTACTTGAGATCCAAGCGACAGCTGACTCTACTACTTCGAAAATTGAACACCCCAGTGATGCATCACGGCACCTATATTTTATATCTGACTTCCCACATCTCATCAAATGCCTACGGAACTCGCTGCTGAAGTCTGGATTCAACACTTCTGCAGGTCATGTAAGTCTGATGTTTTTTACGCATATCACACATTGGATTTCATATATGCTTACATTGTCTCCAAGCTTAACCAGGTGCATTTCAATATGGTCCACTTAATTTCATTGCAGGTTGATATGCAACATGTAAGGGAAGCTCACAAAATAGACTCCTCCAACGTGACCCTTAAAGTGATGCCGGGCATAACACGGTGTCACCTGGATCCTAATGAATTTGAGAAGATGAGGGTCAGCTATGGCTTCCAGCATTTTGGGACAAAATTCCTCCAAGCTTTCCACCTATACAAAGACAAGTTGGAAGCAACACTTGGAAGGATGGATGTAACACAAGAGTTCTTCAGGGGAGTCGTCTCTCGTCATATCCTGGTCAAAATTAGGTAGTGAAATGTCTGATATAACCAACTTGTAAATGAAAATTATATCTTAATAGAATGCATAATTAGCACCGACATTTGGGCGAGTTGGTTTTGGTTCATAGTTATGAACGGCGCAAAACACACGAGACATAAAATGACGTCCTCGTGTTTTTCGTCATTTTGTGTCTCGTGTGTTTTGCGCCGTTCATAACTATGAAGAATGCATCATGCAATGTAAACTACAAAAATATAAAAACAGCTGTTTTGCATATTTCAGCAAAATCCACCTGCTCATAAGAGTGATGACATCGCGGTTCCCTGCTGAAGCCCTCAGACCGTGTTCATCAGGAACAGCAGTGCTGCAGGATTTTCTGTCCTACCTCAAAGCATGGGAGCAGCATACGAAAGGTGGAGGAGGCTTTCTGAGCAATTCCACTGCCGCTGGCCTACGTGTGACCATTTCGAGTACACTAGAGTTGCTTGACTATCTCACTGAAAATGTTCGCTTTAAATACCTAATGACTGCAAAAACTAGCCAGGATCCTTTGGAAAACCTTTTCGGTATTATCAGGCAATCTTCTGGCAGTAATGATCATCCAACACCAACTCAGTTTTTGATTACAGTAAACTGCATGTCATTCTATGGTTTAGTTAAAGGTGTCAGTCAAGGAAACTGCGAAGAGGGCATGCTAGGTTCCCTTTTGGAAGTTAGTAGCCCACGAGACACATCGCAAAATGCAGCAGGCATGGATTTGGCACCGAGCTTTTCTCCGAATGCGCAGGCGTTGGTTATACCTTCCCAGGACCACAGCCGGCATGTTGCGAGGAGCGACTCGAGAATTATATTTTACATTGCTGGCTACGTGGCACGAAAGTGCATTTTGAAAAGCAATTGTAAAGATTGTTTGATACTACTTACCGCGCCTGCCCCAGACGAAAGCTTTCAGCTTGCAAGGTTGACACTATTTCGTGACAACGGTGGACTCCTCTACCCAAGTGCTTGCCTATTTCGGTTCATAAAGAAGCTTGAAGACTTGTCCACGGGCTGCTTTTCTTGTGAACAACTCCATGCAGACAGCATTTTAAATGTGCTGACCATTGTGAAAACAAGGCTTTGGCAAGAGGTTGGGTGCCAAAGCCATGTCTCAAAGCTCTCTCAAAAAATAATACAATTCTATGTTGTTACACGACTTCATTTTTACATTAAGGGGCTAAATACAGACAGAGCAGGCAAACGCCAGAAAGCAAAGCACTTAAAGATAAGCCGCTGCTGTTAAATATTTTTTCCTTGCTTTAGAAGATTTTTAAAAATTTAATAATGTTCCTGTGTGGATTTTACAAGTGTAGGTTAAACTTGATGTATGAATCCTTTCTGAATATTCTTTTTCTGTTTCACTGACCCAAATAAAAGAGAATGCTAGATTTGAAAAACAAGCAAAATAGTATGTTGCCACTCGCCATGCATACTATAGCAATAAACCCTAGACTAAGTGGCAACTCTGCTCAATTCAATTGTGAATGGTGACTTTGGTCCTTGGCGTACCATCAACAGTGCGATTAATATGATCTACGAGAACATCTGTAGATCTCTGTAAAAATGCATGTTATTTGAATGGAAATGTGTCTATTATTTGTCATTTTCAGTATTTCTTCTGATTCAGTGTCTTTACTTGTGGTGTGAACAATATGTGTTGAGTGTTCATGTGTTTTTGTGAACTTTTTTATGCCAAGTGTGCTATTGAAAATATTTAGCATCTCTTTGTGATTATTTGTAGTTGTGAATATTTTTCTAGCATCTATTGGGCTGTTTTAGGAGACATTCTCTTTGTCGCAGACGCTGAAAAGTACATAATGGGGCAAGGCCCTCATCAAGCTATTTCAGCTTTTTCCATCTGCTTTCACTTTGAGCAAAAAAAATGAAAGTGATTGATATGCATGGCTTTTGTGGAGTACGGTCGTTGCGCTGCCCCACCAAATAAACTTTTAAGTTATTCCCGTGAATGATTGTTGTCTATATTTTTTTCCACACCTTAATTACAAATTCACTTTTATTTCTTGGGCATGATTAGAATAGGTCTTTCCTTGTGTGCACTACCACACATTTTCTTGCACTTTTCAGGAGAATATATCAGCTGAGAGCGCGTAAGGTGCTTAAGTTTGTAGTAATATTGTTTTATTTAGTGAGAGTACGACTTCACTAAAGTTACCATTGAGTACAAACGCTAGCATATTGGTGGAGAAATGTGAGCCGCTTATATGCCACTCTGCGACTTATTAAATTAGTGATCATGAAAACATTAGTCTCTTTTATCTAAAGGCAATCGATGTCAGTACACGTTAAAATTTCCGGAGTCCTCCACTACGGCGTGCTTCATAAGCAGAAAGTGGTTTCATAAATCAATTATCTAAAGGCAATAAAACTGCGAGAGCGCAATACAAAACTGGCTGTTTACAGCGTATATTGCATCCCGCTGATAACGCGCTCATGTTTAGCGATACTTCATGCGCCAGAACGACGGCCAAAGCAAGAATATACTCAGGCAAAAGAAGAAAAGCAACGAAAATGGCTATGAACAGGGGTTGCACAAGAGTAGTTTGTGCTTGAAGCGCTGGCAAACTAACCTTCGCGCTGCGTTGGCCGAGGGCCGCAACGCGTCGCTTCCATTGCAGGTGGTGGCTGCGCCATCTACCAGGTGAGACATAAAGTGCGTCAGTGCATGGCCTCCAGTCAGCCCACTACCCATTTCTAGAACACTTTAGCCGAGTAGTCTGACTAGAGGTGTGCGCCGATATGGTGGCTAGAATAGCGCCGAGGCGATTTTGACCGGCGGCGGCGTGGGGGTCGTACAGAGTCGGCGGCGGCGGCGTTGTCGGCGCACGCCGGTTTTTTCATCGGCGGCGGCGTGCGGCCAATTTTCGTCGTCGGCGGCGGCGTCGGCGGCGCAGAAACCGAAACTGAAAATTCAAAAGGCTCTTCTGCCACAGGTTACTGAATTAGTTGAAATTCGGGAATTTTAATCCAAATAGCATAAATGACACTACACAGATGTTTCGACATCCCGATGAATGCAAAGCGTTTTGTAAAATAGTTTTTATTTCGCTTTCATGAAGAAATAACGCGTATTTCAATCTATGTCCATGTTCTACGGTAAATGTGCAGCACTTTGCTTTTTTTTACTTTAAGATGTTGTTTTAAGTTGTTGTTGTTGTTGGCAACGTCATACTTCATGAAACCTTTTTTCATTGAACAATGAGCAAGCAGTGACGCACGTCACTCATTTCGCTTTTTCCGGATCTGATCTTACTTTTACATTGTACGCTGCACAAAAGAAGAAGCACCTCTGCTTCGAGTTTTCTTATTACGATTGCATGAAACCGCTTTTTTGAGTATCTGTCATGCTTTGAATGTAACTTTCCTTCAAACGAATCAAAATACCTACTTTTCGCAATGTGAGAATCTTTTATGCAGCGGTATAGGATGCGGAAGGAAACAAATCTGCGCATTTATTCAACTAGTTCTCAGCGCGGTGTTCGATGAATGAAGTGTAGACATGGGCGAGGCGGGTGGTGCAAAAAGGACACTTGAACCCTTCAAGCTCCACCAGCACTTGCTACCCACTCTAGCGACACCAACACGATCTACTCCCTCAGTCGTGATGCAAGTTGAAAGAAGGGTTTGCAACCCCCAAGACAAAAACCTGTCGATGGTCATATGTGCAGATGAGAGCAAATGCAATATTTGCTCAGATACACAGCCCATACTGGTCACGAGCTGGGCGTCCGTTGACCACGCCTGCAGAGAACGTTGACTCCCCGAACCCTTGGTGTTTGGTCAGGGGAGGGGAACACCCCTTGCAAGTGGGCCCCATTAAAATTTCTCTTAAAAACGTCACAAATAAGAATGCTTGATAAGTATGTATAAAACATTCAACTTTTCAATGCTTTTTTGTAGCGTGTTCACGTGCTCAATACCCATCAGATGTGTGAGAAATCGAAATAGCAACTGCCACTCTCGACTTGTTCCGGAAAAGACACAGTAGAACAATGCAATTACGAGTGCTGGGAACCTTTGTTCTTTTGTATATTTGATTTCTAGGCATGATTTGAATTCTTATATAAACAAAAATAAAACCTGCAACATATTAAAAAAGGCTGCTATTGCAAGATGTGTGTTGCAAGACGTGATTTTTCTAGACTTAAGTCTCTGCAAGGCACATCTGGTGTCACAAACTTGTAAGTGTCCCCCCCTTTTCCCCACGACATCTCCCGATCCCCCCCCCTCTAATAAAAAGGCACCAATGTAGGCTTCCGTGATTGCCTACTGGCGCGCGGCGGGCCAATCCGGTGGCTAGATCCAACAGTGGCGATTTCGACTTGCTTTATTGGAGGTGCTGAAGGATCAAGAAAAGGCCGATATTTGTAAATTTCTTGAGAGTTCAGTGATAGTTTCTTCATGAATACCGTGGATTATTGGACCTCACTTTGTGTATAATGCTCCAATGAAAAAAAAAATGGTTTCATCCTGTGTCACTGCAGAGTCAGAAGCCATCACATGTGCAGGCATCAATAAGCTTCTATATGACATTGCTAAGGTTCAGTACATTTGTACAAATAATTCTCGTTAATTGAACATTTTGAGTATAATCCCTGCTTGGGTTAGTATGTGTGAAACATAAATTTGAGATTTAAAATTATCATTGTGTGTTTCTGCAGCAAAGACACATTGATTAAAACTGATGACTCCGGAGCTACGGCAGAGGTAACATTCGTTCTGTTTTTTTCGGTTACGGTAACGGTAATGCGTTACCTTTTTATGTATCTATATAACGTGGAGCCGTGAAACGTTCCCCTCTTTCTTATTTCAGTAACTAGTGAGGTATTTAGTTACTTTTTATTGTAACGGATACATCACTAAATAGACACACAGGAGTGATGTCGGCCCACACCTTTAGTTGTTGCGGTCTACAGGCTGGCTGTAAACATTAAATGAATATATTCCTTTCATCCAGAAAGGTTGCTCGATCATTGATGATCTCGACCTTTGAGAAATACACAACAGCTTCTTAATGATATGCATATCATCCCAGCGAAGCGTGCACTTCGTTTCGTTAATATTTACAGTCAACATGAGTGCTGTCGTCACGCCGTATGTTTTAGGTAGAAATTTAGCCTACTCAAAATACCCAAAGACGTCGATCCACCGTGCAACGCGTGGCCACGCGATGACGGTTCTGTATGAAAATGGCATCCACAGTGAAACATGTTGCATCTGCTGAAATTTTATCGCAACATTATTATACTGCCACGCTCGCTTGTATTTTTATGTCACAGTCTTGCGCAAAGGCACTGCCGTAGTGGTTCAGTAGCTAAGGTACTCGGCTGCTGACCCGCAGGTCGCGGGATCAAGTCCCACCTGCGGCTGCTTTATTTTCGATAGAGGCGAAAATGCTGCAGGCCTATGTGCTGCGATTTGGGTGCATGTTAAAGAAACCCAGGTTGTCAAAATTTCTGGAGTCCTCCACTACGGCATCTCTCATAATCATGTGGTGGTTTTGAAACGTTAAACACCACATATTAATCAGTTGCCTTGCGCAAAGGACGCTTGGCTGTCTGCGAACACTCTAAATTATTTTAGAATTTTCTGATAAGCTTGAGACACCTACGATATGGATGCTACGTGTATAAATGGCGACGTACCTTCGCGCAGATCATATTACCAACGACCAATGCTCTGATTACCGCTATCTGTGTAAAGCGCGAATTTCGAGCACTTTGCACTTTCCTATGCACATGTTCACTCAATAAAAAGTGTCGTCTTGAGCAACCCACGTACCATCTTCTTTGACGTCGCAACCACGCGGCAATACCGTAAGTGAAATGAGAACGGTGAAATGATGGATACAAAACAGTGAGATGGGGCGGGGCGTAAGTGCATGGCCAAGTTTTGTTTAAGATGCGTATACCACAAGCTATTTTCTTCTATAGAACCAATATGATGCGGATTTGTTAAAGTACTGTGAAGTTGAATGTCAAGAAAGGAAGAACATGAACTTAAAAAGAGACAGTGGAGACGAAAAGTGATAGGTATCCACGTAAAGTTTGATCGGTCGTTCCCCGCCAAACGTCCTAAACGTTTTGTCGACTATCTCAGGTGTATTCGAAAAAAAAGTCGGGCTGATTTACTCCACTGAAATCAGTCTATCGCGAAAATTCTTTCGAGAGAAAAATATTTTTAGTGGCCTATATGTCACTGAAATTTCAGCTATAGGCTGGGCCCTATATTGAGTCCTAAGATAAAAGCCTATTTACTGAGAGAGTCTATGTATAGGCTCTATTTATTTTGCCGACCTATGGTTTCGAATATTTAAAACATCTCACTATGGCGTGCCTTGGTGTCGTATTGACGTTCTGGCTTGTAAAGCCGAAAATTTTATTTTTCAAATTATAAACTGTTCATATCTCCCCCCCCCCTCTCCTCCCCGGCACTCGTTCTAGGGTTGGTCCTTTGATAAACACCATTTTTCCGATGGAGGCGGAAATGTTGTAGGCCCGTGTGCTCAGATTTGGGTGCACGTTAAAGAACCCCAGGTGGTCGAAATTTCCGGAGCCCTCCACTACAGCGTCTCTCATAATCATATGGTGGTTTTGGGACGTTAAAACCCACATATCAATCAATTGATAAACACCATTCACATATCTTTCAAAAAATGCTTGGATATCAACTATTCATAACTCTCCTTTAAATATGTGGAAATGAAATGACGTCACTAAATTACAGATGAGGTGAAATATTAACTCTAAAAGCACAGTAAACGTGCCTAAAAAGCTAATTCAACGCTAAAACAATGTAACCTTAACTAATAATGTCACCACACTTCTAAAACCTCATGCAATGTATATTGCATACCTGCAAGGTGCAGTTATTCAAGCGCTTTTTGCAGTGAAATTTGGCCATGGAGTTAATCTCGTTCATGGCAGTGCTATTTCTAAATTTGACGTTTGAATATCTAATGAGGTTTACGAGTTTCTTTCGGTGAAATCCGCGTTTTTTTGTGCGATGTAATTGAGCATTTTATGCATTGTGCTGGCACGAAGTTTATTGTAGATGATGCGTTTATAGAATACACCGTTCAACGACTGTGGTGAAATAGAAACAGCAATTTATGTTCATTCATGCTACACAACTCTCTTGATATGCTCCCAGAGAACAGAAAAACGCATAACGAAGTACATTACTAACGAACTGAAGAATTAAATATTTCTCGGCCTTTTCATGTTGTTTCTGTAGTCCAATCTACAAACGTTTGTATTAAACGAGCATGACGGTACGAAGGCATGGAATTGGGTTTTGCAGCATGTTGTGACACATGTGCCACTCCAGGTCACCTTTAATACATGACATCGGAATCCAAACTGAGCTTGATCTATGATTATGTACCTAATCAACGGAGAATAAGAACTAAGCTCCGGATTCATTATTAATGTGGCTTCAAAGACGAGAAAGCAGCACGATTCGCGAGCAATCGAGCGCCCGTTCTCTCTCTCTATTTCGTTGAACTGCTTGTGCCCTGAGATGCCACTTCAATTTCTTTTTGAATTAATGTGGCGATCTGGAAAGTTGTGAGCGCCAAACAAGGCGCTAACAAGAATGAGAGAGACAGGATGGGTGCTTGTGAACGTCGCGTGGAGGCATTAGTTAGCGCTCGAAATTTCCCGATAGCAATGCGCCATCTGGCAGGATTTCAAGTTTTGTTAAAATGTAGCGCTGACACAGATCATGGGTTTTGTCATGTCATTTGCTACCAATTAAACAGTGGCTGCGTAATTTAGGTTACCATGAAAATTGTCGCGGCCATATTTCAAGAAGGAAGGAGGCAGAAACGCACCGTTCATGCCATACGTGATCCTTCATCACTCGTGGAAATCAATTTATTCAAGCTGTAACGTGATTGAAGAATTCCGTTACTTCTCGGCAATCAGAGAGGCTTTTAATTCTCCCGTCTCTTTATGAGATATTGCTGCCATTTTTTTAAACAGGCTTGCAGTTCTGTTGCACGGACATAGCAACACCCATGTTTTTGATGATTTTTTTTCATTCCCATTCAAAAACTTTTCCATTCATAGTCATTTCTGAAGCGCATAAGAACTGAATTCCTGTCGTTCGTCACCCGTCGCTACGTTCGTCCAGTACACACTGCAAAAGGCTTGATGGCAAAGTCATTTTCTATGTTCATGTTCCTTGTACCCAACTTTTCGCGCTCTTTGTGCACTTCAAGGAATTCAGAAAGACTACAATACAACCCAACCAGCTGTACATCGTGCCGTCTGGACTGGTATGCATGACGCAAATATGTTGCGAGTGGTCTCGCAGTGTTCTGCCATTGTGCTTGGTTCCCTGTTCCGTGAGCTCAAGTTTGGTCGACACGTGGCGTCGTTGCCGCGCCATTGGTGTCGTGTTTCCCGTGTCTTTTCTTATACACAGTGTTCTACGAAGAAATGCCTCTGTGTAGCCGCTGGTGCCGAGGTCGCAGATTACGTTTTTGCTTCTTTCCTTCCGCAGCTGTGGTGACAATTGGTGGTTAGATTATCGGTTATTTCTTTACCTATTTTAGTTTTCTCGTTTAGCTAGTTTTCTGTATTCTAGCCCAAGAAAGGTGATCCAGATTTTTTTTCTCTCGTGGGAATGACCATAGGTATCTGCGTACATGGTTGCAACTCCACATTTCCAAGTTGTAAGACTAGGAGTGCCCTGCCGAGGGCCCCTATTCTCTCTCTGCTCTAGCAGCCATGACCGGCACGTTCTTCCAAACCTTCTCCTCCTACCTACTTCTAAACTATTTTCTCCACTCTCCCTTTTCCCTTCAAGGGACTGAGCCGTGGTCTAGCAAGGAAAGATAGTGTCTTTTTCTTTTTCTTCAACCACACATTCATCCATTCAGGGGAAGCTTGCATGCAGTAACTGGTTTGGAAAGCAGGTAAGGTTCGCGGAAAGTCACCTCACCTACCCTGATTTGTTCCGGGTCTACGCTCTCGAGGTGCGCCAAAAGCGGCGACAACACGAAAGTCATACCTCGAATTCTTTAGGGCTGTTGGCTCCCCTCGTCAAAAACTCTTTGGACACGCCTGGCTGACTGACGGCCAAGGAAGAGCTGTCGGAAATCGAGGCAGCTTGATTTGTTCGACGTGCCACGAGACGCGCTGAATAATTAGCCGAGAGGTTGGGATTCATCGTCAGGTATGTTTCCCACACTCTGTGCTGCTCTCAAGTCTTCCACTCCCCCAGGCCCTAGCCTGCCTAGCTCTGCAGGCCCTATTCTGCACGTGCGATGCAACGTTATTGCACTGTGCTGTGTTGTGCGTATTATTGCATTATGACCTACGTTGTGTTTCTCTCTCGCCGTGTGACGAACTGAACGTGCATCCTTTCTATTTCCTGGGTAGAAAAGAAGGCAGTGTTTGACTTTCTCTCTCTTTCTCCTTCTCGTTTTTTTTTATCTTTATTCGCTGCGCCGTGCTCCCTGCTGGGCTGCAGAAATTAGGCGCCTTCTTCTAACCACTACCCCCACCATTTGGGGGACGGAGATGAAGACGGCAATTTCTTTGGACTGCCCTTGACTAAATGGACATGCAGTCTGTCCGTTTACAGTGATATGCAAGGCGGCTTTCCTAAAGGTTTATTTTTTAACCAAAAACTCTTGTTCACAGATTGCTTTTCTCCCTCATTGTGCCTTTACCTTTTCGAATTCCAGCGAGTGCACGCGAGCACGCGAGTACAACAAAATGTCACCTCTCCGAATTCCAGCAAAGGCACGCGAGCACAAGATCTCAAAAAGGTGAATGGCAAAAACAAAATGAGTGAGAAAAGCCGTCTGTGAACGAGAGTTTATGGTTGGAAAACTAACCTTACAGAAAAGCTGCCTTGCAAATTATTGCAAACTGTCTATTGTTTTCTCCTGCAGAGAATTTTAGGAAGACCACGGCTTAAAATGCGAGCACCGAGACGCTCTGAACCAGCTCTCAGAAGCTCTCATCAAGCTTCCATGATGCTACCTTTAGTGTGTAAATAGTGAACATAAACGTTGCTCTTATCAGCCCCGGCTACTCTGCTTGACTTCTACCTAAGACTTGGCTAGCTCCTTCGAACACATAACGAGCAAGCAAAAGGGCACGGAGTTGTAAAGATGAAAATGTGCAACATCACACCGCTTTTATTACGTGACATATTCGTTCTCCGCCGCATTCGCCCGATCGTGTCCACATATAACTTTCCCGTTTTATAGCGACGACACACCGTTGATTGCGGTCACGTCATTGAATGTCATTTAAACAGCGGTTGCATTATTTATTTGCAAATTACTTCTTCATAAAGTATGGTGAAGTAATTTTTTATTTGGCCACCTGAGGAGCTTTCTAACTTGACTTATTTTTTTATCAAGACTTGAATATAATGTTAAGTTTTATTTGGTTGACTCTGAGCATTACCTTCGCAACAGAAGTACATCTGTCAGCGACAATCATTCTTAACCTTTCCCAGTGCCAGTAGGTCCGTTCAAGTTACGTGATGAAAGCCAGTTTGCTGAACTATGTCATATATGACATGTCGCTCAAATGTCGGTCTCTGCATTTTTGATGAATCCAGCCGTCTTTTGTAAATTGTCTACTGGCAAGTTTTTTTAAATTTTGTTTTGTTCTTTTTAAAACTGGTGGTCTCAGACAACCTTATTACGCCTCTTCTCACCACTGGATAGCCGTTGTTACGCGCGGCGCCTGGGCCGACGGGGGAGGGCCGCGTTCTTTGTTCATCAAACAAGTCACCGAAGGGCTGCCAGCCTGCTGTCCGCCGTGTACTGTCCATCTTAGCCGGGAAGTGAGGTGGCATTCCGACACCATAAGACGTTCCACGAGACGACCACAATGGTTTCTTGGTGTCACAGGTGCAGTGTGGTGGCCACGCCCCAATCAAAGACCTTGACTTGAGCGAGTGGGAGCGGCACCGTCAGAAATGGTGTGTGTGTCTCGTGATTCAACAGCGCATTCTGGACCCATTCCCTGATTAAGTCAAAACGTACACTTTATAGTGAGCCACCCAGCTCATTCGCAAGAGACCTCTCACCCTGTCTGTACAGAATGTAATAAATACTCTGTTAAGTTTGCCATCTTACTCCTGAGTGCACATGCGTTTTATTTTCTGTCTCTCTACACGTCCTTTCTTGCCCCTATTTCTCAACCCTCACTGCTAGGCAGCAAACCGGATGCCAAGATATGGTTAATCCCCCAGCCTTCCTTTCTCTCTCTTGCCATCTTACTGCCTTGACATCTTCATCCCGGGTATCCAATGTCTTAAAAGGCCGGTACAAACAGACAAGTTAAAAAATAAAACAGATGGTGAATATTTTCTGCAGCATGTTCAGACGCTGCGTATAAGTAGTCATCCTCGAAAATTATCAACTTTAACACCGCGGACAGGTGCTGATATACCCCGAGTAGGTTCGAGCATGTATTATTCCTCGACGCTTTTAATCTTCATTAAACTTCTCCCTTTTGATTTCATCCTTCGAGGTTTTGTGTAGTTCTTCATCTAACGCCTAACCTCCATGTCCTTCCTCATTTATTCCTCCTCCTCCCTTCATCTAACGCGCTGCATTCGTGCTGCACTGCTACCACTTCATTTCTTCTTTATGTACGCCCTGTTTCGGGCACAATTATAGGCTGCCATCTTGGACTGATAATGATGCCGTTTTCCATCCGTATGAATATTCGAATTGTGCTATGGCAAACTCGCACGCATCAAAACGCTGGGCCATTACATTCAACGTCGTATCACCATAATCATAGCTAATTACGACACAAAAAACAGATAAATTGCTTCTAAGCCTAAGATGGCAGTGTCTATGCTTTACTGTAACTGTTACATTTATTTTTTGTCAATTTTTTCAATATGTCATTTCATGCAGCGGCCGCCGAACTCGTTCCGCTGTTCATAGTGGTACTCTCTGTCTCTGAAGCTGGATGAAGATAACTAAGAAGCCTGGTTTTTACTGGCTACATAAAATGTGAAACGAAACTATAAATCACGATGAAAAAGAAGACAAATCTGTGAAAAGTCAGTACTGGCGCATAAATGGCGCGTCGATTGCGCCGATGAAAAACGTCGGCGGCGGCGGCGGCGGCGCGCCGATCAGTTCGCGTCGGCGGCGGCGGCGCGGCGAAAACTATCGGCGGCGGCGCGCCGACCAGTCGGCGCACACCTCTAAGTCTGACGCGGGGTTTGGGGAGTTTTGCAACTTTTTTAGTCTAATAATAGATGGATGGATATGGCTGTACCCTTTAGATCGGGCGGTGGCTAGCGCCACCATGCCGTAATACGTAATGAACCAAAAATTATAATTATTTTTTTCCTTAAAAAGTGAGTTTGAGGATTCGTACTTTGCAATGAAGAGTTTAATTTTCACTCGTGCCTTGACTTTAGCCACCAATCAGATAACCTCCTTCTAGTTAAGTCTACGTGCTTAAAGTTTATTTTGCCCTCCCGGTCCCTAAACCCCAGTGCTTTGAACAACTCTGCGCCATCATCCTGAACTATAGGGTGAAGCCCTTTACAGAACATTATCAAGTGTTCGGCAGTTTCTTCTTCCTCTCCACACGCACTGCATACTGTGTCTACCACTTCGTATTTGGCCCGATATGTCTTAGTTCGCAGTACTCCTGTCCTGGCCTCAAACAGTAGAGAACTACCCCGAGTATTATCATAGATCCTTTCCTTGGCAATTTCCTGCTTAAAAGTTCGATAGATCTCTAGTGCGGACTTTTTAATCATGCCCATTCGCCACATGTCAGTCTCCGTTTCCTTCACTTTCTTCTTAACCGATAGTTCTTTTTGGTAAGTGTCGGTCGCGAGCGCCACCGCGCGGCGCTTGTTTAAAGTTGAAGGCAGGCCAACTCCGCTGGAAGCGCGAGCCATTCCTCAGGCGTCTTTCTAGAGGAGGCGTTGCTTGTTTCATCTAGCAACGCTACAGTGTACCTGTAGCAACGCCTCCTAGATTCCCCTTGCCTGCCGGATGAGCGCGAAACGCCCGTCATCTTGAAGGCGCTGCCTACATAGGTGTAAGAGTTTTTGTACTTGCCCTTTGAGACTGGCAATTTTAGCGTTTATTACTAATTTCAGAGGCTATGCCTTTTATTGACAAAGTTGTTTGCTGAATGACGGTATCACTTATGTAGGGTAAATAAAACTACGTTTACGCCTTTTTGAAAATTTTTACGTTATTTTGTTGCATATAAGCTCTAAAAACGTTAAAACTTATTTGAAGACACACCAACTTGAGTGACGCCACCACCGTAGTTCCGACGACCACCGCTCCCAAGTGACCGCCGATAATCCGGCAGGCAAGGAAAATCTAGGATAGGGTGCCCTATCTAGGAGGCGTTGTATCTAGGGGCCTTGACCGATGGATGAATTAAATAGGCTAATGTGGTTGTATCCTTCTGATTGGGCGGCGGCTAACGCCACCTAGCCGCGATACTTATTGAACCAGCAATTATATTTATCTTTTTTTTTCTTTTATATAGGGAAGTATAGGACTGGTGCTTTGCAGTGAATGGTTTAATTTTCAGTCGTGCCTTGACTTTATCCACCAATCAGATAACCTCCTTCGAGGTAATTCTACCCGCTTAAAGTCTATTTTGCTCTCCCTGTCCCTATACCCTAGTGCTTTGAAAAACTCTGCGCCATCATCCTGAAGTATATGGTGAAGCCCTTTACAGAACATTATCAAGTGTTCGGCAGTTTCCTTATCCTCTCCACATGCACTGCATACTGTGTCTACCCCTTCGTATTTGGCCCGATATGTCTTGGTTCGCAGTACACTCGTCCTAGCCTCAAACAGTAGAGAACTACCCCGAGTATTATCATAGATCCTTTCCTTGGCAATTTCCTGCTTAAATGTTCGATAGATCTCTAGTGCGGACTTCTTAATCATGCCCATTCTCCACATGTCAGTCTCCGTTACTTCACTTTCTTCTTAACCGATAGTTCTTTTTGGTTTGGCCACCCGTTGTTTTCTAAGTATTTACCGGTCAATTTCCTTGTTCGCTTCTAACATTTTGTATCAGCATTCTTCATGTTCAAGTAGCTGAAAACCTTCCTAGCCTAACGCTCCTCCCCTATTTCTCGCAATCGCTTCTCAAATTTTATCTTGCTGCTAGCTTTCCTGCCCTCAAATGATGTCCATCCCATATCACTTTGTATTACTACTCCCTGATTTGGTGTATTCCCATGAGCTCCCAAGACAAGCCTACCTATTCTTGCTTGATTTCTAATCATGCTTGAACTTCTGATCTCATGCACAAGACCACATTGCCGAACGTCAGGCCAGGAACCAGGACCCCTTTCCATATTCCTCTCACACCATACCTATTGTAATTCCACAGTGCCCTATTTTTCATCACTGTTGCATTCCTGTTACCTTTAGTCGTCACGTATATTTCGTGTTCCCTTAGGTACTCGGTCCCATTGCTTATCCATACGCCCAGATATTTGTATTTATCTGTTATTTCTAGCATGGCCTCCTGTATTCTAAGCTCACTACCTTCATTATCATTAAAAATCATGACTGCTGATTTTTCCTTACTGAATCTAAAATCTAACCCAACTCTCTCATTGTTAAAGAACCCCAGGTGGTCAAAATTTCCGGAGCCCTCCACTACGGCGTCTCTCATAATCAAATAGTGGTTTTGGGACGTTAAACCCCACAAATCAATCAATCAATCAACTCCCTCATTATCGCAGATGTCCATTAATCTCTGCAAATGTTCCTTGTTGTCGGCCATCAGCACTATATCATCTGCGTACATTAATGCTGGTAGTGCCTGATCAATGAGTTTTCCTTGTTTGACAAGAGAGGTTGAAGCCAAGTCCACTTCCCTCTAATTTGGCCTCTAATCTTTGTAGGTAGCACGCCAGCAATATACAGCGCCGCGTCGCGGTGCTTAGAATTCAGTTTTTCTGCCACCACCTAGGAAGGCGCCTGTTCACTACACTAGGACAACTTTTCTAAACTATATTTGAGGGGATTGCAGTTGCAAAGAAAGCTATGCTTCCATGAATGGTAGAAGTAACAATGTTTCTTAGAAACAACAGACCATCGTCCGGTATTGAATCCCTTGCAACAAACTGGTATGGACTTCATTGTTTTGTCTGCTATGGTAGTTGCAAAAAGAGGTAATTCACGTTAAATGTTGTTTTTCCGTCTGCTCTATGAGCTTTGTCGTGTACCGGGCAAGAGAGGTTCGCTTAAATATTGAGGAAACACTGTAAATACAATACACGGTTTCAGGGCCCAAGCGTGATCGAAAGTGAAATTACCAGTGGTTTAGTTTAAGGTAGTGTTTATTCTCCCAGCAACCGGGATAATTGCTTTAAAAAAATTTCTCCCGCAGTCGCCTCCCATTGGTTCTCATATGTCATGTGACTAACTGAGGGGGGGGGGGGGGACAGACGAGGAGCTCAGAGCCCATTCGTTCACCTGGCTCTGCTCACAACACGTGCAACTTGTGTTGCTGCTTCGTTGCCGTATTTATTTTGCTTGTGGTGTCCATTATTTATAACGAGACATCAGACCATCGAGTGCTTCATTAATGCGAGAGTCTAACGATGGCAAAGTGCAGCTTGCGGTCGGTGATCACTTTGGCACTTTTGAAGACTTCGAAGCGTGTATCTCCCGTTACAGTGCAAAAAAAACTGCGTCCAGTTATAGAAACTGGACGCAAGGACTATTGCGGCAGCGAAAAACCGCGTGGGAAAACTGGCCAGCAAGGTGTTGGAGTCACTGAAGTATTACCACAGAACACCTGGTATTGCCAGCTTCGGTACTGCTGTATCCATGGCGGCGCGAAGTTTATCACCACCAACAAAGGCGCACGGAAATCATCGCTCTTCATTTGCATTTTGGGGTTGAGTTACTCTACTGTGCTGCACTAGTAGATGGTGTCGCTACATATCACGCGGATAGCTTTAGCCCTTAGGTCTGGTAGATTCATCTGCACCTCTTGAACAATATCTCCAGGTAATGCATCTTGTCATTCCTTTCAGCAGTGCACCAATGGCAACTTCTCAACCATGCCATACTATTGAAAGGTGCTGCATTGTTTCCTAATTTTCCTGCACCTTCTACGCTAATCGTAGGTTCGAGTCACCTGCACCAATCGGAACAGGTTCATGGCTGTGCACACGAAGTTCAGGAATTGTGCAGGCACAGCGCGACACCCGAAACGAATAACTATGTGCCGACAAGGTGCAGACCTTATTTCTGTTCGCTTAATTTACACCGTTCAACTAACACTGACCGATGGAAAACCGCGCATGCGAACAGTTTATAAGGCGCAACATATTGGTAAAACAACGCGTTAGTAAAGTGGGTACGGTACCTAAGCGCTGCGTCATCTGCTCAGCTGCACGCGCGGCTACACCAAGCCGCCACCGTCAGCGTAGGAGGTGCAGAAACACCGTGATCTAGTGCGGCACCTCTTCTGGACCTTTTGAAACAAATGGCAGGGTTCAGAGATCAACAATGCTGCACCGCTGAATCGAATAGCAAGGTGCAGCACCTTGTGAACTGGTTCACGCGGTGCAGGCGAATCGAGCGGACCTCGTGCTGGCTTCGTGCATCCGGGCGTGCCACTAAGCAGACGAGGCAGCACTTAGGCGTAGGCGCCGTAACGTCCTCGACTTACGCAGTGTGTTGCCAAGATGTTTGCGCCTCATAATCTGTACGCGTGTGAGGTTTGCCATCAGTGGGTGTTAGGTGGATGATGTAATGAAAGGCACAAAAATAAGGCCTACACCTTATCGGCACCTTGTCATTTGTTAGGGGTGATGCACTGTGTCTGCCCCACTGAACTCTCCTCTTGCACAGCCGTGAACCGTTCCCACTGCTGCAGGTGGTTCGGACGGACCCCTAGTATTCGCGAACCGCCTACCACCTATAAAATAGCATTGAAGGCCAAACTGCGTATACTTGAAAATGAACGCGACGCGATGCTGATTGCCTTCGCTCAAGTGCTTGCTTGGGCAAATCCAAACCTGGCGAGTCATCACTGTTGCTGGCATGAGAGTGTCTTGCCGTACAGAAAGTGGTGCGTCGGTAAACTGTTAAACTTGCCCATTCATGAGCTGCTCTTGGAATTTTGCCCTTGTAATACATATGCTTTTTTCCTTTTTTCCCCCATTATTTTTAGGACATTCAAACGAGACTGCAGCTTCAACATCTACGTTGCTGCTGAGAACGAAGGAAAATTTCTGGAAGTGAGGTCTCCCCGACCCCCCAGAGGTCGAACTAACCCCCTCCTCTTAAATGCCTCAATTAATGTCCTTGTCTCCGAGACACCTACGTCAGCGGTGCACCGAAGGGGGCGGAAATCAGGGGTTTTAGTCCCCCCCACCGTAAGTGCAGCCTTGTTTTGTTTTCAAGTTATCGTTTCAATTTAGGAACTGACTGGACGGCAAAATTGCCTGATTTATTATTATGTCATATTCACATATCTACTCTTATACTGGAAGAGCAGAAATCGCATGCTCTGTGGCTCGAGCTGCGTTCACGTCCAGTGAAGCAGCGTTGTACAAAAAAAACGGTGCTTTCACGAGTCATCAGTCTGATCGTTTCTATTTTGTTCTTCATTGAAGTCTAAGAGGGGGGCTGTGTACAATGACAACGTCCCGCGTTACTTGGCCATAGGCTTCGATGCACAGCGCATGTCACTTCAAAATGTATTACATCTAGCTCAACCAGCTTTGTTGCAATGCTACATACATGTATGTTGGAAATTAGCAATATCTGCAACATACATTTGTAATACTTGTGTCCATGTGCTTCAAGTTGTCGATAAATACACCCTTGCGCTGTCAAATGCTAGCTTCCTGGTAAGCCCAATTGGCAGAACGACCACCCCAGAGCTGTTGGTCCCGGGGTTTGAAACTCGTACCAGGACAAATTTTTCGGCAACTAAGAGGCTTTCTTTCTGGGAAATTCGTGTGAGTTTCCTTGTGGCTTCGTGCTACAAGCGGGTGCTTGTCTTCTTTCCCTTTCATACATGTATGTTCAGAACAAGAGTTCACAGTGTTCACCGTTTATAACATCCGGTTCACCCGGGCAAAACTACTGCACTGACTTGCATACATGCGAATACCTTGTTCAACTGGACGCTCATAATGCAATTAGAGATTAAGATCCCAAGTGCCTAGATGCTACTAAATTATCGTACTAAGAGTGTGTTGTGACGAAGTTGCAAAGTAATAACATGCTCATGTTGCTTTATGTATACAACGTTCTTCAAATAAAAAATCATGAAGCTAATTTTATAGACACAACCGGTCAATTCATTCCTTGGCCTTACTCGCTATAGAAGTGAAACACGTGGTGCCCATTTCCAGTTCGGATACCGGCGGCAGTTTCGTTACTCTTTCCGAAATCTTTTACATTACAATGAACATGAATTGTGTCCATTATGTAGCTTGTTTTCCTTTAAGTAGTCAACAAAAAGCACACTACTTGCCGAAAAACATTCTTTTTGCATTATAAGTGAGCTCCTCAGAACAAGAAGTAAGAACGAAGGCACCTATTGGACGGCAAATGTGTGTCTCCGCTACAATGCTCTTTAGATTTAAAGTCTTTCCAATTAGCGTCACTGTTGACGTGTAAAAGGGTGTATAATTTAAAGTGGCAGAATGGTATCAAGTTGACTATTGATCCTCAGAAACGAAAAAAGGGAAAAAAGTACTTCAGGCACCCTTGCCTTTCCAGATACATTGTGCAACTCTTCTTTTTCTTGCCTCATCACAATGCATTAAGTTTGTTAAATAAAAACAAACTTTCTCATTATTATTTCACTATTTAGAACTCAAAACCCGTGTCTGCATGTCGTCGCGACAAATATAACTATGAAACACAAGAAACATGCTTATAACGCATTCCAACCGTAACCGTATCTTCTCAAGGACCAGATTCATCTGAAGGACTGTCGTTTCAAGACCTCTTAAGTAACATCTATTTTCTCATCTAAATTTATTGAACAAGTATTGAGTTTCTGCTTGAAACAGAGGCTCATTGTCGCTTTTGGATGTTCTCGCATACTGGAAATAAAACTGCAAACACACCTACACTAAATCATATCCTCAGTTCATTTCAGACCACCCAAAAATTCACGATAAATTAGTAGTAAAGACAGTAATGCCAAAAGCCGCAATCCAGTGCAGCACTCAACTAAAAAAAACAGGATATATTTAGCAATCTCACCAAAAACGGTAACCCAAGATTCTTTATTCAAAATCAATTCCCTTGCAAAAGCACAATGATGCAATCTTAAAAATGTAGTAGCAGTATTTCCCCCATAAACGCCACGGCATAAATATATCACTCTCCGTAGTCCGAAACGCTATCAAAACCATTGGCTGTTTGAAGCTAACTCGTGCCACGTGCCATTCGCAGGAGGCAGAGTCGGCTGACAGTAAGAACGCGAGTGGCCCATCAACTCTCGCTGCGGCCACACACACTCGCACTCCGAAAGAGGTGGGATAAAGCCCGGGTTAGGGCCAGTTCTGAACTGGAAACAATGCTGCGCACACGACTTCAAAGTGAAACCACATGTTCGAAGAACTGCTTACGGCTACTGAAAAAAAAAAGCGAAAGTCTCGCTGGCTCCTCACACTCCCAATGCGTTGCCCGCAGCCAAGGATGGGCGGTTTCTGTCTCCCCTTTTTGAACTGTGAATAGGAACCATATGGACTCCGAAATGTCGGGAAAATGCCCACTCAAAGTTCTAAAGATAAGAAGTTGCTTCAAAACACATGTTTTCTGTTTTCTTCGGGGCTCATGCAAACAAATAATGTCTCCAGAAAGGTGGTCGTGCATTTTCTACTAGACAGTGGACGTACAATGAGCACTGGAGTGGCGAGAAGAAAGGCAACCTTGCACGCGGCTTGTTCATCAAAGCGACCGCAAACCACGGAGGCTCTGCAGCAGAAGCACATGGTGATATTAGTTTAAGCACATAGTATTGTGCTTAAACTAATATCACTGTGGTTCCCGCATTTCTGAGCAAGCCTTATAGCGTGTGCGTCGCCAGCATAGTCGTCAGCCCCCTCCCCCCCCCCCCGCAGTACCATGCACATGCAGAGACCCCAAGCAGGCAGGACTGCCATGCGAAACCTACAGTTTCGAAGGAGGGAGCAGTAAGACGCCCTGGTATAACGAGGAAAAATGGATTTGGGAACTTTCAAAAGGTATATTGGTGGAGTTCACCTTTTCTTGCTTTCTTTTTCATTAGCTATGGGTCACGCTCTCTTCTTTTAACCCTTATTTCTTCCCTTATTTTCTTATTTCCTTAACCCTTATTTCTTTAACCGTCATCGTGGCAAGAGCACGGTACTGCTCAAGGTCGCAACACTTTATTGTCTGCGGCAACACCAAAACTCAGTACAAAGCCCATTGCAAAATGCGTGGCGGGAAAAAAAATGGGCTTATCCCCGCCACGGGTGAAAAGTACTACACAGGGGTGCTGTGAGCACGTTTCCGTGGTAAAAGTGATTCACGTAGACACCGGGACAAAGCCCAGTTGCTCGAGCGAGGGCAAAGGCACTCCCATTGGCTTCGGAGAGATGCGGGTCGGCCTAGTCCGGCAACGCAATAGGACACCGCATCGCTCTTCGGCCTAGCGTTCGGAAGGGGGGCGACATAAGGTAAGCGTTCGCAGCGGGCGCAAGGCGCTGTTGGCGAAATTCGAACGAGCCCCAAACAAAGGGAGCCGGTGAACGGAAAAGAAAAGCGTGCTTACCACTATGTCGTCCCTGGAAAAGTCTCACTCCCAACGCGCGCGCGAAACGTCCGGAGAGACTCTGCGCCCAGTGCCACTGTCGACATCCGATACCAGGTGAGCGGGGTTAAGCGTCACTCCTCGCTCTCCCAGGGCAGCCGACCATGGAGGAGGGGAGTCATGTCGAGACATCAAAACGGAGAAAGAGGTGGCAATTGATTGATATTGATCGATATGTAGGGTTTAACGTCCCCAAACCACCATATATTTATGAGAGACGCCGTAGTGGAGGGCTCCGGAAATTTCGACCACCTGGGGTTCTTTAAGGTGCACCCAAATCTGAGCACACGGGCCTACAACATTTTCGCCAATGATGCGGCAAAGCCCGCGCAAAGGCGGCGAGCTAGCCTCGATTCCCACAATGCAAACGTGATGTAGGGCAATATTTCACCCATTTGTTTATGTTCAATGTCAAAATACATTGCAAGCTTGCTTATAAGTCGGAGTTCTGTTCAGGCGCTCTATTAGGCCATTTGTTTGAGGATGGTATGCCGTAGTTCTTCTCTGGTCTGAATGGGTCATTCACATCAGACATTTCATTAGGTCTGCAGTAAAAGCTGTGCCACGATCTGTAATTACGACGCTGGGCGCACCATGCCTGAGGACTATGTTGTTGATAAAGAACTTCAAGAGCTGTTGCACCGTACAATGAGTCAGTCTCAGCGTGACGTGTGAGATAGTTCGTAGCTACGACTATCTACTTCTTGCCTGCAGTCGATGTCGGAAACGGGCCTAGGAGATCCATACCGACTTGTTGGAATGGGGCATCCGGCGGTTCTAT
Source organism: Rhipicephalus annulatus (assembly GCA_013436015.1). NCBI lineage: Eukaryota > Metazoa > Arthropoda > Arachnida > Ixodida > Ixodidae > Rhipicephalus > Rhipicephalus annulatus. Next base: position 226,012 of record WOVY01009881.1, read on the forward strand.
TGGCTGGATCCAGCAGGTTTCACGGATGGAGTTTTGTTTCTTTGACACTCACGACAAGTTTTCACATAGCGTTAAACTGATGCTAATAGCTTTGGCCAGATAAATTCTGGCGAATGTACGGCTGACACCCATATGTCCAGATGTTGGCTGATCATGACATGCATGCAGAATCTCTTCTCGTAAAGATGCAGGTACAACTAGTAAAAACTTGTCACCATTGGGCTTGAAGTTCCTCCTGTAAAGAATCCATTCTCGAAGACAGAACGAAGGGAGCCCTCTGAATAAAGTCTGCGGGACTTTTACGTTCAGTCCTTGGAGACGCTGTGTAGGCAGCAGGAAATCGGGGTCATTTTGTTGTTGAGCGATTTCTAATGCCTGGACGATGTCTAGAAACGGGAAGTCTTCTTCCTCCGGCTCACTTGTATCCACTGGTGTGCGTGACTGGCAGTCAGCATCGCTATGCTTTTTCCCAGATTTGTATACCACAGTAATATCGTACTCTTGTAGCTTAAGTCTCCATCTTGCTAGTCGGCCAGAGGGATCCTTAAGATTTGCCAGCCAACACCGGCAATGGTGGTCACTGACTGCTTGGAATGGTCTACCATCGAGGTACGATCGAAATTTGCTTATGGCCGAAATGACTGTGAGACACTCTTTTTTGGTTGGAGAGTAGTTTGTCTCAGCCTTCGAAAGCTTGCGGCTGGCATACGCAGGCACTTTTTTTTGTCTATTTTGCCACTAAAATAGAATGGCTTCGAGACCGACGTTACTCGCATCAGTGTGAACTTCAGTTTCGGCAGTCTCATCGAAGTGGGTAAGGATTAGAGATGCCTGTAGGCGTGTTCTTAACTCATCAAATGCTTCCTGTTGTTCACTTTTCCACATAAAGGGCACGTTGTCTTTTATTAGATTAGTAAGTGGTTAAGCAATGTGCGAAAAATTTTTCCACCAAATTGCCAATAGTACGTGCATAAACCCAGGAAGCGACGTACTGACTTCTTGTCTCTGGGTTTCGGGAACTTCGCCATAGCAGCTGTCTTTTCAGGATCTGGACGAATGCGTTCAGAGCTGACGACATGTCCGAGGAATCGCAGATCTTCAAAATCGAAGTGGCATTTTTCTGGCTTGATTGTCGATGCTGAACGAATGGCTTCTAGTACTGTGCGGAGTCACTCTAGATGTTGGCCAAATGTAGCAAAAAATACGATGTCATCCAAGTACAACGAGCAGGACTGTCATTTCAGTCCCGCAAGGACAGCGTCCATCCTTCTCTGAAACGTTGCTGGCGCTGTGCACAGGCCGAATGGAAGCGCTTCAAATTTCTAGAGGCCGTCTAGGGTAATTAATGCTGTCTTTTCATGGTCGCACTCATCCACCTCAATTTGCCAATATCCGCTCTTGAGATCAAGGGAGGACAATTATTTTGCACTCCGTAGTTGATCGAGTGTATCACCGATACGCACCAGAGGGTATAAGTGCTGTTTGGTTACGCTGTTCAGTTTCCGCTAGTCTACGCAGAATCAAAGGGTGTTATCTTTCTTTTCAACAAGCACTACGGGATACGCCCATGGACTGCTGGAAGGCTGGATCACGTCATCTGAAAGCATCTCCTCCACTTGTTTCTTGATGACGTCTCTTTATTTTTGTCATACTAAATATGGGTGCTGGCAAATCGGTCTCGTGGCTTCTTTTCTTATAATCCTGTGTCTTGTAATAGCTGTGCGTCGCACCTTAGAGGAGGTTGAAAAGCAGTCCGAGAATTCTTTTATAAGGGCATCGTTTCTTTTGACATTCTGGGAGCGTATGGTTAACGTTAACTGATGCGTCGACGTTGCAGGTCTCTTGTGGAGTGCTGGGCGTTGTCGCTAAGCTGAGTAGTTTGGTCGCCATGCAGAACTCGTGGAAATAGGCGATAGCCATACCTTGCGCGATGTATTGACATTCATTCCCGAAAATCGTAAGGAGGACAACTGTGCGGCCATTCGTTAAGTAAACAAGACCCCTTGCCACGCAAAGTGGTTTGTTTAAAAAGAGCCCTACATTTCCATCTGCTATTCTTTCGTGGTCACAAAATGCTTTATTTTGGACAAGCACCATTACACTACAGCGTGTTGGCACTGTGACGTCATCATCAAGAACGCGCAGAGCAGTAAGACGTCTCTTTTTCGATTCCTCCACCGACATAGCTTATTCGGTCGAAAACCTTACACTGGATCTACGCAGATTAATTTTGGTTCCATTGGCTTGCAGAAAATCCAGTTCTAATATAAGCTCCCTTGAACATTCCGACAGTACGATGAAGTCAGCAACGTAAGTAAAGCCTCTTATTTTGAGCCTTGAGCTCGGTGCATCTGCCAAGCGGCGTAATAGTGTGGCCACCTGCTGTGCGTATCTGTGCTCCACTGCATTTAGTCACAACCTTTTTCAGTTTCCTAGCCAATTTGTGACTTACCGAATAATCAGCGCCAGTTTCAACTAAAGTGTTCAGCTCGTATCCGTCTATTTTTAACGCAAATCTCAAGTAATCTTCGCACTGCTGTACTTATCTTCAGTAAACATAGCATCGTCACCTTGAAACCGTGATAGAGGATCTTCGCAACTGTAGTTATTAGTGGCCACACCTCCACAGGTCGCTTGCTTCAGTTTTCCAGGTGTGGGCTTGTAGAACGGTGCCCAGGTTGGCAAAAGAAGCACGTGGGCTGGGCGATCGGTAACGCCTGGGCGACGACGATCTCGGCTGATGTTGGTGTGGAGTGAGTGGGCTCTGGCGCGTGAACAGGTACTCTTAGATCTCCGCTGGCCATTCACCGTTTTGAGGGCATGATGCGTACATGGAAAGCCCCTTAATCCTACCTGTCGGTAAGGGTAGAACCTATACAAGTGACCTGCTTCCCCGCAATGGAAACACAAAAGCCTGCGCTCATGGTCACGCCAGATGTCGCCTTTTCCGGCGCCTTTGATTCACGTAACGAGCTACACTACGGGCTCGTGGCAGGTAGCTAGCCGTCGGTTCCAGAGGACGAGGTGTCTGTGGCTAAAAAGCGGCCATCCCAACTGCTGCATTGTTGTGCGTCTCGGGTTATCTCAGTATTTCAGAGTACGTGAGTACGTTGGGATGCACAGGATCGGCTGTGGCTCACGCTCCGGCTCGCCTATGATCTGCCTTAGTTTATCTCGTACTACGTCGACGACAGAAAGTGTTCCTGTAGTGTTATGTGCTTGCAACTTGCTGAGATCTTTTTGATCACCGATCGGATGAGTTCTCGCAGGGTGTCTATGTCACTTTGCTGGCCTCTAGAGAAGGAATTTGCAGGTGTGCAGTTTATGTCTGGATTGTACTGTCGAGCCCGCTGTTCTAGCGTTTTCTCGATGGCTGTCGCTTCCGTATGAAACTCCGCAACTGTTCGTGGTGGGTTGCGAACAAGAACAGCAAATAGCTTTTACTTCACCCCAAGCATGAGGTGGCGCAGCTTCTTATCTTCAGTCATATGGGAATCTGCGCCCTTGAACAGGTGGATCATGTCCTCGATCTACATTGCGACACTTTCATTCGTGAGTTTCTGGTTTCAAGAGCAGCTTGCGCCTTTTCTTTGCAATCCGTGCTGGCATAAGTAGCCAGAGCTTGTCGCCGAAATTCATCCCATGTATTAAAGAAGGTTTCATGGTTCTCATACCACGTCTTTGCAAAGTCCTCCAAAACAAAGTATACGCGGTGGATCTTCTATCTCTCGACCCAACCGTTAAACTTGCCACTCTCTCAAAGATGTTCAGCCAATCTTCTACGTCTTCGTACAAGTCACCATGAAATACTGGTGGCTCGTGAGGCTGATTGATCACCACGTGTGCCGGTAAGTTACCTGGCTTGTCATGGTGGTGGTGTCCATTGACTGAGTTCATCTCGGCGTGAAGTGGAGTGGACTGAACTCTGGTTAGTCACCTCGAAGACGGCGACTGGTCCTCTGATGCACAGGTGTCAGCTCCACAGGATCAACTCGCTGGTGGTCGGGCCTACGCTGTCTTGCGTTCGTAGGGCTTCAATTCATTACCCCGCACCTCCACCAGACATGTAGTGATGTTGAAAGACTTGGGGGTATAATAAAACGTATTTATTAAAAGGGCGAACCTATGTCCACAACTCAAAGTGACTATGGTCATAGAACTACACGTCAGTCGAACACCAATGATGTCCTGCAGCTGCCTTCTTCTTCCTTTCCACGAGAAGTCCCGAGAGCGTGGCCCACAGCAGCCGGGTCCAGCTGGGTTCTCGTGCCATCATCGTCTCTACGTGACACAAGAAGGCACGCATGTGTGCCCCTGTGCGCAGTGATGGACGCGGTGTTTGAATGCAGGCAAATGTCGCGGCAATATACATCATGATAGCATACTATGTATGATAATGATGTTAAAATTACATTGTTTAGTGTCAATTTCCTAAAAAAATATATTTCGCCGCTGCTTGGCTCATGCAAGAATCTTTCCTTTTAGTGATATTACTACATGCTTGCTTGCTTGCTTGCATCCTTCATCTTTGCTGGCACTCGCCCACATGGGAGATCGGCCAAGAACCGGGCGGCAGGATCATCAAGTGTGTTCAGTCAGGCATTCAGGAAGTCTCGTAGTTGTAAGTAATAACAATAGGCTAACAGGGTAATCTCTTTGTTGCCTTTAAGTACTCGCACACAGCAGAGAAAACCTCCCTGTGGCTATAATCTAATGTAATCCTTCCGAAGGATAAAATTAGTTCCACGTTTATTTTGAAACCTAGCTTCTCAATTGGTTCGATCAGGTATCTTTTTCTTTGATAAGCATAACGTTTACAGTATAAAAAGAAATGATCTATTGATTCTGATTCCTTGCAAAAGAGACACAACGGAGATGCTGTTAGTCCAGCTTTATGTAGGTAGTAATTCAGATGCGGAATTCTGCATCGTAACCTGGTGATTGTAGTTTCTAACTGCCGAGATGCACACCACTGTTTGTTCCAGCAATATCTTAGATGTACGAAGTCTCTGACTTTATCCAATGATAATTTTTCTATTTCTTTGTGCAGACAAGCCTTTCTATATCTTAGTGCTGTTACGTAGGCGAAATCAGGTAAATTAGGTGAGATTGGTACGCTTAAAGATGCTTTGGCTAACGAGTCTGCCATCTCATTTGGATAAATTCCGCAGTGGCCGGGTATCCATAGCAAGTGAAATTTTTTCAGGTTTTCTGGTAATAAACTGCTAATCATACTCATTAATGTCAAATTTTTTGCTGTAGATAGTGCAGTGCATACTGAGAGAGAATCGGTAAGTATGACCGCTTCTGATTCGCTTGCAGGAAGTTTACGAAGCGCTAGAATTATAGCAAATAATTCAGCGATGAATATAGGCGTGTAATCTGGTAATCGAATTGAGAAAGACCAGTCGAGAGAAGTACAGAAGATGCCTATTCCAGCCTTTTCGTTCAATACGGATGCATCCGTCGCAATAATGTTGTTTATGGACAGATGAGTCAAGTAATCTTTTAACCGAATATTTAAATATTGAAGGGGCAGTTGTTTTGCATCAGAGGGGAAAATATCATCAAATTTAATTTCAAGTTTTAAATTAGGTGTCTTCGTTATGAAAATCTGATAAATATTTACATTGAGAGGCTCTAGCAACGCTTGGACGAACCTAATCTGAGGGGAGTGTAGTCTAGACCATTGTGTTCCAAAGAATGCGGTTGGTTCTTGAATAAAAACGTATGAAGCTTGTCGCAGAGGCGAATTGTATATTTTTAAGAAAGTTTGGACTGTAAGAATTCTAAACCGAGTTAACAAAGGTGGAAGGCGCGCTTCCACGTACAAAACATTATTTGCCACAAATTTTGGGAGTCCAAGACACAAGCGCAAAGCTTCTCTTTCTAATAATATTAATTGTCTCATCTTGTAAGCCGCGCTGCCTGAAAATAATACACACCCGAATTCCATAATAGGCCGTACATACATCTTGTAAATCATTATCAATGAACTCCTACGCAATCCTATTTTTCTGTTTCCCAATTTGCGTAACCACCCCAAGGCACGTGACGCTTTACAGCCAACCTCGTCTATATGGCTTTTCCAATTTAGCGTCCTATTATATACGATGCCTAGGTATTTCAGGAAATCGACCTGGGGAATGAGCTCGGTACGATACATCAGGGAAATGTTGACACGATCCTTAAAAGAGAATGGCAGAAGCGCGCTTTTTTTGACGTTCAATGACATATGGATATTGTCAAGCCATCCTTCTAGCATGTTCATGTAATTCTGTAATGCCTGATACAATGAGTGAAGATCACTGTTTGTTGCAAAGAAAGCAATATCATCTGCATATACGTAAATTTGGATATCCTGATGAGTTGGAATGGAACTTAGTAATATGTTGAATAACACCGGGGATAATACTGAGCCCTGAGGTACACCTCGTGTCTGCTTATATTTTTTAGAAGAGCATCCATCCAAAAAGCAATAAAATTCTCTGTCTTTCACAAACTCTGTAATCCATGCTGTTATATATTTTGGAAAGCGATGGTCTTGCATCTGCTGGATTAGGATAAAATATTCCACTTTGTCGTACGCTTTAGCTACGTCTAGAGTGACTAGTGCACAGTATTCGCGGCGATGCCGAGCCAGCTGTATGCGACTTTCCAAATCCACATGTGCACACCAAATGGAGTATCCCGATCTAAAGCCAATTTGTCTGGGGTTTAGTATTGTATGTTCATTGATGTAGTTTATTATACGGGTATTTAAGACTCTCTCTACAAGCTTGACCAGGTTAGATGTCAATGAAATAGGCCTTATGTTATCCAGAGTTAACTCCATTCCCTGTTTCTTAAGTATCGGAATTATTTTGGAAAGCTTCCAATCGGCCGGAATCCAAGAATTTTTCAGTGAATAGTTAACTATATTACGGATTTCATGTGGCGATATTTCGTATAACACTTTAATCAAAGTAGAGGTCACCCCATCAGGTCCGGGAGCAGCGGACGGTAAGCTCTTCATCACATCCGCCAGTTCAGCTAAAGATACCTCCTGATAATCACAATCCACCCTTAATTTCTCCATGGACTTTGGCATAATTGTCGTAAACCTAGTTTGCAAGCCTTTAGCAATATTTTTCAAGAATTCAGAGAGTTCGCGAGGAGACATAATGGTGGAATGACTGCTTTCTGTCTGTGGAATAATTTTCCTCGCACGTAAAAACCTGAAAAGCATTTTCTTATTTTTAGACTTAGACAGATAATTAAATTTATTCATATCATAGTCTTCTTTTGCTTTGCGCACTATACGCTTAAAATCGGCGGCCATGAATTTATAATCACTCCAATTTTTGGGGCATTGGTTAATTAACAGCTTTTTCCAAGCTGCTTTTCGCTTTCTATACCCCCTGACACATTCTAGATTCCACCATGGGCTAAAAGATCCTGCTGTGTTCGAGTTTACAGTAAACGTTGAATTTTTTAGAGATCGTTTCAACACCGCAGATAGACTCATAGCCCTAAGGTCTTCCTGCATTTCCTCGCGAAAAGTTAACGTAGATTTTAAGTCTTTTTCTAATTTAGCATAATTTACGAATGAGCCAACTTTCCCTGCCAAACTAAACCTCCGGAACTTAATTTCAAACGTAATGGGAAGGTGGTCGCTGTTTGTAGCCCAATCTAATATATTCCACGAGGATATGCTTAAAGTAGGGCTGGAAAATGTTAAATCAATAGTCGATTTAGAGTTACCTCTTACAAATGTAGCAACGTGTGAGTTCAAGCAGGAAAAGTTATTATCCAGCGTCCATTCCCACAAACGCCTTCCGCATACATCAGATTTGTAGCCCCAAGACACATGGTGAGAATGGAAATCACCACACAGTACTATTTCTTTTCTGCATGAAGCTACCATAATATCGAGGCATCTCGTGTCTTGAACTCCTGCAGGAAAGTATACGTTTGCAAAAGAGAAAGGCGAGCAGTCTGGTAGTGTTATGTCTAACACCAGAATTTCGTAATTCTTATCCATACACTGATACGATATCTTGGCTCTGTGACTAAATTTACTTGATATTAAGAAAGCCAGACCGCCGCCTCTACTCGGCCGATCCAGCCGTATTAATCGATAATTTTTCATGTAAAATTTTTCACCGTTACCAAGCCAGGTTTCCTGAATGGCAATTATGTCGGGAGAAATTTGCGAAGAAATATATTGTAAATCTGTAGTTGCCGACCGAATAGACCGGCAGTTCCACTGCAGAATTTTTAGGGAACCTATTTTGATGCTATACCGGCAGAAGAAACTGCCTGATCCAGAATATCTTTTTTCAAGAAATCATTTTTTGAAAGGCTCTCAAAGAAGTCTTTCTTTGACAAGTATTTCTTGGATTTTGGGTTCTGAGAAGACTTTTTAGAAGGGGGAGACCTGTTACGTTTTAAAGTTCTTAGAGATTCTGTGTCCATATCTGTAAAGTCTCCTGAATCATCTGTCACAGATTCTGACTCAGCCTGAACTCTATTTTTGAAGGTCCTGCTTTCGGAGAGATAGATCTATGATTGACTGTCTGATTTTCCTCCTCTGTACCTCTTGAGATCAACAGAGCGTGGGAATCCCGATTTTGCACAGAAACTGTACCAATGATTTGTGTCAGCTGTTGTGTTAACATATCAGCCAAGGCTTCAAAAAGAGTAGCTGCCAGACGCTGCATTGCCTTTTCAGTGGACTTTTCAATAGCCTCAGTTATCGACCTTGCGAGCGATGCATCCATCGCCGCTGTGTGACGGGATGTTATGCCTGCGTAACCTTTAGATCTTTCATGCATTTCTGCTACCGCCTCCCTCCTAGAGCAACGCCTGCGTTCTATGATTTCTAGAACACCCATTTCTTTTTCTTTTGCACCACATTCAGCAGAGTCTGCAGGGTGCGCTCCATTACACAAGCAGCACTTCTGGTAATCGGATTTGCAATCGCAGCTGTCATGGCTCTCTCCGCACAGACGACATCTAGCCTGTGATCTGCATGCTTTCATGCTGTGGCCGAATCGCCAACATTTTGAGCACTGCAAAGGTTTCGGGGAAAGTGGTTCTACTTTGCAAATTAGTGGCCATGCCTTAATTTCTGTTGGCCTAACTCTTCCTGCAAAAGTTACTATAACTGATTCAGTAGGCGATTTTGTTTTATCAGTCGTTCGGGTGCATCGATAGACTGAAACTGCCCCAGCTACAGCAAATAAGTCAAGAATTTCTTGAGGTGTCAGACTCGTATCCACCCCACGGACTATGCCCTTCGTACATGCAAGATGAGCTGGAATAAACGGGCTCACCGGCTGTGCAGCAAATTCAGAGCAATTCAGGAGCTCTCGGGCGCAATCTTGGTCTGCAGAGCAGCACAGGATACCCCCTCGGCCGAACTGGCGGACCTCCGTAATCTTCTGGAAAAGCGACGAGGCTTTCTGGAGTTCCAGTTGTATCACCTTCGGATTCTTCATTGGAATGAAGCCCCCATTTGTAGGAACCAGAGCCACAGGGACGTGGCTATCTCCACTGCGTAGCAAGGTATCGAGCGGCCAATCCTTGACCGGTAGTGAGGCCAGCCAAGGGGAGTGCCCTTGGCCGGGTGATGATAAAGACATCAGAATATTCTGACTTGCCTGACCTCCAAAGGGCTGCAACAAAGTTTCAGTTGAGAGAAACTAACAAGAAATACTGGGAATGAAAAGCAAACCAAATCTTAGCTACAAGGATCCTGCCGCTCGACGTTGAGCCGATCTCCGATGGCGAGCGACGCGACTTTCGCCGCTGCTTGGCTCATGCAAGAACCTTTCCTTTTAGTGATATTACTACATGCAGGCTGCCACAATGCATATTGTCAACTTGCGTGTGCACTCGATGAAGAGGAAGCAGGTCGCTTGCTGCTCGAGCTTGGAGCCGGACTGGCCTGCGCTGCAACCGCTCTTGCAAATATATTTTGTGAATAGTCGGCAGTGAAAACGACTCGTTACTCACGTAACGACTCACGTAACATATTTGGTGGAGGTGGAACATTCCCCGTCCTCACAACGCAGCTCCGCAATGGCCGCATCCTCCAGCTCCCTCCATAGCTTCCAGTGACAACCCGTGCACTTCTCCATCTGTGGCTTCTCCGACAACCTTTGTTGCAGTCCCACACCCCTTGATCCCGGGAAAGTCTCTGTGCAACATGGTCTCAATGTCGACTACTGGATTTGCCTGTATGAACGAGTCAGTCAAACCCACCGCTAGGACCCTATCGTGATGCTCGCTAATGCTCTCTTTTACTTGGACGAAATCCTGCGTGTATGGTACGAAACAAACAAGTCCGAACTCACCAACTGGGACACGTTCAAGGAGAAGCTACGTGACATCTTTGGGGACCCGACTGGTCGCCATGCAGCTGCACAACAGGAGCTCGCTACCTGTGTCCAGTCGCCAACGGAATCGTATGTGTCCTGCATACAATAAGTTTTCACTCTTTGCTGGAAAGTGGACGAGGTGGTGTCTGAAGCTGACAAGGTTCGTCATGTTCTGAAGAGAATCGCCGGCGACGCTTCTATTTTGCTGGTCTACACCAATGTCTCGACTGTCGACCACATCATTCAAGAATGTCGCCGTTAAGAAACGGCGAAAAGCCGTCGCATGCGCGCCCTCTTTCTTCTTGGTTGCCAAACGCGGGGGCTACGTCCACCTGCTACGATTCCACCGCCACACTGCCCTTTGATCAGAGTGTCATGCGTATCGTTCAATGGGAACTTAAAGCAGCAAGTGCAGCGCTGCTTCAGTCCTTTCCTTTCGAATATACTACTATACCAACAACCCCTGCGGTCTCCATTATTCAGGTGGTTGTACGACAAGAATTCGCCAACCTCTGGTTTCCTGTCACCTGCCCCGTCTCTCACCCCTCCTCCAGACCAATGCCCATAAATCAATGCATCTCGACGTGACCCATTCGTTCCTCTATGCTCTTGCAACCCCACGGATTGGCAAACTCCCGACGACAAACCGATCTGCTTCCAGTGCCACCGTGCTGACATGTCTCCTGCAACTGCCGCGTCTCCTGGACGCCACCACATAGGAACCAGTTTTTCGCACCTTTTCGCCCTTATGAAGATCTTCGCCGATATTCGCCCAGCCGTACAGACCCTGCTTTTGACACACCTAACAGTCGCCTTCCTGCTCGTTCTCCGTCCCCACAACGCCATCCTTTCCCATCGCCCCAACCACGCCGCGATCCCTTGCCGCCCAACTTTGCATCGTACCCAATGGAAAACTAGACCTCGCAGCTCCTGGAGGTAGTGCTGCATCATCTCCGTTTGAACCAAATCCTCCATGTACGCTTCCTACGAACAAGGATTTTATCGATGTGCATGTGGATGGTGTTTCTTTGACGGCACTAGTCGATACTGGCGCTCACCTGTCCATAATCAGTGTTCATCTTTGTCGCCACTTAAGAAAAGTACTCGTGCCTCCTGCTACAGAAGCTGTTGTGATGGCGGAACTGTTCCTGTCACCGGAATGTGTAGGGCTCGCATAAGCATCGCCGACCACATGTTCCTGTCTTATTCACAGTGCTCCACAACTGTCCTCATGACCTCATCTTAGGCATTGACTTCCTGTCGAGCCATTCTGCCCTGATAGACTGTCCTCCTGGTACTCTTTGCTTGGACGTTCCTCTTCAGCCGGATATTCACCCTGAACTTCAACGTGGCCTCTGTGCCACAGATTTCTTCTACTTACCGCCTAAAGCCGTCACATTCGCCACGACCTCACCCGTGTTGAATGGGGATTAATCGTCATGCCGATTCCTTAGCTGATGCTCACGTCACCACTTTCACTGTCGACGTATGCTTTAATTTTCCTTGTTGCCCACCCAATGCCACACACCTCAAGATCTCATTGTGCCTCATGATCGCCCCTGACCTTCCCCCAGCGCAATCAGCCGTCCTCATCCGCCGTTTAGCTTCCTACCTCGATATCTCCGACCTTGACGATCGACCACTCGGCCAAACTTCTCTTCTCCAGCACTGCATCAACAAAGGTTATGCTGCTCCCATTGACCGTCGACCGTATCGTGTGTCCGCATCGGATCACCAGATTATTGAAGCTGTTGTGAACAAAGTGTTAACTAAAGGCATTATTGAACATTCATCAGGCCCATGGGCGTCACCCGTCGTCCTGGTTAAAAAGAAGAACACATGGTGTTTCTACATCAATTACCGGCATCTAAATCGAATGACGAAAAAGGATGTGTATTCTTTGCCCTGTATTGGTGATGCTCCGGATTGTCTCCATAGCGCACGCTACTTTTCATCCATCGACCTTCACTCTGGTTAATAGCAGATTGCCGTGGATGAGAAAGACCAAGAAAAGACCGCCTTTGTCATTACCAATGGCCTGTACCAATTCAAGGTAATGCCCTTCGGTCAATGCGATGCCCCAGCCACGTTTGAACGTATGATGGACTCTCTGCTACACAGGTTCAAATGGTCAACATGCCTGTGTTACCTAGATGACGTCCTCGTATTTTCACCTGCATTCGAGACCCACCTTGAGCATCTGTCGGCCATTCTCGACGTCTTCCCCAATGCTGGCCTCCAGTTGAACTCCTCGAAGTGTCACTTCGGCCGCTGACAGATTACAGTGTTGGGCCACCTTGTCGATGCTTCTGGTGTGCGGCCGGACTCTCGGAAAATTCGTGCAGTCGCCAGTTTTTCAGTAGCCCGATTCGCCAAAGATGTCAGAAGCTTTGTGGGACTCTGTTACCACTTCAGGCGGTCCGATAAAGATTTTGCAGGAATCGCCCAATCACTTACCGATCTTCAGAAGAAAGGTGTCCCATTTTTGTGGGGGTCCACTTAAGCTGCCGCCTTTTCTCGCTTCATCACACTTTTGACAATGCCCCCTATCCTGGCCTACTTTGACCCATCCGCCAAAACTGAGGTCCGAACGGATCCCAGTGGTCACAGTATCTGAGCCGCTCTCACCCAATGCCAGGGGGGACACGACCGCGTTATCGCTTATGCTAACCGCCTCCTTACACCTGCAGAGGGCAACTATTCGATCAAGCAGCGAGAATGCCTTGATCTTATCTAGGCGGACTCAAAGATTCATTCATATTTATATGGTACTCACTTCTTCGTCGTCACTAATCACTACGCACTTTTCTGGCTTTCATTCTTGATAGATCCCACAGGTCGACTTGGTCGCTGGGCTCTGCGACTGCAAGAATAAACCTTTGCTGTGACATACAAGTCTGGACGCCTGCATCAGGACGCCGATTACCTTTCTCGCTATCCTGTTGGCGAATCGGCCGCCATACCTGACGACGACACCTTTGTGTGCTCCGTTTTCCAACTGACTCACATAGCCAACGAGCAACGCCATGATGCAGCCTTACGGGCTATCATCGAGCGCCTCAACTCCTCGCCATCGAACCAATCTAATCGCTCGTTCGTGCTCCAGAATGGTACATTATACCGGCATAACTTGCATCTAGACGGCGCATCTCTGCTTCTTGCTATACCCAAACACCTCCGCTCGGCTGTACTCCACGAATTTCCCGACGTTCCTACTGCCGGTCACCTCGACGTGTCCCACACATACGACCGGATTCGCCGTCGCTTCTATTGGCTAGGTGTCCCTTGCTCCGTGAGAAGATATGTTGCACGTCTGAGGAATGTCAGTGCCGCGAAACACCGTCGACGCTTCCGGTGGGGCGTCTTCAGCACCACTCAACATTCCTTCTGAACCTTTTTTTTTGCGTCGGCTTCGACTTACTCGGCTCTTTACACCTGTCTTTTCAACAGGTGGATAGCTGTGGCCACTCACTACGCCACACGCTACGCTATCTCGCGTGCCCTTCCAACAAGTTGCGCCACAGACGTCGTCGATTTTCTTTTACGCGACGTGATCTTGCAACATGGTCCTCCACGTCAGCTGCTTATGGACCAAGGCCGCAGATTCCTATCAAGAGTCATAGCAGACATCCTACACTGAAGTGTAACGCGCCACAACTCACTACGTCATACCATCCGCAAATGGCCTCATGGAGCATCTGAACCAAACCCTAACCAACATGCTTTCAAAGTACATTTTCTCAGACCACTCTGACTGGGACCTCACTCTGCCATACATGACATCTACGAACAATTCTTCGCACCTTCACAAAGCTGGTTACTCCCCATTTTTTCTGTTGCTCGGCCACGAACCCACATTGCCTCTCGATTAAGGTCATTCCATTGCCAGCAGCCCCGACCATACTGCAGAATATTTCCTGGGTGTCATCAGCCGGGCCGCCCACGCACGCGAAGCCGCTCGTGCTCGCCTTCGGACCTCCCAAGAAAATCAACGGCGTCTGTATGATCAATGACACCGCAATGTACACTTTTCACCAGGTTCATTGGCTCTTCTGTGGTTTCCGACCAGGCACGTTGGCCTGTCTGATAAACTACTCTCTCGGTACAAGGGGGCATACAGAGTGCTCCGTGCGGTGACTCCCGTCACTTATCAAATCGCTCCTGCTGCCTCGTCGTTTTCATCCACTCCTTGGGCCAGCGACACTGTACACGTCATATGCCTTAAGCCGTACCACTTGCCCAATGAAATTGATGTCTAGATGCGCCGAGATGGCGCCTTTGCCAACTGGGGTTCTGCTACGGCAATGCACATTGAATGCGCGTGTGCGCCCGACGAATAGGATGAAGGTCGCTTGCTGCTCGAGCTCGGAGCCAGACTAGCCAGCACCGCAACCGTTCTTGCAAATATATTTTGTAAATATAATTGCAATATATTGACTCATGTAACACTATTAACGACAACATGTGCATAGTAAGTTAGTTGTTGTTTTTTTTTGTTTTTAGCTCCTGGTAAAGTGCAATCATGGTTCAACGTTGGGTCGATGCATGCACACGCTGTGTCATGTCGGCAAAAACAGATCTTAAGTTGATGCACTGTCATAGCCAATGTAAAACTAGACAACGATGCGCTTCGACGCACGTGTATGCCAACGCTCCGAGAACGTCGCACTATAAGCGTGCTTTTAGGTGAGCGGGGCTTGTACCCCAATGAGAAAAACTAGCATCTATAGTGCTAGCGGGCCCATAAAAGATTTCCGTCGCTTGGTTTAAGAGTAGTGCAGCATGGTGGTTGCGTGAGCAGGGCTAGAATGTACTGTAGCGAAGCGAAGAGAGGCTAACGCTAGGGTGCCCACTGCCTCTCGAAAATCCCCGTCGCTAGGTTAGAGAGTAGTGCATCTCGGCAGTTGCATTTGGGAGGATAGACTACAGTGTAGCTATAACGTACTCTAAAACTGCCGAAGCTAAGCTAGGGTAGCGCTGCCACCTACAGCCTACACGTAAGTTTCGTTGGCATTTATGTTGTTTATGACGGCAGCCGTGGGAAGTCTGCTAAGCAATGCAGAATAAAAAGAAGCTGTAAAGTGTCCTTGTCAGGCAATACACCAGTGGATCACAGCACTACTCCCTCGATCAAGAAATGATCCACGTAGAAAGCAGGGGAGAAGACATTGGAAAGGGTCAAGAATATTTTGAGTTTGATGTCCACTCTGAAGCACGCATAGCCATACAGCTCCCAACCTTGCTTACACAACTGCCACCTTATTTAAAGGAGGCCTGAATCTTCAGAAATAACATGTATTTTGTGGTGATTACACGGGCATGCAGATTCATTTAGTTATTTTCTTATCCGCATCTCTGAACTCACATGAAGCCAATACAGAGAATGCAGCCATATGCGAAAGCTTTACTAATATAAGGGCCACATTCAACTTTATCACTTACACTGTATAGTAATCCCCAATTTGAACTTTTCGAGTAACATTGTGCAATAAAAAGTATGCACTAAGTGGTCGAAGTACGCACCAGAGACAGGATCGCCATCGCGTTCAACGCTTCAAGACAAAGCCTAAGGATATCAAGTTTTTTTCGGTCGTGAAGAAAAGGTTTGTCTCTCCCCCAAAAGAGCAGTCGCTGACAGGCTTGCCTGAAGGCTTAAATCTGCCTTGTAAAGAATACCGGATTGTGTGTGCTAATGCGAATGTCTAAAATTTCGAGTGGTGCTGATTTAAATATTCCGGATGCAAATAGAGCATTGAAAGCGCTAAGCCACAAGTACGCTTTACTAACTTCAGTGCACATCGAGCATTCTTTTTTGCATAAAAACAAATACTGACTGAAAGTAAGCACAATTGAAACTCAAAAACCTTGGGTTGATGCTGGTTTGTCACTGTTTTCAGACACTTTCGCACAATGTCAAGTTACCTCAGTTTTAACATAAATCTGTTCATATGATTATGCTTCTTTGTAATTCTTTTCATGGAAAAAAAATAAATTTAGCTTTCCCAAAGCACAGAATTTGCCTGCTGTGTTTGTTAGAAGTTGAATATTTCTCCTGTGCACGCTACTAAAGTAATTATAAATTGTGCCTATGTATACCTAAACGATAGTTTTTAACACCTATTTATATTTAAATGGCAGTTTTTAGGGCCTAATATAGACGCCTAAAACATTATTATTTGTGTCTAAAGTTCCAGTCTCTAGTAATCAGTCATATGTTGACATATTTAAAACTCAATCTAATGAACGTCAATCTTCTGAATTTCTCAGTCTAACACCCATTCCCCTAAAAATACCTATGAAGTTCAGTAGTGATAAAAAAAAAAAGACACGAGCCAGGAGGAAGTAAAAGCTTGTGATTAAAATTCATAAACAGAATAGTTGCTGAAGCTTATGTTTCAACAAACAAATTGCCTTCCTCAAGGCTTCAACTGCTTGCAGCCTTGAGGAAGGCAATTCCAAAACATCAGTTCTACACCACACCCTGTTTACAAATTTTTCTTCATAGGGTTGCCTAATTCACCAAGTTTGTCCTGAAAAAAAGGCAGTGACTTTCTTCTCATTCTGACCAAGGCAGCTTTTTCTTTGAACATGTACTGTAAGGTTATCAAATTGAAACATACAGAAAGCTTAGTTACGGCTCAAGCTTTACTTTGACGAGGCTGCATGCCACGACCATTCACAGAACAATGTGCCTAATGGTGTTGGACATCCTGAAACCACGATATGATTATGACAGATGCCTAGTAGAGTGCTCCCGAAATTTTGACCACCTGGTGTTCTGTAGCGCACACCAGCATCGGAGAGTACACAGGCCTCTACCATTTCGCCTCCATGGAAATGCAACCGCCATGGTCGGGATCTAACCTGCGAGTTTTGGGTCAGCAGCCAAGCACCCTAGCTCCTATTCCACCCAGGCGGACAACGTCCTTGGAACTATATATTATTCTTATGTACTTGATGGTGCTATATTCAGAGGTGGTTCCTTTGAAACTTTAAGGGCACAGGGTAAGGCTAAATGTGAAGAAAAAAACATATATGTCCTTTTTTTGTAATTTGGGAATGGGTTTTTTTTTAAAAGCGAGCAGCGAGTGCACACGTACTCTAAGATAGGTCCCTCGTATGCTCTCTGCATTTATGATCTATTTTTAACAAAAAAGAAACTTGGTGTACAAAAGCCCACTTTAGTAAGGGTTGCAGCACAACGTGTTGTCCTCTTTTCCTTTCATTTCTAGCCTTCTCTTTGCCTTTCTTCCAGCACTTTCGTGCTTGCACTTCAACCGTCATTACAATGGAATTTAACCAACTAGCCTAAATGGCTGTTCTTCTTCAATGCACTAATACAAAAATTGGTTTTCTAGAGTCAGCTGCGTATACGAAATTGTCGTGTAACTTCTAAGGCTATCCAAATATGCTGTGCGCCTTTTTATTTGCCCTTGTTCTTCGAAGCGCATCTGTTCAAACATTGAGTGCCTAGCTTCAGTATACCTCGTGCCTGTCCTGCCTGTCGACAAGTTGACACACTAAGGATAAAGAAGGCCTATAGAAAGTTTAAATATCATGGCAAACAATACAGTTCTCTTTTAAATGTAAATGCCGGAGACATATGGAGGTCTTCATCATTGAACCTCTCAGGCTTTTCAACATCTTTTGAGGGGAACTGCGTGCAGGGTGACAACAAACATAGATACTATTGTGATGCAATTAGATCAAACTGTGCGTGCAAACTGCTCAGTGAAATTGTTGAGCTCATGGGAATTGCATCACGGAGTCCTTGCAGTCTTCGTTAAGACTTCAGAGTCTTAAAGGATTGCAACATTGAATGTTGTTCATTTGTTTAATGATGGCAGTATCGCACAAGCCCCCACACAAGGAGGTGCTTCTGTGCAGAGGCAGGACGATTAAGAACGAATGCGAAACCGTGGAGCGTCATAAGGGAAAAGTAAAGTGTAGATAAAAAAAATAATGTTCGTGTTGTTTTTGTTTTATTTGTCATTTACTTCTTAAATGGCACTTCACTAGGTCACACGAGAATTTTTACTTAGACAGCAGAAGTTGTTGGGTGCCCAAGGAAAAGCTTTGTATTGCTAGAATTATTTAATTGCTTCATTACAAGCTTGAAAAGCATGATGTCAGGAAGTGAGCTTGAAACCTTGACGACTCACTCGATGTATAATTCACAAGCCCAATTTACTCCCTGCCGTAGTTGCTATCGGAGCAACTCTGAGTTGGAGGATCACATGACGCAGACGCATCACTCCGTCATGCACGCGTAAAGTAGATTCGCATGACATGACCATGCCAGGCCGTGTACGCAAGTGGTGTTCTGTCGTTCCGAAAAAATACATGGCTATGCTAAACCATTACGCCTTTGTACCATCGTAAACTGATGTACTTTTGTTTGCTTTTCTGTAGTAGACACAGATCCCACACATATTTCTCCGAAATTTGAATTTTGTAGAAGTTTATTGTGTTCATATTTATGATTTTGGGAGCCTAAAACAGTGTTCTGCCCACCTATTTTTGGTGCCTAAAACCCCGTTTTTTAGTGGCTATAAATCTGGCCTGTGCTGATTACGCTAAGCCACCACAACAAGTATATATAGTGTCCACTGGTGAACAGAAGGCTGCTGCTAACACCCAAATTGTGGTGACCGTTCAGCGAACCTGGCTACACTCCACTTCACACATCAAATGCACCGCCGTTGAAGCTATGCAAGGCGTTCAATCAGAGAGCACCTAGGTTCGGTCAGCAAAATGTATAAATCCGCACGTCTGGTTACGCCTCTCCCGCAGTTAGTAATGCTTATGCGAGCAGAGCATGCCCGTAAGGCGCCGCAGTCGGCTACTAATAAAGTACTGAAACAGCGAAGGTTCAAGTGCTGTGAAACAGCAGAGTAGAAACCACATTATGGAGTTTGTTTATTTCTAAGTACTGTGACAAAAAAAAATCGTGTATCAGTGGCCTAAAAAAGGAACACAAAATCACAGTTAGGGCAGCAAACTATTTGTTGGTGCAGTCACATTTACTTCAAGTCTTGCTAGCCTCTACAGCGTCGCGGCTGTTGTACGGAACAGAGTGTGCGAAAGTGCTCGGCGCTAGCTGCCCGTGATTTCACCTCATGAGTTCACCTCGTTTCGCAGGCCGGCCACAGTTGCATTATTCAACAGTGATGCTGTTGTAGTTGTGTGGATGTAACTTCCCGTCAGCAGCTTTTAGCTCTAACGAGCG
Organism: Rhipicephalus annulatus; assembly: GCA_013436015.1. Taxonomy (NCBI): domain Eukaryota; kingdom Metazoa; phylum Arthropoda; class Arachnida; order Ixodida; family Ixodidae; genus Rhipicephalus; species Rhipicephalus annulatus. The sequence continues at coordinate 245,605 of WOVY01009881.1, forward strand.
GTATTTCTCGATCCATGCTACTAAAGTCTGAGCTGCTGACTATCATCTGCCTCAGTAGTGCGGCAGCCATGTCATATTGTTCATACACTCAGTCGATGAGTCACATCATTACGACGCCAAACGCAATTCCACTATCTTTGCAAAGCAAGACAGGAGTGCACAAAAATTTCGATTACTATGAGATACAACTGGCTGGCATCACGCATGAAAATATTGCACGGGTGCGCGCATGGAGTCTCCCCCTTGCCCTAACTTGGCATAGGTCTTGCTTCCGCACTCTTTCCCTATGAAACGTTGACCATCACTTTCCCTAAAGTGATAGTCAGTAGTTCATAGGGAAAGAGTGCGGAGGACCAGGAGAATAAAGGCTCACACACAACCACAGGAAGTACTAACTGGCAACTGAAATTTATCGCGGTTGTGTGTGTACCTTTGATGTCCTGGTCTTTTACGCTATTTCCCTACTGAATGTTCAACCAACTAGCAGACAAGTGGACCCATAAATGTTTCAATCTTGGAATTTCACACAAACTCCAAAGCATGAGTGTGCCAGCAAAATCATAGATTGCGGTCTACAGATTAGGCTGTTATACTGATAAAAATTGTCAATCTTGGCCAAGTTAGATCTGCCTAAATTACAACACAATGCACTCAACATATACAATTAGTATAATTTTAAGCCTATTTTATGACCAATGCAGGACGCAGGCCTCTCCTAGGCTATCTCCACTTCGGCCCTTGTGTGATCAGGTCACGGTTTCTGCTTGCAAAAAATTTTGCCGCTACATCTATGCCTCTGCTGTCCTTACCTACGTTTATCATCTCTCGACATCTCTTCCATCACTCTTTCTCTCCTTCTCAATGATTGGACCTCCAGAATATCGGCTACCCCTGTGTGTTCTGTGATCTACTCTGGTCTCTTCTTGTCCCCTAGTGTTATAACTGTCATTTTTCATTCCTTCACACATTACATAGCTCTTAACTTTTTGTAGTGTAGAGCATGCCCCGTGAATATTTTTGCAAGATCAGAAATATTCGCTCTTCTTCTGCAACGTCACATGGGATGCTGCCAATTTAGAAAAGTTCTCATGCTTACTTTGAAACCAAATTAAAATATCTTAAAGGCAACATTTGCCACTGATAATTGGTCAGAATAGTCTGCGTATACAGGACATTCAAACAAGGCAAAAATCTTCAGGTTTCGGTTTTGGTATAGGGGGGGGGGGGGGGCTTTGTTAATTTTCTATACATTAGTATAGGCAATATACAATGTTTGACACTTTCCACTTCAAGAACAGTGGTAGGTTGCCTGTCTTATTGCCTGTCGTTATTTGGAAATATGTGTTGTCCAGCTCATCGTTATTATTCGGTAGATTTTGTTTTTACAATTAGGCTGCCTTGTCTGTAATTGGCCAAGGTGTACATACTCTTCTACTCACTCCAGAGGTCTGTTGACAATCGTGAACTTTATTTTTTGCCAATATTATCATTTTTGCAATTCTTTTGCATATAATTATATTTAGCCTTACTTCAGAATTTGCTAGGTATAGGTTTTCAATCATTTTTTGGAATTGATCATTGCTGAATAGCACGATGTCATCGTAAGTTATAGGTCACATGATATTAATAAGACGTGCAAGAACACCATAAAGTTTCACGATGTTACCCGTCTTTCATTTTTTTCACCCTTTTCTGCTTTATTAGAGCACTTAATCTGAGTAAGACTAGCTTCTTTGGCATTGAAATAAAGTGACCTGCCAATACTACATAGAGCTCAAGTAACTTTTAGCTTTAGTGCCATTCTAAGTGTATAAAATCTGCAACTGGGGAACGCGTGTGCCTGAGTTGTCTTCAGTGATACTGACAGTATCTTTGAACTACTCCCCTTTACAAGAAATGTTCTCACTTTCAGAGCAATTGAGGTGAGGCTAGTTCCCCAGGAGATGGTGGAGACATATGATCCAGCATTTATGCTCACCATTCCAAGGCTGGCTATTGTTGCATAAGTTATTCAGAGGAAATTCTGTTACTAAAACAACTGACTTAAAATTGTTTATTTCCCAGTGGGCTGGTGCTTTTTTCTGATGGCCCTTTGAATGTTTACAATGACTCTTCAAGCCTTTCAGAATTGTTTCGGCTATTATACAGCCTTCTATACAAAATCCGGTGAGTTGTCTACTTATTTTTCATTTTTTTTACATGTACTGCCTCAAAATGTAAGCATTTTAATGATGCAGCAGTTAACGTAGTAACCAGAAATATTTTGTTCCTTCCAACCTGTCAGCTTCCCTATAGTTTTTATGTTGAATATCTGATATTGTAAAATAAATTTTGTCTGTTTGCTTTTCAGCGCGTATAGCAGAAATGTCTAACCCGTGGCCAGGGGCTTATCCCTTGCGCCCGCCGTGCTCGTGGCTATGTTCGTCCCCCCTCCCCCCACTTTTTTTCATAATGAGCATGTGCGTTAGCTACAGTGTCACAACTGGTCTAAAGGTTTGTTTTCGTCCAGCACTCCACATGGTCATCATGTCTTGAAACGTAAGCATGAAACAAAAACATTTCAGAATCGACATTCAGATTTCACTCATTTTGGAAATAGGTATGGACATGTTCTTCATAAAATCCTAGCACCAATTCTACTTTTGACATGACCAGATACAAGATGTGTTAGACATTTTCTGGTAACGTTTGATAATGTGTAAGAACTGAACCCCCCCCCCCCTCCACCTCTTCTCTTAACATTTGTGACCTGGTCCTTGCGGGACTAAGCTCTGTGTCTGTGGCCCACTGACTAAGAAGATGAGTTTAGGATCCCTGGCTTATCGCATACCATATTACATTTTGAACCGTATATAGATTTTTTTTCTGTGCGATTCTTATGCTATAATATGAATTGTATGTGACTGCATATTTGTAGTTCTCAAGCTCAACTACTTGAAGTAGCAGATGGTTATGTCATTGATTGACATGATCAGTCAAAGGTGGGTCAATCCCAGCAGCAGTGCAACGTCACGTGAGCTGCATAAAGCTTCAATCGAGGAAGAGAAAATTATCTACTTGCCTTTTAACAACATCGTTGTTATTGCCAGTTGTTCTCTGTGATTCATCCCCAGAAAATTATCGTGAATAGGCACCTGCTATGTTCGCCCTCCTCTACAGCTACTGCTTCGTTCACAGAAGATGTGTCCCAATTTCTCCGGAGCAAGCTTTTGATAACTGTAATCGATGAAAAAGAAATCTTGAGCAAAAAAAAATCTCCAGGCGAGATTCAAATTAACTTACCCACAGTCTGAAAGCAAACGACATAACTACTTGGCTATTTATGCACGCTAGCAGAAAATGACATAAACTTAGTAGTATATTGCAAGTAGATTGGAAAAGGAAGTGAATGTGATGAGAGATGCGAGGGTGAAGTGGAAGGAAAGAAGTGAAGAAAGTCATAGGAAGAAATAAAGGGTAAGGTACAAAATAGAGAGAGTAAAGAAAAGGAAGTAATAGAGAGAGAGGAAGGGTGGATGGGAAAGAAAGAATAAAGAAGAGAGAGTGATAAAAACAACAAAAGTATACAAGAAAGAAATTGAATAGAAAGAAACAAGAAATTTAAGCAGCTTTCACTAGTGGGGCAAGGCTAGAACCAACAGCCTAGTATCTTCTCATTTTTTTTTTTTTTCTAGTAATATGAAGCTTTACAGGAGGCTATCTTTTTTAATGTGGCAGAAATTCTGTCTTTGGCATCATCGATTATGAGAGAAAAATCATCTTTTTCATGGGCGTAAAATCAAGGAAGCTGCAATAAAATAATGAATTTCTGGGTCTGAGCGAGGAAATGGATAGATGCAAATAAAATAATAAAAAGTTTCAGGTCCAAGTGAGGATTAAACTCAGGCACTCTGCATGACAAGCCGGTATTCTACCACAGAGCCAGGAGATCAGTTTAAACTGCTTCGGAAAACAAAACGCTGTGTGAATGTCATGTAGTGTCATGAGTCTCCTCAACAGGCAGAAGCATAGAATTGCACTAGTCGTCAAAAGTTGTGAATTAAGCAATCGATGGGAGTTTTAAAGGCACACAGTTTTTCAAACTGTGCAGACATATCTAATCATCATCAGCAGCAGCTGAACCATCAAAATAGTAAACAGATGCGTATGTTCACGTGTTACCCTATGGACGCATAGTGAGGAAGCAGCAGTTAATGTAGCAGCAAGAAATAATTGATCATTTATTCCTGCCAGCCTGTCAGCTTCCTTAGAGTTTCTATGCTGAATGTCTGATATTGGGACAGCATGAGATCATAAGTTTCAGTACACACGTTAGGTTATTATACTGATAAAGATTACCGATTTCACATTTACTAATTCACAAAAGGAGTAGTATGGCATAGTGGACACTAAACAACTGTGCTTACAATAGGCATTCAAGGATACTTCGAAACAGTCAATGTTACTTGCAGACTCGTTCATTTCCTTACGGCATGGTTGAGGCACGCACCTAGAGCCAAAGCAGGTTAAGAGTTCATAAGGCGATGCGCACGATATCAGATTACGCTATCGCAATCTACTCTTTAAGGCAAGGCTCATAAATCCTCCAATTTTTTAACTAATAGTAATAATATTGCAGAATAGCTGATAGGTGGGCTAGTTTGTACAGATCCATTATGACAACTTGGTAGCCTAAACTAATGGAACAAAGGACACAAACGAGCGCTCGTGTATGCCCTTTGTTTTGTTTGTTTGCACTATGAAGTTGTCATAATGGAAAATAAGTATGGCTAGGCTTGACTATACTCTCAAGTTTCGCTCAGTTGTCCATGGTACGCACATTATGTGGTCTTCGCAGGAACATGTCACGTGACTAGCTGTTACAGAATTTTGTGATTTTAGTCATGTGACTAGTTATATTGTTTTTGGCAGGAACATGCTACACATTAGTTATTACATTATTCATTTTAGTGATGTGACCAGTTATGTGATGTTCGTTCACATGAGTAGTTATAAGATGTTAGGTGATTTTTAGTTACATGACGAGATGTCAAAGGAGCAACACGTCAGCATGATAAAAAAACGCTACCAAATCATAGTCAAGGCTACTGAGAAGATGCAGGAAAAATATTATAGCACAGCATGTGGCCTAGAATTTGCAATTACTTCTCATAGTCAGCTAACTATTGCTTTTCATTCTTTCGACAAATGGTGCCAAATTTGCAAATTGTTGACCATATACCCAAGTTCACGCCAATTGGCTCGCATTGTGGGCTGCACAGTTGCCGCACCCGACACGGGAGTCAACCAAGTGCCCATTCGTGTGCTCCCAATCTGACTGAAGGTTAGCTGGGCATTAAAAACAAAGTGCTGAAAGTTGTGACGCGTGTCACGTAACTTCTTTTCCTCGTGCCATCCCTCCGTGCTTAGCTTCCTGCACATTATGGGATGCGACAGGTCCCCAACTCCGCTCGCACCTTACAGATTCTAAACATTTCTGCAGCGGGCGATTCATGAGGCAAACAACTCCCCTAGTGCAGCCATTCAATGGGTACTTGCATGAGTGTTGCAGAGCTGCTCTAAATGATTTCAGTCACAACATGTTATGTGTAAGCCATTTTGTCACGTGAGTAACGTGATATTACACGATATTAGTCACATGACTTTTTATTTGATGCTACGTGATTTTAGTTGCACAACTAGTTACATAGTATTACGTGAATTAAGTCACACTACTCGTTACATAATTTTAGTCACGTGACTAGATGTTACATGGTTTCAGTTACGGGAGTCGATGTTACATGATTTTAGGGGCGAAGCTCCTTAGGGCGTGGGCTGTGCGTCCCCTGTAGCCTGTATGTAGCCACCTCTAGTTTAGTTCTTGCAGTGTTCACTAGATGGCGGTACCGTCTCCTGTATGTAGCCACCTCTCGTTTAGTTCTTGTAGTGTTTACTAGATGGTGATACTTGTAGCTGATGATGAAAAAATGCAAGATGTTATAAACTAGAAAGCGGTACTTGTAGTTGATGAAAGACGCGAGATCTTATAAAATAGGAGTGATGTCACATATGGCGCGTGTCATTGGTTGAAGGCAATCGTTCGATTTAGTGCGGCGACGTACGCTAGGGGGATTGATGTAATAAAATCGAGTGGGCAAAATGTACAGAGGATTCATGGTTTACCAGGTTTACCTCCGGAGCTTCGCCCACTCATCATGATTCACTTCGTGGATATGGCGGAATTTTTTTTTAGTCAAGTTACCAGTTGTTACGAAATATTGCTTTATTTCAGAACTGTCACTAGTTGCTATGTAGTGATAAGTGGTCTTTAGTCACGCAGCAGACTAACCCATCATAGTTATTGCATTCCACACCAAACAAATCGGTTCGCTGGTTCTCCTAGCGAAACAGAAGATAAAGAAGAGGACGAAGCGAGCGTGTGCCTCTTCAAAAGGGTTATTTCTGCTTGCTGTACCTGGTGCAATGAAAAGCTTAAACAGCGCTGCTGTTTAAAAAGAGACAAATGAAAAATAAACAGAAATAAGGACGGCCACCCAGTTTCACTGTTCCTTTGAGCTTGGCACCTCTTACGCAGTGTTGTCTAATTTTTTTTTTTGATGACCTACCTCATGGCCCTTTTAGATATTCACAAAAAAATGTAGCCGGTAAGTTTGCAAGTATGTTAATTTTGAATGAACTTCTGGGTGATTCATTTTTATGGTTTTAATTTCCAAAGTGTGCAATGAAAAACACGAACATGTCGGTTACTTTTGCGCTTTAAGGCACATATTTTGGTTAAAAAGAATGCTGCACTATGTTTTTTAATTTATTTTTGCAGGCTTAATGGTGAAATATTAAGTTCCATAGCACCTTCGGGTTTAATTTTAAGCCTCACAATCTCATGAGCTACAGTTAGAATTTTAAGTGTGTACCATGAGGGAACTATTTAGATATTTTAGTAAGAAACCATTCCTCTATTTGTCACTTACATATATTGATTTTTCACACAAGTAATATCTCTTACTTCAAGTTATTGAATGCAAGGACGACATTTTTATGCCATTGTCCGCTTTGGTGGTGTAGCTGTTATGGTGCTCAGCTGCTGATTCGAAGGTCCCGGGTTCGATCTTGGGGGCGGCAGTCGCATTTAATTGGAGGCAAAGTAGTAGAGGCCCGCGTGCTATGCTATGTCGATGCACATTGAAGAACACCACATGATCGAAATTTCCAAAGTCCTCCACTATGGCATTTCTCATAATCATACAGTGGTTTTGAGACGTTAAAACCAAGATATTATTACATACACGTATTCAATCTGTGCTAGGCAACTTTGTTAAATTTTCTATTCTAAAAAAAGAATGTGCCATATAAATTTGTTAAACATCATAATATCGTTGCATTTACATGTATGGCAGTAATATGTTTCAATGGGTTGTTTATCTCAAACAGCCTTGCTTGTGCTGTTTTTTATAATTACAAATTTCTGCTTACAGCTCTTTGTGAATGTGAATATTCTTGTTCCTATTCACCTATATATATAGTGAACGATGTTTACACACATTTGTAGAAGTTAGGATATGCATACTGGTTATGGAACCAACGTCTTGAGTGTGCCGTTGATTTGGCTTTATAAAAGTTCATGTTTCTTTCAGATATCAACTATCCTTAAAGTAAACCTGAATGGCAGCTATAAAAGCAACTCGACAAACAGTAGACTGTTCTGTTGGTTTACATTCACAATAAATGTCCCAATGCCCGATTTTTGGTTTTATTAGTCTTTACCCTAAAAGGTGACCTGGTTTGTCAAGTTTCATGGAGAGGCACATTCACAATTTCTTAAAGGGACACTAAAGAGAACTACCTCTTCATATTAGAAAATTACTCTTTCCCAATTGCATAATGTGCATGCTTGCTGTGAGGAGATGCTTGGCAAGCCCCTTTGAAATTCCCGCACCACATGCCGTGATGTCATAGACCTTGACGCCATCTGCTAGGTTCCACGTAGTTCTTGATCAGTAAAAATGAAGTACTTTGTCCTCTCAGATGTTTCAGAAAATTTTGTTGAGCCAATGTCACAAAAAGTATGAAAAGTACACGAAATTGGTGACATCTTGCATGGAGATTTTGGCACAATATTTAAAAATGAAAGTGTTGCCTTGAACATCTGCTTCATTAATAAATCTGTGATGGTGAACTTAACATTATAGAGTTCTCATTGTACTATTTACTAATCCAGACTGATTCACTGTCTCACTTTTGTGTTACTTGTACATTTTGTGTCTTTATGTACAGCCTAAAGCTTTTTTTTTTTCTTTCAGGGAATTGCTGTGGACTTTGTCACGAGAAGAGCTGTGGCTTCTAGAAAAAACCTTATGCCAACTTGAAGAGCCTAAAGTGTGTGTCACATCAAAACAGTGCTCATTTGGTACAAATGAATATATAGGACTGGACTCTAGTGTGTGCGTCAAATATTTCTAAAGCAATTACAATTGCTGTAAGCAGTTCAACAAAGACTTTTACAACCACAATTTTGGTGTAAACTCAGAGAGTGAGCCTATCCAGCAGATGCAGAAGCATATTTGCGAGCTTGATCTAGAGACCAAATAGTTCTGGGCTCTAAAGCATTCCAGTCTACTAGCTCAAAAAGTTGTGGCGGCATCCCAGTGTCCATCTCAGAATGCCACTTTTTCCCCACACAAGCAGCAACCAAATGTTGTTGACAATGAAAGTACTGCAAGTTATGACTCGGATGACAGTGTGGTCTATGCTTGCGCAGATCCTCAAAAACATCAACCGCATCTGATCATGTGCCTTTAGTGCCACAGATCTGGCAGCTCCAGAATGAAGAGCACTCTCTGCCATCACCATGCACAAGTTAAAAAAGTTTGTCAAGTCTTTCAAGTGCTGAATGGGAGTACATAAGGTATGCTTATCTATAGGATTATATTATGAAAAACCTTACGACATTTTCTGCTTGTTTCTTTTTCCCACTTCATTTTGTGTGCCCCCATAGTTACCAAAGTACAGACACCAGTTCCTACAACTCTGATTACCCCAATAATGAAGAAATAGCTCTGGCTCTACAGGCTCCTGAAATTGCCTTTCACAATGAGCTTCGTTGCCGGTTCAAGAGAACTGTTGACCTTATTCATAGACTCTTTGTGGGCATTTTCGGTGAGTCACTTGATGCTGTGCTGGTCATTGGTGCCTGATTTATGCAAGCATTGATGGCTTCCCTAAGCTTATGCTTGTGTTATTGCTTTTTCAGGAAAACTGGGTAGTATTCTGGAATGATACTACATTTGGGACTATTAATTAAAACCAACAATACTTTTAGACTCATTAGTCTTAACTAATTAGAATTTGTGTGTAGCAAAGAAAGAAACACAAGCCCGTAAGATTCCACATGTTTCATTCTTTCAGGGCAATAGTATTTTTGATGCCTTCACACACTAAAATATATTTAATTCCATTTGTGACTGGCAATTTATGAGGCTGCATGCTGATGAATATTTCATCTTAAGTAGAAGACACGCTTAACAATTAGAGGGGAAGTGGGCTAACTGAATTTCATGGTTATTACTGTTGGATTCAATGCATATTCTATAGAAATTCTTCTCTGTAATTTCACAGGTCAGTTTGGAGCAGTTTCTTCTTGCTCTGTACATGAATTTGATGCAAGACATGTATGATGAGTTGAAAGCAGATCTCTTGTTGGGCAAATAATCATGTGATGTATTGGCAAACGACCAAAAATGTTGTACCCACAAAACTAAAAAAAACAAGCAAGAAACTCCTGAATGACTAGTGGAATTTTCGGGATGTATCGAATACATATGAAACAATCATGTGGCAATTTTTTTGTAAATAATGTGGCTGACCAACTGTAGACAAACTTTGCCGGTGAGATGAGAAACACACTGAAGTGTGTCTTTGAAATCAACAGCTCATCCAAGCAAGACTTCCATTTCCTTGGACACAGAGGTGGGCTTATGTTGGCAGTATGCATTAATGGACATAGCTGTTCATGAATTAATTAATTTATTTATTAATACCTGAAAAGCCCCAGCTTGGGGTTTTACATGAGGGATGGGCTGTTATGTAGTGGCAATGACTCGTTGTACATCTTGAAGGCTTGTGGGTTGAATTGGAGCACAGCATTTCTGGGTAGATGGTTCCAGTCTCTTGCTGTGTTGACAAAAAAGGAGCGTAGATGCGCAGCGGTTTGTGCTGATGGTGGGTAAACCGGTTTGGTGTGATTCGTGCGACAGGATGAACGATGAGCAGGCAAGGTTAATGAAGTGCTAGGAGAGGAATGATAAAATTTGTGAAAAAGGAACAATCTAGACCTAAGGCGTCTGACTTCCAAGTTATCAAGATGTGATTTAGATTTTAGTTTTTTAACACTACTTTGCAAAAAAACATCTGAACAGATGTAGGAAACTGCGGAGATTTGTACTGCTTCCTGCGCTTCAATAAGGTTAGTTTGATGTGGTTTCCAAACAGAGAATATGTATTCTAACTTGAGCCGTATGTATGTTTGATTAGCTAACAATTTGACCAATGGGAGAGCAAGATGCAAATTCCTTCAAAAGTATCCCACTGTGCGGTTAGTTTTGTTAATGATGCTTGTGATGTGAGAAGACCAGAAAAGATCGCCGGAGATAATGATGCCGAGGTACTTGCATGATTTGACAGGAAAAATCGCAACCTTGCAGAAGATGTACTGTGGTGGAGGGAGATTCCTTCAGCTGGTGAAAAAAACGAGCACTGTTTTAGTAGTGTTTAGCGACATGAGCCATTCACTACACCAAGCAGTGATCTTATCCAGGTCTTCTTGAAGTGATCGGGAGTCATGAACGCTACGAATAGAGTGATAAACGATACATTTGTCTACGAACAGGTGTATGTAAGATGAGATGTTGGTGAGGAGATCCTTGATGTATAGTAGAAAAACGAGTGGGCCCAAGACGGTTCTTTGGGGTACTCAAGACCGAACAGGGCTTCTGCTTGAAGAATGATTGTTAGCATGAACAAAATGCTCTCAATTAGTCAAGAATACACTAATCCAGTCAAACACAAGAGGATGAAAATTTAGGCGAAAAAGTTTCAAAAGTAGTATCTGATGTGGCACCTTGTAGAAAGCCTTTTAAAAATCTAAAAACAGAGCATCAACTGGAACGTTTAGATCAAGCTTAGAGCTAATATGTTAACAGTGGCAGTAAAGCTTATGTTCTTCGGTACTTGAAAGGATACTTACATGGAGCTTGTTAGTAGTGGTATCAGACATACAAAATTTATATTTAGCTTCTTATTGTGCTTATTCTAGAAATCATGTGCTCTTTATCGCTTCAAAAACCATAATAGTAGTGACAGACCTAGTTTGCCACTGCTCTTTCCCAAGCGTGTTGCAGAGACCACTTTATTGTTTAAGGAATCAAGCATTTACTTATGTCACAGTAGTGCATCACACTTTTGTGTTACCGGTGAAGTACTATATTTAAGTAAATGATTGCTGGTGATGAACATGGCATCTATCTCTCATGCAGCACATGTATTGTCATCAAAACTGTTTTTTGGGCGAGCTTGTTGTAGAGCAAGAGAATAACAGCGCGAAAACACACCCACAAGACACCGACACACAGGTGCTTACTTTCAGGTGATCTTTAATGGCAAAGTGAAACACATTGTATATGCCTGAGTGAAGCAGGAAAAAAGGGAGGAGGATGGGTAACGAGGTTTTATAGAGTGCAGCACCAATGATGCAAAATGCCAGCCAAGGAATGATCTCAAGAGACGCGTGCTCGTTGATTTTTTTCTTTTGAAATTTAAGAACCGACAGCCGCATCCAGCAGATGAAACTCGACATCGAAGGGGGCAAGAAGTGGGGCACTAATGCACTTGTTATCAAGTTACTTAATATGATACGCTACTAAAATGACATGTGCTGTCCTGTCATCACTCCTAACTAGAATTGTCATCTCTTCAAACCGGGCCACACTTCCTGTGCACTTACTAACATGCACAATGAAATGTGCGTACTTGTCATTTAAATTTTCCAATTTTTGTGCATGTTCAGCGAAACGGTCATTGACTCAGCGCCCAATTTCTACAACGTGGGGTACACCACTTTAATGTTCAACTGTAGTAGCGTATTTCATTGCCATGTCATGTGGGATGTTCTACTTTGGAGAAATTGAGCGGTGTGTCAGTGACTGCTAAGGAGAGCGCGCACAAAAATTCCAAAAGCTAGATGGCAAGTGCAGAGAAGATGTGGCGCGGTCGGAAGAAACAATTACAAACCCCTTGAATCCACCCTTGACAGGAATCCTAAGACTAGGTCGCGGAGGGCGTTTTAGGTTCAGCAAGTGCTGAGGACAAATGCCACCAGAGCCAGTCTGTTTTGTTAATTTGCAGTTTTGTGATAATGTTTGGACATAACGAAGCCGTCATACACTGTAGTTAAGCAGCACTGGACAATGCTTAATTGTCAATTTGCAAACAAACGGTGGTTGTACTGAGCACACTCACAGGCGTAGTTTTCGACTAGCGCAGGAGGGAATCATTTGGAAAGATTTGGAAGCGAGTAAGACTTTGGCCTTTTTGTCGATTGACTGCGTGGCTATATGAGCACCGGCTTGCCACGGTATCACGTTTTTTTTTTTTTTTGCAATCATAATGCGCGGTGAGAGTTCGGACATACATGAGCGGCAGTCACACCATGCTCATCATGCCAGACACGCTCTTCAGGGCATTGGGGCTTATCTATACAATGGGCATGCCAAAGAACATTGTGCAGCGTCATAAAGAGGCATGTTTTTTTTTTTAATTTTTTTTTGCGAAATATCAAACTTTTGCACTGCAAAATGTTCATTTGCGTGATGACACCATCTACAGCACACACTGCCGATAACTGTTGCCGTTTGGCCGCAATGACTACAATACGGTATGAAGAATGACTCGCTTATAAAAAATATAACTTTTATACATGTTATCGCAAGTTCTCTAACAAATTAAGAGAGAACAACTTGCTAACAGACACACATGATGGCATAGAGACTTTGGTTAAACTCAATATAGTAATGAGGAAAAGTGCATCGCTGGAATGGAGTCAGTGCATCAATGGAATTACGAAAAGGCTTTAGCTATGTTTGTTGCAACCAATAGTTTTGGGCCATAAACGAACCAATGCCATGTGAACAGGCGGACTAGTGAACTTGGGTGCACGCTGAGCTGGAATGTGCGCAAGTGAAGCACAGTTGGACCACCACTGTGTGGTACAAGAGTAATATAACTTTCAGGAGTCGCAGAATGCGAATTGTGTAAGCAGGCATGGCACAATATGAATTGCACAATTAGTGGCCCGTTGAAAGCTTTCACTCTACTACAAAGAGCTGAGCCATAATTCCTCATCACCAGCCAACGACTCAATGGATGGAGTAATAGTGGGTACCTTGCAAGCGTACTTGTAATAGTAGCCCCAAGAGATCTTGCAGTGAGAGTTTGCCCCGAAAAAGTTTCCACCTTTTGCTGCGACTGTGGGCTTTCCGCGCAAGCCTGGCATTTTCTAATAAGGTCTCTCTCGTTCCACATCGCGAGTGAGTACAGCAAAAGGCCACTTTTCTCAGTTGTGTTCCTCTAAGGACAAATGCAAGATTCATACTGCTGTTTCACATTCACCTCCCAGCATTCGTTTTTTTTTTTTTTTCTAAACTTGTTTGTCTTTCTAAAATGCCCTGGTGAATAGTGATGGAGCATTGCTTGCTTGACAGGGCCCTATGGAGTGGAGCAGTGTCTTTTTACTCTCATTTGTCAATGCTGTGGAATTGGAGGAGAAAGAAAAGCAGCGTGGTAATTCTGGCCGCCGTTCAGTGGACAGTGCCGAGGAGGTGTTGCTTGATGAGCTATCGCTGTAACTATCCGAAGAATCTGGACCCAGAGGCAAGTTTGGGGCTGTCTGCAGGAATTGTGAACCTTATTCGCAGTCCGACCTTGTTGTAACAGAGTGTAGTTGGGATCAAAAATTACTGCATTGTGTTCTCAATTTTTTGAAACAGTAGTGATAAATTCTGCTCAAACAAATTACAATCGAGCTCATGCATGAATACTAGGCACAAAAACATTATTCGAGGCTTCAAACCCACCATGAACGCTGTAACCTAACCTGCGCCCTTGTGGCATTTCAAATTATTAGACCCAAATATGAGAAGGTACAATTACGATAAAAAAAATGTCCAGAACTTGAACTTTCTAACCAAATTTTTCATGCAAGAACCACATTTAAAAAAAATTTGCAATGTGGAATTGTCTTACAATGTAGTTTCCGATACCTTTCGGGTTTTTAACCTTGCACAAACTAAACACTTTGGTTATAGACAATGAATATCATGGTAGCTCTCACTTAATTTATTTGCTACACGTCAGTGTTTTCTTATAACGAGGTTCAAGTGTGCTCTTTATGTTGATGCAAAGTTGGTGCAGATTGCTCATTTTGCATACATTTTGTGATTTTTTAAAAATGAGCCATGCAGTTGACTAAACAGACTTTCAAGTTTAGCGTTAAAAGGGTTCTTTTAAAATCATTACAGATTGACTTTTTAGAATGGTTGCATCGAAAGTCTCTTCAAACTTTTTAGTGGTCATGCAGACAGTTATGAAATATGAAAGGTTGCAGCTTCTGAATCCCTTACCCAACAGCAGTGCAAAGTATTGAAAATAACAGCAGATTTTCAATATTGCTAGTATTCTGTAATATTTTTCAAAAAGGAAAAAGAATGGGTCAAACTTTACACACCTGTCCAAGATTATATGAATAAGTTTTGATTCAAATGCGATTGATTCCTTTTAGCTAGTAAATTTGTTTTTAACCTTACTTTTTGTAGTGCTATTAAATATGGCTCTTTAATTTATGCTGGTCGTAACCAAATGGGAATAAATATTTAATTGCAAAGGGCTGTTTTAAAATTATTTATGCATGGGTGGATAGATGTACACGGCATTTTCTTACTGCACTCATATTTGGAATATGGCAGTTATCAGATATGTGAAGATAATAAAACTTTCAGCTGTTTCTAGACCATTATAAGTAGAAGCTGGGTTTTTAGGCACTCAGAAAGTGTGTTTTTGGTTGCAAAGAGAGGCAGGTAAAACACTGTGTTAGGCCTTCAAAATTATAAATATAGGCACAATAAACTTCTACAAAAATTTGAAATAATTTAAATCAGACGTCAGTGACTTGTATCGATGACAAGAAGCAAAAAAAATAATGTTTAAGGTAGCACAAAGGCACCAACGGTTGAACATAGGTATTCATTTCTCGCGTGGTTCACAAAATACGGTCCTTCATTTTATTGTCTAGCATTGTGAGTCAAGTGTCCACCATCCAATCAACACTCTTCTGGGTCTTTTTCCTTTCGTGTTTGCTGGGAAGGGCAGCGCAGGAGCAAATAACCAGACCACTGATACCCCAGAAGGGTGGGATGCCAGGCCTAATCGGGTACGCTAAATTTTTCCCCTGTAGGAGAACACCTTAGAGGACCCTTCACTAGGTTTGGAATTTTGAGCTGACAAGCATAATGAATGCACTGGGCACTCATGATCATGCCTGTTAAAATTTGCACAGCTATATGTCGCAGAAAAATGCTAAATTTCTTCTGAATGCCACTTGCTCTTCACGCGGGTGTGCGCCCAATGATGGAGGAAGTGACGTACAGTAAGGAATGGTACTGCTTTCATGTCGCTCCTTTACATTGACATTGGTGCTTAAACATTGCTCACCATACACTCATCATCAGAACTTAGTTAAATGCTAGGTATTTAAAAAAAAAACAGACGTGAAATGTTTGGTCTCCTGATTATATCTTGCATTATAAACGGTACCTCTTTAAGAGCGTTGCACATGAAATTATTCTAGTTGGCATGTGTAATGTGTGTGTTCTGTTGTGTAGCATGAATGAGGAGTACATTAGTTTGGGCGAGCTGCTTCATATCATCTTGCAAGGGATGCACAAAGACAAAGGAAAAAGAAGCGCTCTTTGTCTCTATGTCTTTCTTTTCCCTGTGTCTTTGTGCTGCCCTGTCAAAATGAGTATAGTGAACGAAATCTGAGAAAAATAATAAAACATACAAACGAAATGTCAGCTTGTCATTATTTTTATTTTTGTTTTCAGTGGCCGCGAGATGCTATATGCTAATTCGCCCTCGTTTCGCGTCCATCTTGGTGGACCAGTGGCTAGGATGATCTGCTACTGACCCGAATGTCGCGGGTTCGATTCCAGCCGCGGTGGTCGCATCTAGATGAAGGCGGAAAGGTAGATGCCTGCGTACTGCGCAATGTCAGTACATGTAAAATAACGCCAGATGGTAAAATATTCCGGTGACCTCCACTACAGCATCCCTCATAATCATATAGCTTTTTTTTTTTTTCATGTGAAACCACACATACTACCTCTACTACTACTACTACCCTATTTTGCTTGCATTCGTCTTCTCGTCGTTTCTGCATCATGCCATTGCCAACCCTGACAATGCTTAGTTTGTGTTTGGTTTGTAGTCTCTCACCTCAGTTTCAGCAGAGGAACGTCGAGCATCGCGGTCACGATAGATGATCCATGCCAAACTCTCCAAAAGTACATGCACTGACTGATCCATCCCACAGCAACAGGTAATAAGGAATAGAGATCGCCCAAACGACACATCGATGACGTACGTGCACGAGTAAACTGGGGCACGTCATGTGCGTGTGATCTTGCTTACGCATGATGTTCTTGGTGCGTATGCATCATGTGATTCTCTAGCGCCGATACCGAAGAAAGCAGGGAAGGAATTAGGGTCGCGATGGCTACACGGGGCAAGGGATTCAAGGTTGCCTTTTCGCATCATGGTTTTGTGGCTGGTAGCGAACCAATTTGAAAAACCATCATGCTACAACGTTTTTCATTGGGCACACAAGAACTTATCGTGTCTAACTACAAAAGGCTTCTTATGTCACCTAGAGAAGGGTGCTTAAAGAAGTTAATTAGAAAAACAAACAAACGCCGCATGCACATCATATTTTTTAACCTAAGACGCTGCAGCAGATGGGTTAGAATGTCAAACAAAACATGCCCTCATTGATGCAGCACACTTGTTCTCTTTACAAGCCATTTCATTCAGTCATGAAACTAACAAAAGATGAATATAAAAATTAGATCTGATACGACGTTCTAAAATCTTAAAACAATTACCGTTGCGCCAAGAGGACTGTCTAGGTACAGTCAGTTTGGAATGTCAGCTTTACCAAAAAATGTTTCACATAGGAGCTTTAACCACAGTTTAATTAGATGTGATGATGGTTCTTAGTTCATTTTTCATATTGGTACAGCTAGCATTTTTTGAATTATAGTTTAGGACACACCGTACAGCCCTGGTTTGTATTTTTTCATGTTTTTCAATGAAAGACATATGCCAAGAGATCCTATATGGCACAAGCGTATTCAGGCATAGGGTGAATGTATGCTAAATACACTGTTGATTGTAAACATGCCGACGCCTGTCTCAGGCTTCGCTGTATAAAGCATAATGATTTGGCGGATTTCACCACCACTGAATCAACATGAGCATTCCATGAGTGGCCATTCATGTTCTCCACCTACCCGCGACTGCACAAAAAAATCAGCTGTTCCTTTCCCACCGCAACACCCAGGTTTTCAGGGCAGTTCATCAGTTCCTTCAGGACACTATACAGCTGTCTATAGAAGGCAATCACCACGTCCTCGGCCATAGACGCCACTTTAATTTCCTCATTCCCTCTTTAATTCTTTCTCCTCATTCCCCTACAGACGCTGAGATGTGCTTATACTTAGGGCTGCAGAAATAGCGTCTTTTGCACTCCTTGTGCTTCTTCTCCAATCGCTCGCATATGGTGTCCAGCGAGTGCTATTTCACGGCAGTTAG
Organism: Rhipicephalus annulatus; assembly: GCA_013436015.1. Taxonomy (NCBI): domain Eukaryota; kingdom Metazoa; phylum Arthropoda; class Arachnida; order Ixodida; family Ixodidae; genus Rhipicephalus; species Rhipicephalus annulatus. Next base: position 263,518 of record WOVY01009881.1, read on the forward strand.
TGGCTGTTTTGCGGAAGTTGCTATAACTAGATACCTTCATTGAATCTCATGGCTTTTGGAAATATCAGTGTTGTATTTTTTACATGAATGATTTGAAACTGTGCTCAAAAACGAAGTTTGGGCTTAACTAGCACTCATATAAGTGCTGATTTGGAAAATAGGTGTTTACAGGCACTATAAAAGCCCTTCTCAACCTCTAATTCATGTTCATGGTCATATATCAAAATGGCACGATAGGAACCCAAGGTACAAGACAGGCATTTGCCTTAATCCAGTCTCTAATTGTAAGACATTACAGCCCTGGCATTTGATAGATGTGGCATATTGGTGTGTAGCATGAAACGTGCAGATATCCGAATTTTTCTGTGCAGTTTTGGAAACTCATAGCCATTTCTAGCTCCTGAACATAGATTCTGGAATGCATTAAAGAATGAATGACAGATTCAGCACAGCATAAACTAAAAAGTATAAGCGTGAAGCCTTGTACAACTGTACCAATACATGGCCTACTTGAAAATGATGTCATCGTCCATATCTGTTAAGTTAATGTTAGTAATGCAGACACATCCCAATATGTATATAATAAGAATCAGCCTTGCACCTTGTTGGTGCAAGGACTGCATACCAATTAGGCATAAATATTGAAAATACTATTGCCAGTGTAAATGAACTCATCCGCAGTTTGTATCAATTGCAATATCAAAAGAAGACCTGTAATGCCTTCCCAAAGTTGAAATAATGAACTTACTAGTGGCCACTGCTGCCTAGCAAATTTGTTGCAAAAATTCTTGGAATCTCTAAAGTATAAGCGTGCCACCGCTTTCATCGCTACAAGCGCACTTGAAGCTAAAGAACTGGCAAGGAGGCAACATGCCATACAAAAGTTTAAATCATCATGCATCATGGTCTTGATGTATTCCTCTTCTTCGTTGAACATATTGGCTAGTACTTCACATGTTGGCTTCAGTACCTGCGGCCTACGAGACTATCTGCCAGTGTGCCATTTATAAATTCAACATGTCTGGACCGCTTGCTGCATAGTTGGGGAAAACATTTTAAATGAAAGAGCGAGGAATATTTTCTTGCTCGTATGTTCACAGGAGCCATGATTACAGATTGACAACATTTTTTAGCTATGTTCACAAAGTGTTGCACGATCGCTTTCTTGGCAAAAAAGCTAATACCACTGTCACACGACCACAACAGAACTCCATTTCAGTATTTCATCTTTTTGTCAAGGGAGATGTGGTGATTAAGCCATGGAAGTTAAATGGGGCTTTTGAAAAAGGGAGTTCTTTAATGACGATTCAGGCTTAAAGGAGCGCTCTCATTCCCACATAGCTACTGCTACGAAGAAAACTGCACTAACAAAATCGTCTTTGTAATTGTTGTGTCGTGTCTGGCTCATGGCCACGGCACTGACGAAAAACAAGAAGCGCTGAACTGAAGCTTGCCGTTGCTGTCAGCAGGAACACCAGAAAGCCACCACATGAGTGGGCTCGGAACGCGAAATGAACGTTCGCCTTGTCCCACTGCTTCATCACAAACTCTTTTATTTACACATATATACACATGATACATATCACTGCTGCACGAGGCGCCACATAAAGAGTCAAAACCGAAACTAAGAACACGAACACTCTCCAAGCCACCACCGGCCAGTGTTGCGCAATATTGTTTGCTTAAACACGTGCGAGACAGATGCACATGCACAGTGTACTTTCCCGCCCTAATTTTGCTAGCATGCACGTGATGTGAAAAAGTCTATTCTTCTAAAGCTCCATTAGGGATTTGAATGCTGAACAGAGGTAATAGGGTTTGGTAGTTACGATGTGACGGGTATAAGATAGCAGTGCAACCTTCACGTTCCAGGTAGCCCAGTCTGAATGCCAGATGAATTCACAACCAACTGCATGGATTGTAATACAAACTTTACACTGCTGCGCCGCAGGCATCACTGCCGAAGGTGTGGAAAGGTAGGTGGGTCAAAATGTGCATGGAAAGAGGAGTGCACTTTCATACATCTTTGCTGCTTGGTGGAGCAACTGAGAGTGTTCTGTGCATTTTCTGTGCAGATTTTCTGTTCCCGGTGCAGCGCCCATTCAATAACACTGCCTCGCTATGGTTACTACAAGCCGGTGCGCGTCTGAAATTCATGCTTCATCTGCCGTGTGACATCTGTAGTGGAATAAATAGTTCATGGCTGTTGACCAACATTTTTTTTTTTTTTTTTGTGGAGAAGACAAGAGTTGGTGGCAAGCTCTTGTAGCAAAAGGGCCCATAGATGCCTGTGATTGCGAACCTGCCAAGTACTGCTGCTTCTGCCATTGGCCATGATTGAGTTGAAGTGTCAAAAACATTTGTTTTTTTGAAAAAAAAAACACTTTTTTTTCCATATATTCCAGCCAAAAATTACTACTTTCTAGAAAAACTAGTGCCAAAACTTTACATAGCATTTTTTTTTTAAAGAAAACAAGTTTTATTGTCTCCCATAAATTTGAAATCCCACCTGTACTTCAAGCTTGAATTACAAGTCTAAGAACTAAACACATTTTGTAAAACTCTAGTTAAATGAAATCTGTTATGCAACCAAAGTGGCCTTCCCAGCTAAAAATGACAATTTTCTAGCAAAACTTGTGCTAAAGCTTTACATTGCATCTCATAAAAAATCTTTTTATTTGAACTCACACCTAGCATTCAAGCTTGCATCGCAAGTCTCAAAAGTGAACACATTTTTAAAACAAAATGTAGTTACATAAAATCTGTGATGCAAACACAGTGGCCTTTGTCTTCTGTGTGCTTACAGCAACATCGGATTTTGTACACCTCTTGATTCTCCAACCAAATGCCTGAAAAAGAAATTATATAGAATGTACTTCAGCAGAACCAAATACCAGTGTTAAAATTCACTGCTAAAATGCTCATTACTGTATAGAAGAACTAGGAATCACCAATGTTTCACTTCAAAAATAGCTTCAGAATGTTACTACCAAACAGTACAGTAGGAAGTCTAAGTCTTGATGAACTAGAAGCTTTGGTGTTTCCAACCTACATGGCACTAATGGATTTCTGAATGGAGTGCTATTACCATACCGTAACTACAGTTGACAAAGTAAGTCTGTGAAATAAAATAAAGATAATGTTGCCACCTATATGGTGCTGATTTCTTTCTAAATTTACCACGAATGCCAGTATCAAGGGGGTGAAGCATTTAACCTAGCTGACATCACCTATGTCAGCACGATTTCGGTGAAGTTGCGATGGCACTCGCAGTGGCACTACCTGTGAGGCCTGGCACCAAGATAAAGTCTCCATCCAGCTGTATTTCGCTACACATAGCTTTATCAGGTGGTACAACTAGGAACAGTGACCACTGGAATTTGAGCTTGGCTATGTTTAACGCGATCTAGTGAGGAGAGTCTAGCTGTGCTATTAAAAAATTAGAAGGCGTTAAATGGGATGTAATAGGGCTCAGCGAAATTTGGAGGACACATGAAGCTTGCACAGTGCTGAAAAACCAACACGTCCTATGCTAACCATGGATTAGTTCACGGAAGAAAACTAGGGCTGGGGTTACTTATCCACAAGAAGATCGCTGGCAACACGGAGGAATACTATAGCATCACCGAGATTGTGCCAAGTATCATAATTAATTAAGTTTAGCAAAAACGTACAGGATGAACTGCGGGTACAGGCCTGTGCACCTACATCGAGTCATGATAATCATTTAGCTGATTACTTCTATGAAGACGTAGAGTCAGCAATTAATAAAGGCACAGTATACTATATTGATGGACGACTTTAATGCCAAAGTAGGCAAGAAACAAGCGAAAGACCATGCGCAGAGGGAAGTTATTAGTTGGGTTCGCAGAACGTAATAATTTACGGATCTTGAATACCTTCTACAGAAAACGGGCTAACCGTTAATTGACTTGGCAAAGCCCAAATAGCGAAACTAAAAATGAAATAAACTTTATTCTGTGTGCACACCGGGAGATTGTACAGGATGTAAAAATAGTAGGCAGGATCCTATGTAGTGACCATAGAATAGTAAGATCTCAAATTCACTTACACCTAAAAAAGCGACAGCAGAAAGTGATACGCTAGAAGCAAATGAATGAGGTAGCATTGAGAGGTAAAGAACAATTTCTCTTCAGAATATATTCGTGGCTCTAAACGAGGTAAAACGACATTTGCATTAACACAATGACCAATAATCTGACTAGTATCATCAAGAGTGTACAGTGAAGTCGAAGGTACAGTCATTAGACAGGACAATGGCAAACTATCTTAGGAGATGAAAAATCTCATTAAGAGATGAGAAACCATGCAAGCCTCAAACGCAACAGACAAAACAGAGCTGGTGGAGCTTTCAAAGTTAATCAATACACATAAGGTAGCCGACATAAGAAGGTATACCGGGGAGAGCATGCTGTAAAAAGCGGAAGAAGCCTAAAAGCTGTGAAGGCAAACTTGTGCTTAGGCGAAGATTGAATGTAAGGGGACATAACACCTTTTAAGAGTAAGTTTGCTTGAAGGTCCGCATTGGCGATTATTGACTATGTTAAAGTAGTGGTGCTACGTCCCTAGGCAATAATCAATTCGCTTAAATTACAGATATTTTTTTTTTCCCATGTTAAAGTATTGGTGGCCTGGCATGAGGATAAAGTCTACATCTACGAGCGAAGCTTACAGCTGTATTTTGCTATACATAGTTATATCGTACAAGTAGGAACAGTGACCTATTATGTGCATAAAAGCACATTGTCACAAATCCTTTGGTATATGAACACCTTTTCAAGGTCACTTTGCTTGAAGGCCTACATTGGAGATTGTTGACTATGCTAGGCAATAATCAAATCACCTAAATTGTGGAGATTTTTTACCAAGTTAAAGTAATGGTGACTGCATAGTTTTGCCCATAAAAAAAACATGCATCGAAAAGGAAGACGAGGAGGTCAACATGAGTGGCACTTCTAACTGAATTTGTTTCATGACACCAAGAATCTACATGGAAAACTTAATGCATGTTCCTAAAGCCATAAACCTAGCTAACAGCGCAACCGACGCTGAAGAATCCAATTTCCCAGAAGTAAAATTGTAATGACTGTTTGCTAATGCACAATTTGCCAAGCTTCTGACGCTTCCAAAGATCCACGAGCAGTTTGCTTATTGCTCCTACCCGGGATCTTCACGTTATTAAACAGCCATTCACATTTGCAGGCTTTGGACTGCACAAGAAAATGTGTGAATTTGTTTTTTTTTTGTTTAAATTTCGCTCATGTTCCCTGGTGCCCAGTTTGTCCACAATAAAGACTTGCCACAATTCAAAGTATACTGTCACCTTTTAGAAAATCTTTTTAGATTGTGATCCTAAACTAATTGTTTTCTATTTACCTTAAAAATGGCTGTTTAAAAACACACGTCAGGTATGTTGAGCAAGGAAAGTGCAACTGATCACAATTTAATTACAGGAATTACCCAAAATATAAGCCCATCACGTAAAGAGCGATAAGTACCGATTTTTTACACAAAACAAAGATTGCTTGACAGCAATGTAGGTGTACAATAAAGCTGTGCAATGAACTAGAATCTTTGCACTGTCATCAATATTAAGCATACTATTGGTGAAAAACCCAAAATTCGGTAGTTTCAGATGGTTGACTTTCAATCGAAACCTTATATAACATCAACAGTTGTCAGCATTTTTCAGTTATCCTAGTTCATTGCATAGATTTATTTTCCATAAAGAAGCATGGGAAGTTTCATTGAAAAATATAGGATCATTTAGAAGTAATAAATTTTTGCATAATAAAAGAATAAAAATAAAGTTCTGAAAAAAAAAAACAAGTTTTCGGAACGTGTCATATACATCATTGGAAACTGTGGGTACATTAAAGGCCACCAAGCTCATAGCTGGGATCTTTCTTAGATGCCATGAGCTGAGTTTTATTTGGTTTAGCTGCTCCTACTTTTTTTTTTTTTTGAAGCTTGTTTTTTGTCAGCTCTTGACTGGTGGCTGTCGTTCTTAAGGCGAGTTTGGTTACTGCTGAGAGAAGCTACTGTACTGCAGTAGCCAGGACAGACACCAGCCTGCCATTAGTATTTCCATTGCTGAATTGACATATACAATATTATTGTCCAAACAGAAAAAATTCTCAGGCCTGCATGGACATCTTTAGGTACACGCTACCAAAGCATCCCATTAAAGCATTCATTCCAGCAGATATGTTTCTCCAAAACATATTGTTTAAACAAAGCTCTGCATACGGTGTGTCATTGTAAAAACATGCCACGCTGCGGTTGTCTAATGGCTAAGGTACTCGGCTTCTGACCCGTAGGTCGCGGGATCGAATCCCGGCTGTGGCGGCTGCATTTCCGATGGAGGCGAAGATTTGGGTGCACGTTACAGAACCCCAGGTGGTATAAAATTCCGGACTCCTTTACTACAGCATCTAATCATACGGTGGTTTTGGGACGTTAAACCCCACATATCAATAAATTGTTGTGAAAACCTCCCCTGTGTTTGTATTGCACTGTGTCCATAGCTATGACTCTTGGAGGCACACCAACTTTGCACACTTTGCATGTCCCCCTTTGTTTCACTCGAAACCTTTGCCACATCTAGTTACACTCTATAAGACAACAATATGGGACACAGCAGTGACAAAGAAATAGCTTCTTACAACACATTGGTACAGTGTAAACACTGTGATTTCGTGTGGCCCCATATGGCAATAAGCGCAACTTATAATAAAAATTCATTATGATTACCATTGTTCTATCTTATTAAGCTTTAGCATACTTTCCTCCCAACTAATCTGAATGTCTCCTATGGACTTGAGCGAATAGAAGTTTGTTTTACTAATTAAAATGTAGGCTTTGTTTTCCCGAAATATGTTTCGTTTTCAGGGAGGTCTACTGGTAGTTGCAAACACCAACACAGCTCTTGAAGAAAACCACATCGAGATGTCATTTTCACTGCAGCCCAATTCTGAATGCCTGTTTTAAATACTAAGTGAAGTTAGGTTTAAAAAATGTGATAAATTGTGCGTTCCCACAATGCAGCTTGCTTTTAACAATCTTGTGTATCTAAGCTTCACATTGTAATTTATTTTTAACAATGAAATTTTCATTTATCTCTAGCAAGAGGTTTGGTACTGTGTATACCAGATGTAAGATAGGAGTGGTGTACAAGATGTGTCCCACTTGTGGAAAGTCTTCTGTTGGACAGACTGAACGCTGTGTCAACATATGAACCAGGAAACATGAGCTAAATTTTAACAAAGAAAACAAATTTGCATATTGGCCTGCACACTGCACAGCCTGCTAGTGAGAACTAAGGTTTGATCAGAGCAACGAAAAAACAGCTTGCGAATCATTAAAAGTGTTTTACATTCAGGAATGGGGTGAATTGTGCACTAGCAAACCATCAATACAGCTGTACTTTTCGGAGATTAGATTTCTTGAGCTTTCATTACCCTATTATCTAGGTTTGTCGCTTTAACTCTGAATGCAGAGATGTTTCTTGGCTCGCGCCTTCAATGTGACTTAAAAGTAAGTTGGCGCAAAGCAAGCACCAGACTTGAAAACGCGCAAGTCGGCCTTTGCGTTTCATAGTTGCTCAGGCTGTATTGCTTGGTCAAGTCAAGAACGAGCTTCAATGCAGAAACACGTTGCTCACCTGGTAACGAGGTTAATAATGAAGCTGTTCACTTAAGGCACGTGTTACAGCAAAAAAAGATCATACATTTCAAAAACACTATAAGAACAAAGTGCCACAAGCATATTTTTGTCATTTTACTGCTAATGAGTGGCACGTGGTGCCCGCCGCTGGAGCAATGTGCAGAGTTGATTCTGTAAAGTGTCCTTTGCCCGCTGTTTCTATAGGCCGTCCAAGTGCGGCACGTTTCTCCACGCTTGCTTGTTTGGAGGCGAAACAAACGTCGCGTTGGGTTTTGTCGTCAGTATTTTTTATCTTTTTTTAAATCGATTGCCACGGTGTGTATTTGTGCTGACCTGGCTTGTGAGGTAACGTGATGGTATTCGCCTTTCTGTTCGCCTATGGACATGCTTATAGTGGGCTACTTTGCAGTTTTATATGCAAAAATAAAAAGCAAAAAGTTCTGGGAGCAAAAGCTTTTGTTTTGCGGGGTGCAGCAATGTCACCTGCATGATGGTGAAGGGAGGCGCACATGGTCAGGAAACCCATGCTAGAGACATCTCTTTTTTTGTGGAACTTTTGTAGCGTTGTGCTGCAAATGATGCCTGTATGAGCAAGAAACAGCACCCTAGATGGGACGAAAGGATAGACATTGATTGATTTGTGGGGTTTAACGTCCCAAAACCACCATATGATTATGAGAGACGCCGTAGTGGAGGGCTCCGGAAATTTTGACCACCTGGGGTTCTTTAACGTGCACCCAAATCTGAGCACACGGGCCTACAACATTTCCGCCTCCATCGGAAATGCAGCCGCCGCAGCCGGGATCCGAACCCGCGACCTGCGGGTCAGCAGCCGAGTCCCTTAACCACTAGACCACCACGGCGGGGCCGAAAGGATAGACAAGGCACACAGACACAGCGCCGAGTCAATTTTTGTCAATACTATACAGCTGCACCGAAAGAGAAGGAAAATTTGGGTTCATGCTACATCCCTCATGTCCTTTTCTAGACAGTTCAAGCATATTATCGAGCGTAACCTAAGCACCATCAGTAGCTGTAACATTAGAGGTACAGGCTGTCCTCTGTTATCCCCACTTTCACGGAGCGAAACATAGCCAGCAGCTGCTGTACGGCGTTCTTCGTGAATCTGTATCGAGCGTGGAATCGTTCCTCGACGTACAACTCAATCAGATTTCCTCAATCACATAAAGCGGGTCTAGAAATCTTTGCCAGGCAGTGCGCCTCAGAAAATGCTATAGGTCTATGGCGTGGCAAGCAAACTCAAAAGCAGTCAATGTCCGCGCGAAGTTTATTTTGAGAGGTGGCCATGTTGGAATGAAGTCGCTTTCAAGCTAGTCCCGCAGCTGACTTGTCCTGACTTTGCCTTCAAGTCGTCCACAAGTTCGAGAACGATTTATGGCGAGCCGCAAGGCTGTCTTGAGTCAAGTACGAGCCAAGTAACATCTCTGTATTTAGTGGTTAGGCATACGCACCGAATTTTCAGTACATATTTTCTGTGTCCTGACACAAAGAAATTTAGTTAGAAGAATTGGTTGCAAAAATATTTGGAGCTCACTCAGACTCACTCATAAAATATATTTTGCGCTTAGGTCTCACACGAACTCGGTCACCAAATTTTTCCCGAAGTGGACAGACTTGGACTATGTCTCACAGCTATTTATTCAACGAGACTCACTCAGACTCAAACTACTCACCATAATATTACACCCTCGGGCTCACTCAGACTCGCGGCCCGATATGAATCTCAGTGAGTCTGCGGGAGTCGACTCCAGGTTCGTAAGCCTATATTCGGCTTTTCGGACCATGGTGTCTATGATTATTAACAACAATCTCACCTAATGGGAGCTCTTAGTGAGCTCTTTTGTACTTCTACTTTTACATAGAAGTTATGAGTCGTATCAACTTAGTAAGAATATTTTATTTTAAAAAGATGATTCAAGAGATTTTTTTTTTATCAAGAACATCGCGTGAGAGATACTGGGGAGGGGAGGTCAACGCACCTCGCTCACTCGTAACTAAAGTCTCAGATAAGTAAATAATGAGCAGGCATATGAACGCAAGTTGTTGAAGTACATGGAGGTGGCGTGAGTATAAAGGCGAGCACTCATAAGGCTGATAGTAAGGCTGAAGTTGTGTAGTTATACTGTACATTGGTCCATAAATGTGAAGCTCACTCAGACTCTAAAAAGATATTTTGCGCTTGGGGCTGACTAGGGCTTAGACTTGCGAAATTTTCTTCAACCGGACTCACTCAAGCTCAGACTCACTAAAATTTATCTCGGGCAGGTTTACTCTAAATAAAACTCCCCAAAGTGTTACTCACCGGGACTTTTTAGACTCAACCTCACAGCACCATCTGAGTCGCCAGAGTCCGACTGAGTCGACTCTTGAGTGATTTTGCCGAGCTATGGTTGGAAGTGTCACCTGTGTTGTCGTCCCCCTCTTCTTCTTGTGTGCAGTTTGTTTTTTGGCAGCAAACTATGCATTCAGTATCTCACTAACTAGGCCAAAAATAAGTTCTAAAGTAATGGTGCTTCCATGTCCCCAGGCATTCATCAAAATCACCTAGAGAAATGGTAACGACAGTTTTAGTCTTGAAGAGCAAGTTAGGCTTTAGGTGGCACGACTAAAGCCATATAAGTAAGGCCTGGCACAAAGCTAACGATTCCATTACTATATCAAAGAACAAGTGATCGTTTTTTCACTTATTATACTTCACTTAAAAGACCATAGGCAGAATAAGTATCATTACAACTACACTCTTCGGACATTAGATTTCCTGAGCGTTGGTTGTCCTGTTGGCTAGGCCGCTCCAGACACATGCAACATGTCACTTTAGGCACATGCATTGAATTTTCAGTATATGTTTTTTGGGTCCTGACACAAATATAAATTCATTTGAAAGTTCTGCCCATGCCGTGGTTCTCATCATATTCTTTTTGCGCACATTTTTTTTTAAAGCAGCAAACTATGCATTCAGCATCTGACAATTAAGCCAGGAACAAGTGTTCCTAAAGTAATGGCGCTTAAAAAGAGTGTTGAAAAACAAGCTTTACACTTTTTCTTGCAGCTTCAACAGGCATCATAGTCATTATTTTGCAGCAAGGCCTTTTCATACTTAGTGCTTAAAGCAAGAGCCTCTGCATATTATAAATGGGACTAGCTGGCCCTGAGCAGTCAATTATCATACTACAGTCAAATCTCGATAATTCAAACTCGAAGGAGCCCGAAAATTTATTCAAATTAAAAGAAGTTTGAATTAATGAAAGCTAAATAAACAGAGGGCTCTCCATGTAGTGGCGCATGTGCATTGCGCTAACACACGAGGGGTAGTTTCAGAAGACTTACATTTATTCACAAATCACAGGACATCCGATATTAATTGAAGTAATCGGTGATGCGCATCTGCACTCGTTTACCTAGCAACGAGTCAATAAATTTCGCACACAGCTTGCAAAGCATTTCTACTTCCGCTTCAGCATTCTCCTGGAGAGAAGTTGTGTGCGGAAATGTCCATCGCCGACACTTTCTAAAGACGACGACAATGACTGCGCAGCGGAGCCTCTCCGGTACGCAGCTGCAGCATGGTCAGCACGTGACGAGAAATGTGGAGAGAAGAAGATCAGCAATTGAGAGAAAACCAACACTCCACGGCAGCTTTTTTTTTTTGCTTTGTACGCGTCGTTCAAAGGAGAAGGGTTACATGGCAGGGACGGGAAAGGGGGAAGCATGGCACCAGCGTGTGAGAGACCCCCCTTCCTTCTTAATGCGCAGAACCATGCTCCCACAAGGGGCAAGGGCTGCAGAAGATAGTGCCTTTTCTCTTTCCTTCAACCACACTTTCATTGAACCTAGCAACAGCTTTCTTTTTTTTCCTCTCTCTGTTCGCGCGCAGCGTTGGAAGGAGAAGGGTCTTTACAAGGCAGGGACGGAAAAGAGAAAAGCGTGACATGGGCACGTTGCAGATCGGCATTTGAGAGAGAGCAAACACTCCACCACAGCCTTTTCTTTCCTTTTCATTTCCTTCACGCGCAGCATTGAGGTGTCGCAGGTGCCGCCGCGGGATCGGGTGGGATGCTGAGAGCATTTTCAGAGCGTGATATGTTCGAATTAACCCACGCAAGTGCTTGTGGGTTCGAATTACCGGGCGTTTTCGCCCATTGAAATACACATAGCTTTGACGGGACCTCATCGTGAATTCGAATTAACCGGAAGTTCGAATTAAGCATGTTCGAATTAATGAGATTCGACTGTAGGATGAAATCAAGGAGAAGGCATCACCACAAAAAAGGGATCACTAGGAACCCTAGAAAACTTATTAGAAAATTTCAAAAATGTGTTTTACTATGTCAAAAAATTGCCCGCAGCTTCCCTCGGGGAACACTGAGGAGGATGCGGAGCATATAGTGGGTTAACGGGGTGTTAAAGTGCAACTTACTTGGGTCGATGGCTAAATTGGTTAACGTGGTTGTGAAATGGGGTGTTAAATTGCGACTTACTTGGGTCGATGGCTAAATTGGTTAATGTGGTTGTAGGAGGGGGTGTTAAATGAGTGAACACGTACACACGTATGCGAAAGGGCGGCGCCGGTCGAAGGGACGTCGATCATTCTGTTTGTGGATTCGTTGGCATTCATTTCACGGCGACTTCGGACGTCGACGCGTCGTACAAACCAACGGACGAGCGGCAACTGAGCGAGCGAGCGCCGACCTTGAGTATATATACAGCGCGACGGCGCATGCGCTGTCAGCTGTCGAATGTTGTCGAAGGAGAAGCGCGCGCGCGGCACAGACGGCAACGGCGCATGCGCTGTCAGCTGTCGAATGTTCTCGAAGGAGAAGCGCGCGCGGCACAGATGGTGGGCGACGGCGCATGCGCGCGCGTCAGCTGTCGAATGTTCGAGAAGCGGTGCGGACGGCGCACTACAAGGCGCGAGTATAAGATGCTTCCGCATCTAAAAATTGTCAAACCTGCATCTCAACTTAGGGAGATTCCATAGAGGGAACAATATACACAGTTTTAAGCACGACGTGGCAGCAAAACAAATAAACCCTCTTAGTGAACTCTTCAGGTTGTCTACCACTTTGATTTTTTCAAATTTCTTGACTTTTCCAGGTTTTCCATGATGATTAAAAGCAAATTCCATGACCGTCAAATTTTTTTTCAATCAGGCGCTTGGATAGAATAAGCAAACATATTTACCGAACGTGCTCAGAGTGTTCTGAGCGCGTGCGGTAGATATGAAAAAATAGATCTGGCCAAATGAAACATCTCAGCCAGGCAGTGAGCAAGCTGGCTGTTTGATGTTCGGAAGAACCAGGAAGGAAACTCACGAGTCAAAATTTACCGCAGCTGAAAATTCGAAGGAGCCAGCGATAGTCCGATAACACAGCCAAAACTGCTATAAAATCTAGAAATGGTGCCTTCTCCAACATCTGTGTAAAAGGGGACCACGGGAGCCCGGCCGGAGTATATTCCGCCACTGGAGTATATTCTAGTTCAATATAATGGCTACAGACTGGGCTGCTTGGGATGTGGATTGGATTGGATTAGATTGACATGGACTGCTGTACTCAATATTGATTTGCATTCCCGATTAATTTGCACACCTCTAAAATATACTTTTCAGCAAAAAGAATTACTACTACCAGCATATTCTGTGCCCCTTGCCTTGACAACAACTAATGACAACGTCGCAAGAACGAAGCAATACTGCAAATTTTCTTTCTTTTTTTTTTCCTTCGACGAGCACGTGTGTTGTTGTTTTACTTCTCTGGACTTTGACATTTGGAGCACGAGGGAAGTTCTCAGATGCCTGCAATGAAAACTGGGTGTAGCGTTTAAAGAGCTGTCATTTGAGAAATATAGGACAAGAAGGAATCTGTCAGATCAAAACAGCTACCTCGAATCCATAAGTGAATCACGAATGCCAGCATGTAAGCTCCATTTACATATTTCGTTTATATTTAGGTACATTTATGTGTGGACGTGATGCTATAAATTAATCACGAATTTAAGACCATATTCTCAAAAAACTGAAATGAGAAATTTAGCTGAAAATGCCCAATGCTGCCCTTGAAATGCGAGCTACCAGCAATAAGTGTTTAGCTGAGGACGAATAATGAAATTAGTACCAATAGTAACAATAAAAGGCACGACATACCCCAGCAAGCCTCTGCTGATGTCAGTTCTGGCCAGACCACAATGCCTTCAAACCAAGCCAAAATCGTGGCAAAAACAAACATGCACAAATTTACCTACATAAGTAATGTTCTGGTTCGACATGAGTATTGTTGTGGTTCGAAAATCAGATTAGAGTCCTTCAATACATTTACTGGTCATGTAGCTTCAGCCAAAATTTGATACAGAGACAGGAGCAATCGCTAGAGGCACCCTCGCCCAAGGCGGGGCATCGGAGCGGCCGCGGCGCTGCGATTGTACGGCACGCACCGGAGCTGTGAAACGTTATCAAATGTATCTGTGAAGGTTGAATACGTCTTTAGAGTGATGTAGAAAATTCGGGAATGCTCTAATACAGTGACATTTAGAGTCGAATGTGGCCTTGAAGCTAGAAATTCGACGGCATGCTGATTCCACTGTGAGATATGCTACAGCTATAAAAACATGCTTACTTTTTTCCCCTTAAATATCTAGTGAATATTTGTGTGCAATCCAGAGTTCTTCAATGACTCTGGTGGTTTTTAACGCATCGCGGAAGTGCAGTGGTTGCAATTTTTAACAGTGCATATCCAACCACCCAGGCTATATATATATTCCGTGTTTCTATATACTGTCGAACACGGATATATCGAACTCGAAGGAAATCGTGATTTAGTTTGATATATCGAAAATTCGATATAAAAAATATAGGCCCCAAGAGCTTACTTGTAGCAGACTATCACCTACAATAGGCGCATTCAAGAATGACAACTAATTCTGCACACATGTCGCAACAGAATGTTTTATTTGGATGAAAAAAAAATCGCTTAGTTTGACCTGCTTCTTTATTTTTAAAATGAAGTTGAAGACATCGCCAATACTACAGTGAATGGAGGCCGAACGCTGCCACCACTTCCGCGGTAGAGTACGTGCGTGTAGCCAGCGTCTCGCCCAGACGATCCTTCTCGTCATTTTTGCTCTCGGGCTGGGCATCCTGGGTCCGTGCGACCACAGCTACTATGTCCTCATCAGCAAGGCTCGCAACTGCCTGTACATTGCAGTCTGCTTCGCCGAAATCGTCCGCAGACACTTCGTGTGGAACAGCTGCCGGGAAGAGAGACGACAACTCGCGAAACTTGTCGTCTGAGCACTCGTAATAGCCGTCGTCACCGATTCTTGCAAGTTCCGCCGTCACACGACAGACTCCCGAAGTATGATGCTCCGCCACCTTTGCCTTGTTATCTGCCTTGTTTTTCAGCAATGTACTCAGAGTGCTCTGTGGTATTCCGAACTAGTCCGTGACGGTAGGGCATTTCTCTAGCAGAGAAAAACTTTTTATTCCAATCATAGAAAAATGTCAAGTGGGGCTCTCAGTCCAGAGCTCCAACAGCCGCTGCTGCATCCCGCACCTGCCGAACCAGCGCCCGCTGGCCACTCGAGCTTTCATCGCACAGCATGGCCTCCAAGTCTTGTAGGGTAGGAATAAGAGAGGAGTTGGCAGAGTGCCTGGCAGGCGAACGCTGACATTCCAGCGTTGCGTGAAATAACGTCGGTACCGCTCCACAGCCAGGGCATTTGTCAGGGTAAGAAGTAGGATGGAGGATATGGAGGAAATAGAAGTTTGGAAATGTGTTCGCCTGCAGTTGACGCACCGCAGTTGCATCTTCTCCTGTGAGCACGTGGTGTGGTGGAGAGTATGGAATGCGTTCTCATCTATAGTAATCGAGAGTGTCTCGATATCCTAGAAGTTCCGTGTTTGTGTACTCCTCATCTGGGTTGGACAGCTCTTCCTTTGGATCTCGGTTAGTGAGTGCTTGGGTAGCTGCATGAGCGCAGTCATGACCGGGGAGAGAGGCGTGCCCAGGGGTTCAGACAAGTTGGAACTTGTGTGGCATGTCGAATGTGGTGTTCAAAATTCGGGGAGTGTGCTGCGAAACAATACCCTGTGTGAAGGCACGGAAGGTATCCATTGAGTCTGTAAAGATTAGAATAACATCTGTGTGAGGAAGGTTTATGGCAGCGAGGGAAATCGCCAGAGCGACGGCACACTCTACGCCCTCAGATATGTTCTTTGTAGGTACACTGATTGAGGCTACTACGTCGTGATCATTGTTCACCACTGCTCCAACTGTAAAACTGCAGGAGTGGTGTCTAGCGGCGTCGCAGTATAAGAGAGTGTTTGGAGGAGACTGATTGATGAGGCGCGTGAGGTTTTTCACCCTTGTTTACCGGCGCTGAGCGTTGCGTTCAGGGTGCATATTGCGTGGAAGTGGCGCGACTGTAAATCTTGCTCGGAAGTCAGTGGGTAGCTGTTTCCATAGTGTGCTGTATCCACATCGATTCGGAGACCCTAGCCTGATGAGTAGCCGGTCTCCCACTTGGGTGCTGCAGAGTCTCCGTAGCTGACTATTACGTTGTAATTCGGTTAGTTCCTTCAGGTTGCTGTGTACACCCATGACTAGGAGACGGTTGGTGGATGCGTACGTAGATAGTCCAAGCGCCGCCTTGACGGCTCTATGGAGGAGAATGTCCAGTCTCCTCTTTTGTGCAAGCATTAGGGTTTGATAAGGAATGTGGTAGGTGATGCGACTTATTATGCACGCATTAACTATACGTAGAATGTCTTGCTCCTGAAGTCCATGCCTTCCGTTGGTGATGCAGCGGATCATATGCATGATTTGAGAAACTTGCTGTTCTAACATTTTCATGGTGTGCATTGCCTTGAGGTCAACTTGTATATGAAGGCCAAAGACGCGGAGTTTCTCTACACAGGGAATTACATGGTCCTCTAAGGTGACTGTAATTTGCAGGCTGTTGTCGAGCTTTCGCTGGGGACAACAACTGAGTAGAAGTTCCGACTTATTTGCGGAGCACGTTAGGCCACCTGCTCGTGCGTATGCTTGAACTGTATTTACTATTCTTGGAGGGCATCTTGTATTAGTCCATCTGAGCCTTTGGTCACCCATATAGGGACGTCGTTCGCGTATAAAGCATGTCACAGACTTGGAATAATGGCAAGTAGAGGAGGTAACTTACCATGGCGATGTTGAAAAGTGTCGGGGATAAACACGATCCTTGTGGCGTACTTTGACCCGCAAGCTTGATGATGTCATTGCGAAGATAGCCTAATCCTATGGTTGCCATTCTGTTTGTTAGGAATGCTTTCACATAGTCGTAAACTCGTCGTCCGCAATGTGTCGACGCGAGATGCTCCAGTATTAGGTGATTCGATACGACGTCAAACGCATTGCAAATGTCCAAGGCAAGCAGAGCTTTAGTTTGCGTAGAACTGAGCCTGTCCATTACTTTCTCTTTTAGTTGAAAAAGTACGTCTTGCGTGGAAAGATGGGCCCGGTACCCAAACAGTGTGTCCAAATAAAAATTCCTGGGCTTCAAGATATGTTTGCAGTCTTTGGAGGACGACGTGCTCCGTTAATTTACTGAGGCAAGACGTCAACAAGATTGGTCGCAAGTTTCCAAGCTCTAGGGGTTTGCCGGACTTAGAAATTAGTGTTATTTCGGCATGTCTCCATTCCTGGGGTAACGTTCCGGATTTCCAGTGAGTGTTGTAAAAATCTGTGAGCTGTTCTAGATCTTCGTAATTGAGGTTCCGTATGAGAGAGTATTGGATATTGTCTTTCCCTGGTGCTGTGTTGCACTTCTTATTCAGAAGGGCAGCTCGAAATTCGTGCACAGTGATATCAGCATCCAGAGGTGTTGACTCTGTATATGGGTAGTTTTTATATTTTGGCTGAGGGCCTGCAGCGATGTACTGTTCTTGAAGCGTCTGTAAGATGCTGTTGTCATCCCCACCCTGCTTGTGAAGAAGTCTTTGGATGGTACTGCTCGTGTAGGACTTGGTACTTTGCGGGTCAACAAGGGCTCTTAGTATAGCCCACGTGCGCGCAGTGCTTAGCGTTTCATTAAGTAACTTACAAAAGTTGTGCCAATTGTTCCTCGTGAGCTCTGTGGCGTATTGTTTGGCTTGCAATGTGAGTTGAGCAATGCGAAGTTTAAGCTTGCGATTGTGTCTCTGCCTACGTCAGCGTTTTATGAGGCTTCTGCGTGTTTCCCACAGGTGTATAAGGTGCCTGTCGACATCCGGAATTATGGTTGTAGTGCTTATCGTCTTGGTTGCTTTATCAAGGTCAGCTTGCAGGCACTGTAGCCATTCATTTAAAGGTGTCCCATTGTTGTCAGTCTGAGCGCGTTGTTTTCTAAATGTATCCCAATTAGTGAGACAGACCTTTCGCTCTGGAGCACGGGGGTTGGAGATGTGCAGCGTAGTGGAAATGATGCAATGATCACTGATGTTTAGTATAAACAAACTTTGCTGACTGCGTTTCTGAGGAACAATTTCAACACGCACATATGGAATGGATGACGTGAGTGTGTGTTCTATAGCTGTCAAGTGTTTGGATACGGGTATTGCGACAAGTGATGGTGTTTGTTGATCTGTGTATGTATGGAAACCCGAGATTGATTGATATGTGGGGTTTAACGTCCCAAAACCACTCTATGATTATGAGAGACGCCGTAGCGGAGGGCTCCGGAAAAGTGGAGGGCTCTGGAAGCGAGTCTCTCAGTTTTGTGAGGGCATCTTGCAGCTCTTGCTTAGTGCAGTTATGTGCGTTAGATGTGAGAGGTACGTTGGGGTGGTTGTGTGATGAGGGTGGATGGGAGGAATTAGGTAAAGATGATTTCAGGCTGGGAGGCCTCACTGCCCAACTCACCTTAGCCAGAGGCGTCCGTCCAGCGGGCGCTGGCTTCTTGGCTGGTGGCTATTCTGGTCTCTCAGCACTCGCGGCTCTGTTCTTTTGGGGGATCAGTCCCAGGGTGGTGGTGCTGGTTTTGGATGCGGTTCCTGGCGTGTTGCTTAAGGATTCCAAGGCCCTGTCCTAAGACTTCCCTCTGCTCTTGGATTGGCTGCACCTTGTTCTGGACCTTGGCTGGTGTCCCTTGGGTGGTGATGTAGGTCGTGCTGCTAACGCTTTAACCTCTCGTGCTTTCTTGATGTAATGCTTGTTTGGAGATTTCTGTTCCCTCGCAGGACATTTGCGGTGCGTATCTGGGTGGGCACCCTTGCAGTGGAAGCATTGAGTTGTACAGCTGTGCTCCGGCACTGGTGTCTCAACTCCACATGCTGGCATCGGCGTTTTGTCGGGGTTAGACATACGTCTGTCCGATGTCCGAATGCAAGGCAGATTGTGCAAACTTGTTTGCAAGGTCGGTGAATGTAGCATCGGTATTCCGCGCGGTAGTAGTAGACATAACCTGCAACTTGAAGGCCTGTAAAAGTTATCGACGCCGTGTTTGTGATTCCCATCATTCGGGCATGCAAGACTTCGGCGTCGGGAGCTTACATGTTGTTGGGGAGTTCGGTGGGTGAAGCATTCTTCTCGGGGCCGATGATGACTCCCTTGCTAGAGTTGTCTAGAGCGGCTACATAAGCTTGCATTTAATATATCTGTGATCCTAGATTTAGTGCAGTGACGGCTTGCTACTTTGTAGCAATAGTTTCGTCTGGAGTGCTCGTGATGGCTATATTGCGTTCTGCTTGAATGCGAAAAAGGAGCTTGTTGACTGTTTCTCTTGGCAGCCTAACAGCCACACAGATGGTGCATGCCAACACGTGATGTGCCCATTCACTGAGGCGAAAGCCTCCTCGTGGTCAAAAGACCATCTTTAAGTCATCCACTGGTTGGGGTGGCGGCTGTGGGCTCACTTGATTTTTGGCAGGCAAGGGCTTGTGTGGAGAATTCGTAGTGGTCTTTGGCTTGCATCGGCGGGTAGCAGTGAACCAAGAACCATCGTCCGGATCCACTAGATATTCGTAGGTGTCTAAAGCATTCATTGCTGCTGAATCGATGGTAGAAACCGGAGAAGCCATGCCTAAGCAGCATAGATCAGGCGCACACCGAATGTCACTGCAACGCGCTTGGCGTTCGCACGAATGCGGCCAAGCACCGAGAGTTGCAGTGGCGTCGGTGCGGTGTCACGGAGACGCCGATGTATCGGCCATGCTTGATCACCAGAAAGTTGTTGAGAAGAGAACTTCCACGTTTCGAAACACTTTAAACTGTCTTCGCTGTGAAAGTCCTCACCGGAAAGTCCGAAGTAAGTCTGTTCAACGAGAGCGTCGTGGACAAAGACCCATGGAAGCGTCCAAGGACTGGGAGGAGCGATGAAAAAACACGTCCTCTCAGTTCCACAGTTGAGTGAATAGCCCTCTCTAACAGAGTGTGACGTTGGGGAAGTTGATGGTGGCACAACACCGGGTTATTGGCAGGTCCCAATGGCTGAGTCTGATTGTCCAAAAATGGCGTTTGTCACACCGGATGGCCTCTATGAATTTACCGTGATGCCATTCAGACTCTGCAATGCGCCTGCCACATTCGAGCGAATGATGGACAGCATTTTACGTGGTCTCAAATGGAACATTTGCTTGTACTATCTTGATGACATTGTGGTTTTTAGATGCGGAGCATCTAATACTCGACGCTTGTAGTGCGGCGCCGTCCGCAAGCTTCCTCCTCCTTCTTCCACCATCTGTGCATCCCTTCTTCCTCTACACACCGCGCGCGCTTCACTCCCCCACCATCTGTGCACCCTTCCTCCTCTACACACCGCGTGCGCTTCTCCTCTTCACGAACATTCGCTAGCTGTATAATGTAGTACGCATGCGCCGTCACGCTTCGAGAACATCGGCAGCTGACACGCGCACATGCGCCGTCGCGCTTTGAAAACATCGGCAGCTGACGCGCGCGCATGCGCCGTTGCGTTTCTCCCCCTTCTCGAACATTCGACAGCTGACGCGCGCATGCACCGTCACCCACCATCTGTGCCGCGCGCGCTTCTCCCCTTCGAGAACATTCTACAATTCTCCTGATTCTCCAGTGGACGCGCATGCGCCGCCGCGCTGTATATATACTCAAGGTTGGCGCTCGCTCGCTCAGTTGCCGCTCGTCGGTTGGTTTGTACGGCGCGTCGACGTCCAAGGTCACGGTGAAATGAATTCCAACGAATCCACAAACACAATGATCGACGTCCCTTCGACCAGCGCCGCCCTTTCGCATACGTGTGTACGTGTTCACTCATTTAACACCCCCTCCTACAACCACGTTAATCAATTTAGCCATCGACCCAAGTAAGTCGCACTTTAACACCCCGTTAACCAATTATATGCTTCGCATCCTCCTCAGTGTTCCCCCGAAGGAAGTTGCGGGCAATTTTTTTCACCCGATTTCACTTCGCATCTCACTCGTCTGCGTAAGATTCTACAGTGCCTTACAAACGCCAGGCTTCAGCTTAACCTGAAGAAGTGTGACTTCGGGGCTAAACAACTCACCATACTTGGTCATGTCGTCTCGAAAGCCGGCATTCTTCCCGACCCTGACAAGCTTCGTGCTGTTGCCGAATTTCCTAAGCCGACTACTGTTAAAGAACTACGGAGCTTTGTGGGCCTGTGCTCCTATTTTCGTCGCTTTGTCCGGAACTTTGCCTCCATCATCGCTCCACTCACCAAACTCCTTGCTGGCCCTGCAGATCTTTCGAATTGGACAGCAGCCTGTGACGAATCCTTCGCAACACTGCGCCAACTCCTTACCTCACCACCCGTACTGCGCCATTACGACCCTACTGCGCCAACCGAAGTACACACGGATGCAAGTGGCGTCAGCCTTGGTGCAGTACTCGCGCAACGCAAGCCAGGTTTTACGGAGTATGTGGTCGCCTATGCCAGCCGCGCCCTCACTAAGGCAGAAGCCAACTATTCTGTTACGGAAAAAGAGTGCCTCGCGATTGTGTGGGCGTTAAACAAGTTTCGCCCCTATTTGTACGGCCAAACTTTTGATGTGGTAACTGACCATCACGCACTCTGTTGGTTGGCTTCGCTGAAAGATCCTTCCGGCCGCCTCGGACGCTGGGCACTACGCCTCCAGGTATTCGACATACGCGTCGTCTACCGATCGGGGCGAAAGCACTCTGACGCAGATGCGCTTTCACGATCACCCGTGAAATCTGATGATACGGATATATCAGCCCTGGACCTTCCCCTCTCTGCCGTCAGCGTCACAGACATGCCATCCGAACAGCGGAAGGACCCTTGGATCGCCTCGCTATTGAATATGCTTTCTGACGCATCAACTTCCGGTTACCCGCGTGCTCTTCGCCGCCAAGCAACGCATTTCGCCATACGGGATGGCCTGTTATACCGTCGCAACTATCAAGTGACAGGTCGTAAATGGCTGCTAGTCATACCCAGCACCTCCACCACTTTGCAAGGGGGTTTATTAGCGACGCCAGGTAATAGGCAGACAGCCGGTACAGAAACAAATGCTCGAGCAGTCCAGTGTCTCCAGCTCGTGCTCCCGCTCGCGCTTCGCACTCAGCGATGGTCCCACTAGCCATTGCCTTGCGAATTCCCCACTACAGCAAGAAAAAAAGAAGGAGACAGCCCACCTACATGCTGATTAGCTTTCAACGTCGTCGCAAAAGCAAGGGTCTTGCGCTTCTTGACACTGGCCATAGCTACACGAGAAGTCAACAGTTCAAGAAGTCGATAGCGGCTTTGCACACCATGCACGTAAAATAATGCTGCACATGCATTGGTATATAGAAGACACGACAACGGAAGTTGGCTCCGCCCACAAAGCGCTCGCGAGGTGATCTTCACCGACAAGGGCAACAGCAAAAGGCGTGAGCTGTGGTTGACTGATCAAAACTCGCAAAACAAAAACAAAGATAAATACAAAAAAAAGTGAAAGGAGGAAGTCGTCATTTCCTTCATTTCTGCTTTCCGAGCCGACAGGTGCGCGAAGAAAGTATGAGAGAAAAAGAAATGCAAAAAAAAAAGCCGTTCTACAAGTTGAAGATCCTGCAGTCCGAGCCCTCCAGCCCTCATCTTTCTTGGTGCTTTTCGTGCTTGGACAAAGGCGTGGAGCCGCGCAGAGGTCGCTGAGCGCTGCGAGTACCAAAGCGTACTTCCAACTCCTGTGCAGAGCCGCTCTACCACGAAGATCGCGTGGCGCAGAGAGTGCTGAAGTGCACCTTCCAGCTCGCGCGGCGTTTAATATATCTGAAGGCAGGTAAAAATACCGTTTGAGAGAAACGTCCAAGTTTATATAGTTTTACAAAGAAATTACAAG
The DNA here is from genome assembly GCA_013436015.1 of Rhipicephalus annulatus. Classification (NCBI taxonomy): domain Eukaryota; kingdom Metazoa; phylum Arthropoda; class Arachnida; order Ixodida; family Ixodidae; genus Rhipicephalus; species Rhipicephalus annulatus. The sequence goes on from WOVY01009881.1 coordinate 286,509, forward strand.
GGGATAACTTGCGAGTTCGATATATTTTAAAATTGCCTTGCACTTAATAAACCAATGGCCACTTTGAATAGATCAGTGCTTTTAATTTAGCAAGTGATGAGGATAAAACAATACTTCATAAGATCTTTGCCTCGTTTTCATGTTTTGTTTTGGCCATAGCACGTTCTAAGTTCGGTAGGCCATGCATGTATAGTTTCTCAGTTCTTCACTCTGCTGTGTAGCTTACTCATGCTGTGTTTTCCCAGTCCTTCTTCATCGTTTTTACTGCAAAGGTGAAAGCCTTACATGCCTCCTAGAATGTGAAAATTGACCGACTGCGTCCTGCACCAGAGGCATCAAAATGAGACGCAAAAGTTATCTTCTTGTGTTCACGATGCACTGATACAGAAAAATAACTTCTCACGCTTTTATAGCTTGAGCACGCTTTGTACAGCATTTTGGTGCAACCTCTCTTGCACCGTCATGTTAGCAAGCTTCTATTGGTAGCGCTGAAATCTCTGTTGCATGCAACAGATGTGTGCTTTGACTTTTTTCAAGCTGTGAGAAGCTGCATGTAGCTCCGCTTATACGGCATATAACCTCTACACTTTTGGTCATCTTAGTGCCAGTATAAACGAAAACGGTGAGCATTTCACTCATCAGGCTTCCGTATTACCTACTGGCATGGAACGACGAAGAGGCAGTCAATATGCTCACCTTCACTAAATCCGTTATTATCGATTGCCGCAATGTCGAGAGGGCTCATGCACAGACCATTGCAGCCTCAACAGTACCCAGCTCACCGACGGTTCCCGTCAATGCTTGTAGGCGAGCGAGCTCTGCATCTTTTTGCACTATACAAATACGCCGTAAGGCCGCAAAAAATCCTCGGCACAGCGTCTGCAAAAGTTTCGGAACGTCGGGCGGTGACTTCACAACAACACTTCCGATTAGCCACTGGTCCACGCAAACGATGTCACTCTCATCGAAATGCTTTTTGCACACGTGCACATTCCGGGAAACAAATGTGAAACCACCAGTTTCCTGTCATGGCATTGCGCGCTTACACTTTTCCCACCGATCACCATAGGCAGCAAGAGCTCGGAGACTTTTTCGTCATTTCTTTTGTAACTGGATCAACAACTAGATACCCAGCAGGTATAAGGTATCCTTCACGATCTTCAGGCCCAGCACACTAGGCACAATAGTAATCATACGGAGGAAAACTACGCGATGACACGCCACGATATTATACATTGACTTCGTAGTGGCACAAGCAGCCAGCTTCCCTCCGGTCTGCCCAATACCCCACGCGGTGATGCAGCACTGTCCAGTAGCCCTTCGCTCGCAGCGCACAAAGCTCTCCCAAAGAGTTTCGGTGAAGCTTCATGACCAGTAAAAGTATTGAAGGACTATGTTCAGATATGCTGTGTGATGCAACAGACATCTAAATAGTTCATGTACCAATATGAGAAGCTAAGAAATGATATAGTAGTCAACGTGAAGGACAAGTTGCCGAGTGGAAATTTCTCCGGTCTTGTTCATGCCATAGGCTCCCACAATTGTGACAACCTGTACAATGGTGAAACCGGCGATTTCAAGAAGAGTTAAATAACATGAACATGATGTCACGAAATGACGCGTGGCCTCGAATGCCCTTGCTGAACATGTGGAATCTACAAGCCATCAAATTGACTGGTAAAACTCACATGTACTGGCAAAAAAAAAATCCAGGATCATGCCTGCACCTGGAATCACTGCACATACAGACAACTGCCCATATGATGAACAAGAGTTCCGACAGTGTGCTCTCGGGGCTTATGTTGTGTACTTAGGCATACTTAAAAGGAAACTAAAGAGAAACAGTGTATTGGTTTAGATTGAAAAACCGCACTCTGAGAACTTTAATGCCTTTAATTTTTTTTACTATCATAGGGGGAAAATTTTTTTAGGTTTTGCGCTAAAATCTCCGTATGTGAATAAATATTTCAAAATGCATTTTTTGTATTTTTGTGACATAAACTTGAGGAAATTTTCAGGAATTTTGTATGCTAGATCTGATTTGTGGGGTTTAACGTCCCAAAACCACCATATGATTATGAGAGACGCCGTAGTGGAGGGCTCCGGAAATTTCGACATCCTGGGGTTCTTTAACGTGCACCCAAATCTGAGTACACGGGCCTACAACATTTCCGCCTCCATCGGAAATGCAGCCGCCACAGCCGGGATTTGATCCCGCGACCTGCGGGTCAGCAGCCGAGTACCTTAGCCACTAGACCACCGTGGCGGGACTGTATGCTAGATCTGTGGCACCTATAGATGACAATGTACTTCATTTTCATCAAGTGGAAGTTGTGTAAGACCCAGTAGCCGGCTTCAAAATTTATTACGTTGTGGTGTTTGGTATAGGAATCTGAAAGTGGCGTCTCCACCCGAATTTTCTTTCTTTCTTTCTTCTTTTCTTTCTTTCTTTCTTTCTTTCTTTCTTTCTTTCTTTCTTTCTTACCAAACGTCGTGTCGCGATAAGAATGGTGTTCAGAGATTGTGACATTGTACTTCACTAATACGTGAAAAATAGTTTTGCTCTTTAATGTGCCTTTAAATACGCTGTGCCTTTCTTATGGCTTTTATTGTAAGCAAGGCTCTTGCATGAGATGCCGAAATGTCAGTAAACTCTGTGTTCTTTTGGTTGGTGTATCTTTCACGTTTGCACTAAGTGACATTTGTGCACTGCCTTTTTTTTTTTCTTCTAGCTGTTCACCGTAGTCAGCCAAAGGAGCGACTTTTAAGCTTTGATCAATTGCAATGCTTATTTTTGTGACGGACCCACAGACTGCAGTCAGTTTCCATGACCTGGCCAAGTTTTTCAGAAATTATCTGACTTTTACACAAATTCCAAGACCTTTCCTGGTTGTCCCAGTTGGTAGACACCCTGACTTCTACTTGTTCAGACATTAATTGCCATTATTTCATTATAAATGTCTTGAAACTATTCCTACATTAAATCTTTTTCGCTGAGACTGATGTAGTCTTACTCTCCAAGAAAAGATAAGACCATCCCATCAAAAACATTCAAACAGAAATCTACTGAGTTGCCAGATGTCTATAATTACTATTTTGAGGGGCAGAACTTGGCATAGCTTGAAAAAACATTGATTGTTATGTGGGGTTTAACGTCCCAAAACTATAAGTTCGTGAGAGACGCCGTAGTGGAAGGCTTCATAAACTTCCACCACCCGGGGTTCTTTAACGAGCAGCCTAATCTGAGCACACGGGCCTACAGCATTTTCGTCTCTAACGAAAGTGCAGCTGCCGCAGCCGGAATTCAGTCCTGCGACCTGCAGGATAGCTTGAAAAAAGGTTTGCATGGCAAGCTAGAATTCCAAGAAATGTCGTTGGGATCGAAAAATGGCAAAAAGCATAATTTTTTTTAATGGCATTGTTGGCTTTTACAAGTGTTCTTCTATCAATCTGCAAATTTTCATGCTCTAGTGAGCAGCAATTTATTTGTAATATCATTTTGATGGCTTGCATTCTTGGTGCTAGAGTTTAGCTATCTCAAAAACATAGCAACTTACAGGTGAAGTAATTGAAAAATCAGCAAAGAAAGCTTTATAAATGAGCAGTTACAATAACTGACAGAGAAATAAAAACAGGAATATCTGAACTGAGCCCCTCTCCTTGAAGAAACTAACCTTGTGGTTAGTTTTTAAAATACCCAAAATTGTTTCACTGATAAATTTCCATAGAAATTGGCAAATATCTAATGCATGGTTCATAAATCAAACAGTATCTTTCACTTACCACATGGACAATGCCTGAGCTGCCACTTCACGAACAATTCGTTCGCGATCTGCCAAGCACTGCGTCAGGCTTGTCACCACCTTCTCTTGGTGGGGCAGCAGCTTGTCTTCCTCGATGCTGGACAGTCTGAGCAAGCATTCCAGAGCGGACCGGCGGACTTCCTGTAAACAATGCAGGCACTAAGTATGTTTTTTACACCTTCAATTACAGGTCCTGTGCTAAACACTAGCAGCAAATTTATAAGTGCCGATGAACACTGTCTCTTCTGGTCAGCTGCTTAAAGGAGCACTTACATCAACTTTCAAGATAGAGATTTGCCTGTCATTCGATCACTTGGTATGCGTAGGTCTTCCTGGCCAAATTTGAAGGGCGTCTGTCACATCAAACTTATTTTATTTTGACGTCAAACAGCGAAGAAAAACTAAGGAGAAAAAACGAAAAATAGACTGCTCTGCGACATCGACACTAGTGCTACGTGTTCGGTGTGATGCAATCCACAAATACCATCCGTAGTGACGATACGCTAGTAATGATGACGTTGGCGATATCTGAGTGTGTTTGGAGCCAACTCTCAGCCATGCTCTCACTAGTAACTCTCCTTGCTGTATTGAAGCATGCATGCGATTCATCTTGTCGCATTGATGATTTGCATTGTGCTTCACTGCGTGTGAGTACGATCATTCAGAGCGACAATACGTGCCAGAATGTCGGGCAACTGCTGCGTAGTGAGAACCTGCATGTCGAGGCATAGGAAAAGCAGAAAGTGCATGGCGTTTCATGCCTTTCCAAGCCACGAACTTCAACGAAGCCAGTGGGTTGACTTCGTACGCCCCGTTAGACAGAGGGACTGGACGCCTCTGAAAAACAACCACAATTGCTGCCTTAGCTTTGCGGCGAGCTGCTACAGAGTAAATCCTGTGTTGGCGAACCAGGTAGGTTTCACTGGCAGTACGAGTCCTCTTCTCGAGGCCGGGGCTATTTCTACCATGTGCCCTGCTGCAGCTGCAAGCAGCGATTCACTCGCCACACGCCCGTGACATGAGATGCGCAGTTGGTGTTCCTGAGCTTCAACAGTAAGGCCGGGACTGATGGTGCCAGAAGTGGCAAATGACGCTAAACCCCAAAAAGTGCGTTCATATGCGTGTTTCCAAAAAAAAGAAACCAATAGTAACGGCGTACACCATGGATACGCATATTGTTATTACCGAACCAACATGCAAATATCTTGGCGTTGTTTTGTCGCATGATTGCTCATGGAATGCCAATGTTGATCACGTTGTTAGCAAAGCGGCAAGGGCTCTAAATTTCATTCAGAGGAACCTAAGGTTGGCACCCCGAACATTAAAAAATACGGCCTATCTCACATGTATTAGACCGATTTTGGAATACGCATGTCCTGTGTGGGACCCGATGCAGGCGAACTTGATTGATAAGCTTGAAAAAATACAAAACAGAGCTGCGCGGTTTGTTTTAGGGCGGTACGAGCGGAGAGACAGCTGCAGTGCTATGAAAGCTGAATTGGGTTGGGAATTGCTTTCTTTACGCAGGAAAAAACTGCGTTTGAAGTTTTTCTTTTCTGTTTTTCATGGGCGGACTGGGATTGACCGTCATAACTATTTCAGTGAACCCAGCTACATAACTAGTCGACATGACCACCGACGCAAAGTGAAAGAGTATCGTGCAAGAACGACCATGTTTTATAATTCCTTTTTTGTGATGACCATTAGAGATTGGAACCAGCTGCAAGACGAGCAAGTGTGCTGTATAAACGAAGAATTGTTTTATTCCAGTCTGTAACCCCCCTGCTGTAACGCCTTTTTGAGCAAAGCGGGGTACTCACTGAATAAATAAAATAAAAAAAAGTACATTGCATTTAACAAGGAGCTTGTCAAGAAAGGATCGTCGCGAATCGCGGCGATACCCAATTCCAAGTCGCTGTCATCATCACCTGCTGATGTTGACCGCGACAATGGCGAGGACGACAATGTTTGCAACAGAGGCATGTCTACGCCCTCAGAGACACAGCTGGACTGACTGTATGTGCGCACCTAGCAAATGAAACGCCAGTGTGATGTCGCCATTTTTTGTGAAAGCGGCATCAGCTGTGCAGCGACCTCGACGTGGCTACAAGGTGGCGCTGCTAGCACTGAAATTTGGCGGGCTTTTCACCCATTTTGAACAGCGTTTATTAGCAAATATGTTAATCAATATTACAGATACTCATTCGTCCCTCAGATGCGTTTTAGGTCGCGAATCGCTACTAGGAGGTCGATAGCTACTTGTTGATGCAAAAATCTTGACATGAGTAAATTTTATGTCAGTGCTCCTTTAAAATACCCCTGTCCTGAAACATTGTCGAAACACACTAACATGATACCAGTGAGTACTATGTAGGCACATACAATATTTTCTTGCTATTCTGATACTGCAAGTATCAATGTGGTGCTTTTGCTTGCTTAGTTCAGGGGGCAGACTGGTCTTAAACATTTTTTTGTTTATTTCTTCAGTGATCCTGATCGAACTGCGCAGGATTATGCAGTTTTTTCTGCTGATTTCAAATATTTATTAGTTTCCCTGTAACTCATCTTTTCCTGCGATAACTTAAGCTTGCCCCCTATCGTTTAATGCCACTATAGAAAAAAAGTGCTTAATAAAAAGTGACATTTAAGATACGCCAACATAGACTAAAGTGTATAGATTGAAAGTATGCAAGAGTTCTTTGTTTTTAGGCCTTTCTTGGTTATTTTACAGCAAAATCAACTATCCATCTTCAAAAGCAGTTGGAATTGTGTTACAATTTTGACGAGTAAATAATTAAAAGGCTTGCGCTCTAAATTCTGCTTCCATACTTGTATTCTACATGCATACAGGTTTCCATTGCAAGAAGAATTATTTTTGTACCTGCCATAGCTGCAGAGATATTGAGGCCTCCAAATGCAACAGTCGTAAACTTACTTTTTAGAAAATAGAAAAAAACTGATAACACACAGCTTTTTCAAAAAGCAACTATCATGGTGCGCATGTTTTGAAATTTTCAAGGTGCTCATAAATTTGTAGCAGAGCTTCTAACACAGGTGTTGGCAAATTATGAAGAAGCCTTGAAGTCACTTCCCCGTTTTTTGCAGGTTCTGTATGTTAACAGCACCAAGAATCTGGACAGTTCGAATGACATTACAAAAAAATGATCACTTCCTCGTGTGTGAAAATTTGCAGAGAGATAGAAAAATACTTGCAGGAACTAAATATGTCAGTTTTGAAAATTTAATTTTTTTGTCACTTTTTTGGTCCCAAAGACCAGCGTGCCCCCTTCAGAAGCACCTCAACTTGCTAAAAGCCTGCTAGTTCAGTACAACAAACATGCAACTGCAGTAGGCTACGACTGTGCTCACCATTGAAAATGATGATTGTGCCAGCTGTAGCAGCTGTGGCAACACTGAGTCGAGACAGGAAGCCATCACCCCTACATTATCAGTAAGGCAGGGGAGCACGCACTCATGTATTGTGGATCCCTCTTCACTGCTCAAGGCAGTCACCAAGATTGGTAGGATCTGTGCAAATAAAATGCAATGAAAAGTAAGCATGTAAAAGAAATTCCTTGTGCAATGCTTTGTAGTATTTAACTACACTGTTTGAAGGGCACTGATGTTCATACATATATCGAATTTTATTATGCACTCATTCTGCAGCAGCTAAATGCTCTGGATACAGAAAAAAGAAGAGCCTCTACAATAGAAAGGCATGGCCATACTAAATACTTGTGTGAACGAAGCAACTGCAGGGCCTAAGGCATGATAACAAGTTGCATTATTGACAGCCTAACATTGACTAGCACTCCGGACTCGCAAAGTAGTGTGCAGGCACCTGCATGCATTTTAAACATGACAATGTAAAAATACAGCAAAAGCTTGTTAATTCAGATTTGATGAGACAAGAAAACATGTCCAAATTAAACAATTGCCATTAGTGAAAGTATCAAGAGAAAAATGAACAAGTGTCTATTGCATTGATGCATATTTATTTTCATTATTATGTAAATCCAGTACTTGCTTTAGTTAAGACACAGCTTTTGTCATTCGTGACTTCATTCACAATGTGACCCGCAGCTCAAGACGTGTGTGTCTTAAGCCTGAACACGCTCTGAACCCATCCCTCATTATGAAGCGTCACTACCAAAATGACCAGACACAATTGACAATTTTTTCCACAGCACAAATGACCACGAGCCGACTGCTCATTCATAAAAATGTAGCAAGTAAGTTTTATGCCACCACATGGACCACAGCCGTACGTTTTCATCTTCAACAGCTTCCATAAAGTTTGAATTTTGTGACATTATGCACACACTGCCCGAAGTAAAAACAGATAATTTAGACCGTGGTTGCTAGAGACAAAATCATAGCATCCACGCAGTTCGAAAGGCATGCACATGGCCTACGTTTAAAGTAGAAACTAAGCTTCTGAGCACTGAATCTGCTGCTAAATAAACGTGACTCACTAATGCACAATCACGGATGATGGCTACGTGGTTTTAAAGGCACATGGCGAAAATGAAACTCCAGCTTGTTGCAGCTTTAAGCCCACTTGCTATCAACGTAATCACAAATAGCACTCATGCACTTTATGAGGACCAAGCATATTAAAAAAAAATCGGCAGATATGAGGAAGCAGGTGGTGGTGGTGGTGGTGTTGCAGCAGGCGGGGTTAGCCTGGCCTGCAGGGCCGGCAATTATTCCGCCTGAGCATCTCCTGAATTTGGAAATTGTCACCACGTATCAGACAGCCCAGTGTCTCACAGGAAGACCAACAATATTCGTTGCACGTTCCTCTTAGTTGCCGCGAGTCCTTCAGGAAAAATGACGTCATTAACTGTGCGGTGCCTATGACAGCCTTTTCGCAAGGTATGGATCATCGCTGCTCTTTGCACATCAAACTGTGGGCAAAGCCAAATGAAATGTTCAATATCCCCGATGTCACCACAGAAGGCACAGAACGGGGAAGCGTATCTCCCAGTCTTGAATGACCAGGCCGTGGTGTATACGGAGCCGGTTCTTATGCGGTACAACAGTGTCGCTTGTTCACGAGAAAGTCCATGAATTACACATGCTTGGCGTGGAAACTTGTAGATTGCCTTGAAATGATTGCGTATCACATCCTTGTTGTTCTGGTAAGTCTTGGGAATTCTTACTTTTGGAACAGATGTACGCGCTTTGCATGAAAGGGCATCAGCCTTTTCATTGCCTTCAATGCCAACATGGGATGGGATCCACTTGAACTTTATATTAAACTCTTGCCATTTAGGTGTTTAATTAGTGCCAGAGATTGCCTGGTGAACTTTTCTTGAGGTAGGCCACGATGCAGTCTTAGTAGTGCCGATTTGGAGTCCGTCAGCACTACAACATCTCGTGCAGAAAAAAATTGCAATTTTCGCAAAGCCGCCGTGATTGCAGCGCTTTCTACCGTTGTGGACGAAACCATGCGATCCAGGCGGCCCGACCATGACACGCCAAGGCAGGGTATGCAGAAAGCCGCTGCGCAGCTATCCGTTTGTGTGCACACTGATCCGTCGGTGTACACTTGTAGGTGGCTGCGGTACATGGTGCTCAAGTGCTTCAGCGCAAAAAATTTTGCTTCCGCGGCCGGATTGGTGCGCTTCGCTGTTAGATTGGGTACGCTGAAGTTACATGCAACATCCACAAAAGACCATGGCGGGTCCATAGGGCGCTGTTTAGGCAGTTTCAAGCCTAAATATCGAAATTTGTTTAGTGCCGCGTTGAAATGTGAGCCAGTTCTTACTCTTAGCCACCAGAGAAGCGCCGTGCCTGCGAAGGACTCACCCAGTCTTGACAGCTGCGTCAATAAGGCCAGAGATGCCAAAAGGCGGAGCGGAAGAGACTCGGCTTCATTAGTGACCTTCGTGTTTGAAGCCGCCTGAGGCACTCCCATCGCCAAGCGAAGACCCTTTCTGTGCACTGCCTCTAGGCGTTCGAACTGGCTTGGTGATGGTGATATCAGGGGCAGCTGATAAAGAATGCGGCTTGTTATAAGCGCATTATTCAATTTAAGTATGGACATAGGATTGTATGGACATAGGACAAGGAGAGCAGAGAGGTGGGTCTTAGAATTAATCTGCAGAAAACGAAAGTAATGTACAACAACCTCGGAAAGAAGCAGCGCTTCGAGATAGGTAATAGTGCACTTGAAGTTGTAAAAGACTATGTCTACTTACGGCAGGTAATAACCGCAGAGCCGAACCACGAGATTGAAGTAACTAGAAGAATAAGAACGGGGTGGAGCACATTCGGCAAGCACTCTCAGATTATGACAGGTAGATTGCCACTATCCCTCAAGAGGAAGGTATATAACAGCTGTATCTTGCCAGTACTTAGCTATGGAGCAGAAACCTGGAGACTTACAAAGAGGGTTCAGCTTAAATTGAGGACGACGCAGCGAGCAATGGAAAAAAAAATGGTAGGTGTAACCTTAAAAGACAAGAAGAAAGCAGAGTAGATTAGGGGACAAACGAGGTTAAGGATATTGTCACGATGAGTCACAAGTACTTGGGGATATATTGAACGACCGGGTAGCTAGCCCTAAGACGATGCGTCAGTCGAGGCTGGCTCTCGAGCCGAGAAGAGACACGCAAATCTTCTTTCTTTCCTCCAGATGGTAGAGCCACTCTTGCAGTCGACCCACTACGTGTGGGTGGCATTATCCCCCCTTTCGAAAAGAAAAAAAAAGTCCCAAAAGGGGGAAAGAAAAGTACATAGCACCACCACGATGTTACGACATAGGCACGTGGAAAAAAAAGAAATTGAAAATTCGGATAAAGTAAAAATAGAAATGAATGAGCGAGCCAGTATAGGAAAAATCAGTGAACGAAGAAGCAAGTTCACAAAAATAAATAACTAACACAAAGAACGTTGTACGGCAAGAAAAAAGTTATGAACAACGCGCAATAAATGGTTTCATGCGCAACACATGAACGACATCCGACCTCGGTCGTGTCCTACTCCGTGCCTGCGATGTTGAGTCCGGAACCACTTCGTAGTTCACGTCACTGACGCGACGTAACACTTTATAAGGGCCAAAGTACCGGCTCAGTAACTTTTCACTAAGGCCACGGCGGCGGACGGGCGTCCACACCCAAACTTGGTCTCCGGGGTTGTAAAATACTTCGCTGTGGCGGATGTTATAGCGCCGTGCGTCTGCCTGCTGTTGCTGGCCGATGTGTAGTCGCGCGAGCTGCCGGGCTTCCTCAGCACGCTCTGCGAATTCATCGGCGTCAGTTGCCAACTCGTCTTCGTCTTGACACGGTAGCATAGAGTCCAGCATGGTCTGCACTTCGCGGCCGTAGAGAAGCCGAAATGGCGTGAATCGCGTGGTCTCTTGCACGGCGGTATTATACGCGAAGGTCACGTAAGGTAAGATCCGGTCCCATGTTTTGTGCTGTACGTCGATGTACATTGAGATCATGTCTGCGATGGTCTTATTCAGTCGCTCGGTAAGTCCGTTGGTTTGCGGGTGGTACGCAGTTGTCTTTCGGTGTCTGGTGTTGCTCAGTTTGAAAACCTCGTCCATAAGCTGCGCCGTGAACGCCGTCCCTCTGTCCGTTATTACACTGGAAAGAGCACCGTGTCGTAACACGATGTGGCGCATGAAAAATTGTGCTACCTCAGAAGCCGTGGCTCGTGGGATCGCCTGCGTCTCAGCGTAGCGTGTCAAATAGTCGGTCGCGACGATCACCCATTTGTTGCTGTCCGCAGATAGGGGGAATGGCCCGAGAATGTCCATGCCGACTTGGTCGAACGGCGTGCAGGGTGCTTCAATGGGCTGAAGCAAACCAGCTGGCTTAACAGATGGTTGCTTTCGGCGCTGACATTCCCGACAGCTCTTGACGTACTTCTTGACGCTTGCCGAAAGTCCTGGCCAATAGTACCTCTCGCTCACTCTGGCAAGTGTCCGTGAGTAGCCCAGATGACCGGATGTGGGTTCGTCATGGCAAGCAAAGAGGACGTCGTCTCGCATGTCTCGAGGAACCACCAGGAGGTAGGTACGGTTGTTCGAACGAGCGTTCTTCTTGTACAGCACACCCTCTCGAAGGCAGAACGACGGCAACGAGCGGGATAAATGACGTGGTATAATTGTGCCCTGGCCCTCTAAATGATCGATGATCGGACGAATCTCTGCGTCATCCCGCTGCAGTTTACTCAAATCTGATGAGCTAATGGCGCCCAGGAAGCCTTCGTCTTCCTCTGCTTCCTGACTGACGACATGAAGGGGTGCGCGTGACAGTGTGTCAGCGTCTTCATGCTTACGGCCGGACTTATGGACGATGGTGACGTCAAATTCCTGCAGCCACAAGCTCCACCGTGCTAGCCGTCCTGAAGGGTCGCGCAGGCTTGCCAACCAGCAGAGGGCATGGTGGTCCGTCACTACCTTGAAGGGACGACCATAAAGGTACGGGCGAAACTTGGTGATTGCCCACACGACTGCGAGGCACTCTTTCTCCGTAGTGGAATAATTCGCCTCGGCACGGGATAGAGAGCATCTGGCGTAGGCTATCACCCTTTCGATGTCGTCTTGACGCTGAACGAGCACTGCACCAAGCCCAACGTTACTAGCGTCAGTATGGACCTCCGTTTCAGCATCATCGTCGAAATGAGCGAGAACGGGTGCTGATTGCATGCGCTGTCGCAGTTCATCAAAAGCAGCTTGTTGCTCGTTTTCCCAGACAAACGGCGTGTCGTCCCTTGTGAGACGAGTCAGAGGTTCTGCTATCTGTGAAAAGCTATGAATGAACCGGCGATAGTAGGCGCACAAACCAAGGAAGCGCTGGACGGCTTTCTTATCGACAGGAGTTGGTAATTCGGCAACAGCGGCAAGCTTGTCTGGATCGGGCCGGACTCCTTCAGCGCTAACTACATGTCCAAGAAATTTCAGTTGTTCATAGCCGAAGTGGCACTTCTGTGGCTTTAGAGTGAGGTCCGCCGATCGGATAGCCTCCAGCACGCTGCGCAGGCGCTGTAGGTGCTGCTCGAACGTGGCAGAGAAGACCACCACATCATCAAGGTAGACAAGACAAGTCTGCCACTTGAGCCCTGTGAGGACAGTGTCCATCATTCGCTGGAAAGTTGCCGGCGCTGAACACAAACCGAAAGGGAGTACTCGAAATTGGTATAGGCCGTCTGGAGTCACGAAGGCTGTCTTTTCGCGGTCTCGCTGATCTACCTCGATTTGCCAGTACCCGCTTTTGAGATCGAGAGAAGTGAAATAATGGGCACGACGAAGTCTATCCAACGAATCGTCGATACGTGGTAGCGGGTACACATCCTTTTTGGTCACGTTGTTAAGCTTTCGGTAATCGACGCAGAAGCGTAGCGATCCGTCCTTCTTTTTGACAAGCACGACTGGAGATGACCACGGGCTGTTGGATGGTTCGATAACGCCATCGTCAAGCATCTCGCGAACTTGCGTACGTATCGCTTCACGTTCTTTAGCCGACACGCGGTAGGGGTGCTGGTGTATTGGGCGTGCGTCCTCGTACGTGATGATCCTGTGCTGAGTGATGGACGTCTGGCGGATCTTTGAGCAACTTGCGAAGCAAGACCTGTACTCGAACAAGAGCGCTCGCAGCGCAGTCCGGTTATCGGTGGACAGATCAGGATTGATGTCAATATTGCTCTTGATGTGTCTGCGTTATCCACTATTTCTGACGTGAGACAGTTGGTTACGTTTGCTACTTCGTGGGCAAACGCTATCGAAGTGCCACGGAAAAGGTGTCGATGCTCGTTGCTGAAGTTGGTAACGAGCAATTCAGATCGGCCGTCGCGAACGTGTATTACACTTCTCGCTACACATATGCCTTGCTGCAGGAGGTGTTCTAAATTTGTCTCGGCCACCACATCACCATCGCTCAAACCACAGCATGTTACGTCGACTAGAACACTGGCTCGGGGAGGAAGCGTCACGCTCTGTTCAGAAATACGGAGTACGTCGACTTGCATTCCGTCATCCTGCACGTTGATTGCTCGCTGGGCTGAGAACGTGACGCGGCGCTCTTGCAGATCAATGATAGCTCTATTTTCCTGTAGAAAATCAACTCCCAGAATGACGTCACGGGAGCATTCACGTAGAACAAGGCAGCTTGCTACGAATGTGTGCCCTTGAATCTGTATTCTAGTTGTGCAGGCACCCAGTGGGGTTACGACATGGCCACCAGCTGTCCGAATCTGCGAGTTATGCCACGGCGTGATTACTTTCTTCAGCTGCGTTGTCAGTTTCCCGCTCAGTATGGAATAGTCTGCGCCGGTGTCCACTAACGCATTAACTACACAACCATCAATTGTTACTGCTATGTCGAGTGAAAGCCGGCTATCCTTTGCAGCAGCAGGTGATGTCGGACCAGTTTCTGTACGGTTCTGCGTCAATAGGAGGTCTTCAGCGCTTCGACGTTCAGCGACCCCGCCCCCAGAAGTCGCTTCGGCTAGTTTTCCCGGCGGGGGCTGGGAGATCGTGCGGTAGAATATCGCTGGGGCATTGATGAAAATCGCCTCGGTGATGGCGAGCGTGACTGGCGCCCGGCAGACGGTGGTTCATGCTGCTGGGAGAGGTAGTTTTGGATGTCGCGTGGTCTCTGACCGTAACGGGGGGGCGGCGAGTACGCAGAGAAGCCGCGAAGCCCAAGACGGCGATAAGGACACTGGCGGTACAAGTGATCAGCTTCTCCGCAGTGAAAGCATAGAGGCCGGTGATCGGGTGTGCGCCAGACATCAGACTTCCGAGGATACGAGTGCCGATCGTCGATGTACTGGACCGGTTGCACCGAACGATGGGCAACAGAAGCACCACGGACAAAGGGCAGGGGTGGTGGCGTGTACGTGCCTTCGTAGTATGGTATGTGCTGCGCTGACTCGAGTGAAACTGCAGGGACAGGATGAACGAACAAAGGCGGCGATGCAGCAGGGCGTTTCAAGGCTTCCGCGTAGGTTGTCTTACGGTGGTATTCAGCAGGAGCTGACGCAGCTGTATCAGGAGGCAAGGTGTCCCGGAGGGCCTGGTGCAGCTCATCTTTGATGACAGTTGAAATAGAGCTTACCGTAGGATGAGGTGTAACACCAGCCTTTTGCAACTCTTCACGTACGATATTACGTATGAGTTCACGTAAGGAGTCATTGCTGGTCCCAGCGGCGGCGAAAATGTCAGCAGTGGACAAGCCACTGACTTGCCTGTCGTATTGGTTTGATCGCTGCTGTAGCATTTTTTCCATTGTCACGGCTTCAGACAAGAACTCCGCGACCGTCTTCGGAGGGCTTCGCACGAAGCCGGCGAAAAGCTGGTCCTTGACACCACGCATCAAGTGACGCAATTTCTTGTCCTCCGTCATTCTTGAATCTGCCCGTCGGAAGAGACGCGTCATGTCTTCGACGTACGCGGTCACAGTTTCGTTTGGCGACTGGACGCGGGCAAGAATAGCTCGTTCAGCTCTTTCTTGGCGGTCAGCGCTGGCATATGTCTGCAGAAGTCTACGAGAGAATTCTGGCCACGTCGTCAGCTGCTCCTCTCGATTTTGATACCACGTGCGAGCCCCGTCTTCGAGATAGAAGTAGACACGACCCAGTTTAGCCGCGTCGTCCCACTGATTCAAGTTGGCTACGCGCTCGAAGTCCGCCAACCAGTCCTCAACGTCTTCGCTCTCCGTACCATGGAACGTCGTCAGTGCCCGTGGGCTTTCCAACGTATATCGGTTCGACGACGTGCTTCCCGTGCCGGTCGGCAAGGTTTGTACCGAAGTGCTGGTCATGTTTGTTGACGTGGTGGGAGCAGTATCGTTGACTTCCGGAGGCAATCCCCTGATTCGGCGGCTCGTCCGATGCACGGGAGTGTTGACTGGCACTGGACTCGTATTACGGCTTCCTGGGGGGGTCTGCAGCATCCGTGAGACTACCCAGCACCTTCCACCAGTTTGTCCCGATGAGTCACAAGTACTTGGGGATATATTGAACGACCGGGTAGCTAGCCCTAAGACGATGCGTCAGTCGAGGCTGGCTCTCGAGCCGAGAAGAGACACGCAAATCTTCTTTCTTTCCTCCAGATGGTAGAGCCACTCTTGCAGTCGACCCACTACGTGTGGGTGGCAATATCATAGTTGAAATAAAGAAGAGGAAATGGACATGGGCCGGGCATGTAGTGCGTAGACAGGATAACCGCTGGTCATTAAGGGTAACTAACTGGATTCCCAGAGAAGGGAAGCAGGTTAGGGGGAGACAGAAAGTTAGGTGGGCAGATGAGATTAAAAAGCTTGCGGGTATAAATTGGCAGCAGCAAGCACAGGACCGGGTTAACTGGCGGAACATGGGAGAGGCCTTTGTCCTGCAGTGGTTGTAGCCAGGCTGATGATGATGATGATGATGATGATGATAGGATTGTTGCCCCAACGGACCCCTGCCATGCGACGAAAAGCGTTGATCCTTTGCACTGATGCAGTGACTTTACCATCAACCGCACGTCGCCGTAATAGCTTGTTGTCAATGGTAATGCCCAGGAAACAGACACTTGTTGCACAACCAATTGGGTGGCCTCGAATATTCAGCGACAGACGTGTTGACTTCCGTCGTGCACCCGGGAAGAGCATGAAGGCCGATTTTTCCGCTGATAAAGATAGGCCAAGTGTCAACAAGTGACGCTCAATGATTGAAATAGCGCTCTGTGCTATTCGGGCCAAACGTTTGTGCTGGTACCCTGAGATCCAAATGCAGATGTCATTGGCGTAGATGGATATTTTAACTGCTTTCAGAGCTAAGTGCAGAGTCTCAGGAAGGCTGGCCATGGCAGCGTTGAAAAGCGAGGGAGATAGAACACTTCCTTGTGGGACGCCGAGGGAAACGCGTCTCCCTTCACTCGTTACGTTTCCAAGCTTAACACGGACACAGCGGTCTCTGAGAAATTCATGTACGAACCAAAGAGCATTTCCCGACACACCCATGGCTTGGAGCCCGTTCACGATGCCAAGCACACAATCATATGCCTTGGCAACGTCCATGAAGACGGCGAGTGTCGAGAGTCCGCTGACGTGGTGGTGCTCGATGTGGCTTATCAGGTCCAAAACACTGTCCTGGGCACTCAGTCGTGGGCGAAATCCGGTCATACACGATGACCATCGTCTTCCTTGTTCAAGGCACCAAGTTAATCTTGTACATATTAATCTTTCCATCAACTTAGATACGCATGATGTAAGAGATACCGGTCGATATGATGCGAGGCTCGCAGGATCCTTTCCGGACTTTAGGAGTGGCATCACCCATGCTGTCTTCCAAACAAATGGGATCTCTCCCGTGCTCCAGACATGATTAAGTATGTTCAAAAGGGCCCTTTTTCGCTCATATGGCAGATTTGTCAGCATTTGATTGCTGATCAAATCGGGACCCACGGCACAGCGTCTTTTTAATTTGTTAAGTGCCATATCGAGCTCTCGAAAGGTGAATGGCGTATCCATCCTGTGAAAAAAGTGGGGTGACAGAGGAATTGCCGCTCCTGCTGATCTGCCAGCTGTGTACACGTCTGCGAAATCCTCTGCTAGGGTTTGCAAATCTATCCCTTTTTTCAAAGCGAGGGCTTCGAATGGCCTGTGTGAGCAGATCTTCCCAGAAAGACTATTTATTACTGCCCATATCCTTGTCAAGGGCGTAAACGTTGTTAAACTCTCACAGAAAGCGGCCCATTGATTTCGTCTTAATTTTTTTGTATGGCGACGAATCGCAGCGTTTATCCTGTTATATTCAGTTTTTGCAGACGGATTTTCTTTTGTTCTCATTAGTTTCCGCTCCGCTCCTCTACGTGCTGTGCAGAGGTTCTTCAATTTCAAATAAGGAGCAGGAAAATGATCAGGCAGTTTCAGCAACGAAGTTGCCGCTCGCTTGCTTTGCAACATACCTGCGAACAGCTCACCAGTGGATTTGTTCAACGCTTCTTGTAGGTGTCCCAGCATGTTACATTGCAGAATTGTCGACCAGCAGTTCGAAATCCCAGGATATTGATGAAGATGGGGAAATGGTCCCTGCCCATCCTGTCTGGAGCCATGGTCGATGATACCAAAAGGTCCGTGGAGTGAAATACAAGGTCTATTGCACTCCATGAATCTGGTGGCCTGAAAAATGTAGGTTTGCCATCGTTCGCCACACATAAGTCGGCAGCATCCGCAGCTGCTAGAAGTTCCTTGCCTCGAAAATCTACACTCTTATATCCCCAGAGTGGATGGTGCGCATTAAAATCACCACAGATTATTCGAGGAGCGGGACATCGAGTGCAAAGGTTCTTTAGGAAAGTCTCCATGGAGACCTTTTTTCGTGGGCTTATGTACACCGATACAACACTCAGTTTTCGGATTCCCAGGCACACTTGCACAGCAGCGACTTCCAGTGAGTTGGAACAGAGGTCTTGCACTGGTAAGGCGACGTGAGGTATTTCTCGCCTTATGTATATCACTGCGCTTCCATTTACAAACAACGTTATGCTTGGGTTGCGGTGTCGGGTGTACCCTGGGAGCGTCCTTGCATTTGATAGACCGGCTTCGGAGAGGGCTAGAATCGGTATTGGAATGTCGCGCAGGAAAAGGTTGAGTTCGCACAAACGTTTTATAAGACCAACACAGTTCCATTGCATTATAAGGGCACTTTTGAAGGACGAAATAGACCAGGTGGGCGAGACATTGCCATTATTCTACTGTGTGTATGTGGAAGCAGAGCAAAGTAACACTGACTCTAGAGCCAGAACTGCTTCCAACATGTCCTTCGTTGAACTCGCAGGCATCTTAGCGACGTGTGAACGTACTGCGGTGAAGAGAGCGCGAATAACGTGCTCGAGGTTTTCTTGCTGTTTGCTTCCAGATGGTACTTGAGGTGGGCTCAGTGCATCACCGTAGGTGCGCTTGGCGGACTCTTTCGTGATACATTTCTCACCAGCGTTGAGCACTTGCGTTAACTCAGTACCAGCTCTTGTCGGATTTAGGCGCGGAAAAATTCCTGCGTACTCGTTGTCCAAACCGCCATGTTGTGGTGCGCCGGATGTCTTTTTTGTGAGTGATGGTTCGTTCACAGTCTTCGGGCCGAGGACAAACGTCTTAGTTTTTTGCTGCGCAGCTGTTCGTGCTAGACATCGGCCGTAGCTAGCTGGCTGGTCGCCGCCACAGTTTGCGCACACAAGTTTTTCTTTACTTGTACACGTCTTAAAGTCATGAGGCCCCCCACAGCGCTTACACCTTTGTTCCCTACGACAGTTTTTAGCAACATGCCCAAAACGCTGACATTTAAAACAGCGTGGCGGCGTCTCCACATAGTCTACAAGCTCGTGTCTGGTGAAGCCAAGGTTGATCTTCTCTGGACGTTCCGAATTGGGAGCGAATGTGAGAAACACAGAGTCAGTGCGCCTTACTTCCCACTCGGAGGATGAGGTTTGGACCCATTGTATGACTCTTCTTGCGTGGTATACTACCTGAGGTCTCAGGTAGGTTAGCAGCTCTTCGTCCGAGTACCATCTTGGGACTCCTTTTATAATGCATGTATTTTTCATGTAGCTGTGTAGTACACGGGCAGATATGGCAATGCCGCAGATAGTGTTGGTCTCTAGAAGAATATTAACTTGGTGTTCTGTCTCTATATCTAAGAGCAAGGCTCCCTGTGCTGTGAAATGGCTTTTAACTGGGGCTCCACCGAGAATCGTTTATATTTCTGAGTATAGGTCAATAGGATTCACTTGCCTCAAGTTAGCTACTTCGGATGTTGGAGCAATTAACACAGGAATGCCCACCGTCCTGTCTTTGCGATGTCGCACAAGGCGGAAACCACCCTCGTCCATGTGTAGATCTGTGAGGTTCGCCCCATCGTGATCCCCGACGACAGTTGATTCGTCCTCTGATTTAACGCTGTGTTGTCGCTTGCAGTCAGGTATGCTTGCGCAAACCAGCTGGTGCTTCTGACCTGGTGTCACACCTTGGGAGGTCATGACGGCGTTCTCACTGATGCTTGTTTCGTTTTTTCTAGCACCTTTCGACGCGGCGGACTGCGCAGCACCCGTCGGTCGCCAATACGGCAGGTACCTTTTCGAGTCGTCCGACGTCTTTAGCAGTGCTCAGTCGTAATATAACACAATATTAACGATAAATGCAGACAAAGTTACTTAGCCAAGCAGCAACAGCTTCGTCGTCTTCTTCCTTCATATGAGCAAGCACTTTTGGAATCGATGATATGCAAACATGTGGAGAAAAAATGACTGTTTTGTCACTTTTTATTGAATGAAACGTTACAAAATGTCGCTAAAGATATGTACAAATGTTGTACCATAGACATACGCTGAACAGTCACATATGTTTTATATAACCAGTTGTTTGCAGTTGCGCAACAATGTCAATACCAACATGGGTATTAGTAACACCAGAAGCGATAAGCTGAAATGTAGCACTTTAGCTCTCGAGGATGGTAGCTCTGGACTCTGCTACATAAATCAACTTCAGTGGATGATACTAATACGATGTGACACCTGTTATCATAGGAGTATATATGCCACATTTATATAACTAGACAGCCAGTACTGCAACCACAATTGACGTTTCGCCAAAATGACGCTTGCATGAGGTCTTTTTCCAAAGCAGTTCCGAGACCTGGTGTGGCTCTGTGGTAGAATATTTGATTGCCCCGCAGAATGCTTGGGCTCAATTCCTGCTGGGATCTTAATATTTATTATTTGCATTCGTTGGGTAGCTACTGATGTCAGTAATCGTTAATGCAATCGCATTTAAATTACCTGTGTCTTCAATCCGCTGTGGCACATACCCACCCATGGTAAAGGGCATACGTGCCACAGGGTTCAACCACGTACGCAACGAGATTGTCACAGTATTCACGTCGGCACCAGCGAGTCATGTTCATTAAACTATCATACCCTGCCACATTAATTTCGTTTACTCCAAGTTAAGGGGGTAATCACGAGAGCAGCCAGATGTAGGCGGCTGGATAGATAGATAAGTAGATAGGCATGCTAAGAGTGCCTGCAGTACACAAAGAAATGCTTCCGATTTAGAAGTTTGCTGCAGCCTTGGCCGCCAACAATGCGAATGGGGTAATATTATAGATGATAACCACACCTTTCTGAAAGCCCGTGGCCATTTCAAATGTCTGCAAACGCTGTTTTCGCTTCTTTGCATAGAAAATTTACGGAGCTTTGTGCTTAGCACAATCCATGGGTCATCTGAATGAACTGGGTTGCGGCCAAGTATGACCAAATTAACGAGAGTTTAATGCCATTAAATAATACATATGCTTTCCAGGACCAGAGAACACGTCCACATAAACTAACTTCTTATATTAACAGGTGTCGAATTAACGAGCTTTTTGGTAGTATATTAACTTATACCGAAATTCTCGTTTAGAGACCACTGCATAGGCTCCAGCACAGGAAAAGCCTATGATTACCTTTAGTTGTCACAATAAATTTTTTTGTAAAATTTGTCCGGCTTATTCATATACTGGAACTACTTTTAAAAACAATCACAGCATCCCACTCATCATGTGAATCTGCCTTGACATCAAGCTATGACAAAAATCTGGTGCCTAAAGAAGGCTCTTAAAGGGCCACTCACCAGGTTTGACAATCTTGAGCTGACAAGTGCAATGTGTACATGGGGCATTCACGATCACATCTGCCAAAATTTGTAACAGTACGGGCCATGAAAATTGGTCAAATTTCAAGACGAACGCTGCTCTCCCTTCGTTTCCCAGGTGCGCGCCCAGAGAATGAGGGCATGACGCACACGTATGAATTAACCGACGTACACAACATTGCGGTGACCTTGATCCTCAACGTAAACGACTATGCTCTGACATTGACAACAGTAACACGTGACATGACGAAAATTATTTAACACATGTGTTGTTTATGTAATCTATTGCTTGAATAGATTAATAAAACATGAGATAAATAATAAGACATAACAAGGGAATGTGTGCCTCTTTTCGATTCCCCCCTCCCCTTCCTCCCCGTGAATTGCAACGAGATGTGGGGATGTTGTGCCTGCGTTTCGCATGCGTTCGTGTCCCCGCGGTTAGAGTATCAAGCAGACGCCTGTCCTGGAAAAGAAATGAATGGTCCTGCCCATTAGAGCACTCATATTGCTCATCTATTCTATCACATCTAAGCCAGCGTTTCCAAACCATCCTGCAGAAACAAACAGTAGACCACAAAATAACACTGGTCAACAAAACAACGCCACTTGTGTGCTCAGGGGTTGGGCTTGTTCAGGTATGTCATACGAACGTGACCTTTTGGTCGGATGCCGGAGAGGGTAGGAAAGAGACCTGGCTAGCAAAGGCTACACAGGGGAGCGGCAAAGATTTCGAGCTCGCCTCTTCTCATCCTCATTTCGGGCCGCTTAAAAAAAAAACTGTTTTCTTCGAATCCCAGCTGCGGCGGCTGCATTTTCGATGGAGGTGAAAATGCTGTAGACTCGTAAGCTCAGATTTGGGCGCACGTTAAAGAACCCCAGGTGGTGGAAATTTCCAGACCCCTTCACTACAGCGTCTCTCATAATCATATGGTAGTTTTGGGACGTTAAACCCCACATATCAATCAAATTATTGTAAAAACCTCCCCTGTGCTTGTATTGCACTGTGTCCACAGCTTTGACTCTTGCAGGCACACCAACTTTTCACACTTTATATGTCCTCGCTCTTAGCTCGTAATGAACCGATTGAAAAAATTTTTGTGGAAAATACTCCTCACTGGACACACAGCATTTTCCACAGTCCAACTAAAATTTGTTATGGGGCATAGTAAGTGGCCCTTTAAAGCTAGAATATTTAGCATAGTGTACCAAGGTAACGGCAGGACACGTCTGTTATTCTGAAATAAAAAGACTACTGTGGCACTTTTTTTCTTCTAGATTTTAATTCGCGTTAAAGGCCCTTGAGACCAAATTTGGAAACTCGACACGCTTGTATTGTGTTGTTTGAGAGTCCTGCATGCGAGGGCACCTCTGACATATTAGTGATGAGCACTGCTTACAATATACCTTAATTTATCAACATTTCCTGTGGTTTGGCGAATACAGGGGCCCCCAAATGATGCTGCAGAAATCAAGCGAGTATTGTCGACATTAGAGAACCTTAACAGAGAGTGCACAATACCTGAACTGCCTTTCGGTGAGGACTATCGTTCGTCACCCCTCTCGCTCTGTTGTCGAGCTGCTCTCAAGGTGGTTTTAACTGCTTATTCCGGGAATGCTGTTTATTTTCCTCAAAGCCATGAACATCGTTTCATTATTCACCTGCTGCGGTTTCCCTCCTTGAAAACAGCTCATTCAGAGGCATCAAAACTTGAGGGCATAGCCTAAGGCGCTGCCCTACCCTTGGGCACTAATTTATAATGGTATTTGGGTGAGTGGTTTGAATTTGAACTGATGCAAGACTATACTGAATTAACAATGCTAGCATTAATTATATGATGTGTTAGAGCATTTACGATTCAGTTTCGGCATTACTAGACACAAAGCTACAAATTACTTTAAAAAAGTCGCAAGCAAAGCTTTCACTGTCAGGGATCCTTTAAAGGGGCCCTGCAACACTCTTTGTAATGGTCAGAAAACGCTGCCGATCGGAAGTAGAGGCACCCAAGAAAACGCAAGCCAAATATTATAGCGTAGCACGCGGCCTAGAATTGATAAAAAATTATCAAAGTAAGCTAAAAATTGCTTTCTCTTCCCTCGACAAATGACGAAAGATGTTCAGAAATCACTTGTAGAAAGCCCATCATTCAGGGCTGATTTGAACACGCCATGCTCGGCCGTTACAAAGATCGCAGAGGGAGGCCATCACTTGTCCACCTGTGCATGCACGACAGCTTTGAAAAAGGCACGTATTCGAAAAAAAAAAGGAAAAAGTCCTCAAGGTCACGAGGTGCGCATAACGTTTTTTGTTTGCCCCTGCCATCCCTCCCTGCTTAGCTTCCAGTGCTTTTGTCAGGACGAGAAAAGAGAGAACGTGATTGCAGTGTGTGACAAATCTTTGTAACTCCGCTCGTACTGGACGGACCCTTAAAATTTTTTCGGCATTGAATTTGTGCGGCAATAAGCTCTTCCAATGACTTAATTTCATGGTTACTCAAAAAAGTGTATTAGGGCCCCTTTAGGATCAGGTGTTTTACAATACCTTAACTAACAATGAAAAACAAATCTATAAGTGCAATGCCTTTGAATAATCATATTTCTGCAGAACTTACAAAAAATATCTAATGATGATAAAGACACCAAAAGTAACACTTGTACAGTTAAACCTTTATCTAAAAGGCATGCTCCGGGCAGCAATTCTTGTCTTTTATATGAGAAGTCTCTTATAAGGAGGGTACCTTCCTATACATTTGTTTTATCAACCCGTATTTTACTGCAGGCACCTTCGTGTCTCTTATACCCATTTGTCTCTTATATCAGTGTCTCTTATGAAGGCGTTTGACTGTATTTTCCATTCTTCCCCAATACATTTTCTCCGAGCTAGAACAGTGGCACTACCTGCTGCTCTTTTATTATTCTTAGTGACATTGCCTGCTGCTCTTTATTATTCTTAATTCTTCCCACAGCATACTTATGGTAACTTTTCAAAATTAATACTTCAATGTTGTTTCCAAAGCTTTTTTTTTCTTAAGTGTGTCAAAAAAAGGGGGGCTGGCAGGGGTGCACAACATAAAATTTACTGAAATTGCATTTGTGCTTTTTGTGCCACCCCATAATGTTAATGTGGCGTAGCTATGATTGGTTACTAAATGACTTCAGAAGATTTCACTACAAATTTTATTTTCAACCGTCTTATGGTAGATAAGACAGATGACTGAATCCTGTCAAGATTAATGTTGTAGAGCCCTTTACACAAGCACAGGCTAAGAACGAAAAAGGGCACAGCCTTTGCTTAGCAACCACAGTGTTCTGCTACAGAAATCAGATTGTGGGCTTGATGCCCAGCTTTGATGATGCAAGATCGCTAATGTGCTTAGGTGTAAATGCCTGTAAAATTACCCCGCTTGTCAAAATTAATCCAGAACCATCCATAAAGCAGTCTCATATAACCCCAGTGATCCCCTTGGCCTTTAAACCCTATGAATAGATCACAAAAATGACACAGAAAGGGTAGAGTATTCAAAGCACTGAATTTCTTAAAATAAAGCTTTGCTAAAATAGCCTATTTTGAAATTCGCTTTTCTTACCTGATCAATGCATGCGTTGACCACTGGCTTAGGAACGTATGCGAGCTGGTAGCAAAGGCCCATAAGAAAATTATTCTTCACGGCTGCATATCATGAAAAATGAAAGCAAGATCTCACACTTGATACTTGTTTTCCAGTACCACAAAATCCCTCAGACTCATGTCAAAACACCAAATTCATACCTTCGCTTGTGGCACTGTTGAAACCGTCGATTAGAAAGCCGACTGTTTTCTTGAAAAACTGTTGTGGATGAAGCCGCATTATAGTGCAGTGTCCTTCCTTTGTCAGGACCTTAAACAGAAATCTTGTTTCATAATGTATTTTCAAGCGAAACGAGTGCACCTCACTAGACACTGCTTGACCTATTTATACTAGAAAAGACAGCAACTTATCGGTGGGAACAACGGTATTTTTAAAAGATCATTTATAAATGATACAATGAATAATATTATCAACTTATCAATATATGGCACTACTTGTCAACTACAGTGACAGTTACATTTATTTACTTTAAGTTTAGATTTGTAAAATGTTTGTACACACCCCCTAAATCTGAAAAGATGTCAACAAGTTGTAGCAGTTACACTCTGTTGGACAACAAAATTTTCAACATTTTCCTTGATAGCGACAAGAGCCACGACAAGGTGGTGACACTGACTGTTGGAGACCCAGAAAACAAAACCTACATCAACAACACTACATTCCAAATGTTTAGAGAAAACTTTCATCTCTAACTTCCGACGTCATAGCTGAGAAGTGCTGCATCAGTTTTGTAAATAAAGCCCATTTCTTCATCTCTTATAAGTATTTATTGCCGTATGGCACGGTATATTGGATGCAGTAATCGTAGTTTACACAGCAGATGCAAATGACAAAAAAAATAATGATAGTACGGATCGCCCCGTAATGATTGCAATACTTTGTAGCAAATAGGTTAAAGAGCAACCCAGCTTAAACATTCAGTACAAAGTCCAGAATACATTCTCATAAAAACCATGATTAATATTTTGGATATCTCAGTGAAATGAATGCAATAGAACTAATTTTCAGTTTACAAATTTTCTTTTGAAGTCATTGCAGCTAAAGCTTGTTTAAATTACACAACTGTCATTAATGGCAGAAAACTATGCTCTTTGGTACAGGTTTATGGCATTTTGTCAAATCTAAATATTACTTTCAGTGTACTGTTAGTAGGGTTAAAAAAATGAAGATGCCATGCTAAAACATTCACATGCAACATTTTTAACAATAATACTTTAAACATAAACTTCGTTTTTGAGGCTAATAATTATGTTTATGTTTTCTAAATGGGCCCCAAAGTGTTTTTCCTAGCAATCATAAAATGACCTCATTATCGGATCATGTTGCCTTAAAAATTTCCAGCTGCAAACATTTTCTGAATCTTCCAACTATAAGTAGAGTTATAGGCAGTGATCGTAATTCTATATGGCCTTCTTCTTTTGTCCCTGGAAGTACACAGTGTCACGGGGCCGTGACGTGAATGAAGGAAGCAGACTCCACGTGAAAGAAGAAACTGTTTATTCGGGCCAAACTTGTGGCTACGCAAAAGGAGAGTAAGACACTGGCACTGATAGCGACGAACAGAGCGTCGGCCGTCGATCAACTGACAAGCGGTGAAGTGTGTCGGCATTTATATCGTTGCCATCGAATATTCTAGCGTTATTGCTAGCGGTGACGTAGGTTCCCGAATAATCTGTACGGTTCTAAAGTGGGCATAAAAAACAATCTACTAAAGCCTCGAAGCTTCTCGAACATTATAGGTGCGGGCTTCGTCGAACTGGTCAGGCACTTTCTTCTGTTATGATGCGATTATTCGTGACTGGGTTTCGTCGAATTCGCAATGATGGTGAGAAGCAACCCTTGATTTGCAAGAGCAGGGACTTGAGCAGGTCTTGCTTGCTCTTTGAAAGGCTCTGGTTAACATCGAAATCTGGTTCGGCACCTCTATTCGTCGAAGCAGCATTGGCAGCATCGAAGAGGGCGAATGAATTGCTGGCCTCCACGAATTCGTTGATGTGGGCGACCGCCGTACCACGATTGAGGTGCCTATATTTGTGACTGAAGTTTGTGAGCACCACCTTTGCTTTGCCGTGACGTAGCTCAGCTATGCCGCTTCCGACGCAAATCTGACAGTTCAGAAGAAGGTGCTGATCGCCCACGACGACGCCTTCAAAGTTTTCGGCTTTGTCGGTGCCAACGGAAACTACGATGCTGGAGAAAGGCAGTACGGTGACTTGCTCTTCAAGCACATGCAATGCGGGATCGCTTGGCATTGTAGGTGTCGGCAGCATGTTTTCTGAGGTTAGTGTGATTGACTCAGACCTCAGGTCGACAATAGCGCTGTGTTGACTTAGAAAGTTCATTCCAAGTATCACGTCCCTCAAGCAATTTTGTAAGATCACGAAGCTCGCAGGATAAGTCTGGTTATTGATGGTGATCCTTGCTGTGCAAACTTCAGTCAGCGTTATTAAGTGGCCTCCAACGAAGCTGACTTCGGGGCCTTGCCATGCAGTCCTCAGTTTTTTTAGGATGTCGCTGTAGCTTGTAGACGAGAAGCTACGGTTGTATTGCCGTGTCCGTATCTCGAGCGTCTTCTCCCTCGTAGATGCTTTCGAAATGAGTTGGACCATCTTTGGGGGGTTCCTGATCAGCCCAGCGAAGAGCTCTTGCTTGACTCCTCGAATGAGCAGATGGACCCTTCTTCTCCTCAGACATGTTGGCAGGCCCGTAACTAGGGGGGGGGGGGTTGAGAGGATTCTGACCCCCCCCCCCCCCGAAATTTTTTTGATGCTTTAACTTTTCGGGTGATACAAAAATATTTACACGCCTTTACAGCGACCACTAGCTGCCAAAGTTACACTGCAACTTTCCTGGCATTGCTTCCCTCTTCTTCCTTTTTTCAAACCTACCCTTTTACCAGAACACCTCAGCGCTCCCTCTTCCACGCGCGCACCTGCCCTATTTGTACAGCTTTGCACTTCGCCCTCGCGTTCCTTCTAGTCTTTTTTTTTTTTCGTCTTTCACACCGTAGCAGCTCCTTTATTGATTCCAGATGCTTTCCTTGTGCATTGCCGCTGGAGAAGTTATCCGTCTGTGCGGACCGCACGTGTCGACTTTGGGTTCCTACGAAAAGCGTGTCTACTTTTGTGAAGGTAAACAGTTCGACAGCAACGCCAACACCAACACGACGTGCCCAAATTTGCCAGGGAACGAAACCCCTAAGCGGAAACCCCTAAGCGGAGGACGCAGGCTGCAGAGCAAACTTTTTTCAAACTGTAGTCCTCGCCACCGAAACGAACCATCGAAGATGACATCTACTGAAAGACTGGCATATCCGAGCAACTTCGAACAACCTTAACCACACGCAAGGAAATCTACCTCTTCTGTACACAGAAGGTATATGCGCCTCCCTACAAAGCGCACAAAGCGAGGATACAGCCGGCACACAATCCGGCACCAGCGGTCAACTTTCACAGCAGAAAAGGAACGCCGCCAAGCTGGGCTGCGCGCGGGAGTACAGAGGCTGACGTCACAGCCTACAAAGTGCATTTTTGAGGGGTCACGGCTATTTAATTAGCGCAGCCCAGAGAGACTTATGCAGGCGCCCAGGGAGCCGTCTGTGAAAAGGTGACTTTTTCACAGGAACGGAGCAACACTTCCTTTCTGGACTGTACCACAGGAGTGCAAATGTCTCGGCAGTGCATTCTTGGGGGTTCACGTATATTAAGGGGAGTATGCAGTGCCCATAGAGTCTTCTGTGAAAAGGTCTTTAAGTAGCGTTAATCCAGTTTGCTGCAGCTGGAGTACAATATTCGGCCTGCATGCACACACAACTGTAGCGGCGTTCAGAAAACAAATGCGCCACGCGGGAGCCGGCGCGTTCATCACACTTCTACATTCTAGCCACTGTAAAGATAATAAGAGAGGAAGAAAACATCGCCCACCGTTCACGCCAGGCAGTCGAAGCAGTCGCACACGTCTTTTTGGAGTCACTGGCCACTTCTGTGTGCGTGCACAGGATTGCGGCAGCAAAATGAAAAGACACTCTGCAACAACGAAGCAAAGGAGTCTTGCATCTTACTTCAAGAAAGTTCGAACCGATGAAGCGGACGGAGAAGAACCGCCTCCTTCGAAGGATAAAACTTCGCCCTCCTAAGCACTGGTGGAAAGCCAAGCGCGTCCGAACTTCTGTAGCGACTCAGGAGAATCCACCGGTTTATATGAATCACCTGAGAACGAACACAAGCAGGACACCCATGCGCTGCCGGAAAATGATGATGGCCGCAGTGCAACTCCAAGTGATCTTTGTTCTACAGTCAACGCTGGGCAAAGTGACGCCTTTACCACTGGGCAATGCCCAAGGAAGGTGAGTGGCATGGCACCTACACATTTTGGTTCACCTCTCGTCTGCGCGACGAGTGCGAATATTTTCGACTTGGGACTGTTTGTCTCGAAAAGCAATAATGTAAATGATCCAGAGACGATGGAGAAGCTGCTGCTCAATCCGTGGACCACTCCGGCTAACTATGATTATCCAGCCACAGGGAGAAGGAATCTGAAGTTCCAACCTCACTGGGTAGATCGTTAGCCATGGCTTGTTTATTCAGAGAAGCTTCAAGGAGCATTATGCAAATATTGTGTAGTCTTCGCAAGCGAGTGTGCAGGAAAAGGGGAGCACCAGCGCTTGGGCTGTTTTGTAACTAAGGAGTTCACCAATTACAAGAAAGCCATGGACGCCTTTAAGAGCCACACATCCAGCAGTTATCACACCATGTCAACAATGCTATCGGAGAACTTTTTAGCAGTCCGATCCCGCTCACAGCATGACATCTTAACACAACTTGACCACGGCCTTAAAAAGCAGGCGGAAGAAAACCGCAACTTGCTGCCAATAATAGAAACAACCCTTTTCTGTGGCAGGCAAGAAGTAGCGCTTCGCGGCACAGACGACTCTGGTCCGATAAATATGTCTGAGGTGCTGCCATTCAAAAATGATGAAAATTTCCGCGCACTGCTTAGGATGAGAGCAAAATGTGGAGATGCCGCCTTGAGAGCTCACATGGAAACATCTCCGGCGAATGCGCTGTACACGAGCCAAAAAATTAAAAATGAGTTGATCACCCTCTGTGGTGAAATCATACAAAGAAAGATAGTGGAAAACGTCAACTCAGGTTCGTGTTTTTCAGTTCTAGCTGACGAGGCCACTGATATATCTCGCACCGCCTACATTTCCCTATGTGTAAGGTACGTTGGACATGACACGTCGGGAGTGCCCATTCTTAAAGAAGATTTTGTAGATTTCGTTCCCGTGTACGATCTCACTGGCAAGGCGCTGGCGAGCACAATCCTGAACAGCCTTAGAGGTCATGGCTTTGACCTGAACCTACTTTGCGGGCAAGGATACGACGGCGCGGCATCAATGAGCGGCCACCTTAACGGTGTTCAAGCCTTCATTCGTCAAACAGCGCCCAAAGCGTTGTACGTGCATTGTAGCGCCCACTCGTTGAACCTTGCTCTGCTTCACGCATGCAAACTCCCCAGCATCCGCAACTGTTTGGGAACTGTATCCTCAACCTGTACGTTTGTGAGAGCTTCGCCACAGAGGACGAACCAACTGCGAGACAAAGTAGAAGATTTAACACAAGAAAAAAGAAAATCAGTTCTCTCCTTTTGCCAAACAAGGTGGGTAGAGAGTCACGATGCACTTCAGCGTTTCCTTGAACTGTACGTGCCTATTGTACAATTCCTCGAATATTTGGAAGAAGAGGCCGCGTCATCTGATACTTCATCAAAAGCTTCTCAACTGCTCAATGCCATTACGAAGCCCGAGTTTGTCGTTTCGCTTCAGATCTGTAGCAACCTCTTCTCTTTGACACTGCCACTTTGCAAGTTTCTTCAAAAAATTGACTGTGACTTGGCTCAAGCGTGCGATCACGTAAAGAATGTTATAGACGTTCTTTCCACAAAGAGGGCTAGTGCGGAAACGGAATTTAATAAGATGTTTCTGAAGTCGCTCTCTTTGCTGAAGATCACAAATGTTGAGATGGCCCTACCATGCATCACTGGAAGGCAGATGCAAAGAAGCAACGTACCTTCTGCTACTCCCGAAGAGTACTACCGGAGGAATGTGTATTTGCCTTTGCTGGCTGACTTCGAAAATCAATTAGGAGACCGGTTCGATGCCCATAAGAAGGTCGTGGTTGGCCTTAACATGCTGCTGCCAAAATTCTGCGCATTGGCTAGCCTTTCTGATATTGATGATGCAGTGCAGTTTTACCTTGGCGACATTCCTTCGGCTAATGTCATTGAAGCAGAGTTCACACTGTGGGTGAACAAATGCTGCCAGATCCAAGAAAAGGATCACCCAGCTTGTGCTTTACAGGCCTTAGAGATGTGCAACCGCGACTTTTCTCCGAACATCTACAGCCTACTCTCTATCCTGGCGACTTTACCCGTGTCGACGTCGACCCCGGAACGGACTGTTTTCACACTGAGAAGGCTGAAGAGCTACCTTCGAAATCATATGAACAATGACAGATTGACCGGACTAGCACTGCTCAGCATCCATCGAGAACTTCAAGTGACCCCAGAACAAGTCCTCACAGAATTTTTCAAGTTGCCGAGAAGAAAAAACTTCCTCGTTTAAACTTCCCTCTATGTTTCAAGAGTCGATTAAAAGCTAAACCCAGCTAGCCCAAGCTTCAACCCTTCTATCCTTTCGGAATTACGAGGAAACTATCCTGCAAGCAGAATGTGCGAACGGTAACATGAAGATTGGAATGTCGGGCGACTTGTTTGTTTGCTTGCATACATGCTGTCACGGACTGCTATTTTTGCGACCCGGCGTAACGGCAAATTAACGGGCGCCGCACTCCCCCGCTGACCAGTGGAACCGTTCGCTCATGAAAAGACTGGCCTTTAGTGCAGGGAAGTACTGAATGGGGTGTTCTTCTTCAAACGTTAGTCGCCGATGTTTGATCCTTTGTACCTACGGCGGCGTCGGCAGGGTCGTCAAAGGCCGCGATGCACCCCGAACTAGCTGTAGAATGCAAGACGCACCGGCTGAAACCAAGGAAACTGACTATTCCCACGGGCAAAACTGCTTGTGGACAAGCCGTATGAGAGAACCCCAACAGGTTGTCACTCTCGCTGAGTTGAGGACCCTCTCCTAATTAAAAAGGGACGTGGTCAATATATTTTTAGGGTGGAGTTTCTAACAATGAAACGTGCATGATTGGACCCATGTAGAGGTCTCTTTTCCCCCAGGACGAGAATCAGGAGACACAGAGGTCAATTTAAGAGCATGATTTCGCCTTGCTAAGCAGTCTAGTTGCTGACCAACATGGTGTAGAAGGAGATCAAGAAGTACCCCTTAAGTGGTTGTGGCTCCGTGTCGGCTGGCCACCTAAACTTAGCCATTCGTCTAGTTGTGACGTGAAATCAACGTCTGCAACGTAGGCATCGGTACTTGAATCTCGAGTAAGCTCAACCTGCTCGAGATCGGCTTCAAGCACTAGCCTCCCGGAAACACCAGCGCTGCAACACCGCCGACATCGCAGTTGTGCAAGAACTCTCTCTGACTTCTCGCATCCGATCGTCATGGACTTAACGCTGCTGGTCATCACAGGTATCCCTTCACCTGTTTATACCTTCGAACTTTCTCATCTGTTGTTTTATTGTTGGTTAGTTTTGTGTAGTTTGTAATACTTCTTTCTTGTAAGCTGATTTATTGATTTTATATGTATTTTGTTAGTGGGTATTAAGTGTTGTACTAGATTCCTCTGCAATATTCCTAGATTCCTCTGCAGTGCTGCAATATCACTAGAGTTTTGTTTTTCCCCACATAAGTCTCTGACCTCTTCACTGTCTCTGCTTACGTATGGAACGACCTAACCTGCTGCCATTCCCGTCGCCGACTTCGCGCTGGCGACGCTAGAGTGGCAGCTTGTAACACATACATACCGTTTTTGTACCGCGGTTACATTGTGTTACTTCATCAAGAGCCGTTGGTCGTGGTGTCCCCGGCTTTGGTGGTGCTATTGTCCAAACTTATTTCTTGCTTTAACCAGAATTTGAGGTTGACATACCAATTTCTTCATTTGGGTACAAATAATTAAAAAGTACCAACGAATTATTACAAGTAAGCGATGTACTTGTTTTATTCACGAAAATAAGCCAGTATAAATCTTAAAAAATGGCAGCCGTTCTACACGCAACCCCCCCCCCCCCCCCCGAAAAAAATTCCTGGGTACGGCCCTGCATGTTGGGGTCATCAGGCAGAAGAGGCGGCTCATTTCTTCCATGAAAATGGTGACATATTGGGCAGCTGCATTCAGGTCTCCAGCAATGCAGCAGCCTTTTATTTGCGAGTGACACTCTTGAATGTTTGCAGGAATGGGCCACAGAAAAGATCCTACATTTGAAGCGCAGACTCCCTATTCTCGAACCACGTCCTTGCCACATCGTCCAGATAAAAGTAGACGCGACGGAGCTGCTCTTCCGCATTCGAGTGGTTGAGGGCGGCCACTCGGCAAGTCTCTAGCCAGGTCTCCGAGACTTCAAAATGACCCATGAAAAATCGGTGGTTTCCTTAGCTGCTGCATCACGATCGCAGGCTGTGGTGCAGCGGTCGTCATCGTTGACGCGGTCGAGGTCATGGCCATGGTCTTTCGAGCCTTGTCTTGTAGAGGCCCGTGCTTCGGAAGTAAACCCTGCTGCCTGCGGCTTGTTCGGTGCTCCTGACTGGAGTCGGTGTCTTCTTCGCGACATGGACTGGGTTTACGGCTTGGTTCACGTCGAAGAAAAAACTGTTTATTCGGGCCGAACTTGTGGCCACGCAAAAGGAAAGTGAGACACTGGCACTGATAGCGGCGAACAGAGCGTCTTCCGTCGATCAACTGACAAGCCGCGAAGTGTGTCGGCATTTATACCCTTGCCATCGAATATTCTAGCATTATCGCTAGCGGCGACGTAGGTTCCCGAATAATCTGTGAAGTTTCCGAAGTGGGCGTCAAAACGATCTTCTAGAGCCTCGAAGCTTCTCGATCATCGTAGCTGCGGTTTGCGCTGAACGTAGTGTAAAGGGGTGATAACAAAACTTGAGGAAAGGTACGTTGCAATAGGAAGCTACAAAGGTGAGGATGGCTGGGCTCCACTCAGAAGTTACATCACCACACAACATAACTTGGAGCATTTTTTTTTGTTTTCATTTCCCTGAACATGTGGGCAACTGATTCCTGTTCAGTCGTGTGCAGCACTCTCTCGACATTAATCAGGTTAACCGGGCTACTCATCATTACCACGTACTTCGAAGAGTGTAGCCTAGAATGACCAATCTGAAATTTATCTTGCCAGTAAGAGCACTCATCACAGCACCCATTGGTGGCCATGTGTGGTGGAGCCATGTGTGGTGGAGCCATGCAGCACACAGCTCCATCAAACTGCAGTGCGCATAGCACAACATTTGCTAATTGCAGAACAGGACCGGGGTGAACATTCTTTCTCATATGCTCCAGGCTGGCTGAGCTGCTCGACATTTTACACAGGTAGTTTTTCCTGTACTAACCTGACTAGCAATGCATAGTGAAATCCAGATTTCACATTAGACCTGTGCGCCGAACCAAAATTGGCGGCGGCGGCGCACTGGTGTTTCCACCTTCGGTGGTAGTATGTCAATGGCGCAGGAAGAGGGGGGGGGGGGGGTAGAATGAAGATTCAAGAGTTGGTGGTGATAGAAACCTGTTCACTGAATTGAAAAAAAAAATCCGTTTCACCGAAAAGACGAAACAGTTAAAGTGATAATGGCATGTCTTAATTTTATTTAATCACAACAACTGCTGTTTAAGTTTTAGAGGCATAGCAGGTGTAAATAAAAATGTTCAGCACACCGAAAAAAATGTAATTTAACAAAATACATGGTCATGCAATTCTTTTTTCCAATATCTCAGAACCAAGGAAGGAAGGAAGGAACAGGAGGGAAAGGAAAGACGCATTGTTAACGAGTCTAAAAGGATCAGTATGTGACCCTAAAATGGGGACAGAGATGTGGGAGTCTGAAATATAGAGAGAGAATAGGAGAGAGGAGAGCATGCGCTCTGAAAGTCGCACTTCACAGTCATCATAACACTATTGGTTTATAACCGGCGGTTTGAGTTGGTGCAGATATCCATCAAGCTGATTCCAAAAATGAATTTTCTGCATAACAGCAACAAGCAAACAAAAGAAAACGAAGACAACGCCGAATTCATCTAACGGCTGGGCACAATATATAGAGGGTCAAACCACCAGGTTCGATGAGCACAAGATGCAACCAAGGATATGGGTGCTAGAACATTTGAGCCAGTGTGAACCATCTTATTTATGCAGGAGGATAACACGATTGAAAGTGCGCCAACGTTTGTGAAAAGCTGCATTGACAAAAGATACGCATGTGAAGTAGGCGAGAAACACTGGAAATAATAACGAAATTTAAGCAGTATTGCTTTCTTTATAGAAACTGACAAATTTGTTCTTTTTGCAATTAAGAAACCAAATAACCAATGCATATTTGTGTCTCATTAGAGGTTTATGCGCTGTCAGCACTATGTGTTGTCGTGCAAGCATTTTATCTCAATAGCAATTATATTAACAGTCTCGGCTGGTTTTTACCGTCGCCGTCTCCGCCATCGTCATTCATGTATATGTACATACCTATATACGGGGAAGGATGTGCTAGCCTCCTCTTTCTGCGGAGCGAACATCGCCTTTCCGGCCGGGGTCGTCTGCACGCGCTCATCTCATGAGCGAACTAAGAGAGGGGGGCTATGGTTGCAGTGCTATTGCGGCAACAATCAGCGCCCGGCTTGTGCCTCCATAGCAGGCGAGGGCTTGTACGAACTGCACTCTCAACACGAAAAAAAAAAATATAGAGTGCCAAAGGTGTACCTAGAGCGGCCGTGTTCACTTACACCAGCGTTTTGTAGAGTTACGCGAGATCGGATCTAAATGAGTTGATTGCCAGCCTCACTTCGTATAGCATTGTAATTTGTCGCTATGGCCGCGCCGCAGGAAACTTGGTTACGCATGTTTACTACAAGCACATGTTTACTACAAATAATATTGTTCCTAAAAATGCTAGCCTTCCTTCGTAATGCATTCGAATATGTTCCCATTGCATTCATCGCTTCCCCCTTTTGGTGGAACTGTGACTTTTTTTATGTGAAAAGGAGAAATTATGCGCAGTACGAAGACAGGAGGGTTCCCCCATGGATGCTGTGAAGACATTGTGTTTCCGGCAGGTGCAAGGCTGATGCAAAGCAAGTGACCCACATACTTTTACATTTTCTACAAGAGATAGGATTAAGGGGAGATTCTGGTCTTGAAATGAAAATTTTTATTACTGGAGATACTGTAATGAAATTGGGACTGTTGATGTATTTCTTCCTCCTCTTTTCTTAAATATAATTAGTTTTAATTTACAACAACTAGTTATTGAATTGTGAAAGCATAAGTGAAGTCTAACTGTGTAATTTTTTACGGGTCGTTAAGGTACTTTCCCTCAATATTTTTAGGTTCTGTTTAGAATGCAGCTGTAGCCAAATACCTGCCATGTGGAGCTATGCTATTTATATTGTCACTGAGATACAATATCATACAAAAATTCTCATTTGCATTGATGCTCCACCATTTTGAAATTTAATTATCTCAGATTATTGTTGATAAAAATAGCATAGCTCCACAGTCCTGTTTCTTACGAATTCAATGGCATAAAATTGAAAAATATTGCTTCAGAAAAGCATGATGAAACGTTCCGTAAGGCTGGTCAGGTCGGCAAAAAATGTGAAGCTCAGAAAATCGCATTTGAAGTTTCGAGATGCAGTGCAAAATTTTCCATAAGGAACTTTTACCACAAATTTTATACACATGTTCCCAATCGATTCCCCAGCAAAACAAAGTAAAGTTTCATATGAGAAAAGCATTATCAGAACTCCACCATGACAAGTTGTTGAAGGGTTCTGGAAAAGCTGTGGGGTATGGTGCTCAAGCGACTAGCTGTTAGGCAGCATGCTGCCCCGGGTAATAAGTTGCTGGGTTCTGGACCCTCAAGGAACTATGAAAATGTCCGGAAGATTGGATATCCGTCCGGAAAAACGAATGCCCGCGAAAATGCCCTCTTTTCATAAGTATTTTTTGCTGACACAGACGGTCCTGGCTGTAGTACAAAATTTTTGTTGCAATCTTGTAAATGCATCATTTAGGCGGCTCTGAAAAGAGCCGTTTATCAAAAAAAAAAGAATCGATGAGACCTCAGTGGTCGACACGTTAGGCCAAAGAAAGTTAAAAAAAAAGTCTCCTATTTTTTTTGTTTTTTGCACGGCACTCCTCTTGCCCGCAATAATGTCTGCCTCAATTTCAGCTACACGTCATGCTGTTGCTGTTCACCGATGACAGTGTCGTCAATGCTCACGTCAGCTCCGAGCACGTTGTCGTCAGTGCTCGCGTCAGCTCCGAGCTCGTTGTCGTCAGTGCTCGCGTCAGCTCCGAGCTCGATGGCTGTGTAGGCGCTGCTGAAAATCGGATAGCGAAGGCTATAAGCGCTGACTCCAAGGAGGTCGATCTTTAGGGTAGCCGACTTTCACGACAAAACGGTCTTCAGTTGCGCCGATTTCTCAACTTGCTGTGCCTGTTCCGCGGTTGAGTAGTATGCAGCATCAATCCGAAGTGTGTCGCTCATTGAACGTGGTCCTACGGCGTCGTCAGTAGACAGCGTCGTTAAAGTTTCTGGCGGATTCAACGGGTCCGGCTGCGACTGCGCAACCAGCTGCCAAAGGGCAATCGCGGCCGGCGCCTACTTGTTCCAAGGCCGTTTTGTACAACTTCTGAAAGCTCATCGCGTTGATGGTTTCAGAAGAGAGTCTCCTGGCATCTCGATCGCGACGAAAAAGTATTTCTGCAAAGCGGAAACACGGTGCGGCGAGACTTGAGAAATGCGCACGATCGCAAGAGCAGACACACACAAACGGACAGCCTCGGCGGTGAACACAACACACACACAAAAAAAAAACCATGACGCGTCGGTCACCCCAGCCAATGGGAGACTCGGAAAGGCGCGCCTGAGAAGTGCGACACATGAGGGCCAATCGACGATCTGGAAATGACCTTGAGAAAACCCGTGACAGCAGCCATTCCGCTTGAGCAACGCCATTTTGAGATGGCGCAAAATGTGCACAAAGAAGAAAGCTTTAAATCAAGCCCAAGATGGCGGGGCTCAGTCCGCCCCAACGCACATGGCGCGCGTGAGAAGTTCGAACAAACTTCGTATTTTTGGGGTCATTGTAGTGTGACCAGAATGCATTGAAGGCCTATTTCATGGCGTTTCCCGACCGAATTCAGCATTAGCAATTTGAGAGTAGGTACTCAGAAGTACAAATGCTCCGAAAATAAGCTTTGCAACAAATAGATTTTTTTACCATTTTTGACCGATCGAAGATTCACGACCCTTCTTAAGTCGCTTAGGCGAAGCAATTTCCGGCCAGGTCTGCCAAGCTCACCACCATCATCACCACCACCACCACCACCACCATCAGTCAGCATTATTTTGTCGAGTTGCTTGACGTGCGTCGGAGACACCAAAGTTTTCGAAGAGCTTGTTGCAGATTGTTTCAACATACGTTTGCTATTTTAAATTTCCCGTGTCAGTTAGACCAATGTACTTAAACTACGGCTGCTACACTTACCCCGTCACTTGAGTAGGTATAAAAAAAGGCTGTTTCCTATTTGAAAAGGTCGCGACCGCAGTCTTTTCGAAGTTTGCCATAATTCACTTGTTACAAAATGACAAAAAAAAATACACTATTCAGCGCATCCTGATCTTGAGTAAATATTAAAGATGGTTCTGCACATAACGCAGTGGTCTGCATACATTATAAGTTTAATTTGAGTATCACTGATAATTTTTCTCCATCATATATATAAATAATAAACAAAAGAGGCCCAAGCACTGAGTCTTGAGGCCCCTTCCTGATGTGATATGTACATAAAGTGACTTCACGTGGTTAAACATAACAAATTTGGGCGGGACAGCAAGTAACCTGCTATCAAATCATCTAGATTATTGT
This sequence comes from Rhipicephalus annulatus, assembly GCA_013436015.1. NCBI lineage: Eukaryota > Metazoa > Arthropoda > Arachnida > Ixodida > Ixodidae > Rhipicephalus > Rhipicephalus annulatus. Next base: position 325,646 of record WOVY01009881.1, read on the forward strand.
TGGTAAAACATGTCAAGATATTTGAATACTAGTCAATAAATATGACATCAACCTGTTTTCTGTTGTTCAGGGTGGAAGCAATGTCGTGCATAAATTGAAGCAACTGTGTAGCAGTAGAATAACCAGCACACTGTGATCATAAAAATCTACTGCGTGCATTTGTTATTGCGTGCAATGTATTTGTTAACGATATGCTCCAAAAGTTTAGAGGTGGCCGAAAGCAAAAATATTGACCTATAATTTGCTATTATTTTCTTCTTTCCGGACTTCAATGTGGGCACAACCTTTGCTAATTTCCAAAGCTGGGAAACTGCTGCAGATATTACGGGATTTATTTTTTATGTACTACAGTAAGATCAGCACATCATTCTTTAGAAATATACGTGAAATACTGCTTAGGCCAGATTGTTTCAAAACCTCAAGATTTAGTATAAAGTTATGTACTTCAAGGGAGCTTAATTCAAGATTAGAAAGAGACGGTAGTTTGCTGCATGCAGAAAATGAAGGAGTGATGCCCCTGTTGATAGAAGAAAAAACAAATTTTACGTGATCATAAAAGGCACTTATTATTAAAAGATTTGAAAAGGATTGGCCATCAAGAATAAACGAGGAGGGCATAGACGATGCAGTACTAATCAATTTCGAGAACTTGGATAGATTTTTTTTTGTATGTGTAGCGAAGACATTGTTAAAGTAGTATATCTTGTCCTCTTGATGTATATTGCTACATGCATACATACTGAGATTCTAGGAGGCGATGCACGTGTGTGCCAGACAAAGAAGACGAAGGGTTGTCTCCGCTCGATCGCTTGTGAACGGTTCACGCTATTACCGCTGGTTTCAAATACATCTAATCCACAGCGTCGTTGATATGACGTCTCTTCATTTCCGTAACATATTTGGTGGAGGTAGAATGTTCTCCATCCTCACCACAAAGCTTCACAGTGGCCGCATCGTTCAGTCTCCGGCTATGGCTACCAATAACGACAACCCATCAGCGTCTCCATCTGTACCTCCAGCCACCACATACCTGACGATGCCCCACCCCCGTGATCCCGGTACATTCTCCGCACAACTTGGGCTTGACGTTGACTATTGGCTCCGTATGTACGAGCGCGTTAGCCAGACACATCGATAGGACCCTAAAATGATGCTTGCCAACGAAGTATTTTACTTGGATGGCACCCCACGTGTTTGGTTCGACGCCCATGAGACCGAGCTCACCAGCTGAGATATCTTCACGGAGCGACTACGCGACCTCTTTAGGGACCCATCCAGTCACCAAATGAAAGCGCGAAAAGAACTTGCCACTCGTGTGCAGTCCTCAACTGAGTCGTATGTCTCGTACATACAGAACATGCTCGCGTAGTGCCGGAGAGTGGATGAGCAAATAACAGAGAGTGACAAGGTGGGCCACATACTCAAGGGCATCGTGGACGATGCCTTCAACTTGCTCGTGTACACCAACGTCACGACTGTAGATATGATTACTAAGGAATGACGCCGCTTCGAAATGGCCAAAAGCCGCCGTGTTCTGCCTCAGTTTACGCAGCTACCAAACACGGCTGTTACATCAACCTGCACCGATCTCGGTTCCGCACCACCCATGCGGGACAGTGTGACACGTATAGTTCGACCGGAGCTTGAGGCGCAAAGTCCGGCACCATTTCCTCCACATCCGCTCGACCATGGTGCCGCAAAAACGCCTCTGGCGATCTCCATTATTCAAGCCGTCGTGAAGCAGGAAATTGCAAAGCTCGGTATTCCTGTGGCCTGCTCTGCCTCCCGACCCACCTACAGACCAATGACAACAAATGCACCACGCCAAGACTTACATTTTATTCCGCGATCCCGCAATCTGACGAAATGGAGAACTGCAGACGACAGACCGATCTGCTTCCGCTGCCACCGAGTTGGTCATATCTCCCGCTACTGCCGCAGTACTTGGACGCCCTCAAACTGGAGCCCATTTTCCTCTACTCGACCATACGAGGACTCGCGTCAGTATTCCCCCAGTCATATGTACCTTTTTTTCGCGTCCCCAACAGCCGCTCCACCGCTCGTTCGCCGTCATCTGAACGCCGCCGTTCCCCATCGCCACAACCACGCCACTATCCGTCGCCGGTCAACTATGGATCCTCTTGGACGGAACACTAGACCATGCAGCTCCGTGAGGTAGTGCTGCATCAATTGCGACTGATCCAAATCCTCTGTTGATGCTCCCCACTAATAAGAACTTGATTGAGGTGTATGTAGACGGTATTTCTTTGACGGCGTTAGTTGATGCCGGAGCTCAAGTGTCCATAATGAATGCTCATCTGTGTCGCCTGCTCAAAAAAGTCCTAACGCCTGCAGCAACTAAAACCCTTCGTGTCGCTGATGGTGGAACTGTGGCCATCACTGGAATGTATACCCCTCGCGTTAGTATTGCCGGCCGCCATGTCCCCATTTTATTTACGGTGCTTGAAAATTGCCCTCACGGCCTAATCTTCGGCATGGACTTCCTATCGACGCATTCTGCCCTGATCGATTGTGCCGCCGGTACTCTCTGCCTAGAATTTCCTCTTCTCCCAGATTCTCACCCTGAACTCCCGAACAGCTTGTGCACGACTGACTTCTTCCGGATACCACCTAAAGCTCTCACATTCGTTGAATTGGCAACACCCTCTCCCGTGCTGGACGGTTACTATATCGTGACGCCGATTCCTGATGTTCTCCTGGCACGCAACATTACTGTCCCACACTCCTTCGTAACCATGGCCTCTAACCGAACATACTTACCTGTTATCAATATTGCTTTCATAAAACAAGTGCTACCTCAAGGAATATCGGTCGCCACGCTAAGACCCTCATTGACGACCACGTCACCTGTTTTGTGGCAAACGTATGTCCCGATCACCCACGTCACTTGCAGGATGCCACGTGCCTCGATACAACCTTACGCTGCATGATCACCCCGAACCTCGAACCTGAGAAGGCAGCCGCGCTCTGCCGCCTTCTGGCTTCATACCGTGACATATTCGACAAAGACAGTTGTCCACTCGGCCAGACTTCACTTGTCAAGCACCGCATTAACACAGGTTATTCTCATCCCATTCATCGGCGATCATACCGGGTGTCTGCCACCGAGCGAAAAGTAATTCAACAAAAAGTCACCAAAATGCTAGCCAAAGGAATTATCGAACCCTCTTCGAGCCTTTGGTCGTCCCCTGTTGTGCTCATTAAAAATAAGGATGACACGTGGCGCTTATGCGTGGATTACCGCCATCTGAATAGAATCACGAAAAAGGATGTTTACCTTTTACCCCGCATCGATGACGCTCTCAATTGTCTTCCCGGCGCCCGATACTTTTCTTCAATAGACCTACGTTCTGGCTACTGGCAGATTGCTGTCGATGAAAAATACCAAGAGAAGACTGTGTTTGTAACTCTAGATGGCCTATATCAGTTCAAGGTTATGCCGTTTGGGCTATGCAACGCCCCAGCCATGTTCGAGCGCATGATGGAATCTCTGCTACAAGGGTTCAAATGGTCAACATGTCTTTTTTACCTTGACGATGTCCTTGTACATTCCCCAACATTTGAGACCCACCTTCAGCGTTTGTCAGCTATTCTCGACAGCTTCCGCACTGCAGGACTTCAATTAAACTCGGCGAAGTAACACTTTGGATGCCGACAAATTACAGTGTTGGGCCACCTTGTCGACGCATTTGGTGTGCAGCCGGACCCGGAGAAAATTCGTGCAGTCACCAGTTTTCCTTTAGCCCGGTCAGTCAAAGATGTCGGGACTTTTGTAGGACTTTGTTCCTACTTTAGAAGGTTTTTGAAAGGTTTCGAAACCATTGCTCGACCCCTCACTGAGCTTCTGAAGAAAGACGTCACGTTTACGTGGGGTACCGACCAAGCTGCTGCTTTTTCTCATCTAATCACGCTTCTGACGACTCCACCTATATTGGCTCACTTTGACCCATCTGCTCCGACAGAAGTTCGAACCGATGCTACTGGTCACAGTGGTCACGGGCTGGGAGCCGTCCTAGCCTAACACCAACGGGGACACGACCGAGCTGCCGCCTACGCTGGCCGCCTCCTCACAGCTGCTGAGCGTGAGTGCCTTGCTCTTGTTTGGGAAGTTTCAAAGTTCCGCCCATATTGATATAGCACAAATTTCTCTGTAATAACTGACCATCATGCGCTATGTTGGCTTACGTCACTGAAGGATCCTACTGGCCGGCTCGGGCGCTGGGCTCTGCGACTGCACAAGTATACCTACACAGTGACATACAAGTCCGGATGCCTACATCAGGACACAGACTGCCTCTCCCGTTACCTGGTTGCTGAGTCGAGCACTATGCCTGACACCGACACCGAGCCTTGTGTCTTTTCCCTTTCGCAAATGACATCCATCGGTGACGAACAGCGCCATGATGCGTCCTTGCGTGCTATCATTGAGCGCCTCGAATCACCATCTTCCAATCCATCCCATCGCTCATTCGTGCTTCACGATGGTGTATTATACCGCCAAATTGTTGAGCCGGATGGCCCGGCCCTGCTGCTTGTCATTCCGAAACACCTTCGCTCGGAAATTCTAACTGAACTTCATGACCTTCCGACTGCCGGTCACCTTGGTGTGTCACGTACTTACGAATACGCCGATGCTTCTTCTGGCCAGGGCTTGCACGCTCAGTCAGAAGATACGTTGTGGCTTGTCAGAAATGTCAGCACCGCAAAACGCCATCGACACTTCCTGCCGGATGCCTTCAACCATTTGACATTCTGTCAGAACCATTCTTCCGCGTTAGCTTGGACTTACTTGGCCCTTTCCCCTTGTCTTCCTCGGGTAACAAGTGAATAGGGCCACCGACTACACCACGCGTTATGCCATCACACGAGCTCTTCCCACAAGCTGCGCCACAGATGTCGCCGACTTGCTCCTAAAGGACGTGATTTTGCAACACGGAGCCCCACGGCAGCTGCTTACAGACCGTGGCCGCACCTTTTTGTCGAAAATCATAGCCGACATCTTGCAGTCCTGTCAAACAAGACACAAGCTAACTACTTCATACCATCCGCAAACCAATGGACTCACGGAGCATCTAAATCGAACTCTTACAGACATGCTCGCGAAGTATGTTTCTATCAACCACAAGCTAACTACTTCATACCATCCGCAAACCAATGGACTCACGGAGCATCTAAATCGAACTCTTACAGACATGCTCGCGAAGTATGTTTCTACCAACCACAACGACTGGGATCTTGTGTTGCCGTACGTCACATTTGCCTATAATTCTTCGCGCCATGACACTGCCAGTTACTCTCCATTTTTTCTGCTGTTTGGCTGTGAACCAAGATTGCCTCTAGACACCGTCATACCATCCCCTGCAGTACCGACCAGTGCATATACCGTGGACACTATCACTCGGGCCGTTCACGCACGCGAAATCACTTGTACTCGCCTTATGACCTCTCAAGAAAAGCAACGGCGTTTCTATGACCAACGACACCGCGAGGTACACTTTCCGCCCGGTTCTTTGGTCCTGCTCTGTTCTCCGACACGTCAAGTTGACTTGTCAGAAAAACTGCTTACTCGCTAAACAGGTCCATATCAAGTCCTTTGTGTGGTTACTCCTGTGACATATGAAATTGGTCCTGTTGCCCCATCGCCTTCATGTGCCCAACAGGCTACCGATATTGTGCATGTTGCGCGCTTGAAACCCTACCATTCTCCTAGTGACGTTGACATGTAGATGCGCCGAGACGGCACTTCTGGTCGCCGAGGATTATGCTACATGCATGCATACTGAGATTCTAGGGGCGACGCGCGTGTGTGTGCCTGACGAGGAAGACGAAGGGTTGTATCCGCTCAATTGCTGGTGAACTGGTCACGCCATTACCGTTGGTTTCAAATACATCTAATCCACAGCCTCGTCAATAGGGCGTCTCTTCTTTTCCGTAACAATATTCTATTTTACTATTCAATGCATTAAATGAACAAGCATTATCATACACTTGAGATTCTTACGTAAGCGCTTTATGCACGAGTGAGATGCATTATATCTTTATAATAACATGGGTGTCTTGGGTTCCATTTAGGACATTTTTGAGGCACGTACTTTCATAGGCATTATGACAAAACATAAGAAGTGCATCTACATTGCAAAACTCGCTACAACATTCAAATTCTTCAAAATATGAGGCTAAAGTGTCTAGTATGAAAGTGTCAGCTTCAGAAAAGTACAAAACAGTTCTGAAGCCAGGTCTTTGAGGAGAATACGGTAAGTTTGAGGCGACTTCATAGCCAGAAAACCCTTCGACGAATTCGCATTTTACACTGTGTGATAGAAGCACGCTGCCCCATGAGGAACTAGGGCTGCAGCTAACACTTTTTCATCTGATCTCCAAAACTGTAAACCGCTAGTGTATGGGAATATAGCTGCTGCCAGAAAAAAAAAAGCAGGATTTATACAGTGATATCATAGTGAGTAGAAGGGTACACAAGCTGTTCATTAATGGCTGCCGAAATAGCACGCGCTAGCGCGCGTGTTAAATCTAGCAAGCACGCCCCTATATTGAAAGTTCACAGTTGCGGATCAAGCCACGCAGCCTCCTATCATACTCCTTCGTTCAGCAAAAGACAGACAGGGTTGATTGTGATATGTGGGGACGCCGTAGTGGAAGGTTCCGTAAATTTCGACAAGCTGGGGTTCATTAACGTGCACCCAAATCTGAGCACATCGGCTTACAGCATTTTCACTTCCATTAAAAATGTAGCCGCCGCAGCAGGGATTTAATCCCGCGACTTGCGAGTCAGCGGCCGAGTACCTTGGCCACTAGACGACCGCGGTGGGGCAAGAAGACAGCCAGACGTTCATTTCCGGTTGAGGGGCAATCGACAGTGGGCGTCTTTCATGTTATCGCATGCACCCCCTGTGCGATGGAGATGGGCAGCTTAATTCACTAATGCATCAGCAGTGTTCCTAGTGAGCGCTCGCGAGATTTTATCCGCGAGAACAGCATACAGTGTGCGTACAAAAGTAGTTGATTTGTACATTATACGGAACATGACAGGGACAACTAAAACCTGTAGAGAGTGTCCATGTAATTCATCTCTCAATCGAATAATATACAAAGACTGTAGAAGCGGGCTGGCCTTTTTTATAGAGTGTGTCGTCGTCTTTGCTGCAAAGAATTCGTCTGTTGGGAGAATGAAATAATTCGGAGCCTTTTCCTTTGCTTTTGTTCTCCATTACACTGCAGTACAATCTCTTCACTACAATCCTTTCAGGCTATACTATTTCGCCGACATTTATGTTTTCATAAAGCACGTGTGCAATGTCAGCGCTGAGCGTTAGGCCATCTGGATTTCGAGCTTGGGGGCTACACTCTGTTATTTAACACTTGCACAATCGAAAACTCACAAAATTTATTTGTAACTAATATTTATGGTGTATGGGTCCACTTATTGGCTAGTTGGTTACATATCTTGAGGTAACAGCGCAAAAGACGAGAGCAACAGAGGCACACACACAACAGACGAAGCGCTGTTTTACTGGCAACTGAGGCTTCATAGCTGCAAAGAATGTAAATAAATGCATATCCAAGTGTATCAGTCATCATCAATTAAATCAAGAACATGAAAATTCCGTGCATCGTTTGTTGTGTGTGCCTTTGTTGTCCTCGTATTTCGCGCTGTTACCTCTCATATATGAACCACTCCAGAGTATGGCCCTAATTATGTCACGCAAATCACAGTTCTGGGGTCACAAAAGACACAAAAAAACGATTAACACGCTCAATTGTGTGTCTTCAGTAGCTGTTTCAGGGCCCTTATATAAACAGGGCATGCAAACACGGACACAAGAGAGCAGTAAAAACATTGTAAATGCCGCTCTGAGAAATCTTAAAGCCGCAGAAAAGAAGGTGAAGTGACTTATTTTGTCACTTCACCTTCTTCACATCAGTCAAACGACGGCGCAACACAATTATTGCGTGGCGGCGGTGCACAGCTCTATTTCACATGTTGAAATCCTACCAATTAAGCTAATGACAAAGTGATCTCTGCAAAGGTATATAGCTCACGAGGCCCACTGGAAAGGTGAGGCCTGCACAGACAGTAATACATGAGGTCTGGGAGGCGACAAGATGCATTGGTGAGTCTTGTTATACTGCACTCGATACAAGTGACTAAAAGATGCTTTTATAGTACGCTAGGTACTGCTTTGCATGACTTTAAGAGAAAAAAAAATCTAGGGCACAGAACTGTTGACAAATACCAAAAGAGCAAAGACAAAACACTGATCTTATTAAATCAAAAAACACTTCCAAGATGGTACACAGAATAGAGGCAACAAAAACAAGGCACTACCTAATAAGTTTGTTCCACTATACGGAGTAATATATACACTGGGTAGAATAAAAATAAATGGTTGTTAGTCTGCACCCTGTTTTTTCACCTCTATTATGTGTCCTAACTTATTTAGACATTAGATTAAAAGCATCATCAAGAGCACATAAAATACAATGCTAGAACAATACACTGAGCAAACAGAAACCATGTACTGTTTAAAAAGACAACTATTTCTGCTAAAACATGATCTCTATTCATGTGTAAATGACAAAGTGCTTGTAATCAATCAGAACATATGCACAGCTTTAGATAGCCTTTGCACTTTTGTTGTCCTTATTCATTTCACGTGCGCTCAAATATTCTACACATTTTCTTAATTAAATTTCTATGCATCAGCTGACAAATAATGAATACAGCATTAGTGTTTTCAGAATTTAAACTGGGAGCTCACTATTATACTATACTTAAATAATATCATCACACTTCATAATTCAGTAATGTGATTATGTGTTAACAACTTTAATAATAATGTACAAGACAACACAAACAAAATAAGAACCAAACATAAATCTTGTTTACTCACCGACGGTTGCAGAATTTGTTTAAAGCCTTCAGCAACAGGCCTCCCCAAGTTTTCATCTTTCAGAAGTTCTTCCAGCTAAAAGAAAAAAGAACAATACAGTATGACTATTGCCAATTGACCACAAGAACTCTTAATATTCAACGTGTACACTCACTGCACTGTATTGTTTGAATCAGTTTAAAATAACAGCTCAGAAACTTGCAAATTTGGCATATATTTAAATTATTAGGTATATTAAATAAAATCGCCTTGCTTTCTGTCTACAGGTGCTTTCTTAATATGAACCAATCAGATCTTCTGTGACACAACAGCCACAATTGACTGTAAAGAATTATAGTGCAGGATTTGTTCACAGGTTTCGGGAAAGTAACCATCTAGTGCTCAAATTTGGTTAAAAAATATATATCGGCACGCTAATCTACGCAAACAGAGCTGACAGCGATAGTGGTCTTGGTCGAGACATCAGCACTTGTGCTTGCTGCACTTCACAAGTGGGCCATTCCATGCAAAACGTCCCTGCCAGAGCTACCGGTTCTGCTTATAATACGCTCTAGCCTCATTGTAACAAAGTTACACCTCATATCATCATCATCATCATATTTTATTTCCTTAAAGACCCCACAAGGGGGTATTACATAAGGGGTGGATGTACAGGATATAAAAAATATTTGCCACATAAGGGGTTGGTATACAGGATATAAAACTTTTGCTACATTCAAAGTATAAAATATTGCTACATGGGTGTGGGTATATACATTGCCATAAAGTTTCACTGACAGAGATGAGTTGTTACATTTTTAGCGAAAGTTGATGGGCAGGTGATTGTGACGACGTGGTTTGGGAGGTCGTTCCAGTCCTTCACAGCACGCGGAAAGAAGGATGCGGAGAAGGTAGTAGTCCTAGTGCGGTAACGGGAGACTTGGAGGGGGTGGCTGGTGCGGTGCGAAATGTACGTTGGAGGGATAACGTATAGAGGATGGTTGAGGGGCGAATGAAACAGCTTATGAAACAGGGAAAGAGTGGCTATGCGGCGTCGAAGGGCAAGTGGCTGCAATCCAGATTGGGCTTTTAAGGATGAAACACTGATGTCATAAGAATATGACGAATGTATGAATCGGACTGAGCGATTTTGAATTGATTCAAGGTCATTGATTAGGTAAATTTGAGGTGGATTCCATATTGCAGAGGCGTATTCCAGTTTTGGCCTGATGAGGGATGTGTATGCCAGAAGTTTTACGTGTTGAGGTGCGCAACGCAGATGACGTTTCACGAATCCCAATATTTTGTTTGCAGATGAGATAATGTTTGTGACATGCGCATTCCAGGTTAGATCGGCGGACAGTGTGACACCTAGATATTTGAAACACTGCACTATTTCTAGAGGGGCGTTAGTGATTTGGTATGAGAATAGGAAAGGATTTTTGCGGCGAGTGAATGAGACAACCTTACACTTGTTGGGGTTAAGTTTGAGAAGCGAATTGTCACACCATTCTTGAATGTTGTTCAGATCGTGTTGTAGGGTTAGTTGACACCTAAGAAAAAAATGAAATTGCTACATCCGAAAATTTGTTATAACGATATATTCTACCACTGCAGTCAACTCTCGTTAATTCAAACTTGAAGGAACCTCTGAATTTTGTATGAGTTATCCAGAAGTCTGAATTATCAGAAGTTCTCAGATAGACGACTCCGGGTCAGGTGACACCGCACATTATGATTAGGCATTGACTTTATCACATTCAAAAATTTTAGGTGTTTTGAAGCTCTAACTGCACGCAGCGAACAGAGAACCGAGCTGTAAAGTCCACAAGTATATTGGCCATTTATTGCTGATCAGAGCTTTTGAAAAAATCATGAATTGGCAACTGCTTAATTGCTGTAGGTATATGCCTTCAACACAAAGCTTTCTATCCCAGTTGAGAAGCATCACGGTTTACCATGCAAGTGCTTCACTTATAACTTTTGTTTACTAGTAAAGGTTCTTTTTTTCTTGAAGGCCTGAGGCACTTATTTTTCATTTTTAGATTGTTGCGATTATATAAGCACTCTGTTTTAAGTAATAATGGGAAAGTAGCAGATATTTCCTGGTATAGATCCGCAAAAAGTATGAATTAACCGAATAATGAAGTTTGAATTATGAGGTTTTCTAATACATTGAAAGAATAGAGAACCAACTATAAAAATGAATTTTGTTTGAATTAACTGAAAGTATGAAGTATCAGAGTTTTTAATTATCACGAGTCTTCTGTACTTTGTTGTCTTTACAGGGTTTATTTCTTACAGCACTGCTTGTACAATTGCATATCAACTGTGCTGCCTCATTTAAAAATGTGAAAAAGCTTCCTGTGATTTGACAATTGATAGCACATTTAGTGCAGTTTTCAATGTACCATTTATGAGAGGCAGGCATGCTAGCCATGTATTCAACAGTGTTCCACATTGATAAAAATTTTACTTCTGAAGTATGCCTCCACTGTGTAATTTACCTGCTTGCAGCACAAGAAAAATGTAAGGGTTTCGTAAAAAGAAAAAAATGCATTTTATGCGATTATTATTTGGTCGTGCAAATGAGCATAAACGTTACAGAACGAACCTGTTCAGTGGCATCAATTTTAATCTTTATTTATTTATTTACTCAAAAATGCCTGCAGTGCCCGAGGGCATTATTGCAGGGAGGAAATACACAGCATAACCTATGCTTCATGAAAATAACTACAGTCGACTTTCGTTAATTCAAACTTGAAGGAAACTCTGAACTCAGTGTGAATTATCAGAAGTTCTCAGATCGATGACTCTGGGTAAGGTGACATCATAAACTATCATCAAGCATTGATTTCATCATATTTAAAAAATTTTAAAGTGTTTTTAAACCGTAACTGCACACAATGAACAGAAAGCAGGGAAGTAAGGTCCACCAGTTTAATGGTCATTTACTGCTGATCAGACCTTTTGAAGAAATTCTGAATTCCCAACCGCTTCTTTGCTATAGGTATGTGCCTTCAGCACAAAGTCCTCTATACTATATACTAGTTGAGAAGCATCACGGTTTACCATGCGTGTACTTTGTTTCAAACATTTGTTCACTAGCAAAGCCTTTTTCCTTAAAGGCCTGAGGTGCTTATTTTTAATTTTTAGACTGTTTGGATTATATAAGCATGCAAATTTTTAAATAGTAATGAGAAAGCCGCAGATATTCTCTGGTATGGAGCTGCAAAAAGTATGAATTGACAGAATGATGGAGTTTGAATTAAGAGTTTGAATTTAGATACATTGAAAGAATAGAGGGCCAACCAAAAAATTTAATTTTGTTTGTATTATTCAAAGGTATGATTTATCAGAGTTTGAATTATGGCAAGTCTACTGTATTAAAAAAATAAGATGAACACAAAGACGAATCAAAAACAGGATAAAAAAAAGAAAAATACAGCTGCTTTTTTTTTTAATGTTTTTATGTGTTTTCTACGACTGTGGTGCTATGTTGAATAGTCGTGAGAGCAGATAGGCGAGTTATGTATGACTACATGCCACCAGCTACAACATATGTTGAGAAGCACATGACCATGCATGGGACTTTACAGCCAACTAGAGAGTGGTGGCGGGCAACAGAGCCATTCAAGTGTGGTGCAAACCAATACTTAGGATTATGAAAAGTTGCTTCTGTCACATTACAAGTCCCAGCCATTTTGGCAACCACCTCATATGAATACGAAAAAAAAAAGAAAATCATGCTGATTTATTACAATGAAAACAGTGAACTGCCAACATGTTTTGGGTGGAAAATAATTGTTTGTCATGTGGGCACCTTTCACATTCCCAGAATGTCGTCCGGGTGTTGTTTGTTAGAAAACTTTTTCTGAGTGTCACTTCTTATTTCAATACCAATAATATTTGGAGTTTTATGACCTTAAACCATCATATGAGTACGAGAGATACCCTTATTTCATTACAAAATTTGGTTTACATATTAAGCAAAGGTGTTTGTTAAAGTTGTTTGAAGCTCAGTAATATTAGTCCAAATTTTTTTAGCCAGATAAGCCTCATAAAACTTTGCTAAAGTGCTATCTTTTATGTTTGCATTTTTTCTAGTGCGATACTGTGCCTTGCATGAATATCTGAGAAATGAATACTTACTTTATAAAAGGTATACGTTTTATTAAAAGTACTTTCAGACTACTCAAATTTTTGAACGTCATGAAAACAATATCGCAAATGGCAGATAATCATAACTTTTGTCTACATTAAGACACAATTAGCATCAAAAGCAATGAAAAATCAGCTTTGTACCTCAATCAAAAGTAAATGAACAGTTATTCTCATGCGGCAAGTTTCATCTTTACTAGGAATGAAAGAATTTTTGAAGTTCTCATATTATGGCTATCTCTCCCCGTTTGGCCACATGGAAGCTTTCTCGTTGAAAGGAAGCTGCTGTATGAGCATTCTAGGAAATTTGTAAGGTACCCACATGAACAAACATACTTGTCCTATCCAAAATAAACCAGAAATTCACTCTTATCATTGCAATGAATGAGCATGATTTTTTCTTTAGAATACACTTGAGATGGCCGCCAAAATGGCCGGGACGTCTGGCGTGGAATAATTACCCAGGTGCAACTTTCCTTAGTCCTAAGTATTGGCTTGCACCACAGTTGAAAAGCACCTTTGTACACCACCATGCTGTTGTTTGACTGCAAAGACACATGCAAGAACATATGCTTTTCGACATGTACTGTGGCTGGTGGCTTGCAATGAATAATGCGTAGCTCGCCTGTCTGCTCTCACAACTACTCACCAAAGCACTTCAGTTGTGCGAAATATATCAACACACTTAAAAAAACCAGTTGTGTTTTTCTTTTTTTTTTTATTCCAAGGACTGTAAAAATGATATCATGGAGAAGCTACACAATAAGCTCATGTTCATTTGCATGACCAAATAGTAATATAAAAAAAGCTTCACAATTGTTTTTTTTCTATCACAGAAGTTCAACATTGTCCTTATGCTGCAAGCAGGAATTACACTGTGCAGGCATACTTCAGAAGTAAAATTTTTTTTATCAATATGGAACACTGGTGAATCTAACTAACATGCCTGCCTCCCAAAAACGGTACCTAGGAAACTGCACCAAATGTGCTATCAAATGGAAAAACACAGCAAGCTTCAGGGCATTTCCAAATGAGGCGGTAAAATTAATGCACAAGTACAGGCAATGCTGCAAGAAATATAAACACCTTAAAAAAGAATAAAAACAATATATTTATGTTTTCCTAATTTTTCATTAAAGCTACAGATTCTTCCCTTAACAAAATGACTTCTTTTTCTGTTTATGCAACAGCAGAATTCTTTATTCTTAAAAGGCCCCTGAACCATCTCCGATGTGTTTTCACACATTTCGTATAAACAGGCACATCATGTGCTGTATGACATCACGATCAAAGATGCCACACGTCGCAGTGCTACAACCAACGAATGCACCAAATTGCAAGACACAATCTCTTCTTCTCTCTGGGATTTTCTGGCCTCTTCAGTGACGTGTCTGATGTGAACATGCAGAGTCTGTGATGTGGTCTGCTAGCAATACTGCGATTGGTCAAACAAGAACCGACGACTTCCGGTTAGTCTGCAAGCAGCCGTCCATACTCCTTGCAGTTCGCTGTGTTGTCTGTGTGTGCGTGCTTGCTAATCGGACATGCGACCCATGATCGCTAGTGTGCCAACACAGTGACACCTAAATGTCTGGTAAGCTGCACGAACCAAATACGACAGTGTTTTGCAATGGCTCTCATGCATCCTGGAAAACACGACACGTGTGGCCTCCTCATGTCTTACGAAAATGCTCGGCTTGAGCACATCAGAGTCACGGCAGAAATAAAACACAACAGTGTTTTCCGTGTTTGTGGGTGCCACTTCGCTGTCAAAGACTACCATCACGACCGGCACCTGCTCCAGAATTCGGACATGTCACCCCATGGGTCGATCACATTGCAATCCCTTGAAGGCGTCCGCACAATACAGGGTATATAACGGCACGATTCGCAGGAGCACAGGCCAGCACGACAACAACAGCAGTTAGCCAAGATGCACGGAATTCACGGAGTCAAGGAAACTGAAAGTGTACATTGTTTCGCCAGCGATAATGGTATGTCATGTGAGATAGGGCGGGGTCCTCGATGAGAAGGAAAAAGTAACATTGTAAGACCAGTTGACAAGAGAGAGTAGCAAAGGAAAGACTGAAACGAGAGATCACTGCATTCCAATCATCAGCACCGCTATTACGGCAGCGTTTTAAACAGAGATCCTTTTTTTCAGCATTCATTTGAAAAATTGCCAGGACAGGAACAAAAAAGCGCCTATCATAGTGGCTTGACAAAGGCCCCTACCCCTACAGAATTTGGCTGTAGACAATACATGCACACACACACACACACACACACAAAAAAAACGGCAGTGTTTGTATACAGATTATCTGTCGAAAAAAGAAAAACAAACAAATAGAATAGTGACATGTGTTTTGCAAATTTACAGCATAAATTTTTTTCTTTTCTTCAACATAGACGACACGCTTTATTGCGAAGAGTATACAACTTTTTCGAACAGAATTGTAAAAAATGTGTTGCATGGTGAAACCACACAGATTTCCAGGTACATAAGAGCATGGAAGATGACTTTCACACATAACTAAAATATAAGATGTACAGGGTGGAAGTGGGCTTCAATGTTTTGGAACAGCTCAGGAAGCAGGAATAACGCTACTTCGGAGTAGTTTTGATGCAGTAAAAGGGGAGTCTTGGAGCAGGTTAAAAGCACCAAAAGATTTGTTTTGGAGCAGCACGAGTTAGTTTTGGAGCAGCCTTGAAGGTCAAACATTTTCATAACTCAAAATTATTTCCGGTAAAAAAAAAATTTGAATGGTTTTGACTAAACATTCAGTACTAGTGAGCTTACCAGACTTACCACCTACAAGTGTGTGTGTGTGTGTGTGTGTGTGTGTGTGTGTGTGTGTGTGTGTGTGTGTGTGTGTGTGTGTGTGTGTGTGTGTGTGTGTGTGTGTGAGAGAGATGCAAAACATGCCCACTTTATACTCAGCCTGAAACAAGAAGAAAAATATATTCTGGGTGGTAAAAACACAAACGTATCTATTGCAAGGAGTCTCGTTAGCCTCCGCAGGGTTAGACCTGACGTGTGAAACAGCATATGGATAATTGCAGTGCACTTCACGAGGCAGAAGTTTGTTAGCCTACTCTGCTCCTCTGTACTCCTTCTGGAGCAAAGTAGGAACCAGCAATTCACATGTCAAATACCCGCGCACGGCACATCACACCGCCCGTGATGGTGCGGGTAGCATTGGCAGCGCACTGAATGCAACTAACCAGGAGATAATCCGAGAACATGGTACCGCTCCGTGTTTGAATCAAAACTGTCAGTTGTCCCTTAGCATCACATTGTGGTAGGGATGCGCAAGTACATATTGAGGAAAGCCGATAGTGTCCGTTCTGTCGCTATTTCAGCCGCTGCCAACATCTGCTGTGGTACTGTATTTCTTCATTGGTTGGGATGGGGCAGATCAGGAAATGCACATAAGCACTTGTAAGCACGATGATCATGCCGCATTTCCGGCTGGTACAAATTATTGAGGTTTCACTGCATTTCTTGATAAATAACAGTTCAGTGTTGCTCGGTGTTAACAGCTCACTATAACAAATAGGACTTGATTTTGGGGGAGACAATGCTTACTTGGTGCAGGTGACCGAGACGCAAAAAACATTTAGTAAAACGGGGAGAGCAGATGAGAAGAAAGAACAGCAACAACTACCATCTCTTTATGACAGTCTAACAAACGCAAAGGAAAAAAGAAGACAATTCCGCGCATGCGTGCACAGCCAATAGACGTCGTACAGTGTCATACTCAAAGCAATAAGTTTTCGAAAAGCCGTATTTTTGTGGAATACAACATTATAGACGTATCACTGATACAATCGGGCCCTTT
Organism: Rhipicephalus annulatus; assembly: GCA_013436015.1. NCBI lineage: Eukaryota > Metazoa > Arthropoda > Arachnida > Ixodida > Ixodidae > Rhipicephalus > Rhipicephalus annulatus. The sequence goes on from WOVY01009881.1 coordinate 342,558, forward strand.
CTTTTTAATATATAAAGCTTCCAAGAGCTCTCTAGCTGTTTGTTTACCATTCCTACCAAGAATCACCATTCTTTCTTCTCTTCTGCTCTGCCCGTTTCACGAAATGTTTTTTGCACCTCAGTCATCTGCGTTAACAGCTCAGTGTTGTACGGTCTACGATAATAGTCGGCTAGATGTGGCAGTTTACACTTCCAATCAACAATTATCGCAGATATTGCCATTCATGCGCAGCCTGGCACAGCAGGCCAGATTGGCGCAGAGTGGCGCAGGTGGCATGGCACTTCCACCCCTGGGTGTACCATACCTAGGAAACAAACACGAAAATTATCATGGCTATGTGTTTGTTATACACTTATGCACAACTGTCATACCACTACTAAACTTTAACCTCTTGTTGGTTTAGAGACCCTCTAAAAGAATTGCTTCCTGCAAGTCAAAGCTTCCGTCCCAAAAACTGCAAGTAAAATGACATTTTGGTTTATTACACACATTTCTGCAGCTTTAACACCAGCAAAACTGCACGCAGTCATATCTCGTATGTTCGAATGAGCATGTGTCTACAAAGCCCGACATGTCAATCGGGTAATCGCTAGATTTGTATATATTATACAGGTATAGATGAAGCTTGAATGTCTTGCACAGGGTGCCTTATCACTTCTCACAAAAGTTGTTATTTTATGAACGTGTGCAAGAGCACCAAATTTTACGACGCTTTCATGGTGTCGAGTGATTTTTTTTTCTTTCGCTTCTCGAGTTTAACACCGTCAAAATCATGATACGATTATAAGGCACACCATAGTGAGTAACTACAGATTAATAGCGACCATATATGTTTCTTTAACGTGCACTTATATATAAGCTCATAAGTGCCTTTGCATTTGCCCTCATTAAAATGCGAAATATAGTCAGATACAACTTGAGAAGTCCGAAGAGGCTCCGCCCACAAGACCGATGCTCGGTAGTCGATCACCTTTGCAACTAAAGAAATAGTTTCACTGCTGCTCTTGGCAAAGTTCCCAAAGGCTGTCCGGCTCATGATATCCATCTAGAGAGCGTAGTAGGTTCTGTAACAGCTGCCATGCAACATTTTTTTCGTGTTTCTTGGAAATCGAAGTCTGAAGAAAAACAAATATGGTATTTATAGAGCATGAACAATGTAGCAAATTGTTTTGCAGTTAAATTTAAAAAAAATGTCCAAAGAAGGAAATACAAAAAAAAACAAGAAACAGAAAAGGTACGTTGCTAACATTCACATACCTTCACTTTTTATTTTTTTACAGTGAATGCACGGACAAAAAGATTAAGTGAAAGCCACCAATCACAGCCAAATATCACTATTTTTTGTTTCAGTTTCGTTGCAATGTTCCAAGAACAGTTTTGGTGACATAAAAAAACAAGAGAGCTGATTTTCAGTTTCAGTCAGTTCTGATTCAACACCCTGAGTTTTTTTTAGTTTGCCACTTGAGTGGGATGTGCACCGTTAACTAGGGTCATTGTGGCAATCGCGTGCACTTAATATAGTAGTTTGCTTTTCTGCTGTAATGCCTTAATTGGTGGGACAAAATTTACATAACAATAGAGACTTACCGACATAATAAACAGATTGACGCCTGGGTACCCCCTCAACAGAAGCGCTTTGATCACCCACAACAGCAGTTCAGCCTTCGCAACTGTCCATTCAGGTTCAAGGCGCAGCAACAAGCTGCCCACGGTCTCATCTAGAGTCGTCGTATCTGGCAACTTGTTCACATAACCAGCTAAGCACTGTGGGACATTTTCACCTCCACGCTGGCAATGGGTATCGATCAGCTGCTCCATGAAGTGCCAGTTGGTGGCACATAGGGCTTCTGGACGTGCATGGCACACAACACACCTCAGGAAAAGGAGTGAAGTGTCGGCCTGCAAATGAACAAGCACTAGAATATAGTGCACTCGATTTCGGCACAGTAAAAGATATTGTGAAATCAGGTATGAATTACACAACTCATGGCTTAGTCCAACCTCATTATTTGATTACTTCTGATAATTCATTATGTTTGCATTCAGTATGCAGAGGTTCAATCATCAGCTTGTTCCTACAACGTGACGAATAAAGCTAGCTTTTCTTCATGACAATGCACGACGAAGTACAGAGCTTGGGTCGTAACAAATAGTTTAAAAACAAAAAAAAAGATTTTTTCGTGACATTCGTTTCTCCAAACCTGTATCATATTTCTTTAAAATTGACTTAATGTGCCTTTTAATAAATAAAGAGAGTGTAGCCAAAAGAATAGTCTCTGTCATCCAGAAAGCATGTTGAGTAACCGTCTACAAGTTTTTGCACCTTCAAATATTCTTCCTTTTTGTTTATCAGGTCATATTACACTCTCAAAAGGTACAGTCAGCTCAACAACTCTGAACCAAATTTTTGGCATTTTTGTATATTCCACAGTCTTAACACTTACAAGTGATGTGTCTATGCACGCTTCTTCACAGTAGGCAATGATCTTCTGCATATCGCTGCAATGTGTAAAAAAAAAATTGTTAGCTTCAGCACAAATTGAAGGCACCTGAAAAACACTTGAGCTCACCTGCTGCTGCACTTTTTGGAAAGTTTCTCCAACAGCTCTGCAACGTGTGCAAAGCTTTCAGAACTCTCATTTGTATGCCCACTTTTCACTGTCTCCTTCCAGGCGACCACAGTCTTATCCAATAATGACTTGTGATCAAAACTCACTCCATACAATTCTGCTACATCAATTATTCCTTTCAGGCATTTTGCCAGATGGTTCCGGTTATAGATAACAATGCCTGGCAGGGTAAGAACGATAAAAAATAATCAGCAATTCATATTGTCACGCACCAAGAGCTGTAGAGACAAGACAGGAACAGCGGGGAAGAAAAACATGAGCATGTATCTTTTAATGAAGTGCTAATGCACACTTCGTTTTTGCTTTCTTTGCCCTTTTCAGCTGGCTAGGGCTTGCCGAATCACAACTATAGGTGGCACCACTCCTCCTCCCATTAGAGCATCGACTCGATGCTCATACACAAGGGGACGCCAGGGCCCATAAGGAAAAAAAAAAAGGAAGAAACAATACTTATAGTGCAAAGGGAATATGCAGGTGCAAAAAAAAAAGTCTGTGATTGGTCATAAGAAAAAAAATTAACACAGTTCACAGTTCGTTGAAGATCCAACGGAGAACATGAAAAAAAAAAGAAAATGTTTGCTGCCCGGGCAAGATAAGGCGAGTATCACCGCATAAAATAAGGTTTTAAACGGACATGCACATTCTCTGTTCGTGATGAGTGGCGCTGAGTTGCTGCCGAGCCTCCGTCTAGAATAACTTCATAGTTGACCTCGTTCAACCACCGTAATACTTTGTAGGGTCCGAAGTACTTGCTCAGCAGTTTCTCGCTGAGACCTCGCTGTCTAACCGGAGTCAAAACTCACACTTGGTCGGCTTAATTTCAGTGCGAGCGCATGCACATGCAAGTATGGGCCTCCCTAGAAGCCACGATAACTATACGGCTCATGATACTCAAATTAGCCAATGGCTGTAAATTGGTGTATATAGCACTGTCGATTTGGTATATGGTATTATTTGTGGAGAGAGAAATATTAATAAATTCTAGGCCAGAAGCTGCACAATAACATTAGGTTCACTTGTCCTCAAGAGCATCGACTACCAATCGGCCACGATTTATGAGCAAGCTGAAGACGTGTTGCAGGGCCGCTTCAAGAAAAAAACCTACAGGAAGAAATGTGTGATCTTTATTGTACATGTTTTGAAGAACTATTACATTCTTTATATGTTGGTACATGACATACACAAAAAATACTATAATGAGTGTGTGGAAGCTGCTCAAAAACCTGGCATTAAGCAGACTTGTATATCTCAAGTAAACGTTTGAAAAATTTTCAAATACAATCGCATCTTGGTAATTCGAACTCGAAGGGGCCAGACAATTTATTCGTATTAAAATAAGTTTGGATTAATGAAAGCTAAATGAGTAGAGGGCTCACCATGCAGTGGCGCATGTGCATTGAGCTAACACACGAGGGGGAAGTTTTAGACATCTATTTATTCACAAATCACAGGACATCAGTCATTAATTGAAGTAATCAGTGAAGTGCATCTACACATGTTTGCCTTGCAGCGAGTCAATCGATTTTGCATGCAGTTTTCAAAGCATTTCTACTTCGGCTTCAGCAATCTCCTGGCAAGAGAAGTGGCGCGGCAATGTCCAGCGCTAACACTCTCTAAAGACGATGACGACAACGACTGTGTCTCCGCTGCTACCCTCTGCATCGCAGCCACAGTGTGGCCAGCACATGATGAAAAAAGAGGAGCGTCTCCACACAGAGAGGAGCAGATTGGCATTTGTAGCGAAGAAACACTCCGTGGCAGCTTATTTCTTTTTTTCGCTCTCTTCACGCGCGGCATTGAAAGGACAAGGGTCTCTACGAGGCAGGGACAGGAAGGGGGGAAGCGTGGCCCTGGCGCGTTGCAGATTGGCATTACAGAGAGAGCCAACACTCTGCGACAGCTTTTTTATTTTTTTTCCCTCTCTCTCTTCGTGCGCGGCAATGAAAGGTCTCTACGTAGCAGGAACGAAAAAGGAAGAAGCGTGGCACAGGTGCGTCGCAGATCGGTGTCTGGGAGAGCAAACATTCCACCACAGCCTTTCCTTTACTTTTCTTCTTTTCCTCCTTTGCACACAGCGCTGAGATGGCGAACGCGGGATCGGGCGTGATGATGAGAGCATTTTCGAAGCGTGGTATGTTTAAATCAACCATTGCAAGTGCTTGCACGTTCGAAAATAGAGCGCTTTCGCCCATTGGAATACACATGGCCTTGACGGGACCTCAGCGTGAATTCGAATTAACCGAAAGTTCGAATTAAGCCTGTTCGAATTAATCAGATTAGACTGTAGCATTCAGTGGCTGCAACATCCACGGATTTCTTCTTATAACATGTACAGTGCATCAAGAGCAGCATGATTTACTAATAGTTCAAGTATATATGGATCAAAATCGAGCACAGCACTTCTAAACACTTCCATAAGAGCATTTGCTTATGCTGCCAGTCATACATACAACAGCAAGCATTAACAGAAGAATGGATGGGCTGAAGTATGCAATATTGAATGGTAAATAAGAGTGCAAAATGATTATGGTAAAAACCGAACCCACAACAAAAACATACACATTTTTCGGGCATCCTTTCAGATTTATAGATTTGTGCACTCTTATTCTTTGAAACAAATGTTAAGATCATTGTGGTACAAGGACAAAATGCACGAAAACAGAAATTATGATCTGTAATAGTGTTCATGCTATGTTTTCTTTGACCCTATCATGTGATGGGCCTCTACTTAGACAACCGCATAATAAGTTGTCTCCTACAATAGAGAACTAGAAGAACAAGAATGGGGTGGAGCACATTTGGCAAGCACTCTCAAATTATGATACGTAGATTGCCACTATCCCTCAGAAGGAAGGTATATAATAGCTGTATCTTGCCGGTACTTAGCTACGAAGCAGAAACCTGGAGACTTACAAAGAGGGTTCAGCTTGAATTGAGGACGACGCAGCGAGCAATGGAAAGAAAAATGGTAGGTTTAACCTTAAGAGACAAGAAGAGAGCAGAGTGGATTAGGGGACAAACGGGGGTTAAGGATATCATAGTTGAAATCAAGAAGAGGAAATGGACATGGGCCAGGCATGTAGTGCATAGACAGGATAACCACTGGTCACTGAAGGTAACTAACTGGATTCCCAGAGAAGGCAAGCGGGTTAAGGGAATATGGAAGGTTAGGTGGGCAGATGAGATTAAGAAGTGTACGGGTATAATTTGGCAGCAGCAAGCGCAGGACCCAGTTAACTGGCGGGACATGAGAGAGGCCTTTGTCCTGCAGTAGACGTAGTCAGGCTGATGATGATGATAATAATAGAAAAAACATCACTTCTTTAGTGATAGGTGCTCACCACGAATATAAGACAGAAAACAGTCTTCAAGGTAAGGTAACAGCATAGACAGAGACCGTGGGCTTGCTGCACATACAGTGCTCATTTTCAAGATTCGTTCCAGCTGGCCACTGTTCAAACCTAAACAAAAAAAATCTGGCAGTGAAAAACTGAGCTTCAAAAGTTAGCGAACATTGATAAAATTTTAAATACCTCTGTCAATTTCCTCTCTTATGATGCACCACACAGTGTCCGGTAGACGAGCTGTGTGTGTAGCTGCAGCCAGCAGCATAACGTGCTCGTTCCTGAAAAGACAACAAGCCAGTAAGTGGCCACTCAAAGCACAAACGAAATGTAGAAACAGTTTCATAAATGAATATGTGCAATTATTTCACACACAATATTTGTACACATTAAAATACTTTCCCATTTCTTGCGAGGTATGAGGACATAATTGACATGGTATATGTATAGCACAAAATATATATTATGCGTCATAGCTCATATTCAGTCACAGCACAAGCCCTGCATATTAAGAACCACATGAAGCTTTCATCACTTATTTCATTATGATAGGCAACAAGAGTGCATACACACACTTGATGTGCCAAGGACTTTTGTAGATTAAAAAGTGCCTGAGACACCAGTTATAAACATATTTTAGCTCTGGAAACCAATCATTCCCAGTGGTAGACATTCCCTTCTACTATTTTTAAGCAGACAGACCAAGTGCGTGAATGTACTCGTGTGAGTACTCGATAAACAATACTTTCGGCGCAAATCAACAGGTTGCGAGATGCTAGCTACACGAATAATTTTATACACGAAAGCACGAATAAAAGGTTGTAAGAAGAAAAACCTGTACTATGGCAGCTTTTCACGATGAAGGAACCAGAAAATCCACAAGAAAAATCATTCAGGAAAATAGCAACAAAAGAATATTTTTTAAATATAGCCTTGTTCAAATAAACATGCTCAACATTTTGTTGAATTTTGCAGAAATTTTATAAATGACATTCTGCTCATGTGCAAACTGAAAGATGTATCAATAGCTCTTATAGGTAACAAGCTTTTAAATAAAGCGACTCCCTTAAGCCTGTTTCACATGCGAGCGAACGAGCGGCGGCGGTCGCAGCGATGAGCGGCAGGAGGACGCGCGCACGCGCGTTTGTTTCACATGCGCCGCTGCTACCGCTGCTGTTGCGCGACGCCCGTCGCTCTAGCGGGCAGTGTTGTCCGCGGAAGGCGCCGGTCAACGGCTGTTTTCAGTAGTATCTGAAAGCCGTGCTCTCCTCCAAGTGTCCTTCATTTGGCGCCCCTGTGCTACGAGGTTCATCATCAATCACCGCTCGACTTTTACGCGTCTGTACACTGATTGAACTAGTTTTAACATGTATCTTAGAACAAATAAGCAACGTTTGCAGTTGCTTTTTGTTTTGTCCTGGCTTTTTCACGTATGATTCTTGTTGCGTGCTTATAAAACTGATATAGCTAACTATGGAGAAGCAAAAAAAAAAAAAGTTTGCTTGTATGGTTTTATTATACAGCTGTTCCAGCTAGGTGAATGCTTAAGAACTGCGAGCGCGTTTTGCGCAGCACTTCCCATGTTTCTCCAATTTATTGCTTTTGCTTTCAGCGATTTAACATTGGGACACTGAACGAGGTTTATGTCAGCCCAGTATACACAACTCGCAAAATTTATACCTAAATTTTTGTATCTGTTCGCTCAAGGGAAAATAAGAGTTTTTATGAAAACTTCGGCAGTGTTTGTGGTCACTCTTTAGCTCATGCGAGCACATCCTTCATTGGGGTTTCCTGAATGGTCTACATCTGTTCTGGCGCTCGAATTCGTATGCTTCCACCCTAAAGAGTAAGCCTCTTAGATTTTTCAATAATTCAGTAAAGCACTCCAGGATGAAGAGTTTTATCAACGGCAGGTAGCATAATATACGTGATACGCTCAATGTCCCGGTTCTTTGACTGCTGTATATACACTTGTGCGCGGCGCAGGTAAGGGACTACGCAGCAATTCTTGCTTTAGCTTGCATTTGCGTCCAGAAATGCTGCGGTGGTGAGCAGGAAAGCCGAAGTATCACATCATTTCACACAACACACCTTTGCCGTCGGGACATAGTGACATTCAATTGGTAGCATTCGACCGTGTAATTTAGATGCATGTTTCCAGGCATGTGTTGCTGCCCTGGTGCCTGAAATGAACAGCTGTTCTTCGTTATCTACGCAGTGTATGTTGTGCTCGCGAACGAACATCTATTTTCGCCTAGCCAGCCACCCATTCCTGCACTGAATGTCACGGAAAGCAGCTGGCCAGTGTGGCAGGACCTGTCGACAGCCTACAAACTTGAGCGCTCTGTGGTGCAATTGCTCATTGCGAGAAAAGCGTCGCAGAGGACGCGGACAAGTCAAAGTCAGCCAGGGTTTTAGTGAGAATTCAAGGTGTTGTTGAAGGGGAGAACAAAAATAAAGGCCCCTGATGAGTGCCTTATTTCCCCGAACCATGACAGGAAGCTTCGCGCCCCTTCTTTGTTGAGTCACATCACGAAATTCCTTTTCAGTGACCTGTGTGGAATGCTACTTCTCAAGTCCACTACCGTAGAAGCCATCCTTGCTCTCTCGTTCGTGTGAAGCATTTCATCTATGTCATCAAATGTCATCACACCAAATGTCATCATTTGTTAACATAATAATGTTATCGAAATAAAATAATGTTATAATAATGTTATTGAAATAAAAAAAGGCACCGCACGCGATTGTCACTACGGCGAAAGCATCGTCGAGAGCAACGAAAACAGCTGCACTTCCACTTCACCAGTGAACATGGCCAGTTCAAGCCATGACGTTTACTTTATGGAACTATGCGAGTTCGACAATTTCTTCCCTAAGAATGCTCTTCTTATGGTTCTTGCGGAAATCCTTCATCTTGACGTCCCAAAGAAGAGATCGTTTCAACACTTCTATCAGCGACTTGTTGAAAGCAGTGCGAAACATTTGTGAGCCGGGGAGAGGACGGATGTCGTCTGCTACTCAGTCGGAGCGAGTTGTTCTGTGGAACCAGTTCCTCGCAGCGCGCGCGTCAACTTCCCGACTCCACCCCCGTCATCACGTGTCAGACGACGTCACTGTTCGCTCTGCCACTTGTGCCGCTAGCGAATTTTTCCAACTAGGGCGAATTTCACAAAGGCGTCCAGTCGCCGCGGTAAAAACCTGTTTTAGCCTTGCGCGGCGGCTGCCGCTCCGCTCTTGGAGCAAAATCGCTCGCATGTGAAACAGGCTTTAGACTCAGCTCACCATGCAATGCAAAAGGTCACCTTGGGAAATTAGATAATCAGAAAGTACCACAAACATCAACCAATGATGTTTCAATTTCGCTGCATTTTGGAGGATGAAGAAAGATGACTCAATTCACCACAACCATCACTACTTCTAAAAGAAATCAATTAAGTGACTGTATACCAATTCTTGCTCATCTTTTTCTTTTGTTGTGCACACCAACATGCTGCTTCATAATATATTGTTTGGTTGTCAATCAGCACTCTGCTATTGTTCTTGTAGTTTCTCTATTTGCATTGGTAAAAAATCTGCTATGTATACAGAAAGCGCATCCCAACTGCAATATTGACCTTAACCAGTTGCAAAGCATTCCGATTTCCTAGCATACTTCATTTCCTTTCACAGCTCTCTGAAATTCTCAGACAAGGTCATCCAAGTATCCTCAGTTTGTAATTGAGAGCAGAGAAACCAATATGGTCCTGCCCACAAAAATCTGGACCATTTTAACTTGAAGTTTATATTTGAAATTGCCACCTCCAAGCCCCTCTTGCAGCCAGTGACTGCCATTTTGACATGCACTGCCATGCCAGAAAGCGTGGTGCCTTCTACGTTCTTTGCTCCACAATATTCTGAAACATCATCAAATACATCCCTTCACCTGCTCAGGCAAACAGTGCAGCAAAGTCACCACTGAATTGTGGTACTCACATTTCTTCAACTTGCACAATGAGCACAAACAAGATACCACCTGCAGAAACTGCTTTCTCAAATTCACTACCAAACACACTTGTTAAAAAAATAATGCCCATGACACATTTCTGACTCCTGCAATTACCTATTTTGCTTTCAGCACTCAAAAGCATGACCTTAGTTAGAGATTAGCTTCCATTACTTCAAGAGAGACATCGCTATGGGTGTGACATCACACACCAGTGTGCTCTAATTATGCCAACCAGCTGTTAGATGCATACAGTTTAACATGATATGTGTAATTAGGTTTACAATAGAACTTAATTAAAAAACCCTAATTAATTTGCAATCCTGAATCATTCGAACACATCGGGTCACAACCAAAGTATCTATCTTTTTAGGCCCGAAATCTCTCTATTTCACACAAATTCGGCTGCACTACCGTTCAGCCAAACTATTCCCTGGTCGCAATGGGAAACAGCATTAAGTTCAGCCATGGCCATGCTTGCGTAAACGTGAATTCGCAGCCTAAATCAAAGATACACTTGAGCTGAGAGTACGGATCATGGCATTAGAAATTTAGACATGCTAACAGCTCATCTGAATCTCAGAGACACCGAAGACACGAGTAGCGGTGGTCAAAACTACAATAAAACGCAGCTTGTGCATCACTACAGGCATCAGCCAAAATAATGTATGAATGCCTTTATTGTTATTTTTCATCCTGTTCGTTTGCGCCATTTTCACATTGCACTCAAATTGGTCTTTCTTCGGAGCTACCCTCAACAGCCTACCTTGTGGACTTCGGCTGCCATTGAATGGCTGGAGCTTGGTGAACAGTGTGTGCCCTGCTTCTGGCTTTTTTTCGCAGTGTTATTTCGGTGTCAAGAAGCTTTGACAACTCTCGGTACAAATTAGAGGGACAAAATGCACTTCACTGCAACAGATGCGGCCCTCAGAGATCCGCTTTTGGACACACACCTCGGACGCTGTGAATAAACTCTGATCACGTTAGCCTTCAGATTAAGTTTAATGCAGACGCCTGGCTATCACACCTGGAAGACCAGTATGCAGACTAGAGCTGTGCGACTGGCAAAATGTGAGTGCGAAGTGAATTCAAATATTGAAGTGCGAGTACGAATCTTACTGAATTTTTTTTAATACTTCGAAGCACAACTGCATAAAAAAGTTGAAGAAGATTGCCAAGCATATTCTTGTGAAACAGCAACATGAAAGTGTTGCTTTAAGCTAGGTTGACGATGCACTGGCACGGCGGTTTTTCATAGTTGTCTTAATGAGGCAATGCAGAGGGCAAATTGTATTTACAACCAAAGTGTTGCCGACAACACCTTACATGTGAAAGACAAGACGCTGTTTCTCCGGCATCTTCTTCTCTTTCAATTCTGTGCAAGCCCAACTGATGTGGCGGACAAGGGCATGCTCCTTACGAGTGCAAAGTTCCAAATCTGCTCCACAGGCATCAATAATATGAACATCTGAAAATTAAGATGCTAAAAAATCTTCAGCATCAGATTTTTTTTTCCTGCCAGAATTGTAGGTCCAAAACAGCATTGATTGGGCCCCACATCTTCCACATCCATCATCTCCGTGTTGGAACGAGCGTTTTCTTGAGTCACTACATTTAAGACTGTAGCAGAGCCTGAAAGGCAGCTTTGCTGCAGTAGAACAGTGTCATCAGGAGAAGCATACTGAAAATATAAAGGAATTACTGCCAATCGGACTTTGACTGTATTTGTCTTTGGGATGTTTGAATAAAAAAATATATAAAATTTCGAATAGTCGGACACCCTTAAAAACAACTGAAATCGTTCCTTTGCGAATTCCACTTGTCAAGTTTGTTAAGTGTTCTGTCACTGTACATTCTGTCCACTTTTTGTTGAGTTCCATGCATCAACGTGGTCAAAAGTGCCCTGATGTCACGGCTCACATTTTTTGAGCAAGTGAACACGCTCTGCCGTAGCAGTCATGTCCACAAGGTGATTGCATTGAGAATAGCTGCCCCATCTCAAGATGTGCCATCACTTTTTTTTTATCATGATGCAGGTTCACTTACAAATCACTGTGATTTTGAATACTAAAGGTTCCAATTCTGATGAAAATCTAAATACATTTAATAAACCTGCACAATACGCATTGAAGAGGCTGCATTCATGTACATCGTGTTCTGGAGAGACCTTGCATGCTTTCCCCCAATAGTGTGCATGAGCTTGGCTTCTTGCAGGAACTTCGCAAGAGAGTGTTTTGTTGCACATTACTTCTCAGACCAAAACAGGAACAACAGACCTCTTGATGAAATAAAAGTTTAGTGATGAAAAAGGCATGTTTCAGTTGTTACCGTCATCTTCACAGTAGTTCGAACGTACTCCCCGGTCTCGTAAAATATGAATCATTGGAGTTTTTACAGCAGTGTCTTGGCCGATTTAAAGGGGACTCTGAAACAATCTTGATAATATTGTATAAACGTAGCACAACTCCTTAAGAATTACTTGAAGGCCAGTTTAAGCTCTATGCATCAAGTGTGTAATTTATCACGAGACGTTAAATGTGAATTACTATGTACAGACCAACGTTTCTAGATAAGGTAAGTTGCAAAACTGAGCGATGTTGCGCAGCACCGCCGCTGCCAGCGACAAATGTGGCGCTGCTGTCGCATCCGGATTCAATTACTGCATGCTCGCTCACAGAACACCTAGCTCGCTTGTGTCACTCCCGTAACCTCCATCGCCTGTGCATGTTGCAGTGCATCGATATCTGTAGAGGCTTCTTTCTGCGTGAACAGTTTTGTGCTTCAGCGCGCCCTGTTCTGCATTGTATGTGTTGCGTGTTTTCATCATGTCCAAATGTTGCGTTCTCGGCTGTAGAGTAGCTACAGGAAACGAGACACCACGGCACTTCTTTTTTTGCCCACGTGTACCTGAGCAGTGAGAGGCATGGAACCACGCTATTGCTCGTGCAGATAAGAAACTGCCCAGCACCTCACGTATGTGTGATATGAGAAGATGATTCTGAAGAAAGAAAGGAAGAGAAAAGTGAGCCCCGTAACTGTCTGCTTCAGTGAGCGACACCTGAACAGTAGCTCACAAGGAATGGGGGTGAAGAGGGATAAAAGGGGTAGGAGTAAAGGTGTAGAAAAAAGGAAGAACGTAAGGTGGTAAGCCAGGAGGAGCGACAACAAACTGAGGGGATAGGAGAGATAGGAAAGATGGAAACACGGTCACAGGAGTCCGAGCACGGGGCACCACTTGCGAGAGCTCTTGTCGGCGTCAGTAGATGCACTTTCATGAGAAGGACATCCTGAAGGTTTTCACTCACGTCATATAGTAAGAAGGTACAAATCGCAAGAGGAAAGTGGGACCTTGTCGAAGGATGCATTCCACGAATATTCCCGAATTCACCCGCTTACCTTGCCCACTTAGCTTTGTCGTGGGGCCCGCGACAAAGAAGCGAAAGCTGCCCGATAGGAGTGGGTATTTTCCAGAATATCATCGGCGAAAAAGAATAGACTATCTCCGAGCACTGAGCTCGAAGACAGTGAAATAAGTCCCGACATGCCGTCAACTAGTGGCGTCATATCGCTTCAAGACATAGAAAATGTTTGTTTGCATGCTGGCGGAAAGTTATTGAGAATGGCGAGACAAGACGTCTTGTGGTGTTTCTAGGGCTCAAAGAAAAAAAAAGAGCGCTATTTGTGGAGAAATGCGTTGTCGTCGCAGAAGACATGACAGTCACCATTAGCAGCCGTCACCATCACTTAGCCAAGTCACCTGGCAATGCAGATACCATCACCCAATCGGCCGAACTTCTGGAGGACATAGAAAATCTGAAAGTGCGTTCATGTTGTCCCAGTGAGTCAGCAGGCAGACTCGTGAGTAATGACTACGAAGTGCTCACCGATACCCCAAAGTGCAGTCTCTGCTCGAAGCTTTGGCTGCAGCTGTGTTAACAGGTTTCATTAGCGGAAATCCAGAAGAAGCAGAGGGAAGACATGCTCAAGAAAATGGCCGCACGCGTAGCTTCTCGACGGTCTAAGTTCCTAAAGAATGTGACTGACATGAAAAAAAAAAAGCTGACTACATAACCAGACAAAAGCCACGAGATTGCGTCACATAGTTGTAATTTATTTTCAAGCCCGAAAAACACAGCCACAAAAAGAGGATGCCAGACACTGTAATTGGGGTTTTCGCATCTAAAAATATATTGCGAACGTACGCCAACTAGCAACTAACCGACAGACTCGTATGTTATGCTATATACATCAAGCATTGTTTATTGTGGGCAGTTCAGAAAATCATAATTATACTGTATTTGCCTTACACCACTAAATATTACGCAGTACTAAGTTTCTGCGGCAGCAAAACAAATCTCGATAATATACTGTTGGCAGAGCTCTTTCAGAACGGCCGCCACGGCGTCTTGACACGATGACTACGCGTTTTCGTCTGCTAGCAGAAGCTTGTTGCACCACCAGTGCCACCAAACCAGAAGCTGTCCCGGCGCCGAGTGACGAGTAGTCTGACGCCGGGAGTTCTGCAACTTACCTAGTCTAGAAACGTTGGTACAGACCACAGCGGCTCAGCTGAATAAGTTTTCAACTTCATGCACCTATGACACGTAGAATTGTTATAAGACACATAGCACCAGTGACTGATTTGATTGGACATGTTCAGCCTACGTCACAGAACGTCCTGCAGACAGCAAGCCTTGTCCGCCTGTGTTGCAACATGCTCATGGTTGAAGTGAGCTGAGCGACAGGGCTTTTCTTGAGTGGTTTGTTTCTTGTACACAATAAATTGCTGTAGCAGATCCCGATTTAACAAAGTAATTCTAGCATGGTCATCACGTCATTAAATAATGTTCAAATTGTAACTGGAGCATCAGTGCATTTTGCTACACATTTTCCAAACCAAGGCAGTATAGATATGTTGAAGAATAAGCATGCCATTTTTTTTACACCTTTAAAACAAGCTTGCTCATTAGTGAACAAGTCCATGGCAATCGAATATTGTGAATATCGCATTGCTGCACAGCATGCAGAAGCTCTATGCCAAAAAACAATCCACACGACCATCTCTGGCACCTAACAAGTCTGTTATTTACACAGTCATGTGGCATTATTCATAAAGAACATTATTTAGGAATGAGCTCACCAACTGGTACTACAAAACTGCACTTTGGCCTTGTGCTGATGCGGTTTTGGCCATGCAGTTGTCGTGCACATTGCATATTTGTTTATTTTGTCAGTGATTGGGGCCTCGCTTCATTGCTGCACCCCTTGTGAGTAACTGATTGGAGCAGCACATGGAAGAAGCCTTGCAAAGAACTATATGGCTGCAAGCCGATAATAGGCTGCTCATACCCATCCCATAGGCAGAGGAGGGTAGGGAGGCTGGAAAACAACCAGCTAAAGTGGCCACAACAGTATTGTTCAATCTCCTATAACTTCCTGATTACAGCGCTAAGTCGCAACAGTGCTAAGCCACAAAACTTATGCTAAAGCATGTTCACGTCGCACAAGTGCACAATTATGCCATTACAAATCCTTGATTTTAAGGTTGTTTAATGGCGCTTTGAAAATGCTGTACGACTACTTACCGTAGTGCAAGAGTGTTCTCATGTGTTGCCACATGAATTATTAGGTCCTTTATGATGTTCAGCTGTGACTCTGTCAAGAAGTCCGGAATTCCAAGAGCATCGCAAAGTACTACACCTGCCCGTGATGCCAGTTCGTCATCGCCGCCAGTCAGCAGAGTGCACAGCAAGTCAGCCAGCAAGCCAAGCAACTGGCTCAGCTCCTGTGTGGCTAAATGATTGACAAGGACATACGGTGGTCAGTTTATAAAAAGCTATATGCACCAGAACCATGAATTCTATTTCTGATGAATAAAGAACATTTAAAATAGCACTGCCAGAATAAAAAATATTAAACACCCTTTAAAATCCATGGGTGGCACAAAGAACATGAACAATTGATATGAAAGCGTACTTTTTTTACAGTGAACAAATCAACACGTAAAATAAGAGTTGACTGCTAATGTGCTGTTTGAACAACACCTATTTACAATACATACATATTGTACATTGAAACTTGTCTTCCCTTATTCCACAGTACACCAAAACTCCAACCACTTCCTGATCCATTAGTGGGAATTCGTATTGCACAGCTCAAACTCACAAGGCCAGCCACTGCTGGGGAAGCGAGGTGGGCAGTGATTGCAGCTAGGATCCTAGACTGAAGAGTTTACTTGCGAGTAGAGGACAATTAGAATCAGCCTTCTTCACTAAACATGATCACTGTGAACTAAGTTTAATGCTGCTACTACAACTAACTTTAAGACACCCAACAAAATAGCTGACTCAACTCAAAGTTCACTAAACTGAATATCCGCTAAAACGGGGAATAGCATCGGGCACTGCAGAAATCAAGTCAAACGTGTGAAACACAATTTAATTTTAAAATAATTATGTAATTTTCCTTTCAATTGGTTCCCTTAATGTGCGAGAAGAGACAAAGTTATCCAAAGAGTGTACGTTTCTGGGCACTGCCTCTGTCATAGCTTGTCGTTCTGACACGAAGTGTCGCAACTTTCCGATACGTGCTACATGTTCTGCTGTGATAATTCATCAGGCAGTGATAAAAGACTTGAACCTACCTCAGCCATTACAAATTTTTCGCTACATCCTTCTTTCAGTTTCGGATAAACCCCGGAAATAATTTCTAAATCTGATAGCTCTGCACAGGTACTGAAGTGCATGCACATGGCTCATTTTCGTCTACAACCCAAGCACTTTGCCTCAGCAATATGGCATGCACAAGCAATGTTGCACCACCGCAGATGAATGGGCATTTTGGGGGCCGCACACATCAGCCATAACATTGCTGCACAGCGGAAAACTACATTCAATTGATCTCAAAATGAGCCCGGGTTTGCAGATCAAGTTTATGATCATGATGTGTACATTTTACTGGTGCAAGGGCCAAGAGCGACAAGCAAAAAGTTACACATGAAGATTCAGTCAAATAACACAGTACTAATGGTAAGAGGAGATGGATGTATAATACCCTAAGACAACTTGCTGTGAAAGTGTAACATATTCGTACAATAAAAGTGTGTTGCCGAATGATGCATGCGATGCACTATGAAGAATGGGCGATGTATGGTAGATGCAATAGAAATTGCCTATAGCTGAGGGCACAACAGCCTCACTAAGCTCTTGCGCACAAGGGCATAGAGACACGTGCTTGTCATAATGTTATCTGAGAGAAGAGATAGCGGCACGACTAGGCTGTAAAAAAATATATTTTAAACCAGCAGTTGCGGTATCACAGGGTAATCAGCGACCAAGCAAAGACCGCCCTTCTCCCTCTTTGTTGGGCACACATGCGCATGGTCCCAGAGAATGTCAATATGTATTAAGCATAATCCCTGGCGGCAGAAGCGCCGTCTTGGCACATCTAGATGTCAACATCACCGAGAGGGAAGGGCTTCAAGCTTGCCACATGTGCAATATTGGTAGCCTGTGGGGCAGATAAAGGCGACGAGGCGGTAGGGGCAATTTCATGTGTCACAGGAGTAACCGCGAACGAAGGAATCAGTATGAACCATGTAATGAGAAGGCAGTTTTTCTGACAAGCTGACTTGACGGTTTGGAGACCAATGAATCGGGCGAAAAGTGCACATCTCGGTGTCGTTGATCATACAAACGCCGTTGGTTTTCTGGAAAGGTGAGAAGGTAAGTATTGGCGATTTAGCGTACATGGGCAGCCTGAGTGACAGCGTCAAGGGCATATTTGCCGGTTGGTACCGTAGGAGACGACGTCACTTCATCAAGAGGTAATGTTGGTTCTCGGCCTTACAACAGAAAAACTGGAGATTAACCGGCAGTGTCATGGCACAAAGCATTGTATGCAAATGTAACGTCATCATAATCATCATCAGCCTGACTACGTCCACTGCAGGACAAAGGCCTCTCCCATGTTCCGCCAGTTAACCAGGTCCTGTGCTTGCTGCTGCCAATTTATACCCGTAAACTTCTTAATCTAATCTGCCCATCTAACCTTCTGTCTCCCCCTAACTTGCTTGCCTTCTCTGGGAATCCAGTTAGTTACCCTTATTGACCAGCAGTTATCCTGTCTATGCGCTACATGCCCGGCCCACGTCCATTTTTTCTTCTTGATTTCAACTATGATATCCTTAACACCCGTTTGTTCCCTAATCCACTCTGGTCTCTTCTTGTCTCTTAAGGTTACACCTACCATTTTTCTTTCCATTGCTCGCTGCATCATCCTCAATTTAAGCTGAACCCTCTTTGTAAGTCTCCAGGTTTCTGCTTCGTAGCTAAGTACAAGCAAGATACAGCTGTTATATACCTTCCTCTTGAGGGATAGTGGCAATCTGCCTGTTATATTTTGAGAGTGCTTGCCAATGTGCTCCACCCCATTCTTATTCTTCTAGTTACTTCAATCTCCTGGTTCGGCTCCGCGGTTATTACCTGTCCTAAGTAGACATAGTCTTTTACAACTTGAAGTGCACTATTACCTATCTCGAAGCGCAGCTCTCTTCCGAGGTTGTTGTACATTACTTTCGTTTTCTGCAGATTAATTTCAAGACCCACCTTTCTGCTCTTCTTGTCTAACTCCGTAATCATGAGTTGCAATTCGTCCCCCGAGTTACTCAGCAATGCAATGCCATCGGCGAAGCGCAGGCTACTAAGGTACTCTGCATTACTCTTATCCCTAACTGTTCCCATTCTAGGCTTCTGAAAACCTCCTGTAAGCACACTGTGAATAGCATTGGGGAAATTGTGTCCCCCTGCCTTACACCCTTCTTGATCGGTATTCTGGTGCTTTCTTTATGAAGCACTATGGTAGCAGTTGATCCCCTGTAGATTTTTTCCAGGATGTTTATATATACTTCTTCGACACCCTGATTCCGCAGTGTCTGCATGACGGCTGATATTTCTACTGAATCAAATGCCTTCTCGTAATCTATGAATGCTATGTATAGTGGTTGGTTATATTCTGAGCATTTCTCTATTACCTGATTGATAGTATGAATGTGGTCGATTGTTGAGCTGCCTGTTCGAAATCCTGCTTGTTCCTTTGGTTGATTGAATTCTAATGTTTTCTTTACTCTGTTAGCAATTACCTTTGTATATAGCTTGTATACTACAGAGAGCAAGCTGATCGACCTGTAATTCTTCAAGTCCTTGTCATCTCCTTTCTTATGTATTAAGATGATGTTAGCGTTCTTCCAAGACTCTGGTACTCTTCCCGCCAGGAGACACCTCGTAAACAGGGTGGCTAGTTTTTCTAACACAATCTGTCCTCCATCTTTCAGCAGATCTGATGTTACCTGATCCTCACCAGCAGCTTTGCCTCTTTGCATGCTCTCCAAAGCTTTTCTGACTTCTTCTATCATTACTGGTGGGGTGTCATCTGGATTACTGCTAGTTCTTATAGTATTAAGGTCGTGGTTGTCCCGGCTACTGTACAGATCTCTGTAAAACGCCTCCGCTATTTTAACTATCTTATCCATATTGGTAGTTATTTTGCCTTCTTTGTCCCTTAGTGCATGCATTCGATTTTTGCCTATCCCAAGTTTCTTCTTCACTGCTTTGACGCTTCCTCAGTTTTTCAGAGCGTGTTCAATTCTTTCTATGTTATACCTTCTTACATCGCATACCTTACGCCTATTAATCAACTTCGAAAGCTCTGCCAGTTCTATTTTGTCTGTTGTACTTGAGACTTTCATGGTTTGATGCTTCTTAATGAGATTCTTTGTTTCTGGGAAAGCTTGCCAGTGTCCTAACTATCCTGCCTCCAACTTCCACTGCACACTTTATAATGATACTCATCAGATTATCATTCATTGTATCTATGCTAAGGTTGGTTTCCTCACTAAGAGCAAAGTACCTGTTTTAAAGCGAGACTCTGAATTCCTCTACTTTCCCTCTCAGTGCTAGCTCATTGATTGGCTTCTTGCGTATCAGTTTCTGTCGTTCCTTCTTCAAATCTAGGTGAATTCGAGACCGTACCATTCTATGGTCACTGCATCATACCTTGCCAACCACTTCCACATCCTGCACAATGCCTGGGTGTACACTCATTATAAAGTCTATTTCGTTCTTATTTTCGCCATTAGGGCTCCTCCATTGTCCACTTGCGGTTTTCTCGTTTTCGGTAGAAGGTATTCAAAATCCGTAAATTATTGCATTCTCCGAATTTTACTAGTAGCTCTCCTCTGGCGTTCCTAGTACCGATACCATAATCTCCTACTGCCTGGCCTCCAGCCTGCTTCTTCCCTACCTTTGCATTAAAGTCTCCCATCAGGATAGTATACTGCGTTTTTACCTTACTCATTGCCGATTCCACGTCTTCATAGAAGCTTTCGACTGAAGCGTCATCATAGCTGGATGTAGGTGCGAAAGCCCTACATCCAGTGTAACGAACAGTAAAGCAAAGTCCCAGTCAGAGCAGTTTGATGAAACATACTTAACAACCGTGTTGAAAAGTATTCCATTCAGACACTTGTGAGTACATTTGTCTGCGGATGGCATTACCTAGTGAGCTTGTGCCTTATTTCACATAACTGCAGGATGTGGGCTATGACGTTTGGTAGAAAGGTACAGCCACGGTCTATAATTAGCTGGTGTGAAGTTCCATGTTGCAAATCTAGGAAGAAATCAGCAACGTCTGAGGCAAAGCTTGTTGGAAGAGCTTGTGTGATCGCTTAGCATGTGGCGTAGCCTGTGGCTACAGCTATCCACCTATTGCCGGAGGAATACAGTCGAATCTCATTAATTCGAACATGCTTAATTCGAACTTCCGGTTCATTCGAACTCACGATGAGGTCCCATCAAAACTATGTGTATTCCAATGGGCGAAAACGTCCAGTGATTCGAATGCGCAAGAACTTGCGGTGGTTAATTCGAACAAACCGTGCTCCGAAAATGCTCTCTGCACCCCACCCAATACCGCGGCAGCACCTGCGACACCTCAACACATGCACGCGAAGGAAAGGAAAAGGAAAGAAAAGGCTGCGGTGGAATGTTTGCACCCTCTCAAATGCTGATCTGCGGCGTGCCTGTGTCATGCTTCTCTCTTTTCTGTCCTCGCCACGTGCCATTGTCAGATAAGGACTCTTCTCCTTCCGACACCGTGGGCAGAGAGAGGGAAAAAAAGCTGTCGTGAGGTTGGTTATGTGGTTGAAGAAAAGGAAAAAGGCACCATCTTCTCCAGGCCTTGCGCCTTGCGGGAGCACGGCTCTGCGCCTTTGAGGAAGGGGGGGGGGGGAGGTCTCTCATGCGCCGGTGCCATGCTTCCTTCCCCTTCCCCGTCCCCTCCACGCAATAACCCTTCTCCTTTCAACGACGCACGCGAAGAGAGCAAAGAAAAAAAAAGCTGCTGTGGAGTGTTCGTTTTCCCTCAAATCACGGAGAAAGGAAAAAGTTTTTTCCTTCCTCCATGTCTCGAATGCCGATCTGCTTCTCTCCACGTGGAAACGCTTCTCCTTTCTCGTCACGTGCTGTCCATGCTGCGGGTCCGCTACGCAGTCATTGTTGTCGTCGTTTTTAGAGGGTGTCGGCGCTGGACATTTCCGCGCGCAACTTCTTTTGCCAGGCGAATGTTGAAGCCGAAGTAGAAATGCTTTGCAAGCTGCGTGCGAAATTGATTGACTCGCTGCAAGGCAAACATGTGCCGACGCGCATCACCGATTACTTCAATTAATGATGGATGTCTTGTTATTTGTGAATAAATGTAAGTCTCCTGAACCTTTTCCCTCGTGTGTCAGCTCAATACACATGCGCCACTGCATGGAGAGCCCTCTGTTTATTTAGTTTTCATTAATTCAAACTTGTCATCATCATCATCTTAATACATAAGAAAGGAGATGACAAGAACTTGAAGAATTACGGGCCGATTAGCTTGCTCTCTGTAGTACAAAAGCTATTTACAAAGGTAATTGCTAACAGAGTAGAGAAAACATTAGAATTCAATCAACCAAAGGAACAAGCAGGATTTCGAACAGGTTACTCAACAATCGACCACATTCATACTATCAATCAGGTAATAGAGAAATGCTCAGAATATAACCAACCACTATACATAGCCTTCATAGATTACGAGAAGGCGTTTGATTCTGTAGAAATATCAGCCGTCATGCAGACACTGCGGAATCAGGGCGTCGATGAAGTATATATAAACATCTTGGAAGAAATCTACAGGGAATCAACTGCTATTATAGTGCTTCATAAAGAAAGCAAGAGAATACCAATCAAAAAGAGTGTAAGGCAAGGGGACACAATCTCCCCAATGCTATTTACCGGGTGCTTACAAGAGGTTTTCAGAAGTCTAGAATGGGAACAGTTAGGGATAAGAGTTAATGGAGAGTACCTTAGTAACCTGCGCTTCGCCGATGACATTGCATTGCTGAGTAACTCAGGGGACGAATTGCAACTCATGATTACGGAGTTAGACAAGGAGAGCAGAAAGGTGGGTCTTAAAATTAATCTGCAGAAAAGGAAAGTAATGTACAACAACCCCGGAAATGAGCAGCGCTTCGAGATAGATAATAGTGCACCTGAAGTTGTAAAAGACTATGTCTACTTAGGGCAGGTAATAACTGCGGAGCCGAACCACGAGATTGAAGTAACTAGAAGAATAAGAATGGGGTGGAGCACATTTGGCAAGCACTCTCAAATTATGACATGTAGATTGCCACTATTCCTCAAGAGGAAGGTACATTATAACAGCTGTATCTTGCCGGTACTTAGCTACGGAGCAGAAATCTGGAGACTTACAAAGAGGGTTCAGCTTAAATTGAGGACGACGCAGCGAGCAATGGAAAGAAAAATGGTAGGTGTAACCTTAAGAGACAAGAAGAGACCAGAGTGGATTAGGGAACAAACGGGGGTTAAGGATATCATAGTTGAAATCAAGAAGAGGAAATGGACATGGGCCAGGCATGTAGTGCATAGACAGGATAACCGCTGGTCGTTACGGGTAACTAACTGGATTCCCAGAGACGGCAAGCGGGTTAGGGGGAGACAGAAGGTTACGTGGGCAGATGAGATTAAGAAGTTTGCGGGTATAAATTGGCAGCAGCAAGCAAGGACCGGGTTAACTGGCGGAACACGGGAGAGGCCTTTGTCCTGCAGTGGACCTAGTCAGGCTGATGATGATGATGCTGAATTCGAACTTCTTTTAATTCGAACAAATTTTTGGGCCCCTTCGTGTTCGAATTATCGAGATTCAACTGTACAAGGTATAAGGGCCGAGTAGATCTAAGCCGACACGGAAGAACGATTCTGACAAAATGCAAAGTGATTAAAGTCGTTCGGCGGGACACGTCAAATGGTGTTTTGCAGTGCTGACATTTCTCACAAGCCGCAATGTATCTGACTGAGCGTGCAAGCACTGGACAAAAGAAGCGTCGGTGGATGGATACGGTCGTAAGGGCGTGACACACCAAGGCGACCGGCAGGTGGAATGTCATGAAGTTCGTAGAGAACTGCTGAGTGAAGGTGTTTCGAAATGACAAGCAGCAGGGCTGGTCCATCTGGGTAAGATTTTTGCGGTATACAGTCGAAACCCCTTTATAAGAGGCATTATTACAAGAAACAAATGGGTATAAGAGACACCAGTGTGCCCACAGTAAAATACAGGTTGATAAAAACGTGCATACGAGTTACCCTGCTTATAAGAGACATCTCGTATATAAGACGAAAATCGCTACCTGAAGCATGCCTTTTATAAAGAGATTTAAGTGTAGTACACCATCATGGAGGATGAATGAGCGATGGCACCGGTCGGAAGATGGCGCTTTAAAGCGTTTGATGATAGCGCGCAAAGATGCAGCAATACGAGATCTCACAACACCAGTCTCACAGGGAATGCCCTGTTACGAGCCTCTTGGAACAATAATCTGCACTGTAAGTCTCTTTTAAGAAGCTCAGAACACATGCAATGTTAAAAAGTCGTTCTGTGCGGAGAAACATTGCTTGGTGTAATGAAATGTGAACCGGGTCCTTTGTCCCGGTGTCACCGTGAATAACTTTTGCCCATGGAGACGTGCTCGTGGCACCCCTGTGTAGTACTTCTCACCCGTGGCGTGGATAAGCCCATTTGCTTTCACGCCGTGCTTTTGCAACGGGCTCTTCACAGGGTTTGGGCGTTGCCGCAGACAAAGTGTTGCGACCTTGAGCAGTACCGTGTTCTCGCCACGGCGGCGGTTAACGCGTGCCCTGCGTCTCGCTAAGACCGAACCCATGCTTGTGGTTGTACTCCTTTGGGATATACTTACACTACACTGGCACCCAACGCGGTATCAAAAGCACTAAGCTTTTGACTGCTCTTAGCGAGTCAGTTCGCCTGCGCGATTCGGCCTCATCGCAACATGTCTGGTTCGCGAGATTTTGGTCTGCTGTCCTTTTTAGTGGATGCTGCTTTGCACAAGGAGGCCATTGCCTCTATTGACAGGAACCTTTCGGCACCTGTCCATGTCGCCACCACTTTTGCGATGAAGACATGAGGCACCTATCCGCTCCCTTTGGAGCTGGTGCGTGGTTTTGGAATGGCCCTCTTGCCCTACCCGAACGGTACACACAAGCACCTTCGACTGCTAATGCGCCCTTCGGCATGCATGGCAGTTCGTCGGTACAGTGATCGCAGTCGGTTTCTTACAGAATTGACGGGGCACAGGCTTTGACCCTCGCTGACTTTTGCCCGCCATCAGCCGTGCAACCAACACTTCAAACGCACACTGAGCAAGCCCCTGAATTGTCGACGGTAGTCGCACCAAGTGTGCATTATGTTCAACAGCAGGCAAATCCAACAAGGAGGCTCTTTTGCTCTGGGAGTGGCGCGCTGGGCGGTGGTCCATATGAAACCGCCCCACTGATCGAGCTGGGAGACTGCTCACCTTCGCTTGACTGCGCCACTAACGCACCAATGGTTTCCTGTGAAGCCAGTGCGATGACGTAGACGTTACTGCAAAACGGCGTGCAGATAATCCAAGCACTATTGGGAGCTGTGCAAACACTTTCGGCTGGTCTGTGCCAACCTACAGCAGATACGGTGATCCGCTCACCGTTCAAGATTACCTAGACTCTGCCACGTTATCAATGAGCAATGAGTTTGGATGATCAGGTGGCGCGGCGCTCGAATGTGTTGTTCCAGCTGCTCTGACTGACACGGCGGCAAGATGGTATCAGCTAACCGTTTACCGTGTAGCAACCCTCGAGGAATTTCGCACGGACTTTTTGCGAGAATTCGTACCTGCCGACTGCATAAGTGGGATGCGACGAGAGCTCGTGCTGCATACACAAGCTCCTGAGGAGTCTTTACAGGAGTATGTACGTGCAACGGATAAGTTTTTTTCTATCGCTGAGCCTTGAACGAGGAGTGTGTGGAACGGAGATACGGCAGGCACATCCGTCCTTTTTTTTTTTTTTTTCGGCATACCTGCACGGCGGCTGCTTCCGTGATTTGAAGTTGGCCGCGGCGATGAAGCGCATTCAAGGCGACCTTCTCGTTGCGCGTGCCTATCGCCTGCCGCCCCTAGCCAGTGATGCGCTTGAGCCGCACTGCGCTTGGAGAGGGGCCATGATCCTTCCCCACCGGCAACAGCCTCTCAGCGCAGCCTTTGCGGCTGTAACTGGCTGTGTGGGGCACTGCGCCGTGCTCCCGACCAGGTTGCATAAATTAGGTGCCTTTTCTCATCTTCTAACCACTACCACCACCGGCTGTGCGTGGGAGTTGAGCGATCGCGCTCTTGATCCCTATACGCATGAAAAGCGGGCAGCCTGCGCTGCACCACCTGAAACCTTCACACAGAGACGCTTTCCGACCCAACGTAATGTGTGAGGTGACGCTCGCAGAAACGTTTCCTGCGATAACCTTGCGAGCCGATCACGAAAGCTAGAGGCTACTTCGTCTCGAAAAACAGACCGTGATGCAGTGCGCTGCTACCGCTGCCATGAAAGAGGGCACATAGCAAGGGAGTTGCGAATGGTGGATATCGTGATGGCCCATTTTGCCAGCTCAAGCTCTTCATCAGCCCGCCAGCACTTACCGTTGCCTTTGCCACAGAAACGTGCCATGCACAGAGTTAGGGGCCAAGCCCCTGCTCTATGCATTTGTTCTCTCACAGTCCCCTTCAGGAACGAGAGACACGGCACAAACCGTGTCGCGCGCAAGCTTCGGGGTCGTACCCTGGCATTATGCACTCGTCAGCTCGAAACCCCTGTTTGGACCGACCGACACGACACGAAGAGGCACTACATCTTTTTGTCGCCTGTCCAACTCCGTTGGATGACACACAAAAGGCTCGTCTGTCAACACTGTTACATCAGTACGATGAGCTCTTCACGGATAAACCGGGCTGCACCGATTTTGTGAGCCATGTGATTGAAACTGGCGACACGCTTCCTTTAAAGTGTAACTCCAGGCCTATAAGTCTCGCCAGAAGGCTGATTATCGACGGGTTGCTTGACAACATGCTTGCGGCTGGCATTATTCGCCGCTCGTCTAGCTCCTAGGCGTCTCCAATTGTGCTGATGCCTAAGAAAGATGGCAGTCATCGCTGGTGCGTAGGCTATCGCCGTCTGGATGGAGTGACTCGTAAGGATGCCTATCCCTATCCGCTCCCCCTGATAAACTCCATCATAGGAAACCTGGATTCCCTTCTCTGGGAATCCAGTTAGTTACCCTTAATGACCAGCGGTTATCCTGTCTACGCGCTACATGCCCGGCCCATGTCCATTTCCTCTTCTTGATTTCAACTATGATATCCTTAACCCCCGTTTGTTCCCTAATCCACTCTGCTCTCTTCTTGTCTCTTAAGGTTACACCTACCATTTTTCTTTCCATTGCTCGCTGCGTCGTCCTCAATTTAAGCTGAACCCTCTTTGTAAGTCTCCAGGTTTCTGCTCCGTAGCTAAGTACCGGCAAGATACAGCTGTTATATACCTTCCTCTTGAGGGATAGTAGCAATCTACCTGTCATAATTTGAGAGTGCTTGCTGAATGTGCTCCACCCGATTCTTATTCTTCTTGTTACTTCAATCTCGTGGTTAGGCTCTGCGGTTATTACCTGCCCTAAGTAGACATAGTCTTTTACAACTTCAGGTGCACTATTACCTATCTCGAAGCGCTCCTCCTTTCCGAGGTTGTTGTACATTACTTTCGTTTTCTGCAGGTTAATTTTAAGACCCACCTTTCTGCTCTCCTTGTCTAACTCCGTAATCATGAGTTGAAATTCGTCCCCTGAGTTACTCAGCAATGCAATGTCATCGGCGAAGCGCAAGTTACTAAGGTATTCTCCATTAACTCTTATCCCTAAATGTTCCCATTCTAGGCTTCTGAAAACCACCTGTAAGCACGCGGTAAATGGCATTGGGGAGATTGTGTCCCCCTGCCTTACACCATTCTTGATTGGTATTCTGTTGCTTTCTTTATGAAGCACTATGGTAGCAGTTGATCCCCTGTAGATTTTTTCCAGAATGTTTATATATACTTCATCGACGCCCTGATTCCGCAGTGTCTGCATGACGGCTGATATTTCTACTGAATCAAACGCCTTCTCGTAATCTATGAAGGCTATGTATAGTGGTTGGTTATATTCTGAGCATTTCTCTATTACCTGATTGATAGTATGAATGTGGTCAATTGTTGAGTAGCCTGTTCGAAATCCTGCTTGTTCCTTTGGTTGATTGAATTCTAATGTTTTCTTTACTCTGTTAGCAATTACCTTTGTAAATAGCTTTTATACTACAGAGAGCAAGCTCATCGGCCTGTAATTCTTCAAGTCCTTGTCATCTCCTTTCTTATGTATTAAGATGATGTTAGCATTCTTCCAAGACTCTGTTACCCTTCCCGTCAGGAGACACCTCGTAAACAGGGTGGCTAGTTTTTCTAACACAATCTGTCCTCGATCTTTCAGCAGGTTTGATGTTACCTGATCCTCACCAGTAGCTTTGCCCCTTTGCATGCTCTCCAAAGCTTTTCTGACTTCTTCTATCATTACTGGTGGGGTGTCATCTGGGTTACTGCTAGTTCTTATAGTATTAAGTTCGTGGTTGTCTCGACTACTGTACAGATGTCTTTAAAACTCCTCCGCTATTTTAACTATCTTATCCATATTGGTAGTTATTTTGCCTTCTTTGTCCCTTAGTGCATACATCCGACTTTAGCCTATCCCAAGTTTCCTCTTCACTGCTTTGACGCTTTTCCGTTTTTTAGAGCGTGTTCAATTCTCTCCATGTTACACCTTCTTACATCGCATACTTTACGTCTATTAATCAACTTCGAAAGCTCTGCCAGTTCTAATTTGTCTGTTGTACTTGACACTTTCATGGTTTGACGCTTCTTAATTAGGTTCTTCGTTTCCTGAGAAAGCTTGCTAGTGTTCTGTCTAACTACCCTGCCTCCAACTTCCACTGCACACTCCGTAATGATACTCGTCAGATTATCATTCATTGTATCTACGCTAAGGTTGGTTTCCTCACTAGGAGCAGAGTACCTGTTCTGCAGCGACACTCTGAATTCCTGTACTTTCCCTCTCAGTGCTAGCTCATTGATTGGCTTCTTTCTTCAAGTCTAGGCGAATTCGAGACCGTACCATTCTATGGTCACTGCATCGTATCTTGCCAACCACTTCCATATCCTGCACGATTCCTGGGTGTGAAGTCATTATAAAGTCCATTTCGTTCTTATTTTCGCCATTAGGGCTCCTCCATGTCCACTTGCGGTTTTCTCGTTTTCGGTAGAAGGTATTCAAAATCCACAAATTATTGCGTTCTGCGAATTCTTCTAGTAGCTCTCCTCTGGCGTTTCTAGTGCCGATGCCATAATCTCCTACTGCCTGGTCTCCAGCCTGCTTCTTCCCTACCTTTGCATTAATGTCGCCCATCACTATAGTATACTGTGTTTTTACCTTACTCATTGCCGATTCCACGTCTTCATAGAAGCTTTCAACTGAAGCGTCATCATGGCTGGATGTAGGCGCGTAAGCCTGTACTACCTTCATCTTGTATCTTTTATTCAGTTTAATTACAATACCTACCACCCTTTCATTAATGCTATAGTATTCCTCTATGTTGCCAGCTATGTTTCTGTGAATTAAGAACCCCACTCCCAGTTCTCTTCTCGCTGCCAAGCCCCGATAGCAAAGGACGTGCCCAATCTGTAGCACAGTATAGGCCTCATCTGTCCTCCTAACCTCACCGAGCCCTATTATATCCCATTTAACACCCTCTAGCTCCTCGAATAGTACAGCTAGACTTCCCTCACTAGATAAGGTTCTAGCGTTAAATGTTGCCAAGTTCAGGTTCCAATGGCGGCCTGTCTGGATCCAGAGATTCTTAGCACCCTCTGCTGCGTTGCAGATCTGACCGCCGCCGTGGTCAGTTGCTTCGCAGCTGCTGGGGACTGAGGGCCGTGAGTTAATTGACGTATGCATGTGGGAGGTAGTGGCCAGATACTGCACCAGGGTGGCCAATCCTTCTCTGGTGAGGGAGTGCGTTCCCGGCGGTAGTTACTGGTGAGGCCGCACCCCAGGCCTCTTAATGAAGTTCCATCAACACGCGGAGTTTTTTTTTCTTTTTTTAATCCGGTTGGGAACTGCGCGGCACCGAGATTTGAACCACGGACCTCTTGCATGCGAGGCGGATACTCTAACCACTATGCCATCGCCGCACCAGAGGACAGCTGTTATGACGTTAAATCCTGCTAAGGTCCAATTAGCGCAGACCCGTATTCAGTTACTCGGCTTTACGCTGCGCGAAGGCTTCATTGAGCCGGATCTGGAGAAACTTTGAGCCATCATCGATTTTCCCATGCCCAAGGACGTAGGTGGCCTTTGCCGCTCCTTGGGAATGGTTAACTTTTACCGTTCCTTCATTCCGTCCTGTGCCCGACTGTAGGCACCCTTGAGCAAGCTCTAGAGAAAGTCTGTTGAGTGGCAATAGAGACCTGAGCAGCAGGAGGCCTTTTGCCAACTGTCTAATGCCCCAGTGGAGACGGCGAAGGTTAAGCTCCCCGACCTGACCAGATCATTCGTTGTACTAAGTGATTCGAGCGATCTGAGTATAGGGGCTGTTCTTCTACAGGAATACGATGGTGTGTTGCAGCCGTTGGCCTTTGCAAGCCGCTCCTTGGTCCTTGCGGAGAAAAACTATTCCATGACCGAAAAGAAGTGCCTTACCATCGTGTTTGCACTACGGAAGTTTAACATCTACCTTGATGAGACGAAGTTCGTGGTGCAAACGGATCACAGTGCACTCAGCTGGCTGATGTGACCCCGTAAGCCTGCCGGCAGGCCGGCGCGCTGTGTTCTCCTGATATAGCACTATAACTTTGCAGTGCAGTATAGAAAAAGGAGCACCAACGAGTTAGCTGACGCGCCATTTCGTGCCCCATTGTCTGCCGAGAACCTTGGTCCCAGTGTGACAGCCGCTAGCGGTGCCTTTGCACATACAAGCATCTGGGGTGAAACAGCGACTTCGCCGCCATTCGACGAGAAGGGTGAGTTTTATACGGACGAACCTTGGCTGCTATTCAGCTAAGTGGCACACCGCGAAGCGGCCGAGCTTGGGAGCTTTCCGAAGGCCACGATGCTGAGAGCGAACCCGTGACACCGATGGAAACGGCAGTTGCTACGGTCCTGAGTGGGCGCGATACCAGACTCCGCCATTTTGGGAGAATGGGAATCACATTTAGCAGAGAAGAGCTTCTGAAGGCTCAGTAAAGTGATCTGTTTTGTCGCGAAATGTGCAACAGTCTAAGAGAGACGGAGTGCCGTGACGCTGCATACCCTACACCGTGCGCCGATAGCGACTGTCCCGGTGAGACGGAGCACAGATACGCTGCTTGCCCTGCAGAGGGTGTGGATAGAGGGCTGGCACCAGCGTGTGTCGCCGAGTCCCCGGCAGATTCATATTTGCTGGACCATGACAGGTTGCTGCTGAAGTATATAGCCACCGACGACGAGTCTATCAACTCATTTAAGGAGGCAGACTTGGGACGTTAAACTCCACATATCAATTAAGGGGGCAGACTGGTTTTTGGAACCGAAAAGTGACAAAAAAAATGAATTTTTTTAAAATTGGCATATTCGGTTTCCACAAGTATTTTTCTATGTCTATGCAAATTTTCCTACCCACCAGGAAAGGGTAATTTTTTTTCTTATGTCATTCTGACAGTCCCGATTCTTGGCCCCAGCATAATGCAGAACCTGCAAAAAAATGGGAAACCTACTTCGGGACTTCTTTATAATTTGCCACCACCTGTCTAAAGCTCTACTACCAATTTATGAGTGTTTTTATGAGCATTGCAAAACATGCAAACTGTGATTGGTGTTTTTTGAAGAAACTGGGTGTAAGAAGTTTTTTCCATTTTTCTCAAAAATGTAAATTTACAACTGTTCAATTTAGAGGCGTCAAAATCTCTGCAGCTAGGGCAGGCACAACAATAATTCTTCTTGCAGTAAGAATATGTACGTTGTAGTGTATACGTATTCCGAAGGAGTACGGCCACTAGCGTGGGTCCTGTCTTAGCGAGCCGCAGGGCACGCTTTAACAGTCACCATGGCGAGAACACAGTACTACTCAAGGTCGCAACACTTTATTGCCTCCGGCAACACCAAAAACGCAGTACAGAGCACGTTGCAAAGGCGCGGCGGGAAAGCAAATGGGCTTATTTAAGCCACGAGCAAGAAGTACTACACAGAGTGCCGCGAGCACGTCTCCGTGGCAAAAGTCATTCACCGAGACAGCAGGACAAAGGCCCGGTTGCTTAAGCGAGGGCAAAGGCGCTCGCGTTGGCTTCGGGGAGATACGGGTTGGCGTAGCCTGGCCACGCACTAAGACACTGCACCACTCTTCGGCCTAGCGTTCGGAAGGTGGGGAGACATAAGGTAAGCGTTCGCTGCGAGCGCAAGGTGCTGTTGGCGAAGTCCGAACGAGCCCCAAACAAAGGGAGCTGACGGACGGAAAAGAAAAGCGTGCTTACCCAAATGTCGTCCCCGGAGAGGTCTCTCTCACTCCCGACACGCGCGCGCGAAATTTCTCGGGAGACTCTGCGCGCGGCGGGTGCCACAGTCAACATCCGCTACCGGGTGAAAGGGGTTAAGCGTCACTCCTCGCTCTCCAAGTTCGGAAGACCACGGAGGAAAGGAGAGTCATGTCAGGACATGAGAATGCAGAAAGAGACGGCAAAGCCCGCGCAAAGGCGGTGGGCTAGCCTAGATTCCCACGTGTTTAGAATGCAAGTATGAGAGCAGAAATTAGAGCACAAGCCTTTTTTAATTGGTTACTCATCAAAAGAGTGACACAATTAAAGCTACTTTTGAAGATGGAAAGTTAATTTTGCTGTAAAATAATCAAAAAAAGGCAAAAAAAACAAAAAAAACTCTTGCGTACTTTCAATCTCCAGTCATCAGTCTACGTTTCCATATCTTAAATATCACTTTTAATTAAGCACTTTTTTTTTCTATGATAGCCTTAAACATTAGGAGGTGAACTTGAGTTTTCTCAGGAAAGAAATGAGTTGCAAGAAAAGTAATTACATATTTAATATCAGAAGAAAAAATTGCACAAGCCTGTGCATTTTGATCAAGATCAGTGAAGAAATAAACAAAACATGTCTAAGATGAGTCTGCCCCTTTAAGGTGGTTATGCCCAAAAGTCTCAGAGCTGCACTGTTGTAATCCTTTCAAAACGAACCCATGGCTAGTCCCCCGAGTGGCTCGAAAGTTTTTGCAAAAATGAGCCGCGTTGTGACCTGGCCCGGCATAAAGCGTGACATTTTTCACTACTGTCGTTCTTGCCGCGTCTGTCAAACGGTGAAATCAAGGGGTGGCAAACCGTCTAGTCTGATAAAATCGATTGTCAGTGAACGTCCGTGGCAAGTCACCACCTGCGATCTAATAGACCCATTTTGCAAAAGTAAGCAGGGGTTAATTCACCTGATGGCAGTCATTGATCACTTTTCGGAGGGGGTGAAATTGTTCCCTCTTCTGAAGGTGACAGCGCGAGCGGTTCTCTGGAAGCTGCAAGAAGTTTTTTGTCAATTCGGTTTCCCGGAAAGGCTCATCACGGACATCGTATTTCACTGCTCATGTGTTTGGTGTCACGTGCCTTTCCCTCGGAATTGATCTGCGCTACTTTAACCTACCAACTCCAGTCAGATTAGATGGAGCACGTCAATCGTACGCTCAAGCCGATGTTGGCGGCCTTTACCGAAAGTCAAAGAGACTGGACAGACCATTTGAGTGAGCTCGCATTCGCTATTCGAACATCCGAGAGTCGCTCAACTGGTTTCTCGCCCGCCTTTTTAAATTTCCCAAAGGAGTTGGCAGATCCAGTGACCAGCGTCATTAAATGCCAGCTCGAGGATGAGGAGACGCAGGCAGACTGCTCTGCTTACGTGTCGAAATTTCATGACAGGCTTTCTGGAGCTTTCTGCAAAGCAAGACAAAGTTTGGCGTCGGCCAGGGCTCAGCAGAAGGCCCAATATGACCGCAAGCATCGCGACCTAGTTTTTGAGGTGGGTGTTTTTGTCCTGAAGCGTAACCACGCTCTTAGCAATGCGAGTAAGGGGTTCTCAACCTCGCTCGCTCCTAAGTGGCTTGGTCCATAGCGAGTGGACAAAGCTTGGTCTCCACACACATACTTGCTAAAAGATCCCCATTCGGGAAAACTCAGCCATGCCCATATCGTAGACCTGACACCCTTTGTATCACGGTCTGACAAGCTCGCGCAAGCAACGAGGCACACCCAGAGCGGCAGACCGCATTCAGACCCCGTATCAGTATAATCTGAGGAAGCTGTCACCTTTGTGATTTCGTGCCAGGCGGCGGACTTTTTTCCCCAACCGAAGGCCCTCAGTTTACTGTCTAGCCTCAGTATAGGTTAGCTTCTTTATAGCCTGTTCTCGTAAAGAAGTCTGCCCCGCCCAGTTTGCTGCCAGTGTTTCTTTTTTAAGTGTTCATTTGTATTTTATTTTTTATGTTCTTTTCGCCTGATATTAAGTGTCATTTTTGCTCTGTACATTTATTGTGCTGTATTTTGTCTACCATGGAGGGGAGTTGTGAACTTACTACATTGGTGTTTATGCGTGGGGAGAGGGACGAAGGACGCCTTGCGCATTCGCTAGCGCAGTCATCAGCGGTGTCTGTGCGTGCTTATGTGCGTGTGTAGGTGTGTGACGCTTATGTGCGTGCCCGGGGAGAATGCGCGTCGTGGTGTCACTCCATCGACGTGGACACTAGAGGTGCTCGGGGCCCTGACGTATCCTGGCGTCAGACAGTCCAACAGTGCCCTGCTTTTGGCCATCGCCAAGAAGCCCATTCCACTCCTCCTTCCACTTTGGCTCCTGCGCGAGGCCAGGTGACAGCAGCTATATGCTGCCTGTTAACACCAGGATGCCTGGAAGCCAATTCCGGTTTAGCCTCCCTGATCCCTGGAGAGGCCCGGCTTCCCAGCGAGGTTCCCCC
This sequence comes from Rhipicephalus annulatus, assembly GCA_013436015.1. NCBI lineage: Eukaryota > Metazoa > Arthropoda > Arachnida > Ixodida > Ixodidae > Rhipicephalus > Rhipicephalus annulatus. The sequence continues at coordinate 377,000 of WOVY01009881.1, forward strand.
GTCACCCATCGAGTAATGCGGGGGCCTCCAAAACCAACCTGGAGCGGCGTTCGTTGGACACGCTGACCAATCATCGACAGCATCCACGAGCCATCAGAGCCCCTTCCATCCCTCTGACCTCGCAGACGGGCATCGCACCCAGCCGACATTATCACGCTTTGCTGCCCCTTCGCGCAGTGGAAGCTATCCTGCCTCCACACCACAAACTCTAGCTTACTTCCTTTGCTCCTTTTTTTGTTTCTCGCAAACATGTTATAGTGTCTTGTGTTTATTTTGTTGTTAATTTTTTCTTGTTTGTCATCATTTTTGGGGGGCTGCTGTTACAGGGCTAGACTGAGGTTAGCTGTTGCTCATAGCAGTGTCATTTTAACTGCATCGGTGACGTCAAGCTGCCTTTGCAGACCAGTAAAGGGCAAATTTAGGAAAGGGGAATGTGGGAATTGAAGCTAGCCCGCCGCCATTGCACAGGCTTTGCCACCTATTTTTGCCGTTCTCATGTCCTGACATGACCCTTCCCTCCTACGCGGTCTGTCGTGCTGCGGAGCGGGAGTGAGTCGCGCGGGGGAGCGGGACCCCTCTTGCCCGGCAGCGAATGTCGACTGTGACACTGTGCGCAAAGTTTTTCGGTACGTTTCGCGTGCGTCGGGAGTGAGTCAGATCTCTCCGGGACAGCTTAGGATGAGCACGCACTTCTTTTCTGTTCGTTGGCTCCTATTGTTTGGGGCTTGTCGAACTTCGCCAACGGCACCTTGGGCCCGCGGTTCACGCTCACCTTTTGTTACCCTTTTTCGAATGCTAGGCCCAAGAGCAATGCAGTGTCATAGCGCATGGTCGTACTACCCCGACCCATATCTCTCGAAGCCAACGTGAGCGGAGTTTTGCCTTCGCTCGAGCGACTGGACCCTGTTGTCACGATGTAACCGTGAACCACTTTTGCCCACGGAGATGTGCTTGCGACACCCTGTGTAGTACTTCTTGACCGTGACATGGATAAGCTCATTCGCTTTCTCGCAGCCCCTTTTTGCAACGAGCTTTCTACTGCGTTTTGGTATTGTCGCAGGCAATAAAGTGCTAGGACCTTCAGCAGTACCATGTTCTCGCCATGGCGGTGGTTAACGCGTGCCCTGCGGCTCGCTAAGACCGGACCCTATGCTAGTGGCCGTACTCCTTTGAGATACGTGTACACTACAATGTCAAATATTTCAAAGTGTATTATTCATTTTTCCGCGACATTGCCTCAACAAAATTTTCTGAAGTGTGCTACGTCTATGGCGCCCACAGATGACAGTGTACTCTATTGTTACTGATCAGAAACTACGTAGGGCCCAGTAGAATGTGTGACGTCACGGAGTTTATAGTGCAAATCTCAGTGACATCTCCACCGGCACTGATGTTGGTGTTGTTTTTTTTTCTCACAAGGTTTCTCGCTTACCACGTGTCGTCTCACAGTAAGAGCAGTGTTTCTAGAACAGTGAAATTGTACTTTACTGATGTGCGTAAAATGATGATGATGATGATGGTAGATTTTAGTGACGCAAGGGCAACTCAGGCCAAAGAGCGCCAAACACACGATTTTTGGTCGATTTGATTATAAAAAGTCTACTCAGGGTGGCAAGAATAAAAGAGTAGTGTATAGGACTTAAACTTAGGTGTAGTGACTATGTGTGATGGGTTTAAAGCGGGCTATGCTTATGGGTTTTACAAAGTCATGCCGTGTCGTCAACAGTCCTTGTCAAGACAAGGAGTGCGTGCTGCATGACATTTGATAAAAAAGTCTCAGCGGTTACCTCAGGATTGAGAGGAGGCTGGGATTAGTGAGAATATGTTATGGAATGTAGGAGGCCTACACTAGCTAAAAACTTAAGACTACTTTTGGGGGAAACAAGGGATCGTCACCAAGAAAAAATTGTGGATGAGGCGGAATGTGAAATTTGTACAGCTTTGGAAAGTGACACAGTCTTTCTGGGTCGAGGTAAGGACAGGTAATTAGAACGTGAACAACAGACAGCTCATTACCACATTTTGCACAATGTGGTGCTGGAGAGTTGTTTAAAAGGTGCGAGTGTGTTGCATGTGTATGACCGATCCTGAGTCTGTACAGTACAACCTCTTGGTGCCTGTTACGTTTTTCAGTCACATATCTTCCTATTCTTGGCTTTACTAAGTGCAGTTTGTTTGCATTTGCTGCGTTCCATTCTTCTTGCCATTGTCTACGCATTCGGGATGTGATGAGTGGCCTCAGGTCCTCATACGGAATGGTGTCTACGTCATCTGATGGGTGGAGTGCTGCTGACTTCGCAAGTTTGTCCGATATCTCATTGCCAGCAATGTTGCAGTGTCCCGGAATCCAGCATAGCGTGATTTTAACCTTAGATTTGCGGGCCGACATGATGCATTTTCTAAGTGTATTAGTAACTAGGTTTTTGAGTATCTTAGTGGAGGACAGCGCAGTCACAGCACTGAGAGAATCTGTGTATATGATTGAGGCTGGTTTTTTCTCCTTTAAAATGTGCGTTACAGCTAAAAGTATGCCATACCATTCTGCAGTAAATATACTGGTATGTTCGTTCATTGTTCTAGATTCAGAGAAAGCGGGACCGTGTGCCGCACATGCGACTGCGGAGGACTTGGAGGCATCAGTATAATATTCAGCACACCTGTATTTGGCCTGCAGGTACTTGAAGTGTTGATCGATTGCGACTGGGTGGCCATTTTTTCCTACATCTAGGAATGACAAGTCACAATCGATAGCCTGCATTTCCCATGGCACAACAGTGTCCTTGTGAGAGGTTAGTTGAATATTGGAGACCGGTATGTGCAGATTGTAGCGATGCTGAGGCAGACAGGTTAAAAAACAAGCTTATTTATTAGGGGGAACTTGTGCCCACGATTCTAAAGACTATGGTCGTCAAGTCCGAGTAGCCGAGTGGCACAGATCTAACTATCTTCCTCTTCCTCGTTGCCGGAGCGCACGAACGCGTGGCGCATGCCAGCCGGGTCTTGCTTGTGCTCTTGCCACGATGATTGCGGCGGCCTACTTGAACGTGGCCAACCTGTTGCGGCATTATCTTCCTCCTCAGACGCATCGTCCCGATGCTTAAGACAGTGAAAAGATACGTGCGCACTCTCGCTCGTTTTCTGACAATCTGTCATAATAGGGTTTCATGCGGACTACGTGTACCACTTCCGTGGGATTGCGACGTCTTGAACTCACGTGTCCAGCCGTTTTGACTTCATAAGTGACGTTGCTGATACGGTTGAGTACTTCATAAGGGCCGAAGTATCAGCAAAGAAGCTTTTCAGAGAGTCCGTGGCGCCGCACTGGTATCCATATCCACAGTTTGTCACCGGGATGATAAAGTGCGTCACTGCGTCGCTTGTTGTACCGACTAGAATCGACGTGCTGTTGGTGGCGTATTCGGCATCTTGCCATTTGCCGTGCTTCTTCGGCTCTTTGCAAGAAGTCATCTAAGTCAGGTGGATAGCTGCTTTCGTCCTGTAGTGGTAACATGGCATCCAGTGGGGTGGTCACTCTTCGACCGAATACTAGTTCGAAAGGAGCAACGTGGGTTGTTTCTGGAACGGCTGTATTATATGCGAATGTTACGTAGGGTAATATTTAATCCCAGTGTTTATGTTCAACATCGACATACATTGATAGCATGTCGGTCAGAGTTCGGTTGAGGCGTTCGGTTAAGCCATTTGACTGAGGGTGATACGCCGTTGTTTTTCTGTGATCCGTATTTGTCATGCGCATCAGGCATCGCATTAGGTCTGCAGTAAATGCGGTGCCCCGATCCGTAATAACGACGATGGGCGCACCATGTCTGAGCCCTATGTTGTTCACAAAGAACTTGGCGACTTCGGAAGAAGTCGCACTGTACAGAGAGTCAGTCTCAGCATAACGGGTCAGATAGTCTGTGGCTACGACTATCCATTTCTTGCCTGCACACGATGTCGGGAAAGGTCCTAGGAAGCCCATGCTGACTTGTTGGAATGGGGCATCTGGAGGGTCTATTGGCTGGAGAAGGCCGGCTGGTTTTACGGGCGGAGTTTTGTGCCGTTGACATTGACGACAAGTTTTCACGTAGCGCTGTACTGATGCGAGCAACTTAGGCCAATAGTATTTCAGGCGAATCCTGGCGAATGTTCGGCTCACACCCATGTGTCCAGATGTTGGCTCGTCGTGGCATGCGGGCATAATTTCCTTTCGCATGGCTGTGGGCACGACTAGTAAAAACGTTTCACCATTAGGTTCGAAGTTCCTCCTGTAAAGGACACTTCCTCGAAGGCAGAACGCGGAGAGCCCTCTGGAGAATATGCGAGGGACTTGAACGTCGAGACCGTGCAGGTGTTGTATAAGCGCCAGCAAATCCGGGTCATCTCCTTGTAGTTGAGCTATTTTGGATGCGTCGACAACGCCTAGAAACGGGAAGTCTTCTTCAGGTACACTTGGATCGATGGGAGAGCGTGACAGGCAGTCGGCATCACTGTGTTTCCTTCCAGATTTGTACACGACCGTAATGTCATACTCCTGCAGCCTGAGGCTCCATCTTGCTAGTCGACCAGACGGGTCTTTGAGATTCGCCAGCCAGCATAGAGCATGGTGGTCACTGACAGCTCTGAACGGTCTACCATAAAGATACGGTCGAAACTTGTTTATTGCCCAGATGACTGCGAGGCACTCTTTTTCAGTTGCAGAGTAGTTAGCCTCAGCTTTTGATAGTTTGCGGCTGGCATAGGCTAACACTTTCTTTTGACCATTTTGCCACTGGACAAGGATGGCGCCGAGGCCGACATTGCTGGCATCGGTATAGACTTTAGTGTCGGCTGTCTCATCAAAATGGGCAAGTATTGGTGAGCACTGTAGTCGTTTTCTTAATTCGTCAAAAGCTTTCTGTTGTTCGCTTTCCCACGTGAAGGGCACGTCGTCTTTCGTCAGTTTTGTAAGAGGATCCGCAATCTTTGAGAAATTTTCAACAAATCGCCTATAGTAGGCACATAAACCCAAAAATCGACGCACTGACTTTTTGTCTCTGGGTGTAGGGAGCCTCTGAACAGCGGCTGTCTTTTCGGGATCAGGACAAACACCATCGGAACTAATAACATGTCCAAGGAATCGCAGCTCTTCAAAGCCGAAGTGGCATTTTTCGGGTTTGATTGTCAATTTTGCTGACCGGATGGCTTCCAATACTGTGCGTAGTCGCTCTAGATGTTTGTCAAACGTTGCAGAGAATACCACCACGTCATCCAAATACACTAGGCATGACTGCCATTTCAATCCGGCAAGGACAGTGTCCATCATTCGCTGGAACGTTGCTGGTGCGGAACAGAGGCCGAATGGAAGCGCTTTAAATTTGTAGAGGCCATCTGGTGTTACGAATGCCGTTTTTTCACGGTCCCGCTCGTCGACCTCTATTTGCCAATATCCGCTTTTCAGATCTAAGGAGGAGAAAAACTTTGCGGATCGCAACCGATCTAGTGTATTGTCGATACGTGGCAAGGGGTAGACATCTCGTTTAGTTACACTGTTCAGTTTTCTGTAGTCGACAGAGAATCTAAGTGTGTTGTCTTTCTTCTTAACGAGCACTACGGGGGATGCCCATGGTCTATTCGAAGGCTGGATGACATCATCCGAAAGCATCTCCTCCACTTGCTTCTTGATAATTTCCCGTTCTTTCTGTGACACCCGATATGGATGCTGGCATATAGGCCTCGTGTCGTCTTGCGTTATAATTCTGTGTTTCGTGATTGACGTGCACTGGACCTTCGAGGCACTTGAAAAGCAATCAGAGACTTCTTTTACCAAGGCGTAAATCTGTTTCTTTTGACTGTCCGGAAGGCTCTGATTGACGGTCACGGATGTGTCGATGTTGCAGGCCACTGGTCGAGTGGTTGATGTCGTTAAGCTGCATAGTTCAGTCACCATACAGACGTCGTTTAAATAGGCAATAGCCGTGCCTTGAGCGATGTGTTGAAGTTCATTGGAGAAATTTGTGAGTAGGACATTTGCACGGCCTTTCGTCAAGTGAACAAGACCCCTAGCTACACAGACACCTTTGTTCAAAAACAGCCCTACATTTGTATCCGCTATGCCTTCGCGGTTGTACAATGCGTCATTTTCTACGAGCACCATTATACTGCAGCGTGGCGGCACAGTTACGTCATCATTAACAACGCGTAGAGCAGTTAGGCGTCGTTCCTCAGATTCCTCCACAGGTATAGCTCGTTCAGTCGAAAACGACACGCTGGATCTACGCAGGTTAATTACGGTGCCATTAGCTCGCAAAAAATCCATTCCTATAATGAGTTCCCTTGAACATTCTGGCAGCACAATAAAATCGGCCACGTAAATAAAGCCCCGTATTTCAAGTCTTGCAGTGCATCTGCCAAGGGGCGTAATAATGTGACCGCCTGCCGTGCGTATCTGCGATTCACTCCACTGTGTCACAACTTTGTTAAGCTTTTTCACCATCTTGTGACTTATCACTGAATAATCAGCACCGGTGTCGACTAAGGCAGTCAACTCCCATTCTTCTATTCTAAACCGCAAATCTGAAGTAACGTTTTCGTTGCTGCACCCATCTACCGGAAATACACCGTCATCACCCTCAAACCATATTCGAGGATCTTCGTAACTGACGTTATCAGCGGCCTCACCTCCACAGGTCGCTTGCTTCAGTTTTCCGGGAGTGGACTTGGAGAGCGATGACCAGGCTGCCTTGAAGGTCTACGTGGGCTGGAGGACCAGTAGCGCATAGGCGATAGTGACCGTGACTGGTGTTGGCTGTTGCGAATTACGGCCTCCGAAATCCCACCGTTGACCTCCACTGTTGCGAAAGACGGCGACGCCAACACGGTCCCGAAGGCGCCACTGCTTTCAACTCCGCCGGGAAGGTCACCAGCCGTTTGGTAGCGTATGTTTCTCAGCTCGCGACTGCTTCTGCGCAGAGCTGATAAGACGAGCGGACGAGACGACGGTGAGTTAAACAAGGTTTATGTACAGCATATATACAGAGGCGTTACAATTTCGGCACTGGGGCCGACAGAGACTCGAAGAGCCGAGCTCTCCTCTCTAACACATAGGTCAGCTTTTCGCCTAAGACCGCCGACTCACACACATGTCGGCTCTCCGACACGGGGACTCCTCTCACATAGGACCGCCAATCGCGACGCACCGCAGGGCTTCTTTTATAGGCACCGGGTCCAACCAAAATGTCCAATCAGAAGCGCCGCTGGTCGTCAGGGCAGATTCCTCCAATGGGGTCGCCGCTGGGCCACGTCAGACCCCCAGACATGAAGACGCCGGCTCGCTGTCACGTGCACTGCTTACTCACTGCACGTGGGCCAGAGAGGCGTCGCGCGTGTTTACGCCGTTGAGTTGTTCGTGTCAGGCGGACTGCGGGCTGGCCTTGACCCAGATTGCCTTTTTCAGAGGCACGGACATTTGACGAGGACTCGCTGGCATAACAGCACCCCCGCCGCCAGACAATGCACCGGAAAGACGAGCTGCTTCCACGGGGCTCGGATGTCAGGTGCGCTCGTTCGCCAGGTCCCTCCAGGTTCGCCTCCAGGGCCATGGGGAGAATACAGCTCCAGACTGTTCCGGAAACACATCCCATTTTTGACGACGGATCCCAGCTCCACTGGCTTGTCGCCACAACTTGCTGGCCAACTTCGCTCGTCTCTTCTGACCATCTTCGGTTTCAGCACTTGACGATGGTTCTGCAACTTGCTAAGAACGGATCGACAACAGACAACACACGACACAAGCAAGTGCCCTCGGTCACCTGACAGAACACCAGACAAAGTATAGTACAACATATACCTATCTACGTGTCTATCGGAATTTTGTTCCCTCTACATCAAGAGGCACATGTGGGACACAAGACTCTTGAAGTAAGAACTTGAATTTTTCACACTTACAACAACGCAACGAATTAGAATACCACATAAAGTTGGCCCCTTGAGATCACATTGAACGAGAGCGCTCAGCCCAGGTCGTGATGAGGTCAAAATTTTGCCCCGAATCTCTAGCGAGAAACCGAAAGGTTGAGAAAGTACTAACTAGAACGCACTGCTCAATGCACCTGCATTAGCGTTTACCTTTCCTTTATTTTTTTTTGATAGCGAACGTCAAAGTTGCGCTGTGGAGCAACATGCTCCACTTCAGTAACCGGCCACTTTTAGGCGACGATACCTATGCGGCACCAAGAGCGGCTCACCCTTTCGACGTTGCACAGGGGAACAACGATACGGCTTGCTACGGATTGACTCCTCACCGCTTAGCTCGATATCGTGTTCGATCACCCTCGTGTTTCCGGGGCGGTCCGAAAACACGTCTCCAAACTCGGAACCAATCTTTCTCAGGTCCTCTTTCTCAGGTCCTCCTTCACTTAAGCTAGGCTCTAGGTTTATCTGCTCCCGGATTACTTTCGATCCCCCTTTGATTACCTCACAAGAACTAAAAATTTCTGCTTCCTCTTCCACTGAAGCATTCAGCAGCTGATTTACGACCGCTTGATGTTGAACGTAGGGTTTCATCAAGTTGTAAATTTTGTTCAGCCGCCTTCCTAATTTAACTTGACAATTGGTATCAGAAAGCTTCGATAATACTTTGGCGGGCCCTTCCCAATCAACCTCAAGCTTGTTCTTTTTGAACGGCTGCAGCAGCACTACCTGACTTCCCACTTCAAAAGCACGCTTCTTCACCGATTCCTCGTAGTGCTCCTTCGACAGCACTTTTGCCGCGTTTTTCTGGCTTTCCACTAGCGCTTCAATTTGGCTTTCCACTAGCGCTTCAATCGAGAGATCCTCACGCTGCTCTCGAATGAGCGTCTCTCGATCAACTCTCGGCAGCTCGCTCCAACTTTCCGCTACAGGCGAGAGCGTTGCAGCCCTCTCGCTCTGACTCAATGGCGCCATGTCGTCTCCCCCCCACGCATACCGCGCCGGCCGTTTCCGCGACGGGCCGCTCGCGTGACTGCTCACATGACTCATGCGGAAAATTTCCCTTCTGGGGTTCCGTCGACCCGCCGACAAGGTCACTTGAGAGTTCACCGCATTGAACAAGGTCAAGCTTCCGCGCTTGCGATCGCGTGAGGGTCATGCACGCTAAGTTGGGGAAGAACGATTTGCCCTGCTCTTTGATAAGCTGCTCCGAGCTGTTGGGGAAAAGATAAGGAAAACGATCATTTAGCGCGGCAGACACAGCCGCTTCGGTGCGAAGCTCACCGAACGGGCCTTCAATGACAACCGTGGCGATTGGTAAGCGAACACTCTGCTCCTCGGCGACTTGCCTGATCCACGCGCATTCTCCTGTGAAGTCATCCGGAGACACCAATGAAGGATGGACAACGTCCATGATTGCCGCTGAGTCTCTAAGTGCTCGGCACGTTTTCTCATTCACCCTAATTTCTTGGAGATACGGCTCCAACAACCGAATGTTTTTTTCTGATTCTCGGATCGTTGCGAAGGCTAACTTTTCCTGACAGTTTCTCGCGATGTGTCCTTCCTTTTTGCAGTTGTAGCAGATTAGCGGCTTCCGTTTGTTTTCCGATTCAAATGCCTGTGTGGTAGAAACCTCACTCGATTTCTCCGCTTCTGTTTGCCCTTCCCCTACACTGTCCTTCGTAAGAGACGGGTCCTTCTTGAAATTACGGTGCGGATCGGGTCTCCGTTGATCAGGTTTCTTTGAAAAGCCCTCTTTTCTCTTATACTTTTCAACGCGCACTGACCTGCTGTGCAACTTTCGGCGAGTATAATACTCCTCAGCTAACTCTGCTGCCTTGTTTAGCTGTACTTCACCAAGTCTGTCCTGCAGCCAAAGCCTGACAATCTCCTCGATGCAGCGGTAGAATTGCTCCAATGCAACGCATTCCACCACTTTATCGCGGTCGTCATACACACCTTCGCCCTTGAGCCATTCAATCAAATCGGCTTTAAGATGAAACGCGAAGTCAACGTGTGACTCATTCCCCTTTCTAGCATACCGGAACCTTTGCCTGAAAGCCTCGGGTGACAACTTATAACGTCTCAAGAGCACTTCCTTAACCTCGTCATAGCTCTCAAACGCTTCCCTCGACAAGCAAGTTATCGCGTCGGACACTTCGCCGGGAAGAAGAGCTAGCAGGTTCCGCGCCCAAAGAGGCCGCTCCAAAGCGTTTCGCTCACAGACGTGTCCAAACTTGACGAGATACTTCGCCATGTCCTCGCCTACTACGAACGGTGGCACTTGGTCCCGAATTCTAAAACCGCTGACCTGAACTGTTGGAGAAGCTACGCTAGGCGCCTGCGAACACTGTAGGATTGCCAATTCTAGTCGTTTCAACTCGAGACGCTCCTGTCTCTCGGCCTCCTCGCGACGTTCGCGCCTTTCAGCTTCTTCACGTTCGCGAGCTTCGCGCCTTTCAGCTTCTTCGCGAGCTTCTACTTCTCGCCTTTCAGCCTCCTCACGGCGTGCTTTAATATCCACCCAGGCCTCATCGACTTCCTCAGCCGACACTCCCTCATCCTTCATGATCTCAAGGATCGCTTGCTTTCGTTTCGCACGGCCCAAAGTAATGCCGAGTTCCTCACAAATTTCGATGAGTTCCTTCACTTTAAGGTTCTCCATCGTTCACACTAACCTCTTGCTGTTTGCCCCTGTTAACAATTTACTTGCCATACCCACTATAAGTCAACTAGCAAGACGCGCAAGCAATTTTTCACTCTCCCGTGTTTACCCCCTCCGCATTAACTTTGGTTTCAAAGCACTTCGACTTTGCTTGAAACGATCAAAGCTCACTAATGCTTCACACAGCCCTTCTCTAAACTACTACAACCTGAGCTAGAGTAGTCTGGTGAACTGAGGGGAAAACATCAGGCACTCACCGCATCGATGTCGCTGACGCCGGCCGATCCCGCAGCTGCCAACCACTGTTGCGAAGCGCGCCTCCGACGACGTTACGAAGGGCGCCCCGAAATCCCACCGCTGCCACCACTGTTGCGAATTACGGCCTCCGAAATCCCACCGCTGACCTCCACTGTTGCGAAAGACGGCGACGCCAACACGGTCCCGAAGGCGCCACTGCTTTCAACTCCGCCGGGAAGGTCACCAGCCGTTTGGTAGCGTATGTTTCTCAGCTCGCGACTGCTTCTGCGCAGAGCTGATAAGACGAGCGGACGAGACGACGGTGAGTTAAACAAGGTTTATGTACAGCATATATACAGAGGCATTACAATTTCGGCACTGGGGCCGACAGAGACTCGAAGAGCCGAGCTCTCCTCTCTAACACATAGGTCAGCTTTTCGCCTAAGACCGCCGACTCACACACATGTCGGCTCTCCGACACGGGGACTCCTCTCACATAGGACCGCCGATCGCGACGCACCGCAGGGCTTCTTTTATAGGCACCGGGTCCAACCAAAATGTCCAATCAGAAGCGCCGCTGGTCGTCAGGGCAGATTCCTCCAATGGGGTCGCCGCTGGGCCACGTCAGACCCCCAGACATGAAGACGCCGGCTCGCTGTCACGTGCGCTGCTGACTCACTGCACGTGGGCCAGAGAGGCGTCGCGCGTGTTTACGCCGTTGAGTTGTTCGTGTCAGGCGGACTGCGGGCTGGCCTTGACCCAGATTGCCTTTTTCAGAGGCACGGACGTTTGACGAGGACTCGCTGGCATAACATGGCGTAGAGTTGGCGAGTTCTGGCGCGTGCACAGGTACTCCTCAATCTCTGCTGGTCGTTCGCCTTTTCGGGGGCACGGTGCATACGACGGGAAGCCTCTTAATCCAGCCTGTCGGTAAAGACAGAATCTGTACAGATGACCCACTTCCCCACAATGAAAACACAGAGGCCTGTGCTCGCGATCACGCCAGACGTCACTTTTCCTGGGCCTACGCTCCACATAGTGATGTGTTCTACGTGCTCCTGGGGGCAGATAGGTAGCTGTTAGTTCCCGTTGACGAGGTGCGCTGCGTGCCGCAGGTGAGACAGGAGTCGTCGCCATCGCAACTGCTGTATTGCTGTGTACGGTGGGTTGTCTGACAACCCCAGAGTATGTTCGGATAGATCGAACCGACTGCAGCTGACGCTCTGGCTCTCGTATCACCTGCCTCAGTTCGTCACGAATAACGTCCGTAACGGATAGTGCAGTTGGAGTCTGGGGCATTTGCAGTCTGCTCAGTTCTTCTCTAACAACTGATCTGATGAGCTCTCGCAGGGCTTCAACATCGTTTCGCACGCCTCCGGAGAATACCTGTGCAGATGCACAGTTAAGATTCCGGTTGTACTGCCGAGCCCGCTGTTCCAGTGTTTTTTCGATGGCTGTCGCTTCCGAGTAAAACTCAGCAACTGTGCTTGGAGGGTTGCGGACGAGAACGGCGAACAGCTCTTGCTTCACTCCGCGCATTAGATGGCGCACCTTCTTATCTTCAGCCATGTTGTACTCCGCACGCTTGAACAGATGGACCATGTCCTCAATGTACATAGCAGCACTCTCGTTCGTGAGCTGGTTCCTTGATTGAAGAGCAGCCTCCGCCTTTTCTTTCCGGTCTATGTTTGCGAACGTAGCCACCGCTTGTCGACGAAATACCTCCCAGGTAGACAACGATGTTTCATGGTTCTCAAACCATGTCTTTGCGAAGTCTTCCAGGGCGAAGTATACGCAACGGAGCTTCTCTCTTTCGTCCCATCCATTCAAGCTCACCACTCTCTCGAACAGGTCCAACCAATCTTCAACATCCTCGTACGAGTCGCCGTGGAATACTGGCGGCTGGTGTGGTTGGCTAATGAACACTTGTGCCGGTGTTACCTGGCTAGTCATAGTGGTGGCATCTATCGTTTGAATTCCCCTTGGTGCGAAGTGAAGAGGACCGAACTCAGGTAAGTCACCTCGAAGATGGCGACTTGCCCTCTGGTGTACAGGAGTCACTTCCACGGGGTTGATACGCTGGTCGTCGGGGCTACGCTGTCTTGAGCTCGCGGGGCTTCGATTCATAACCCAGCAACTCCACCAGAAATGTAGCGATGCTGAGGCAGACAGGTTAAAAAACAAGCTTATTTATTAGGGCGAACTTGTGCCCATGATTCTAAAGACTATGGTCGTCAAGTCCGAGTAGCCGAGTGGCACAGATCTAACTATCTTCCTCTTCCTCGTTGCCGGAGCGCACGAACGCGTGGCGCATGCCAGCCGGGTTTTGCTTGTGCTCTTGCCACGATGATTGCGGCGGGCTACTTGAACGTGGCCAACCTGTCGCGGCAAGGTGTGAGGCCACTCTGAGGGGATACGGTGGCGTAGCTGATGGTCGCCTCAAAAAGAGGAGGGTGTTCGATGTATCCTGCAATAGCGCACGAGCTGGGTGGTCGACATGGGAAAGCACCTTGGTGGCATACGTGACACTTGTAAACTGACGTCGCCGTTCTAGTGACCACCGGTCTGTCTCAACATACAGGCTGGCTGTCGGGCTGGTTCGGAAAGCACCGCTGGCCAGCCGAAGCCCAAGGTGGTGCACTGGGTCAACCATCTTCAATGCAGATCTTGAAGCTGACTCGTAAACCACCGAGCCGTAATCGACACGTGATAGCACTACACTGTTGAGAAGGTTCAGACAGTCACAGTCTGTGCCCAATGACTGATGCGAGAGAATCTTGAGCAGGTTTAAGGCTTTCAAGCATTTAAATCGTAGCTGTTTGATATGTGTAACAAAGCTGAGCTTTTCATCAACCACAATACCTAAATATTTGTGATCTTTTTTGGTAGTTATGGTTTGTCCATTAATTGAAATGTTGGGGGGTGGCCTTATGCCACGTAGTTTTGAGAAGAGTACGCAAACAGTCTTGTCACAGTTAAACTCAAACCCATTTTTGTCTGCCCAGCTTGACAGCTTGTTTATGCCAACTGAATCTGACGTTCACATGTGGCTAGGTTGCATGATTTGAAGCTGATCTGAATGTCATCCACATATACAGAGTGGGAGATTGTTTTAGGCAATATGGTGCTCATGGAGTTAATTTTTATGATGAATAGTGTGCAGCTAAAAACACTGCCCTGAGGGACACCATTTTCTTGCGTAAACCACTTCGATAAGGCATTACCAACAGGAACCACAAATGTACGGTCAGAAAGGTAGCTTTCAGTAGTATTTAGCATATTTCCTGACACTCCAAAAGATCGCAGGTCACGGAGAATGCTATAACGCCATGTCGTGTCGTAAGCTTTCTCCAAGTCAAAAAATACAGATAGGCAGTGCTGTTTATGAATGAAGGCATCCCTGACATAGGATTTAAATGCTACCAGTTGGTCAGTTGTCGACCGGCCAGACCTGAATCCAGCTTGATGACGATCAAGGAGGCCATTGTATTCAAGGTAATACATAAGGCGGCGATTCACCATTTTTTCGAACACCTTGCCCAAACAGCTGGTCAGCGCTATAGGCCTGTAACTAGCAGCAAGTGTGGCTTCTTTTCCTTGTTTAAGAATGGGTATGATAACTGCCTTTTTCCAGGTCATGGGCAGACGCCCAGAGGACCATACATAGTTGAAAAGAATGAGGACGACGTCAAGCGTTTCTTCGTGTAGGTGTTTCAGCATGCAATAAGTAATCCTGTCCGAGCCTGCTGCTGAGCTGCCGTACTTTGCCAGTGCTGCCTTTAGTTCACCTATAGTAAAGGAAGCATTGTACCCTCCTGCTGATGGCCTATCATCACGATTAGGTTTACGTTCCTCGGCAAGTTTGTATCGCCTAAAGGAGTCTGTATAATGTGCTGAGCTGAAATACAAGTGTTGGCCTAAGGCATCTGCCTGGTGTTCCAGTGTATCACCAGTAGTACTAACAAGGGGCATCGGATGAGTGCTGTGCCCTTGGAGTGCTCTTACTCTGTTATACACCTTATGTGTGTCAGTGTAAGAGTTCACCGATGAGAGGAAGGATTGCCAGCTCTGTCGTTTAGACTCTCGTTGGACACGTCTACCGTTTGCTTTCGCACGCTTAAAATTCACCAAGTTTTCGACTGTAGGATACCTGCGAAATTTTGTCCATGCTTTGTTTTGATTGTCACGAGCATTTTTGCACTCAGAGTTCCACCAAGGTCGTCTTTTGTTCCGTGTATTGTTAAATGTATGTGGGATGGATTGCTCTGCGGCCTGTATAATGTGCAGTGTGACCAACGCTTCAGATTCATCGATGCCTAGGGTTTCAATTGATGAGCGCGATAGTTTTGAGAGTTTTCGGAATTTCGTTCAGTTCGCACCCTGTTCTCGGAACCTGGTTACGTTCGCAGTCATTGTACTCGTATTTCCTTTGTATTTTAGACAAACAGGAAAATGATCCCTTCCATAGAGGTTATGAATTACAGCCCACTCAGTGGTTGCCAAGAGTGAAGGAGATCCGATAGCAAAATCTATTGCTGTGTATGAGTTGTGCGCTGCGTTAAAGTATGTTGGCTGTTTTTTATTAAATATACAGGAGCCGGAGGACAACAGAAAGTTTTCAATTAAGGAGCCTCGAGAATCCGTTGTTTTACATCCTCATAAAGGGTGGTGCGCGTTAAAATCTCCGACCAACAGAAATGGATGCGGAAGCTGGTCGATGAGTGTTTCAAATTCTTTAGTTGAGAGTTGGTGGTCTGGAGGAATGTATAGTGAACACACGGTTGTTACTCGTCCAAAAATTATGGTTCGTATTGCCACTGCTTCTAAGTCAGTAACCAGAGTGAGGCTTTGAGACGGAACTGCTTTCTGCACCACGATAGCGACACCACCAGATGAATGGGCATGCCCTGTCTGTACTTTCGGTATACCACATATCTTTTCAAAAGGCTATTGTGTGTGGGTTTTAGGTGTGTTTCCTGTAAGCAAAGTATGTTTTGTTGGTGTTGTGCAAATATTTCATAGATGTCGTCTAAGTTCTTAAGTAAGCCTCGGCAATTCCATTGGATGATATTTTCGTCAGCCATTTTTATGAATGAGGAAAAGAGCGTGACTTACTCACACTTCGCTGCCTTTATTAGGAGGCTTCACTGGCGGGTGTCTTTTCCCTCTGAGGCGATCTATGGAGCCCCGCCTCACTTGGGGGGATTCCGTCAGCATCTTAGACGCTGAGGATCCTGGTGTCACTTCCATTGCCTCCAGTGGACCCTCAGAAGCTAATGGAGGTTTGTCAGAAGAGACAGATGTCTCATTTGTCTGTGTGGTCCCTGGGGTCTGATGAAGTGCGACGACCTCCGGGACGTGAAAGGTTGGTGCAGCCTGTGGCTGCTTGGTGGGGGCCAGAGATGTGCACGCATCAGCAAAGCTGTATTGCGTGCCCACCGTCACTGGACACCGCCCGGCCCCCCGGCGCGCTGCGTCAGCCTACATTCTTCCGGAGAAGATCGACACCTTCTTCCGGGCTTCAGAGAATGTGATGTTTTCCATTACTTTTATCTGGATGATTTCCCTTTCCTTTTTGAAAATTTCACATGTCCGCGAGTACGCTGCGTGCGGCCCGTGGCAGTTGGGGCACTCTGTTTGCGTGGAAGTACAGCTCTTGGTTAGGTGCTCATGATCACCACATTTTGCACATGTTTGTTTTCCGCGACAGGTGTTCGAACCATGTCCATATTTCTGGCATTTGTAGCACCTTCTAGAATTGGGTATGTAGGGGCAAACTTTGCAGTGAAGGAACGCAGCTTTCACAGATTCTGGCAGGATGGAGCGGTTAAATGTTAGCACTATATGAGGCGTCACCACTTTTTCATTGTTTCGCCTGATGGTTAACCGACGAATGGCGACTACACTTTGCTTTCGAAAGCCTACAAGGAGGTCAGCTTCAGTTTCTCGCATCAGATCACGTTGTGAAATGACGCCTTTAACAGTGTTAAGACTGCGATGGGGGTGATAGACACGTCCGGGTGGGCGAACTGCTTCTGTTTAAGGAGAGTGTTTGCATGCTGTTTCTGGCTTACTTCAACAAGAAGATCACCGGATGACAGTTTCTTTGCGTGGTACTTTTTGCCTATTAGGTTAGCAAGGGTTTTAGCTATCAGAAAAACCGACAGTCCTGCAACAGAGACGTTATCTGCCAGAGAGTGTATGACTAGAAAGCGTGGGAAGTGGTCACAATCGCTTCCGGTTCGTTTGGAGCTTTCATCGGTGCGGTTCCTTTTCAGGGACCGATCATTGAGAAGGGGGAAAGATTTTGCCATGTGGTGCATTTCATGTTCGGCGGCGATGGTGACCACCCACCACCGAGCCCAACAGGGGGACGCTACAAGGTAGAACACTCGAAGGCGCCAGTCATACATCGCCTCTATAACCAGATATAACTACCCAAGGTTGGGTAACTACACAAGGTTAACCCTAGCCGCCAGGAAGTTTGGAAGTAAACGGAAAAGACTAGAAGACAGGATAGATAAAAAGTGAGAGATAAAGACGAAGATGTAGGGAGAGAGAGATAGGAAAAGGCGACTGCCGATTTCCCCTGGGTGGGTCAGCCCAGGGGTGCCGTCTACGTGAAGCCGGGGCCAAAGGGGTGTGTTGCCTCTGCCGGGGGGCCTTAATGGTCCAATCACCCAGCATCGGCTCAACCCCCAGGATCCCCTTTTCCCCGGACACGGCAAAGCCACGCACGGCTAGGCGTGGGAGGGAGTCAAAACTCCCCCGTTAGCTCGGGTCCGTGGTGTCACTACACACCAACAACTACTTGCGCAGGCGCCCCTGCGGGGCTGTGCGTAAAATGCTTTTTCCGTATAGTGTCTCTTTTTTCCCATGTAAAAATGACCACTAATTACAATTGCCTCCAAAAAACTTGTTGGCCTTTTTATTCACACAGCACACCTAAAAGTACTAGTTAAATTTGAAACAGAAAGTGCTGCAACAGAAGCTTCAAAGATATCACAGGACCATAACAACAAAAAACTGCAAGTTGCAATAAAAGGGCAACAAACGTTTTATGTCATCAAAATCACTCACCTGCTTGGTGATTGCATAGAACTGCATAATGCGACAGGACATTGCTTGTACTTTCAAGAACCAAGACTCGCCTATGACCCTGTAAAATGCGAATCGTATATACTGAAAGATAGCCTTTAACATGTGTGTCCACTACCACTATGACTGTACCACGTTTTTATGTTACATACACTTTGAATATGGTCACTGGCACGTTTACTTACCATCACATCCCCTCAGCCTAATTGACATTTTCATACTAAAATTTAGAGAAAAACCTGCCCCTCCCATTCTTCTAACACAGTGGTAATGCTGAATTTGATACATGACAATGCTGGCACTACAGCTTCTTTTAGAGCTCTTAGTTGGGCAACGATGTAGCAAACCAGTGAAGTAATTTTTATTTTAGAGCAACTATTTTTTAAAATTTGCAAGTACTACAATTAACAGTTGAACCCCTTTATCAGAGACATGCACTGTTGAGCAATTCTCATTTTTTATATGAGGTGTCTCATATAAGCAGGGCACCTCATATGGATTTTCTTATCAGCCCCTATTTCAATGTAGCCACACTGGTGTCTCTTCTAAGGGGTTCAGCAGTATCACCTAATTCCCAGCACAAAAATAAGCCTTTAACATACTAGATCTAGTTGACGTTAAAGCACAAAGGCTGATTATTTTTAAGGTCTTTTGCAATGATTTCTACACTCTATAGCAATATAGAAGTCACAGTATGAATGAGGATAAGGCAATCACTGCTAAACAAATGCAACACGACGAACTGAGGTAGAAAAATAAACAAGCCGATAATTTGAAGCTGGGAAAAGGCCACAGTTTAAACAAATCTATGTAGTTACCCTTCATTGTTATTATGCAGTGTCGACCACTTATAATGTAACCGCTTATAGTGCAGAACCACTTACAATGCGGTCTTTTTCTACTTTTTCCGTTTGCCCTCCCATAGAACACCATGTATACGCATACCGATTATTGTGCAGTACCCCAAGATGAAAGACCGGTTATAATACAGTTGCCGGAAATTGTTTGTGACAAATGAGGTAGCGAGTGCGATTCTATAAGGAGGCGCGGTGAGTGCGCCGCTGGGGAGCAAACGACGAGGTCGTTAGAGAGGAGGAGGGGACACGGAGTGAATGAACGAAGGGCCGAGATAAGAAAAAGAAAATGAAAAAAAAAAAGAGTTGGACACTGCGTGGGCTCGCCGAGTAAGGGAGAAGACCAATTGCCTCAGTGAACAATAAGCCTTTGCATTGGCGCCGACGCGGCTACAGCGTACTACAATCGTAGTGTATAGGTGTTCTGTGGTACTACGTCGCTAGCATAGCTTTGGCCGCCGCCGTTCAACGTGGCACGTGCGATCCCGCCCTTATCTACTGGATGCGCTTAACAGTTTCCTGTCGGGAAAGACGTCGTCATTATCGAGCTTGCAAGAAATATCGCGTTTGCTTTCTTGTCCGTAAATTGAAGACCTTTTACGGCTTTATGACGCGAGCTTTCACTTTTGCTGCCAGTGCGCTCTTGTACGTAAGCTAGCTTGGCGAGTTGTCGTCGTTGCTGATCTCCCGGCCATGAACGCGAACTTCGTATCACGCACGCTGTTCTTGGTTCTCTGCTAGCCCGATTTCTTTGATGCCAAATCTTCATGTTTTGGACAAACTTTCCGCGACAACATACCAAACGGCGAGCTAGGCCTAATCGGCGTTGCTTGCGCTTCGATCGGTAGCGATCGCGTGTATCTAAGTTGCGGTATGATACCGAACCAACGAAATTTTTTGCGGTGGCTGCACTTGACGGGAAGAGACACATATCGTTAATGAAAAAAAAAGGGCGGCACCTGTAGAGCTGAAACAGTGGTTCACGATTCTTAAATCGGGTGCGCACCCGTGAAATCGAATGATTGGCATTTTTTAACGCGTCAAATTCTGGATGTGCTTCGACGTAGTTTCTGTGTATGTGCATACTCGAGGCTGTCTGGTAGTCGGCGAATTTCCGCGATGATGTTTTTATTTGCTAGACTCTCCCCCCCCCCCCCCTTCACGTTCATTTCATTGGCAACGCGTGTCTTTGGACGGTACATTCTTTTAACATTAAGACATTTAAATGTAAGCAAGCATGCATCACATGTTCCGATTCTGGGACATGCGAAGCTGCATGCTCAACACGTTTTGTGCAAGTGCGGCCCTTGAAAAAGGTTGGTTTGGTTATAGAGCGGTACCACTTATAGTACGAATATTCTCGACTCCTGCAACGTACATTGTAAGCAGTCTATACTGTAATTATAAGGTCAGCAGAGAATAGCAACACAGATGGCAGAAGGCACACATAGAGCTTAGTTGCAGTAAATCTAATAAAATAGGCAAGCAGCATACATACAACTTTCCAGTCATTAGAATATCAAAGCCATATTGTGCTACACTATGCGAAGTTGCAGCAAGCAAAGCATCTGCTTAACATGTTGGTGAAACCCCAGGCAGAGATTGGAACAATGTTTCAAACTTTTTGAGTATCAGAAAATATTTCTAAGCAAACTTAATTCTTCAATCAAAAAAACTATTATTATGACACCCACATTAGAATCACCTAGCTGGGCAATATTTTCAGCTTCAATTATTTCTCGAGCCCCTATCTGTGCCGGTTTAAAACAGAACATGCTCGTCAAATACAAGACAGCCGTAGCCCGACCTTCCATCTGCTCTTAGCCATCCTTCATGGTCCGGTCCCCAGACATTCTCACCTCTCAAGGTTACCACACAATGACCTTACTATCGGAAAACTGTTGCCTAACGAACCTCCTCATGCAAGAATTTTTTTCAAGTATTAGTAGTCAAGTATCACACCACCTGTGTGCTTTCTCACTCTTTTTGTATGCACATGTGTGCTCACATGTCGCAAGCTATTTATATATACAAAGCTAACATTTCACGCACGCTCTTGCTTTGCAAAATGACGCTGGTGCAGACTACGACAAAGCACAGGCTGAGATGCCGAAGTCACCATTTATGAGACACGATGCGCATTTCCTTGTAGCAGGTGAAGGGCGACGTTGCAGCAAAAATGGTGTTTAGGCATCAATGTTACGACTCACTTGACCCTTTGTGGTTCAAAACTTTAACCCACCTTGTGTCCATTCCGGTGCAAAACAGAAGATATCAAACCTCAAGAAAAAGAAGTTTAAGAAAGCCAAATTGACAACCACTTATTTGTAGCATGTGTCCACAAGAACATCCCGTATGAATTTCTTAGAAACAAAGCTTCCTCATTGCCAAAAGTTCGTCCTGGCCAGAGAATCGCACCCAGGACTAACGCCTTTCAGGGGTCTTTTCTCTGACTCCACAAAAATTAAGCAGTTGGTGTAAAACGTCTGTCCCAGGATCCAGAACAATTTGTGGGTGTACTATCAACAATGCAAACAAATTTAGAGATTGTGTTAGTAATGTAGTTTACCAACCATCCCTGTCATGTGGAAAATAATATGGCTGGCTAAACGGATGGTTGCTTAAACGAGGGATTGGAATAACATCTGTATAATGTTGATCTGTCAAAAGAAGGGTGCTTCCCTGTTCATTGTAGATCATCTGGATTAAGGCCAAGACTTTATGACTGTAGCACAGTTGCATAATGCAATGATCGCACCACACTTGAGATCATCAAGGCACAAAAGATTATTTGTTTGAAAGATGATTGCGTAAGCACCCTCTCTGTTCCACTCATCGATAAGGAAAAGCTGTACTTAGGTTTGTTTCCTAGATAAATTTTTCCCATATCACAGTGTTCTAATTGATTGACTGATTTGTGGGGTTTAACATCCCAAAACCACAATATGATTATGAGAGATGCCGTAGTAGAGGGCTCTGGAAATTTCGACCACTTGGGGTTCTTTAACATGCACCCAAATCCGAGTACACGGGCCTACAACATTTCCATCTCCATGTATCACAGTGTTCTGTGCATGACTGTGTGTAACTGTGTGCAAATGCATACAAATAAAGTGAACACTTTCTAAACAAGTAAACTTTTGTAAGTTCAGCGCTCTCCTCTTGTTGCCTGCACTGATAGTATGCAGTCTTAATAACAATGTATAAACAAACCCGATTCTGCTCGCTTTTGAAGAAAATTTCTTCACAACAAGAGTGCAGAATAAATATACTATGCTACAATGTAGAGCAGAAAAGCAAGCTCAATATTCTGACCATGCCTCAGTGTGCCTAATCTATTGTTTATCTTGTCATAATTGGTGGTGTACTACTGGTTTCAATTGTGAGCCGACCCTCAAACCTCGAATTTCAAATTTAGATAAAATGGTCAACCTATAATCCCGTAAATACGGTAAGTTATCAAACCACCTGTTCACATATACATCGCTATCTCTTTGTAAATCAACAGGTTTTATCTGGGACCTCTTCCTGATAGCACTCACTTCATTTTTTGACAGAAGCTGGAGTATACTGGGCAGTGCTTCTACGAGGGCAACCGAGCAGGCTTCCGCAGATGGTTTTATAAATGCTTCCAACACTCTGCCCATGCCAGGGATTGCACCTTGTTGCAAGTCTGCAGAGGTAAATTTTCAAAATTTAGCAACCATTATTCACCAAGTCAACGAAAATGAAACTCACCCTTCCAAATAATCTTGAAGAAAGGTCTCAATGCCTGCAAATAAATTATATAGCTTCAGCTCGCCAGTCAATGGTTAGATTCAATAATCAAAGCTCAATGTAATAAACGTGTCTGTATAATGAATTATAAACCTATATGGGCAGTTTAAACTATAACTATATATGTTATTAATACATACTGACAGTTTTTCTTTATTATTGGGAGCCATTATTTTGTCCCTTTTGCACGCATGATTTCTCAGTTTTGTACGCCATGACACAAATTAACAAGGTCATGTGACAGTGAATGCACTCGTATAGCAATTTTCACGCATATAGCTCTGTAGTGCTGTTAAAGAAGCTAAATTGCAACGCTAGTATCCCAACATGGTGCACTTATAAGCATATCAAAAAGTCTTTTCAAAATATCGGCTTTATATTTATATAAGATATCAGATATAACAAAAGTATTTATTATGCCACATGAGACTTTATTATAATGAGGTTTGATTGTTCTCAGGCACAAGAAAGTGTAGTGTCTACATCATACACCATTATTTCTAGATTTAGCAGTGGTAAAAATGTATCATGAGACATGGGTGTTCATGCAGTGTAAACTAGCTTTCTTAATATTAATTTTTAAAATGTGTTCACTGCTGGAAATCGTGATGCATTACACTAGCCAACCAATTGGCTTCTCTGTGAGTCTTAATAAAAAATCTTTAAAAACCTTAATAAAAAAAAACACATATGTATGCGACTTCATCAACGTCAGTACAGCTTTTTTAGCTAGTTGTTAGAAAACACTACACACAAAAATGGGAATTAAAATTATGGTACATAAGCATGAATTTCTCCCTGCTGAAGTCGACAAACTTTTATTTCAATGAATTCCCCTTTTACAGGCACCTCTGCAAGTGCATCTAAAACTTTTAGCACGAACGAAAACTCTAATGTAAAGTTTTCGTAGTAGTCATTCATGATGTCTTATAATTTTGCACTACAGGCACACATGGTTATCTCATTATGTACAGCTAGCATAGGAATTGTCTAACTTACCTAACTCCTATAATGCTTAGGTTTTGTTTTTTCTCTGAATTCATGTACTCTAAAGACCCGAGAGCATTACACAAGGGGGGAGAGAAGTAGGTTACATACATAAAACTAACATTAACAACAAAGTAAGAATTGAGAAAACAAACAAATACCATTGTATCAGTAATAAAAATAAAAATTAGAGAAAAGTAATTATAAGAAGAAACTGCACTAAAGAGGAAATGCAACACAAGAACAAATGAGGCTGTACATTTCTCTCCTAAACAGTAGTCAGGTGGTTGAGTTATACAGCGGGCTAAATAAAGTACTATTTTAACACACGCATATTGAAGGCAGCTTTATGAAGTCCCTCAGACACCAAGATGAAGCTTTAATTTGTGAATGAATTCTTCGTGGTTCTTTATGCAAACAATATCATTAGGCAGTTGATTCCAGTGATTGACAGCAAAAAGTAATGGCAAATATGAAACCAGGTTGGTTCCGCCAAATAAAAAATCTAGATTGAATTCGTGGCCCAGACAACCGAACATTCGATGGGCAGTCTTAATAGGTGCAGACAGCCGCGAATTTTTATGATAGAGATTGTGAAAGAGGGACAAAAGTGAGAACAGTCTGCGGGACTGCAAAGACGGCAATTTTAGAAACTGCAGTTTAAGAGGGTTAACAATGTAGATATGAAGTGTATGACAACTCACATTTTCTTGGTTCGAGAGGACTCTTGAAAGACTCGAAAGACAATCAAGAGCTGTGGGAATGACATCTTCATGTCTGTTCACAAACACCTACGAACAAATTTTTAAAATTAGGTTATTCTTAGGAGCAAAGAAATGACATGGGCAGCTTAATTGGTAGCTGTATTATACCAAGTTGTGTATCTGTCTCCATATGGGCACCGCCTTTTCCTTAAAACAGGCGGCAGGATAAACATGAGCTCCAAGGATCTGAAGGAGAAGAGGTAACATTACCGCATAAAATAATTTTTAAAACGGTATCGCACGGTTCATCCCGATCAAGCCTGACATGGATCAAATTTCACACCAATCAATGGCTGTCTTCTAGGACTTGCATTAGGGAGCCCATCAAAGTCAACGAATTCTATCTGGATCAGGCCCAATCACTATCAAAGGTGATCGTATAACACTTGCATAACAAATTAAGTCTCAATCATAACATAACCTGTTAATCCTGCTTTTCAATTGTGCACAAACTTCATGCCAACAATCCAAATGATCCAAGACAGCACAGTGAGATGAACATGTTACATCTAAACCACAGTACATTCAAGTAGTTTTTGGAAGCAAAAATTTACTCATATGCCGGAAATTCATCCCTTTTTAATGTGCCCAACATACATGGCAAGATACATATAAACCTTAGAATAACATGAGTGCCAGCTCATCAAACCTAAGCTTGACCCTCAGTGTCAACTCATTTTTCACACATATATTAATGAAAAAAATTTTCATTTGCAAATATGGTCAGCACAACCACACGGCCTGAACGCCAACGTCTACCTTCATCCGTAGGTACGACTGCTAACAAGGGAGAGCTGGCCAGTTGACATAAGAACCCTCCACATCTATGAATCTGTGAAGAACATTTTCACACGGCACAACTAGCACTTCCCACTGTACATGCTACAAAAAAAAAAATGCAAGAGCTATGCTCCAGCATTTGATGGAAACGAAAAAAGGGAGTCCTGAGAAAGTTACTTAAAATATAAAGCAGGAAACTCACATACCATAGTTGTGCAGGTAACCAACTGTGTTTTGTCAAATAAAAAATTTTATTGCTTTGACAGAGAGCTCACTGATATGTCCCAATTACGATGAGATTGCTCAATTTATTAGCCCAATATTGCAGCGCACATTTTTAAGAGGTACTTGCACAGTTGTGTACATGGCACTGCAGTGCTTACAGAATTTTGTAACGTATCTTCCTTGAACCTGCAACCTAACCAAGCAGTGGTAGTTCAAGGGGAACTTCGGTGCATTTTTGACCATACTGAGATAATGCTATTTTCAAATAGTCCTGCAATAGCTAGGGTGGTTCATTAAGCCCAGGCACTCATCTATAATTTTAATTAGGAAATGAACAATCAGTCAAAACAGAAACCGAAACAGGGAGCTGTTTCGTGATTCATGGTGGGTATCGGATGACGTCACGAGATCCGCTACATCCTGCCACCGTCTAGCCAGGGTGTAAAAATAGTTCTTGTGCCTCTTCTGACGCACGTAAAGCGAATTGGCGATGTCATCCGACATGGAATCAAATTGTACCAGCTCATCTCAACATACCAGTGATTAGTTCAACGATGATTGCGGCTACTACATGAGCGCGAAAGCATCGCTCTTTGATTTCGACCCGCCGGCGCGTGAAGCACCTGAGGTGCCCCGAATCGATCTCTTTGTTGCTCAATATTGTAAGACCCAATGTCAACGACGATTATTACGTTGTACACAGCTGACAAAACTGAACTGTGCTTACGCTGTCGTCGCCTCGTAGAAAAAAGCGCGCGCAGCATCCGTCTGCTGGAAAAGGTGGGGCTTTCGAAAAAAAGTAGGCACTTACGTCCCGTACACAGGGTGGCCGGCGTTTAGAAGTGCAATTCCAAAATCAGCTACCAATTTTAAAATCTGCTTTTTAAAGAACTAAATGACTTACAGTTGTACAATTTAGCTCGTATCATCACAGTACCGACGAGAACACATGTTCAAAGTTTTATTGAAATCGGTGAATATCGAAAAAACACCGGAGTTTCCCTTTAAGGCATGTCTACCATGGGCCTCTGAAGTTCTTCAACTTATAGTTAGAAGCCTGACAGCTACCTGCATTTCTGGCTGATAATTGTAATGATGAACCACATTCACATACCCACCGAAGGGAATTAAGTAAGAAGAAGGCTGCAGAGGTACAACAGTCAAATCTGGCTATATCGAACTCGGATAAATCATAACTATAAATAATTGTGCTTTTACATCACAAAGACACATTATAATCATGAGGAACCCCGCAGTGGCAGCTCTATCACCTGGAGCTTTTTAATGTGCATCTACACATAAGCACATAGGCCTGAAACATTTCACCTAGATTGAAATGAAGCCGCCATGGTTTGGGATCTCGGCTGAATCAAATGCTCCTTTTAGTGAACTGTTTTTGAACACGGCAATGCTTCAATGTCAGTGTAAGGGAATATTTATGCCTACAGTCATGCCCAATACGAGTTGGAACACTCTGGCTTTGGTTAATCAATTGACCTCCAGCCCGAATAATGGCCAAGGCAGACTAGATTGATTGATATGTGGGGTTTAACGTCCCAAAACCACCATATGATTATGAGAGACGTCGTAGTAGAAGGCTCTGGAAATTTAGACCACCTGGAGCTCTTTAATGTGTACCCTAATCTGAGGACACGGGCCTACAGCATTTCCGCCTTCATCAAAAATGCAGCTGCCGCAGCCGAGACTTGATCCCGTGACTTGTGGGTCAGGAGCCGAGTACCTTAGCCACTAGACCACCGCGGCAGGGCCCAAGGCAGACAAGACAGCTCGGGCTGCCGAAGAGTACACACAGGTGAGCGTGAAGATGTTAAGGCTCTATTTACGTTGATAATGCGCAACGCACCCTTGCATATAACCCCGCATCGCCAAACAAAATAAAACAGGTCTTTGCGTATTGCTGTGAAAGCATAGAGTTTCGCAAAATTAACCAGATGGCACTCTGACGCTTCGATCGTTCAACGACCATGGGAATGATGGGTAGTACACACATTTGCCTAGTCTTCGTACTTGCGGGTGGCGAATCATACTTGCGGCTTCGTTTATTGCTGTTTGTTTTGTTTTGAAAGAAAAAAAAACAAACTCTTTTGAACTTAGGAACTTGATTCGAAATAGTAAGCTTAAAAGAATAAGGTTGTAAAGCGCAAACAGTGAACATTTGCTAACTTATGTTTTCGTGAAAAAACAGCTTCAAGCCACACAAACACACACGGAGCCAAAAGCAGGCCAAAAGTACGAAAATTAGACAAATGTGTGTATTACCCATCATTCCCAAGCTCGCTGAAGCGCCGTGTGTTGCAACTCCCATAAACACTAGCGCTAGAGTTCCCTCTAGTAAGTATTGTGGGAAACTCTATGCGTGAAAGAACCTTTTTGCACCATTGTGAAACAGTGAAGTAAAGCCAAATTGTGCCCCGAAATTCACATCAAAGATGCACAAAATTCTTCAAAAGCTTTCTTTGAAATTCTTAGCGCTATACAGGAAATGCTAAAAATGAAGAAAAATATTTCTAAATATTTTGTAGATTACTGTGATTTGTGTTCATGACACAGTGCACTTGCCAGATAGAAAGCAGAGAGTTCATCTGAAACCACAAAATCACTGGCATCTGACATACATGCTCAAATGAAAAGGTCATAAGTTTATAAAACACACAATCGTATACCAACGTCTGGAAGGATTAAAGCAGTACTGACACGAAAAGTTTCAGGACGATGTTTTTCGTCAAATAAAAGGCCAAGCCCTCAAGAGTCTAGAAAATATACTGGTTGGTGATGGCAATTTAGAAGTACATCCAGTTCCTACTGCAGTGGCGTACCAACTCTTTCACAAGTGGGGGGGGGGGGGGGCAAACAACCTACCTAACTCGTCAGGTGGGGTATATATATATATATATATATATATATAGCACCACTAGTAGCCGCCATGGCTACTAGTGGCGCTGAATGACACTCCCACATTTAAAATTGACATAGATACCCAATAAAGTGGCTGGGGGGATAGCTGTCGTGGTAGCTCAAGTGGTAGAGCATCGAACGCGTTATTCGAAAATTGCAGGTTCGGATCCTGCCCACGGCAAGTTATCTTTTCACCCACTTTTCTTTCTTCTCATTTACATTACAATTGGTCTAATAACTTCCCCTATACCTTCCTTAGCATTATTGTCTGTCAGATCTCATTAATATTGTGTAAAACACGAAAAAACGAGCCCTTAAGTATACACTTGTTTCCCTTATTCATTAACGAGGGTCTCGTACCGACAGACTTGGTGCCTTTAGGTTGTATACGAGGGACTATTGGTCAGCTGCCAGTTAGTAATAAGTTCACGTGCTACGTGACGCCAAACAGGCTCATAAAGAGTGTGCCACACTCGCCGCCATGGCTACTAGTGGCGCTGAATGACACTCCCACGTTTAAAATTGACATAGATACCCAATAAAGTGGCTGCGGGGATAGCTGTCGTGGTAGCTCAAGTGGTAGAGCATCGAACACGTTATTCGAAGGTCGCAGGTTTGGATCCTACCCACGGCAAGTTATCTTTCCACCCACTTTTCTTTCTTCTCATTTACATTACCATTGGTCTAATAACTTCCCCTATACCTTCCTTGGCATTATTGTCTGTCAGATCTCATTAATATTGTGTAAAACACGAAAAAACAAGCCCTTAGGTATACCTTTGTTTCCCTTATATATATATATATATATGTGTGTGTGTGTGTGTGTGTGTGTGTGTGTGTGTGTGTGTGTGTGTGTGTGTGTGTGTGTGTGTGTGTGTGTGTGCATGAGTGAGTGCGTACGTGTGTGTGTGTGGAAACCCCGTGTGCTCAGCTTTAGGTTCCCGTTACAGAACCGTCTGAAATGAAACAGGCTTGTGTAGGCACGGGCATGAACATTCCTGCAGTTAGCCCAAAGAACGGGTGCTTTACTCCACAAGGAGGAAAGTGCCCCTCCTTGCGGTGTCGTGTGCAATCTTTGCGCACATTTCGTCTTTTAAACGAGCAAGAAGCCCTTTTCGTGGTCACTGCACAGTTACTCTGGAAAACTTATTAGAATGTACGTACGCCTGTACATCTCTGTGAGCTCATCCTTGCTGAGAGAGAGAGAACTAAGCAGAGCTGTGCATATGTGCTATTTTTGTCTGTCAGAGTAGCACTTGAGCTGTAAAAGACAATTCAAGTTGAATGCAAACCAACTAGCCCGACTCCTAATTAGGCCTTCATCATGCAAAAAATCATGGTCTTTCCCCTTCCTCCTGGTCCGATGGGTCAAGCTGCAAGTTAAGCTTAGAAGCCGAGCTCCCCACTGTACTCGGGTCCACTGCTTTATTCTTCGCCACTTTGCAAACTGCTGCCATTGCTTCTAGTTACCGTATGCAAGGCTGATCAGATTTATCAGAGACAGGAGCGCAACCCATTTTGTGGCGCTTTTTAGTACGGCAGAACTAAAGCATTTATAAAGATTTGTCACAATCATAGGCTCACAGCAGCTTCGATAAATCAGCGATGAAGCTATTCATTTTTGCGAAAGAAAATAGTTTTCCTGAAGCAGCAACTGCTCTGGCTGGTTCATAAAACGATTGCTCGTTCCCATTCATAACACAGCAAGTACAAGACGCTTTGGCGCCTTGTACTGCAGCCCGCTTTGCAATGCTACAGTACAGGGCGTGAAAGAGTCATCACAGCAGAAATATAGGAAAAAATTTACTACAACAAAACATTCTCTGGTAACATTTCCATTTCCTCGTAACAATACAATTGAGTGATTACTGCGGTGAAGGGAAACTTCGCCTTACTTGGTTTCCCCAGCCTGCAGCTGGCAGTAACCACTGTCAAAAGTGTGGGGGCTCGCGCTCCTTTGCCCCCCCCCCCCCCCAGCTGGTACGCCTATGTCCTACTGTACCCTATTTTTGCCCCATGCTTGTGCAAGATATTGTCACGTTTTTCATGGTCACTTCACTCTGTATCCCTATTGGTGGTGCGAAAGCAGCCATAGTAGTCATTATGAATGTTTTTGGTGACGCATGAGAAACTACTGTATTTACTGGCGTAATGAACCCATTTTTTTTTTTTTTCAGAAAAGTTGACACCAATTTGGGGACAGGGTTCATTACACAGGAGAAAAAAGTCACGGGAGTTATAACAGTGGAAATTTTGCATGACGCTTTTGCTTATCTTGGCCCGCGAAATGCGCGACAAATATTTTTGTAGCCCGATGATCTTGTATTCTCCCGTAGCCAACGCACACAGATCGACGCCGAATAGTCATCTAGCCGCTCGGTTCCCATGCCCCAGCGCATGCTCGACCAACTTTAAATTTAAAACCAGTCGCGTAGCTAGCGGGCCTGCCATACGCGCCTTCGCAGCAGGTGTCCGTGGTGTCTTCGACTAAGCTTACTACGACAAACCCGACAACAAAAAAACAGCGTCAAATGGCAGCGCACAAACACCGCGGGTGACGTTGTGGGCGCTTTGCACGGCCTCCGAGTTGGAGGTCACGGGGCGAGTTTCTACGACGCGCGCCCGCCATATATTTTTTATTTTTTTTGCTTTGTTCTGACGCCGCTGTGCTTGCGTGGCACTATAAGCAAAGAGATTTCTCCTGCGTTTGACAGATGGCGCACTGCCGTGAAAGGCGCGGCTTTTATATATTTATTGACGTCGTCCCCATTCGCATTGCTCGCAACCATGCTAAATTGTTGTGAAACTATGCTTTGATTTTTATTGCATCATTATTTGTGTTACAATGGCTTGGATTTAACGTTGTCTCAATCTTCAATGGCACTGGGTATCACACCGAACCAAATGAACAGATACGTTAAAACTTTTTTCTTTATGCAAGAGCGAAGGTGAAGGGCGGATTCATTATGCGAGTGGGTTCATTACGCAATTAAATACAGTACATTGAATGTTTTGGTACCAGACATCTTCACAACCAGCCATGCTGGAGCGTAACCTCACGTGAGCAGCGTGTAGTCTGATGGCACTATAGTGTTGATGTCAACAGGTGTGCCATGCAAAAATCAACTTTCATGTCAAAATAAAATATAAACATTTACCAAGCATAAGACTTCTTCAGAGCCATCTAAGTGTACTAGTTATTTGTCTGTCAGAGTAAACTCGCCCTCGAAAATTGGCGTCAGTACCCCTTTGAGGATGGTAAAAAAAAACTGGCAACGATGACAGGAAAAGAACTGACACATACAAAAAATTTGCCATACTTTAGGAGAACTCAAGTATGCTGCAAAACAAATGTAACACATTTAAGAACCTGGTTACGTATATGCATATACCTAAAGGCTAAGCCATAAAACATACCAAAAGATTCAGCGAGTCCAACTTCGCAACAGCTAGATCAGAATCTAGCGTTTCTAGAGCCAGTTGTATGCAGTGGTTTTCAAAACCATCAAAAGCAATCATACACAAGCATAATTCATAAGCCAGTAGTTCCCGGCTATCCTCATCTTCATCGCTGGCAGGCTGCAAGTGAGAAATGAAAGCATGAGCAAAACAATACAAACATGAATGCAAACAGAACTATAAAATCATACTATTAAATGTCATCATAGATACTAATGCAATACATCCAGCTAAGTGCAGTAACTTGGGTTGCATATTTACCATTGTCGTAACATGCCCATCACAAAGCACACTTAATACCCAAGCAGCATTTATTTCCACAATTTAACAGTGCCCACTACTCATGATGTAGTAACAATATGCAACACTTTGTGTGTTCTGAATGTATACATCACGTGCCCTTTTACCAGGCCCAATTATCAACTTTGGTTATGGATTTGAAGTTGTAAGGTACAACCTGGAGACCAGTTTACCTAAAGGATTTTATACAGTCTGCAACAACTTTTCTTGGCAGTAGTGTGGACACCAAAGAACCGAAATGCTTGCCTGTGCACGTACCAAGAAATCCTACATATTTTCATTTTAAAACTTCTGGAGTGAGCTAGTTCAAATAAATAAAGTTTACTTCTTTATAAAGATTGAACAAGTATGGGGAGCCATTGGTGGCAAAAAAAAATACTGTTCACTCTTAATGTTCTTCTCTTCTCCCATCTTGGACAGCACCACGTTTTCAGCATGCCTGTTCTCACAGCAAGCATGGTGTCCCTGATGGTGACTGGACTATGTGCGACCGAAAACTCAGCTTTTCATTTTATGAAAAAGATATACTTGAAGTGTGACAGAAAGTGGCTGTCAAAAAGAAAGTTATCTGCCAAGTCTATGCTGGGGTAAGGTGCCGCCCACCTGAATTATCAATGAATGCTGTGGGCAAGCGAAACCGAAAATGGAACTGAAATTAGCTGCAAGCAGCCGAACCACTCGTGTAGCGACACAAATGTGGAGATAGCCTGCCTCTGCAGTCTTCACTCCATTTCCAAGGTAAGCTGTTGTCACATCCAGTTAGTTCATTATTGGAAGACATTGAAGATATCAAACTGTTCCGTTATTATGCCCCTGGAAAGCTTACTAATCTTCACAGTCAATGTACACACTGTACCCTTTTTGTCCACAGCGGGAGTTCCTTTCCTGCCCTCTGCAATGTACCACAGATGAGGGACTACATAGTATTCAAACAACAAGCCTTCCCTTCTTTTATTTTATGCCTTTTGTTCCACTCTTGTTTTGTGGCACACTTCCAGTAGCAGCTTCGTGTGTTTCAAACTGGATGGTTAACCGAAGTGATGTGCCATGGTGAGTGACGATGCAAGCAGCATATGTTGTATAGGCTATTTATAAGTGCAACACTCTTTCTCAAAGTGCAGCTCTGTTTGGTTGAAAATCCAGTTGGTTTTTTTTTTTATCACGAGTAGTTCCATACTTCGAATACAGAATCACAACTAAGAACTTGTTTTCTCACATTGCCCTCTCCTGGTGAAGAGCACATTTTTAAGTCTAATTTTCAAAAAAGTGTTTATTCAGAAGAGGGTTGCCATAGGCTTCTGCAAATAACCTAGCACTCCAAATATTTTGAATTCCCTTCAATTCAAACTATTGAAAATTTTAAAGTATCTTAAGTGAACAAATAAGTGTAATCAATCAAGCGGTCACAACGTGGCTTATTTCGACGTTTCGGCCTAGAGTCTGGCCTTCATCAGGATCAGGCCTTCATCAGTCTGGCCTGATGAAGGCCAGACTCTAGGCCGAAACATCGAAATAAACCACGTTGTGACCGCTCACAGAGGATCTACTGGACTATATATATATATATACATACATACATACATATATATATATATATATATATATATATATATATATATATATATATATATATATACATATATATATATAAGGGAAAGAAGTGTATACCTAAGGGCTCGTTTTTCCGTGTTTTAACACAATATCAATGAGATATAACAGACAGTAATGCCAAGGAATGTACAGGAATGTGTTTGGCGTCACGTAGTACGTGAACTTATTATTATCATAATAAGTTCACGTACTACGTGACGCCAAACATGCGAATAAGAGTGTTTTCACACTCGTTCTTTGGCTTATAGATGGCGCTGACTGTCACTCCTACTTCTAAATTCACAGATAACCCCAAAAAAGTGGATGGAGGGAGGGCCGCTGTGATAGCTCAGTGGTTAGAGCATCGAACGCGTAATTCGAAGGTCGTAGGTTCGATTCCTGCTCACAGTTGGTAATTTTTTCATCCACTTTTCTTTCTTCTTATTTACATTCCATTGGTTTTAATAACTTCCCCTGTACATTCCTTGGCATTACTGTCTGTTATATCTCATTGATATTGTGTTAAAACACGGAAAAACGAGCCCTTAGGTATACACTTCTTTCCCTTATTTCATTGAACGAGGGTCTCGTACTGGCAGACTTGGTGTGTTTAGGTTGTATAAGAGGGACAATTATTCAGCTGCCCGCTCATAATAAGTTCACGTACTACGTGACGCCAAACATGCGAATAAGAGTGTTTTCACACTCGTTCTTTGGCTTATAGATGGCGCTGACTGTCACTCCTACTTCTAAATTCACAGATAACCCCAAAAAAGTGGATGGAGGGAGGGCCGCTGTGATAGCTCAGTGGTTAGAGCATCGAACGCGTAATTCGAAGGTCGTAGGTTCGATTCCTGCTCACAGTTGGTAATTTTTTCATCCACTTTTCTTTCTTTTTATTTACATTCCATTGGTTTTAATAACTTCCCCTGTACATTCCTTGGCATTACTGTCTGTTATATCTCATATACATACATATATATATATATATATATATATATATATATATATATATATATATATATATATATATATATATATTGCAGAGTAGATGGGTCACAATAAATATGCTCTGTCTTTTTCTTAGTATTCTAACCATTAAATTCGAAAATATTCCAACAAATCACTATTTTCACATTACTAAATAATCAACAAGGTGACAGTAGATTAAAAGAAACTGCCAACTACGTGAATGTAGTAAAAGCTATCAAAATCCATGTGTGTTGAACTTTAAGAAAATTTTCTAGTGCTTGTCTCCTGGTTAGCTCACTTAGCAAAGTGAAAGTCGCAGTCTGGCAGCCCTTCCGTGTTTGATCCTTGAACTAGTCAATTTATTCTGTAGAAGGTTTGAAGTTTGTTGTTACAAAGGCTCTTGGAGGAGTGATAAATGAGGAGACTAGAAGGACAACACATAAACGCAGTGTTTTCTTTCTTTTCTCATTGTTTGGCACCCTCGAGAATTTTCAATATTGTTCTAAATTCAAAGCTATTTTCCAGAAGAGCTTATATGAGATTTTTGTAGCTTTGTAGTCACTTCAGATTGATATACAACTTTTATTTCATTACATTTAATTGCCAACTTGTCTTGTTTACAGTGATGCATATAAGTTTGTGTTTGTGAATATGTCCATGTGCATGCATTTCAGAATAATATGCAGTTGGCTATAACAAGATGAAGCACACCACTACAAACATCATTGGCCATCATTAGTGGGCCTCACAGATAAGTCACAGATCAAGCTATTCTCATAAGCAAGAAAAATTTGCTCAGACCTGCTGGTTGCCTTAACCCAATGCTGTTCATAATTTGAGCCCTCTCCAGGTGCATTCGAAACGAAGCAAAACGCCATCACTTAAGGTACGGTCTACCTAGACAACACCACGTGGTCTTTAGCTTTACATCTGTCACAATACTTCAGACAAGACTCGGCGCCCTCCTCTTATTTGAGATTGATATGTGGGTTTTAACGTCCTAAAAACATCATATGATTATAAGAGACGCCGTAATGAGGGCTCCAAAAATTCCAACCACCTGGGGTTCTTTAACGTGCACCCAAATCTGAGCACACAGGCCTACAGCATTTTCAATCTCGTGATCTGCGGGTCAGCAGCCTTAGCCACTAGACCACCACAATGGGGCCCTGTTATTTGAGAGTTCATTGAATTTGACTTCTATTCCCAACTATACTGTGACAGTCTGCAAAGTGCTTCCAATGCTGTTGCAATATAGTTCGGAATAGGAGTCAAACTCAATGAACCTTCAAATCAAAGAGGGCGGAGGGCGCTGAGTCTTGTCTGTTGTATTTTGACAGATGGCAAAGCTGTCAACAGTATGTTGTTGCCGCGGGTAACAACAGGTTGAAGAACAACAGATTGGCAACAACACACGTGTTCTTGCCACAGGAACAGGTTTGCTAATACTTATTTCTGCAAGAACACGATATGCCGTCTCAAGACAAAATAAAACATTGCATGCAGTCTAACATAAAGCCTTCTGTTCACATATGGCAAAAACTATGTATGGCTGAACAGAACCCTGTGCTGGTTTATAATAGAAATGCATGTCTGTACTTGGAATAAAAATGTAAAACTTGACTATAAAGATAACGAAGTCACTGCTACAAGGTCTCTCAGTGTCAGGTGTCTACCAATTTAATTTTTCCCAACACCTTGCCTTTACAAGGTTCTACATGACAACTCTAAAAAAATTCCAGGACCAGTAAGTCTGCTTGAAAAATTCTGCACACTGAAAACCCTCAAGTTGCAAATACGTATAAAAAAATAGAGCACTTGCTTAAACTGCGAACTATGCTGCTTTTTTGCATTCCCATCACTGTAAATATCCTATACAATATATACAACATTAAAATACAATAAATGTAGAAACAAAAAAGCTGGTTCATTTTATCCTGTGTCAAAGATTCAATCTCTTGCTAGAGCATAGAGACCTGAAGCTGAGTGTCTTCTATCAGTTTTTGCTTCTTGTCATTCAAGCTCTTGCAAAACAGCCACACTTCTCTTCTTTCCTCCAACATCTTATTAGTCTAACAATTCCTTCCTCTTTTTCTCCAGGTCTTCTTTCTATCCAATGTTGGCCCTTCAAACCATGCAGGTCTGCTACGTCAACTTCTAGAACACCATTTTCTGACACCTCATCATACACTAATTTTGTGCTACCAGCAGCTCCTCCTTCATATTTTCCACAAGACATTCCTTGTGTACTGAAGATCACCACTGCACAAAAGAATTTCCATGCATTAATTCATTATCAGAACTTTAACAAAGGTTCTACCAACAGGTTCTCTAAGCGCTCTCCTGTGCAATCAAACTCTCACAAATGCACTTATGAATTGCTTGTCAAGCCCACTTGCACATGTGACAGACGAGGCCACAACAGAAGGCGGGGCAACAGCCTGGTCTCTGTACAAGGAGGCAACAGTTTCCTGTATTATGCAGAAGAATCTCGGAGGCTGGTGAGTTCTCTTCATTTACACACTCTTCTATGGACACAAATAATCAGATTTCTTACGCGATCTCCAGAAATCGAAATGAGTCATTAAGCTGCAGTTATTCTGCGCTATCCTTGAAACATGAGCTACCTGAAGTAAGTGTGTAGATGAGGATGTTTGATGTTGCATTGCCACTGAATAATCTTCACATGAGCCTTTGCTACTTTTAGCTTAACCAGACTGCCTTCAAGCCAAACCAAGGTTGTGGCCAAGGTATGCATGCACAAATTTGTCTGCGTGAGTACTGTCACGCTTGGCAACCGCAACATGCTGTGTAATCTGCAGAAGCAACACTAATGAACTTGCTTCTTTTATGCTTCAGCTCAGGCGTTCACTGTGGTTTCAGCCGTAAGGAGCAACCTTTAAAGCTCTGATTAAGATTATTTTCATGAGGGTTGCGTGGACTGCTGTCAGTTTTAATGACCTAGCTAGGTTGCACAGAAATTGTACGACTATACCCCACTCTTCCAAATATGTCCAAATTCCTTGACTTCTACATGTTTTCGAAGTTGGTAGACACTCTGCTCAATGTTACTTTATGAAATTTGACAAACTCAATGCATAGTGCTAGCTTTTAAAGGAATTCGGACACAATTGTACTGCTTTATTGAAAAGCTCATGACCCACTATTTACACACCAGAGCCTTTACTTTACAGCACCACAAATAATGACATGCAATACTCTCTATTCCAGTCATATTGAACCTTGAAAAAAAAAAAAGAAGAGCTATGTCATCAATTATAGTCTCAAAGAACCAGATTTAGCGGACACATACACCGACTTGAGTTACAGTGTGAAAAACTGAATAATTTTGATTTTCGAGAGGAGAAGAGGGGCAAACCATTTAAAGAAAAGTGCACAAACAAAATAGTCAATATGACATCTTTTAGCAACATTATCACTGTGTGACCTGCAAACACCACATTGGTTATCTGACTGCCAAAAAAAAAACAAAACAAAAACAAATAATGCACAGCAAGAATTTTTTTTTTTTTTGCAAGAACTTCTTAAATACTAATCTTTATATTAACCTTAGCGAATATTAGATGATTCAAAACTGGCCATTTTCTGACACCTTTTCTTGCCAAGACAAAAGCTAAATACACTTAAAGGGGCCCTGAAACACGTTTTCAAGTAACCCTGGAGTGATCTCTCTGGAAGAGCTTATTACCTCACGAATTAAATGGCAGAATAGTTTTAAAAATCCGTCCAATGCGAGTGGAGTTACAAATATTTGTCGCATGCTGCGATTGCATTCTCTCTTCTCTCATCCCAACGTAAGCGCTGGAAGCTGAGCAAGGAGGGAGGCAGGCACAAAGAAAAACGTCATGTGCGCTTCGTAACCTTGAGCACTTTTCTCTCTCTTTTTTTCTTCGAATGTTCAGCCTTCTCAGTGTGATCATGCGCGCACGCGCAGACAAGTCACAGCCTCTAGCGGCAATCTCTGTAACTACCGAGCGGGCCATGTTCAAATCAGCCAATGGCTGATGGATGGGCTTACCATGAGTAATTTTTGGGCTTATTCCGTGATTTGTCGAAAGAAAAGAAAGCAATTTTAGCAGACTTGGATAATTTATTGTGGATTCCAGGCCCCGTGCTGCACTCTAATATTTGGCTGCGTGTTGTCGGGAGCCTCTACTGCAGATCAGCAGCGCTTTCTGACCATGCTCAAAAAGTGTTGCAGGGCTCCTTTAAAACTTAATTTAACGAAACCTGACATTATGAAGTTCCAAATATAACAACAAAATTTTCACTCCTCTGTGAGTACCCATGAAATTCAATGTTGTCATCAAACCAAATTAGCAAATTACTTAGCTTCCAAACTTTACTTAATGAAGTTTTTTATTAAATGAGTACAAAAACAGTCATTTCTTTCTGTTTCCGACACAAGGCAATTTTTGTTCGAGTTTCCTTTGTAATGCCAGTGTTGACACATCTGGGTGCTGTGATCCCGGCTGTAGATTCATTTTGACAAGGCTGAACGCCACGCTCATGCACGGAACAACGGACTCGGCAGGTGATAGCACCTTTATGTAACACACTTCCCTGGGGGATATGGCATTTGCTTTTGTTACTTTATAGTTTATGTGGCAGATAGCACTGATTCTCACCTTGCACCTTTAATGCTCGGCCTGGGCCCACAATCGCTACATTCATTCGCTATGTCTCTGCATATCGGTAGCCTGTCACAGCATCATGCGACTATCTACTTGGCATGCGTTGCCTGCACACAAAGGCCCCCATGTTAGGGCAACACTGGAGGCTTTAAAGGGCCAGTCAACAGGCTCCGACTTTTTTTTTACCCCCCCCCCCCCCAAACAAGCTCTGAAATTCGTAGAGTAGACAGCAGCGATCACGTTTTGTGAATATTACAAAGCTGCGCGCCGCGCAGAGTTTCCATTTCGAAAAACAATTTCCGCCCTTCTTTCTTACGCCTGACCAGTGCTCCTTCCACATGCAGTGACGCGAACTCAGTGATCGGCGACGTGACGCAGCACGCAGCTCATCGAATGGTTTTGAGCAGGTCTCAATAAACAGTAGTAAAGTCAACGACAGTTCCTGTTCTCATTCACAGCCATGAAAGAGCTATTCAATCATATGAGTTGCAAAACTCTCCGTAGGCTTCACATATCGAAATCTAGACACGTCACTGGCCCAGTTTTTGGGAGTGAGCAGATTGCTGTGCCACCTGTCAATCAGCACACCCACTATTATAGTTTTTTGTGTTGCTGCTCCCAGATGGCACGGCAGTCTGCTCTCAAAAAATCAAACTCTTGAAAAATCAGGCCAACTTCATGCCCTGGTTTTGGAACGCAGTTTTGCTGCAAATCAAGTGACTGGGCTGTGGAGAAGCATCGGCATCGGGTGAAAAGTAAACAACCAGGCATCACAGCAAGCGGAAGTGCGTTGCGACTGATCGAGTTCGCCGATGACTCCAATTGCTGACATGTTGTTACTTTGCCGAAGCGGGTGGAGCCACGACAACAGGCAACGCCTTTCCCTTCTTTCGAAGGAGAAGGGTGGGGAGGCCGTGCAAAAATTTAAAATCTGTTGAAAGCGATGTTGTGGCCCCTGTAACTTCTCTAATATAGCACGTATTCTTTGGGCAGCATGTTCACGAAGTAAAAGTGCACATATTTCTCTCTAAAACAATTTTTAAACCTTTTTGTCTTGCCATTTAAGGCTGGACTGTCCTCGCGGGTTTTTCCCCTGTGTAGGCATGAACTGGCAGCCAAAACAACACCGTAAAGAGCTTTCGGGTGTCATTATATTACTATATCAAATATTAAAGCACCTCTTAATATTATGAACTTTGCGATTTAACGAAACAGTGCGAGCAGTGGGATCACTTTGCTATATCGAATTTCAACTGTAGCTAACAGGGGATAAATGCAGCAAGTGATGCTTACAGAACTGAAGACAATAGGAAAATAGCTTGCACATACTTGAAACATTGAATCTTCTAATTCACCTGAAACAAAAAAAAGAGCTGTTTATAATATAACGTAGAGGTACAGTGCAAAATAAAAGGTCAACCTGAACTTGCTCTACAGTGCACACATACCAACAAGCGTAGAATGGAGTGAATAGGCACATTGCAATAAGTCACAGACCCCATATTCTTACTGCTGCTAATACTGTTACTACAGTTAAACCTGGATATAACGAAATTGACGAATTTCCTGACAAATTTGTTATAAACATGTTTCCATTATATGCAGTTTGAGCATGAAAATTGTAAAAAGAAACACCAAAATTAAACAAAATGGAAAACTGAAGGCATAGCACACCGAAAAGATTTATGTAGCGGTAAAAAGACTATGCTATTATCACGATAACAATTATATGGGCATCGCCTTTGATAACATGCCCTCGCGCATCTTAAATTCTACCCACCGATAACAGCACTGAAGTGGAGATCAGACGAGCCAACCTATCTTCGTCGCCTGGAGGGCGCATACAATGAAACTTCCCCCTCACCCCCATGTAAGACCTGTCGTGAAATATTTAAAAAGAAAACACCCCATCCATTTTGAACTAGCATGAAAAGAGGAGAGGGCAAAGGGGGAGGGGGTCGCTTGAACAGCAACAGTGAACTTTGATATTATGGGACCGGTTGCGATTGTTGGCGCGTGCGCTATCTCAGATAGCATAAGGATGTGGCTCCATGGGCTGCACTCTCAACACGAAGAGAGTGTGTGAAAAGAGCATTTCCCCCTGGACCAGCCGTACTTTCTCACACCAGCCTTTTGTAGAGTTACGCGACATCGAGACCGAAAAATTATTAGCTCGCTGCTTTACTTCATATAACATTACAATTTATCGCTATCTAATTCACTGCTTCGCCATGGTGGTGAAACTCTTTTTTTGCTCTATAATGCTTATTTGTGAAGGATGACAATATTGAACGCTCGTAGGGGGTCAATACAATGCTGTTCTGCCATTGTCAATCCGTGGCCTCCAAGACTGGCTCTGGCAACACAATGGCACGTTGCCAGAGCTAGTCACACGCACACAAGGTTTCACAAAGCGAGAACATCTCAGGCAACATGAAATTGGTGCTGCCAACGTAGAAGTCATCATCTGTTTTTGTTTTTAATTTGAAGGGAAGCGGGAGAGAATGACTGCGCATGCAGCCCTCCCCCTCCCCCCCCCCTTCCGAGGACAATGCACAAAGTGGCAGTGGCATGCATTGCCCACTTGAGGCAAAATCAGAGGCCCTACCCATGTGCACTAACGAGCACTCGCCCTTGCCTCGCAGTAGCTGGGGCCTCAAGTGGGCAATGCACACCACTGCCACTTCGTGCATTGTCCTCGGAAGGGGGAGGGAGGGAGGGGGGACCACAAAAGATGCATGCTTGTGCCGTAAAAAATAAAGTTAGTTTATCAAGTGTGTCTCCCACTGCCACTTCGTTACATTAAGATTGCAAATAATATGCTTCTATGGAGTAATGGCAGAGAATTGAAAAACTTCGTAATATCGAGAAATTCTTTGTACATATAGAGGTTCATTAGAGGCAGGTTCAATATTACTACTACTACTTCTAATAATATTAGTAGTAACAGTAATAATGATAATATTAAAGTAAGTTGTTCTTGGCAACTGCCAATAGTGTGTGTGCGGAAGGGTCCTCCAAGGTAATTAATGCACAAACAGTTATGTGCAGGTTAAAACCTTTCACCATAATTTAGCAAGTTTATTTAACTGTACACTCTCACCTTCTATTTCACACTGGAAAATTTCATGAAAGGGACACTAAAGTCAATTACCAATTTATGTCAGAGTGAAAGCTTAATGTATGACAACGCTTAAAACGACAATAGTATTATCAACAGCAGTGCCCTACTTGCCAAGAAATTAGGGTAAATCCACAAGGATACATGTGCCGGAGTAGGACATTCTCAAAATGGTTCCGATGCCGTCAGAAAAAACGCCAACAATTAACTACTAGTAATCGATTCAGCTGCACTAAATAAAGAACCATCCGTGCATCAAGAGATGTAATAAAATGCTGCTTGTTCTTTTCTGTTTTATTCATGGAAAAAAGAACCGATGGACGTTACTATGGGGAATGTGGCGAATGGTTCAAAAACTCAATTTTCGCGTCGTCAAACTGGACAAGTTGTGCCATCTAGCGTGGCCTAGTTGAGCCAAGCATGCTTGCAATTTTGAAGGCCATGGCTAAAAATTCTTTAATGGCTGTTGTTGCTGCTGCTACTATAAAGTTGGCGGCCGCGCATTAGAGCCGGACAATGTTATGCACAGCAACAGCAACGTGAGACGTTCCATTGAGGCAGGTAATGTGAGGTGCGCTAACCCGATGCAGAATACTAAAACCTGATTTTAGCTCAAAATAAGCCCTTCCTCGGCTCAAAAGTAACGCTTTGAGGTTTCTCGACCACTATTTCAACAACCAATGTCAACTTGATACTTGCCTTTAGTGTCCCATTGAATGTGCATCACTGGAGACAGGTAATGTGTTATAAAACATCGGCTCATTTGATTATCAAGTTCGCGATTCTTAATTGGAGCAGTAAAGCACTGCAAAAGAAACTCACCCAAAAAAAAGTTTTGGCAAAAGCTTTGGCAAATCATTTGAATATTGGCAAACACTTGCGAGAGACATAGTGGGTCTTGTTCACCTTCAATGGCTTGAATCCAACCTTCAACGAATCTGCTACCTATAGCATGCAGAGCTGAAAAAGAAAAGATACCACAGAACATGCGAATTACCTGCATTGCAAAGCTAGGACTTTTAAAAGGCTCCAATTGAAATTCGGTTTATTCCCCAACATTTTTGGAATCAACATAATTCCTTCTTCAGCCCCACCACAGTGGCAGAGTGGTTGAGGTACTCAGTTACTGACCGGCAGGTTGTAGGATCGAGTCCCAGCTGCAGCGGCTGCATTTCCGATGGAGGCGAAAATGCTGCAAGCTCGTGTTCTCAAATTTGGATGCACGCTTAAGAACCCCAGGTGGTTGAAATTTTCGGATCCCTCCACTACAGCGTCTCTCATATTCATATGGTGGTTTTAGGACTTTTAACAGCACATATCATGAAAGATCATATTGGCATTTTAGACTTGAGCTGATCGCTGATTAATTTCCGATTGGGAAACCTTACTTTTTGAAGGAGGGCGCGTATACAATTAATTATGCATGTAGCTGGCCCAAGTTCAAGGGCCACATTTTTCTACACTTGCCAGCGCGGGTTATTTCTGCCACACAAAATATGCAGGTTGGCTTTTTTTGTCTAAAAGCACATTGGGACATCTTTCGGCTCTCCCACAGCAAGTGCTCTGAATCGATGTGGTTTTGGGACGTTAAGCTCCTCACATCAATCAATCAACTCCTTCT
This sequence comes from Rhipicephalus annulatus, assembly GCA_013436015.1. Taxonomy (NCBI): domain Eukaryota; kingdom Metazoa; phylum Arthropoda; class Arachnida; order Ixodida; family Ixodidae; genus Rhipicephalus; species Rhipicephalus annulatus. The sequence continues at coordinate 420,971 of WOVY01009881.1, forward strand.
TCGAGGGGGTGAGGGGTGATTCTACCTCATGATGAATTCAAGTTGGTTCCAAACAGTTGATAAGTAAAACCCCTTTTTTAGTTGAAGCATTTTGAAAGTCCTAATTCACTCCCCCAAAAATTAATTCACCTCTTCCCCTGAAGAAGAAATCAGCTTGATTCGGAACATCAGGGAATAAACCAATTTTTTGGTTGGAGCCTTTTGATAGCTTTAAAACATTACAGAGTTGTGTGGAGACTGCCCACTTAGGCTGGTACCCTTAAAAGTGCACAGGCCCTGTTTCCCTGCATTCTAGCTTTTGTTATGACATAAAGCTGGGCACTGCTAAAGCAGCCCACGCATGGTACTGTGCCTGCCAAACATCTAACTTTTAACACAATAGCGTTACAGACTGGTTTGCATCCGGGTGAGCTGGTGATCCTGCATGTCGAGTGGTTGCAGCCATGGTGTAAGAATAAGTTAGGTGATGACACTGCGCGCGGTACCGCGAAAAAATTGTGTTAGCCGCCTGGGCTGTTTCCCTTTCATGCGACAGATGACGCTCACTGTGGAGCAACTCCGATCCACATGTAGAAGGTTATCGCGACCTAGCCTCGCTTGTTTATTATGCTCGATATACACATAAACATGGATGTCAATAAATTAGTCCACTGTGACTTTATTATAATGAAATGAATTTCCTAATTTTATATGCAACTTATTTGCTACTGGTGTTTTCGCCATATAAATGCTCCGACAGCTGCAAACATTGGCCAGGGGAGCAGTCACATTTTGACACTACAGCACTAAAAAGCTCGTTTCGCTACAGCTCTGGTGTCAGCAGCATCAGCGACTTTGGTTTAGATCAAAACAGCATTGTCCGCGACATAAAATTTGAGGTGTTTGCAATAAGGATAGCAGCCCGAGGACAAAGGCACGCTAGCTATTAGGAAGGCGATGTCTGCGAGCGTGTGTTTGTACGTGTACGTGAGTGCATGTGTGCCTGTGTGTGAGCACAACAGCGATATCTGTGCACGTGTGTGCAAGATATTGCTGACGTGTCCTGGTTGCTTAGCAAAATAAACTTTGTCAGAAAACTTTCAACTATTGTACCGCGAAACTTACACACGTTCTATAAACAACTCAAATCGACACGCTATCCTCGCCAGTCTTGCTGTTAGCGTCATGCAGATGACTTCATTTCAGCCTCTGGCAGTGTAAGCAGCTTGTGATGGGAAGAACTTCGGTGGGTCCCGAAGGTCGACCTTGGGTTAACCCATAAAACACCCACGTCAGGACTGTCGGGCCAGTGCCATCAGCTATACTTTGCGCTATTTAATTAAGCCATGTGAACTTCACCTTGATGAAGTGCTTGAGACAGTGAAAGCGAGCGCACTACCTAAAGCCATATATTTTGTGCAGGTCGCCCCTTACATCACCAACGCGGGATGCTGAAAATCATATTTCACTTTGATGAGGCATCTAAGGCTATCGTGAGTGCCATGGCTGGAAGTGTGCCTATAATGTTGCAAGACAGCGATGATGAAGTGCTAGAGACACCCTAAAATGAGAAAATCTGGCTTTACGACATCAAGCAAGGCAAATAAATTATAATCACATGAATATAGTGAACGTAAACAAAAACCACCGTTGCATCACAAAAATATAGTATGTAAAATGATTTCTGCTCACCGGTTATTCTACAAAATTTAATTTTTCTTGATCCAAATAGGCATAGATGAGGCAGCTAAAAAAGGTGGCATATGAATTTAAAACAACAAATTACTTTTCCGGCGTCATGAGGAACTCAGTCGGCAGCGAATATGCCTACACTATCAGTGCCGTGTTAAAAAGCATCCTCCTTATAACGCAGAGGAGGCCCGTCATTGCTTAAGCCAAAGTGCTGCCTTTTCACTTGCGTGCCTGTTGATTCATCATTGCCTTGAGTCGCTATCTCCATGCGCAATAAATTTTTCGTGTACTTTCACCTGTTACGTCAGGCACTTCATATACAGTTTAACTTTAGTGTTCCCATCACTTCCAAGAAGTAGACTATAGAACCTGCCGTTTTCGCAGAGCTTTCCTGGTTTTTGCTGCACGGTCAGATATTTTGGGCAGCCATGTAAAATGGTAGGCACAGCATCTGAGTGAGTGTAGGTTTCTTTGATGTGTACAACAGGACGTCTCCCTTTTAATCTGCATTATATGTTGCAGAGATTGCTTCTTTTGGGAAATGTTTTGCACGCACATGGGCAGTAGGCTGCAAGGCTCAGTCAGCTCTCGGAATAGCGTGTGGCCACTTATTCAAACGCTCTGGTTCTTGCGGAGCCTTGGAAAGTCCTTGAAAACTATTCAATAGAGAGTGTTGCTAGAAGTCAGAGAAAATTTATTTTTGAAAATAAATTTTTTTGAAGGTCCACCACATGTATAAAGTGTGAAGGTAGCCTTCTCAGCCAGTTTCCAGCAGCTTTGGTTTCGCTTGTATCATTATATCATACACAGGGCCGCACCTAGTGTCACTAGTCGCTTCTATGGTGGCGACGTCACGCACACATGGGTGCACACTTGTGCTGCAAAAAACATGCACCACTCAAAAAACTGTCTTGCAACCAACTTAATGTTCGAGGATGACAGAACCTGAGCTTCAAGTTTTATGTCAACGATGTTTTGCGCCAGCCTGAGACATCCGCAGCAGTTCATGGGTTTATTTCGTTTACGACCTCCAGGTGTCTCCTCTGCCGCAAGTACGTAGCTGCTGATCTTTGTACACAATGTTATAGCTACTCTGTTTACATGCGAGGTCTACAAATCACTGGGGTGCAGTGTGCTGGCACCGACTGCAGAGCTTCTCTTCAGGACAATAAGGCCACCAGAGCACATCTTGACCCTGACTACGGAGAAGATGATGATGATGTTTTGTGTTTTGTGGTAACTAACCTTGTAAGTATTACTTCTGTGTGGTGTGATTTTGATACTGGCGGCCAGTGACCAAGTTGTGACTTGATAACATGCAGTTTATTACCTGTGTGTGTGTGTCCCATATGCTCTGTCAATAACCCGTCAGCTTCCGTTTTAGAAAAGGTTTCAAGTCAAGACCAGGAATTGATATTGATGTATTAGTAGCGGCTTCGTTAGCGGATCCAGCTAGCTGGTCTACCAAAACGTAACCTTGTATTTCACGGTGGGCACCTAACAGACTACAACATGCTGTTTGGATGAGTAGACTGTGCATAAAAGTGAGTAAAGAGAGACAAGTACGTGGTTTTTGTGTTTTTTAAGAGTTTTCAGAGCTTTTACTATGCTTAGGGAATCTGTGTATATTATTGCTTGCTGTTTTTTTTGTTTGATGTGTTTAACGGCTGCAAGTATCGCATAAGCTTCGCCAGTGAAAATGCTTGTATCAGAGTGCAGTACGCTGGCTTCCGAAAAGGATGGGCCGACAGTTGCACATGACATGGAAGTGTTGGATTTTGGGGCATCTGTAAAGAATTCAGCACTTGTGTATTTATGTTGTAGTTCCAGGAAGAATGTCTGGATATGTTCAATGGGGGATATGTGGATATGTGCAACCTCCAAAAAATACACGTCACAATCTATCGCCTGCCACTGCCATGGTGGCAGGCATGCTGCGGAAGCCATCAAACGGTTTTCAAGTGGCACACCGGTTTCCTTCGCTAGGCTCCTCACACGGAGTGAGTAAGGCTGTCTTATAGAAGGCCGTTTTTCAAACACAGCAGAACTTGACGTGTCACTAATTGTCGAATGTGATGGGTGATCCTTGTCTGTGTTCACATTAAGATAATAACTAAAAGCTAAGTACACCACCTTGCGGCACGCCTGTTTCTTGGACAAATGTTTGGGAAAGAACGCTGCCCCCTCGAACACGGAATGTCCGGTTTGACAAGTAACTTTCGATTATAGGAAACATTCTGCCACGCACGCCAGAGTGGGACAGGTCTCTTAATATTCCAAAGTGCCATGTAGCATCATATGCCTTTTCGATATTGAGGAACACAGAGAGAAAGTATTGCTTATGAACGAAAGCGTTTCTGACCTGTGCCTCGATACGAACAAGGTGATCGGTGGTGGATCTACCCTCTCGAAACCTGCACTGTAATTGGTCGAGAAAATTGTTTGTTTCAAGGAAATGTACAAGTCGGCAGTTTATTATTTTTTCGAAAAATTTGCACAGGCAGCTTGTAAGTACAATAGGCCTATAACTCAAAATTGAAGAAGGGTCCTTGCCCTGTTTCAAGATGGGAATAAGAATAGCCTCTTTCCAGGAATTAGGGATAGCACCAGAGAACCAGATAGCATTGTACAAACAAAGTAAAGGTTTTTGCATTTCGATTGGTAGGTTTTTTAACATTTCATTCACCACACTGTCAGAACCGGGGGCGGAATTACTGCAGGAGTTTAGTGATTTGGAGCTCAGCTAAGCTGAAAGCTTTGTTATATGCCTTGTATCTAGTACATTTGTGTTCGAGCTTCTGCTTTTCCATTCTTGTTCTGTATTTTTGGAAAGCGTTAGTATAGTGTGATGACCTGGACACCCGTTCGAAGTGTGCACCGAGGAAGTTCGCCTGATCTTCCAAGGTGCACCCTGTGTGTTTATGAGTGGGAGTGAGTGCACTTGTATTCCTGCTACCCTAGCAACCATGTTCCAGACTTTAGCCTCCTGTGTATATAAATTGATCCCTGACAAAAACTTCTGCCAGCTTTCTCTTCTGGTTTGCCGACGCATTCTCCTGCCTTGAGACTTTATTTTCTTTTGGGCTGCCAAGATTTTCGGCTGTCGGTGAGTTCTGAAGCAACCTCTATGCTCTGTTTTGCTGTTTGCGCGCGTTTCGGCATTAAGAGTTACACTACATCACACGTAGTTTTCGAGGGTGTCCATTTGTTTCTGCGAAGCATATTGTTGCAGCATCGATCAAAAACGCTGTGAAGCAGTTGACAGCAGTATCAATGCTCAAAGTACATATGTCACTCCAACCTAAATGAGCAATAGTATAAAACTGTTGCCAGTCGGCTTTGTTTATGAGCCATTTCGGAATCCGTGGTGGACACTCAGATGCTGTAATTGTGCTCAAAACTACCGGGAAGTGGTCACTTCCGTAGGGATTACTGATGACTTTCCACTGGAGTAGAAGCACAAAGAGACAGTGATACTATGATTAGGTGTATGGAGGGGTCGGTATTATTAGCGAGATTATAATAGGTTGGTTCTTTTTGATTCAGAAGACACGTTCGACGAGAGAAGGAACTGTTCAATCAGTCGACCTTGCGCGTTGCAACGACACTCACACCATAGCCTCCTATGCGCATTTAAGTCTCCCAGGAGAACATAAGGCTCCGGAAGTTCGTCTATGAAGGACTGCAAGGCATGTTTTTGTAGGTGATAGCTCGAAGGTACGCAAAGAATACAAATTGTGATCAGTTTGTTGAAAGCACAGCTTGAACAGCCACTGCCTCGAGAGATGATCGGAGTTTAGAGTGCTTGCATGCAATCCCTTGATTCACTATAATGGAAACACCCCCGGATGATGTCATGGCATTATCATGGTCTTTTTGGAAAATAACGTATTTACAGAGAAAGTTGGTGTGTTTTTAATTTAGGTGTGTTTCTTGTACACACAGCGCTTTTGGTGAGTGTTCATGTAAAAGTTCTTGGACATCATCAAGGTTTCTGAGAAGGCCCCTGACATTCCATTGTATATTTTGAGTGTTCATGGTGAATGTAAAGTAGTGCTGAGTGTACGAAAAGAGAGCGGCTGTTTAGGTGGGGAGTTTGAATTCAAGTAACAGGGCCGTCACCAGGCCCTGTTATCTGCTTTTTTGTTTTCTTGGCGCGCTCTAAGGAGCAAAGCTGCTCTTTCGGCTCCAAGGGTACGGACGTATCCATTGCCTTCTCAAAGGCACTGGATGCCTGCATGCGCGAGCAGGTAGTTCGAATTCTGGGCCTCTACTGGTGAGGCGAGACCTTGAGACCTGAGGACCCTGGAGTCTCCAGTTTCTGTTCGGGAGTAGGCGGAGTAGTCTGAACTACAGCCGCCTTGAGGGCAGGTGCCACAACCACCGGCTCGGTATGCATGGGCCAAAGGAGTGACGAGGGCTAGTGTGGCGGTGCCCCCTGACGCACCGCATCAGCATATGTAGGTCTATCGAATGGTGAGACTCGTTGCCGTGCTTCCTTAATGAAATGTTCTCCTTCACCTTCAATGTAATTATCTCTTTTTCTTTTTTTCCAGTATGCGCAGGAGCGTGAATATGCAGCATGGTCTCCTTCACAGTTTACACAGTGTGGTGGTTGTTTGCAGTTCTCAGACACGTGGCCCAGGACTCCACATTGTGCACAAGTCTGGCGACCACGACAGCTTTTAGAGCCATGGCCATACCTATGGCATTGGAAGCAACGACAAGGATTTGGTATGTATGGCCTGAGAGAGGTCTTCGTGTACCCTGTTTGAATGGATTCTGGCAGTTTACTGGAAGCAAATGTGAGTATCAAGTGATTCGTTGGTGTTTTCTTGTTATCTTTTCTGATGATAATTCTCCGTACAGTAATCACATTTTGGCTCTTTCACCCATTCAATAGTTCAGTTTCGGTGAGGCCAAGTAAGTCTGCGTCAGATACCACTCCGCAAGTTATGTTCATTGATCCGTGTGGTGTAATGGTGATCGGTACGCCAACGAAAGTTGAGAGGCCGCCTAGCTTTTCAAATTGTTCTTTGTCCCGAATTTCGAGGAGGAGGTCTTCGCTAGCCATTTTGGTTACCTCGTATCCAGCCCTGAGAGTTTCGGTAAGACACCTGGCAACTACGAAAGGAGATATGGTCCTGGCTTGCTTTCCGGTTTTCTCACAGTGAATGACCTGGAAGTGAGGAAATGTTTCTATAGGCTGGTTGAAAAAATTTATGTCATCGGTGCGTACCCGCTTTAAACCGGTACAATTGGTAAGTAGGGGGAATGCTCTATGCATGCCTATCTTATTTTTATTCATGAGCGTTGGCGGCCACCCACCACGGAGCCTAACAAGGGGACGCTGCAAGTTTGCAGACGCAAGCCGTACAACACTGCCATAACCCAATGCGCCTAGGCCAAGGTAAGCTATTTGCACAGGGTTACTTCTTGCCAACAGGAAAATTGGAAGTAAACAAAAGAGAGAAGTAGACAGGACAGACTAAAAATGAGAGATAAAGACGAAGTTGTAGGAGAGAGAGAGGGGAAAAGGCAACTGCCCGATTTCCCCTGGTGCCGTCTACGTGAAGCCGGGGCCAAAGAAGTGGGTTGCCTCTGCCGGGGGGCCTAAAAGGTTCGATCACCCGGAGTCAACTCAACCCCAAGGCACCGCTTTTCCCCGTACATGGCTCAGCCACGCACGGCTAAGCGCGGGAAAGGTCGAAGCCCCCCGTTAGCTCGGGTCCGTGGTGTCGCTATACACCAAACGCCTGCTTGCGCAGATGCTCCTGCGGGAGCTACGGAGAAGCGCGAAACTTCTTAGCACTGCATGCGATATTGCTCCTTTTTAATACGGTGTGCAAAAATGCAAAGACATATGCTTAGATGCATACATTGAAACACCAACCTATGCGAAGTGAGGTGGCTCATGGAAAGTGGTGACACTAGATTAACTAGCGAAGCTCATTGGACATCTCATTTATAGAGGGATTATTCACATCAAGGGCATTCATCTATACTGGAACACCTGCAGTCTCTTATCACACGCACACAAAAAATATGTACTGAGAAAAGTGTACGAGTTCACTTGTGTCTCACGAAAAACCCATCAATGCTTCACAGCATGGCACAAGCAATGAAGCAGCACCTCCGTTCTGATTTTCATTGTATATATGAATAGAATTAATATTGTTCAACATTTATTATTTTTTATACTGTTCCTTGGTCACTTATATTCAAAATGTATATTTTGAATTTTTTGTTTTAAATATTTTTACATATACAAAGTTCTTTTATTGCAATGTTTACTGGCTGGCAACCAAAAATTAACCCCTTTTCACAGTTTTATTTATTTCAAAATATTTTTTTTACTCTACAACATAAATTTTTTGGAAAGAGAATTTCATAGTGCAAAGTTTGGCATGCTGCAATGTGTGCTAAAGTACTTTTCAAACTGAAAAAAGACATCTTCCCTAGACATATGAAAAATCACCATTATCACGTGGTAACGAAAGAAGCCCATTTATTACAAAGTGCTCAGATATACTTAATTACCATCATCGGCAAAAGCCTCAGCAAAGTGACAAGCCACATAGGTTTGAGTATTGCCTTACAGATGCTTAGTGGGTACTTCAGTGATTAGCAAGAGGAAAAAATTATGGTGTAGTGGGCACTTCACAGCTGCACTTGAACTAAGCATTTTATGAACAACCAATGTCACTCGCACAGATGCCCCTGGTATGGTTGAGGTGTCCAGTGAAACGCGAAGCGAGGCTACTGACTGAGAAGGTGATACACTATCACGTTCTACTCTTCAGGTAAAGCTCAAGTGTCCTCAAATTTTACCTTTTCTATTGCATGCATGGTACTGCTACAGCAGTGATGGAACGTGTGGACTTGCTAACCTTCACAAATGATACTAGTGTCACACATACTGTTAATCGCAACCAGTCCCAATCCAAGATCAACTCTTTCAACCACGATAGGCTCTCCAGTGCAGATTGATGATGAGAGCCAGTTACCATCACAAAATACAACCCACACTGAGCTTCACTGCAGACGAAGCTGCCCTATGCGACTCTGGTGCTCATACAAATACTAACACAACTACAACATTTTATCAAAGCTTTCAAATTATTACTTGTTTTCAAGCCAGCACATAATTTAACAATTTTTATTATTAATCAACCAGAGATATCAGCAACAACAAAGGTCTTTTGCTAGATACCCACCTGTGTCGTAATTATTCAGCATGTAAGCTATTATCTTGTAGACGGTTAAACGTTCAGCTTGGAGAAGCCCAGGCACTGGGAGTTCGAAGAGGATGGCCTGAACTATCTTCATGATTTCATCAATGTCCATCTCATGCTCATTGATCTGCACAAAAAAGCTAGGTCAACACCTCTTTAAAAAAATAGCTATAACACGAATGCGAAATGCATCTTCTGTGCACCAGCAACTCCTTTGTTCCTCCCTCCAAGTACAAATCTACGGAAATATATTTTTTTCAATACTTGAGCCATATAGCTCTAACTCTGTGGGTCAAATTTGGGGGCAGGAAAGCCCAATTTCTGAGGCAGCAGGTAGTCAGCAACAGTAAACTGCTGGTAGGCATACCTAAAAAGGAGCCTTCAATGACTGTCACTGCATGAGTCTCAACAATGATTCACAGCTCATGGCTCACTTAAAACTCTCTACAATGGCACAATGCGACTTCAGTGACACAGAATAGGGCCTTTGTTCCAAAGGTCCCATTCAAGTGCAGAAATTTGTATTGATGTATTGGTAGCGGTATCGTTGGCGGATCCAGCTAGCTGCTCCACCAAAACGTTACCTAGTATTTCACGGTGCCCTGGCACCTAACAGACTACAACATGCTGTTTGGATGAATAGACTAAGCATAAATGTGAATAAAGCAAGACAAGAACGGAGTTTTTGTACTTTTAAGAGTTTTCAGAGCTTTTACTACGCTTAGGAAATCTGTGTATATTATTGCTTGCTGTAGTTTTGTTTGTTTGGTGTGTTTACCGGCCGCAAGTATCGCATAAGCTTCGCCAGTGAAAATGCTTGTATCAAAGTGCAGAACACCGGCTTCCGAAAAGGATGGGTTAACGGCTGCGTACGAGACAGAAGTGTTGGACTTTGAGGCATCTGTAAAAAACTCAGAACATGTGTATTTATGTTGTAGTTCTAGAAAATATGTCTGAATATGTGCTAATGGCACGTGCTTCGTAACCGCTAAAAAAGACACGTCACAATCTATCGCCTGCCACTGTGGGAGCCATCAAACGGTGTTCAAATGGCACACCGGTTTCCTTCGCTAGGCCCCTCACACGGAGTGAGTAGGGCTGTCTCATTGAAGGCCGTTTTTCAAACACAGCAGAACTTGACATGTCATTAATTGTCAAATTTGATGGTTGTTCCTTGTCTGCATTCCCTTTAACATATTTAAAAGACATGTAACATCTCTGTAGGTGGAGGGACCATTCATTCGATTCCATGAACAGGCTTTCCATGGGGCTAGTGCGGAAAGCGCCCGTAGAGAAGCGGACGCCTAGATGATGAACGGGATCAAGCATTTCAAGGGCAGTAGATGTCGCAGACTGATATGCTATTGACCAGTAGTCTAGGCGAGTACGTATGAGGCTTCTATACAAATTCATCAGACACTTCTTGTCACTTCCCAACGTAGTGCGTGACAACACTTTTAGAACGTTCATGGCTTTTATGCACTTGTTTTTTAAATACTTGATGTGTGGTATGAAGCTTAGCTTGGTGTCCAAGATTAGGCCTAGGAGTTTGTGTTTGGTATTAACAGAAAGACGTTGCGCATGCAGTTGAATATCTGGTTCAAAATGAATACCTCTCTTCCCGGAGGACAAGACACACGTGCTTTTCTGTGTATTCAATCGGAACCCGTTTTCTTCTGCCCAATAGGAGACTTTGTTCAAACCAAGCTGAACCTGCCTCTCACACATGGCGAAACTACAAGACTTAAAACCAAGCTGAACGTCGTCGACATATGTACAATAAAACATATTGCGAGGAATGGACAAGTGCAAAGAATTCATTTTGATAATAAAAAGTGTGTAGCTAATTACACCACCTTGCGACACGCCTGTTTCTTGGACAAATGTTTGGAAAAGAACGCTGCCCACTTCAACACAGAATGTCCGGTTTGACAAGTAAGTTTCAATTATAGGAAACATTCTGCCAGGCACGCCAAAGTGGGACAGGTCTCTTAATACTCCAAAGTGCCATGTAGCATCATATGCCTTTTCGATATCGAGGAACACAGAGAGAAAGTGTTGCTTATGAACGAAAGCGTTTCTGATCTGTGCCTCGATATGAACAAGGTGGTCGGTGGTGGATCTACCCTCTGGAAACCCGCACTGTAATTGGTCGAGCAAATGGTTTGTTTCAAGGAAATGTACAAGTCGGCAGTTTATCATTTTTTCGAAAAGTTTGCACAGGCAGCTTGAAAGTGCAATAGGCCAATAACTCGAAATTGAACAAGGGTCCTTGCCCTAATAATAGTAGCTTCTTTCCATAAAGTAGGGATAGCACTAGAAAACCAGATAGCATTCTACAAACAAAGTAAGGTTTTTTGTGTTTCGATTGGTAGGTTTTTCAAGATTTCGTACACCACTCGATCAGAACCTAAGCAGGAATTACTGCAGGCGTTTAGTGATGTTTGGAGCTCAGCTAAGCTGAAAGCTTCGTTGTATGCTTTGTGTTTTGTACGTTTGTGTTCTAGTTTCTGCTTCTCAATTCGTATTTGTGTTTTGGAAAACGTCAGTATATTTTGACGAGCTTGGCACCCGTTCGAAGTGTGTGCTGAGGAAGTCCGCCTGATCTTCCAAGCTGTCACCCTGTGTGTTTACGAGCGGGAGTAAGTATACTTGTCTACCTGCTACCCTACTATCCGATTCCAGACTTTAGCCTCCTGTGTATACGAATTGATACCTATTAAAAACTTAAGCCAATTTTTTCTTTGGGTCTGCCAACGCATTCTCCTGCCTTGAGATTTTAGTTTTTTGAAGCTGTCAAGGTTTTCCGCTGTCGGTGAGTTCCCCGGCAACCTCCACGCCCTGTTCTGTTCCTTTCGCGCAATTCGACATTCATTGTTCCACAATGGGACACGTCGCTTGCCGGGCAGTCCAGATGTTTGTAGGATGCACTTCGCTGCTTTTTCAGTAAGGAAAGCTGAAAAGTACTGCACAGCTTCATCTATGCTTAACCCACATATGTCAGCCACACTTTTAAACGAATAATGTTGTGAAACTGCTCCCAATCGGCTTTGTTTATCAGCCATTTGGGAACATGTGGAGGACATAGATATGATGTTCGTATACTCAAAACTAAAGGAAAATGGTCACTTTCATATGGATAATTTATGACTTTTCATTTCAGTAGGGGTAGAAGTGAAGGAGATATGATACTAAAGTCTATAGATGAGTATAATTTGTTGGCAATGTTATAGAACGTTGGTTCTTTCCTATTTAACAGACAGGCCCCAGAAGAGAAACTGTTCAATGAGACGACCTTGTGCATCGCAGCGAGAATCACCCCACAGACCACTATGTCCGTTAAGGTCCCCAAAGACTAGATAAGGTTCAGGTAGTTCGTCTATTAAAGACTGGAATTCAAGTTTTTCGAGACGGTGGTGTAGACCTGTGTACATAGAGCAGACAGTGACGAGTTTGTTTATAACTGCTCAGACAGCCACCGCCTCGAGGGAAGTTTGAAGGGGTAATTGTGTACATGCTATCCCTTGATTAACTATAACAGCGACACTACCGGATGATGGCATGGCATCATCTCGATCTTTTCGGAAGGTTATGTAGTTATGCAGAGTTTACCCAGATTATGTAGTTACGCAGAGACGAACAATAGTCCGCACCCCCCAAACATTCTCTGACACTGACAATACTTGCTTGACCTCTGTAACATCCCCATCTGCGTGAAACAACAAAAAATGTTGACTGCATTTAAATAACTCGGATCAGCAAGCACCCTTACTTTAAAACCACATTAAAATATCTTCTAGGCAATGCTCGCCACTACTGATCGGTCAGAGGTGGCCCCACATGCAGGACTACCAAACAACACAAGCATTTCAAGTTTCCAAGTTTGGTGTCAGGGATCCCTTAAGCTGGCTGTAATTAGTGTGGCGAATTAGAAAACGGGTATCTGCCAGTGTGGCCCACCAAAAAACTGTCATCACCTTCATAGATATGTGCCAGTGCAGCCAGAAAAAAAAAAAAGGCTATCACCATAAGCTGGTATGTACCACAGATATTGGGCAAGTCCAATATTTCACCACTGGGTCCACTAAAAACGAAGGCAACAGTCAGCCCAGCCAATGGCTGAGAAGTGACGGCAGCAAGCCGAAGACCCCAAAGAGATGGAAAGCCTACGTCAACAACCCAGCATCACCAAGCTAAAGCAGGGCTCGTACAGGTTTACAAAGCGAAAATTCAAGGATATTCAAGGACTTTCCAGTACTTGTCACAGGATCTTCAAGAACTAAAAGCGGCACGTAATGTTAAAAATGATTTACTCTAAATTTTTTAGGATTGACTCATTTTTATTGCACTTATATAGTACATGCATACTGCAATTATAAAAACATGTCTAGTCTGCACTTCAGCTCACTTTAGCTTCACGGCTCACACAATAGGAAAGGACACACAAACAGATGCATAGACGGACGCACGGATGGCTGCACGGACTGATGCATGGGCGAACACAGGGACGGACGCACAAACAGACGCACGCACGGACGGGCGGATGGACGCACGGGCGGCCATCCACCCGTCCGTGCGTCTGTTTGTGCGTCCGCACGTCCATCTGTGCGTCCGTCCATGCATCCGCCCTTGCATCCGCCCTTGCGTCCGTCCATCTGTCCGTACAGCTATCCGTGCGTTTGTCTATGCATCTGTCTGTGTGTCCGTTCGTCCACCTATTCAACACACCAAATAGAATAGGTGGACGAACGGACACACAGACAGATGCTTAGACGGACGCACGGATGGCTGCACGGACGGATGCACGCATGGACGGACGCAGGAGCGGATGCATGGACAAACGCAGGGACGGACGCACAGATGGACGTGCCGACGCACGAACAGACGCACGCACAAAAGGGCGGTTGGACGCACGGGCGGCCACACAGACGCACGCATGGACGGACGGATGCTTCGCCCCACTTTCTATCATTCACTCCGTCGATATGCTGCCATTTTTTTTAATCGTTTGAACCCATAATACAAGCTCGAACGCTTGTACAATAGGTTCCTTTCTCCTGCGCGTCTCCTCCTCGCGCTGGCGGTAACGCAACAACAAACGTGCCAGTTACAAAGCAAACATGCTTCACCTTCAGTGCTGCGTTTCAGATAAGGCGTCACTGCAGACTACGGCACCACGAGTTAGCACGTGCGTGGCATCCGCCTCAGAAGGAGGAAGATGGAATGCTAATGCACGAAACAATGCGCAACTCTCGCATAAAGGTCAAGCTGTCACTCTTGTATACTCACCATCAGCTCGTAAAGCCCTCGCAAGGAAGCTTGCACCACTAAAGCGTGGTCATCCAGCTTTTCCAGAAAGAATCGGACAGCTGATGCCGCTGCGTTTCACAACAAAACCCAAATGAGCAACACACCATTTCGAAAACCAATGAATTGTAACTTACTCCCATCTCTATTCAGGTACCCCACCGGAAGTCGTGAGATCGATGTAGTATAATGTCTCACAACATCGGCCCTTCTTCTAAAATCCTCGTAGGTACAAACGTGCCTGCGGGAAAACAGCACTAACAGTTCATGAACTTACTTTTCATCAGTAGTCCACTCTTACCCCATGTTGTTGGCTTTCCTTTGATCGCTGTAATAAACAATTGAACTATGAAACACATACACACCGTGATATATTATGGCGACATTTATAATATATTCTCAAAGATGCAAAGCAGTACAGAACGCGGGAAAACTCAGAACAAAGCGATCGGCTAATCAACTTCAGTGACCATAACTGCCAGCACATAATCAGAAAGAAATTAGCCTAATTCTTTTGTCAATTTCTTTTTACCATATACCGTTGTGACTGCCCCGTCAAACTTACCTAACACAAAGCACGCGCCACGAGAACCCGCTTCGAACGTTTCAAACGTGCTTTCCTGCGCTGCACCAATTGTAAAAGCATACATGCTCTAAAACACACTGCTGTGTTATAAGTGGTGACTTATATTTTAAGGGTAATTTTAGGCTAGTAACTTTGAACAAATAAATGCAAAGTACGGTATTATTTCTCAGACAAAATAAGAGACAATTAAATGAGGCACTGCGATTGTGGCTTAGAAGATTTTTATAGTGTCGTGAACAATGCTGCAAAGATGAAAAATTTTACGATACAGCCTTCAGAGGTCGCGACAACTCGCTGGTGCGTGGTATGTACGCGTCCGAGTCTGCGCTCTCAGGCGTTTCTCGTTGAAACCAAGCTTTGTGGTAACGGTACAAAGTCGCTTTGCTCGTCAAACAGGGCGCCAATAAATTGTAAACGGAGGAAAAAAAACGATCTTCAGAGTATGCTGCCAGGTTATTTTCATCTAACGAAGATGTAGGAGGTTCAGAATCCAGTCCCAGTTTAATGGCATTCTTTTCCACACAGTTGCGTTTGAGTATAAAGACATCAATACATAAGCTGTTACATAAAAAACAAAATACAACAACCACATAGAAAGACGTAAGGACAAATATTTTGGTGCAGAATGCGAGTGAAGAGCGAACAAAAAGAAAAGACATGTATAGGTATACCTTAATGGAAAAAACACTAAATAATAAATTAAAAATGAGCATCAGCAGACAGTAAATTGAAATTCGTGCACACATGAGGAATAAGTCTTCAGCATATTAAGAAGCTGCGACAAATGAAACGGATGCACTTATATTAACATAATAAAAAAAACAATGTGTAAAAGTCAAGCAATAGCTGGAAGCTATATGCAAGCTTCGATTTCTCAGTGCCCTTATTTGCAACGAGACTACGAAAATCTACCAAGACCCTCACATATTTGTCTTCAGAGAACTTTGTCGCTACTCTTTTCTGCGCACTCAGAAGAGCACAATAAAGCGGGCGCGTTCACCAAATTAACAATTGGCTCAGATAACTCAGTTGAAAAAAAAAGCGTGGCCTGTTAATTGTCTAAGTTTTTTTTTCCCCTTGTTGCTTTATCCGTCCGGCATATAACCAGTCCAGCCTTCTCCACCTTGAAGGAGGGCGAAGGTTCATCGCAGCTCTGCCACTTCCCTCCTTATTGATATAATGAATGGGGCATGCAGACTTAGCCCCCCCCCCCCCTCTTAGTGAAGACGGCTGTCCCCCCTGTCTTTTCCACCAGCATGCACAAACCTGAGCAAATGACCCGCTGATTTCCAAGAAACTTTGTCGCAGCTGCTTTTTGCGTGCATAGAGAGCACAATAAAGCGGGTATGTTTACGAAATTAACAACAATTGTTATACAGCTAGACCGCTCTAAAAAAAAGTGCGTACTTTGTTGCATACTTTTTTTTCGTATGCTTTATTGGTATGGCAGTTATTTATTTATTCAAATACCCACAGCAGCCAAGGGGCATCATTGTGGGAGGGGGGAAGCAAAAATAATAATTAATACATTACAGGTGGTTTAAAACATCAAGAGTTAACATAACAATATCAGCAATGTGTTTAAGATTACAGCTAGATGACGTGACACATGTACATTCTGAACAGGTCACTCGAAAAATATTTCGCGTCAAACCTAAAAAAGTACATTACTTGTTTACAATTCGAGCCTTTGTCAGCTCAAACATCCACCTTGATTGGGGGGGGGGGGGGGGGCAGGAAAGCACTGGTAAAACTGCATTGTGAGGTAGATGCCACTTTAAGACAACCAAAATTGTGTGCGCGTGGCAAAAATATGTCCAACTCCTAGTTTGTGCATCTGCAGAAGGCTATATGAATAGTAAAAATTATATATATTGCCTTTTATCCCTGCCACGAAAATAATTAGCGATAATATCTACGGTTAAAATAAGTGTTTCGGGAAGCAGTTTTGCGGCAGGGACGCAGTTTGACTGCTGATAGCTGCACCCCATCGTCAACCTCCACCGTCACTCACCAGCGCGCCAGCAATATACAGCGCCGCGTCACGGTGCTTAGAATTCAGTTTTTCTGCCACCACTCAGGAAGGCGCCCGTTCACGACACTAAGACAACGATAGTTATAGCGCGAGATCAAAACGACGACACAGAGACAAGAAGGACACGAAAGACTGTGTCGTCGTTTTGTTTTCGCGCTATAACTATCGTCATGCCATACCAACTAGCCCAAGCTGCCACACTAGGACAACCTTTCTAAACTATATTTGAGGGGATTGCAGCTGCAAAAGGAGCGGGTAATCGCGGTGTTGCGTCGTGTCGATATGCCAGTCATTCGACAGCTTTGGGGGTTGTTTCTGAACTACTGAAGCCGTAAGTAAACAGTTTCGCGGCCGACTGCGTAGACAGGTGACATCTGCACCCTCGTGGCATTACGACGAGTAGTATACGGACAAGATTTACGCGTTGGAGCGAGACGTATGACCGTGGCCGCGGGATCCCATAGCGTGGAAGCTCGTTTTTCGCCACGCGTGTTTAACTCATGCCTAAATTCTCCATAGTAGTAGTAGTTTTAATCAGCATTCCAACGGCCGCATCTAATGGCCGTACGCCGGCGTTCATGTTTTCAGCAGTTTCCAACTGCTTGCTTATACTTGCGAGTTTTTAACAGGTCGGGTGCTGACTTGTCTAAATCCAACATTTTGTAATGTACATACCAACCGGCCCAGTTCAGTTCGCGTATGCAGGTGAACATCCTTCACTGTTTCTGAAAACACTGTTTACACTTTAGCACAGCTTACGTGTTCAAGTAAAAATATGTTTAGTTTATTAAAACAGCTATAACCTCCCGAGACCCAGCGTGAGTTAAGGATAATGATTTTTGCTGAAACTCCCAAAAATGACTTTTCTTGGTACGATGGTAAAAAGTGTCATCCAGTTTTCTTGCATCGTACATTGCTTGGGCGTGGCCGATTGTCCAATGTATTGGACATCGGGTCTGAAGGTGTCTGTTGTCAATTGATGATATTGGAGCAAGCATGAAAAAGAAATTGTTTCATTTGGTATAAAAGAATGCACACAAATTAAAAACTTTGTAAAATATTTATGGACAACATCATACAAACGACGCACAAAAATGGAGCTTGATTCCAAAAGAACTTGTGGAAGAAACACTTTTTGCATGACTTTCATAATCGCAACAATTCCACGTACATTGCACCCTAAAAAATATTCATGAAAACGGTAGTACTCTTCATACAATCCCAACATCATTTCGAGTGTGCTTTCTCAAAGCAGTGCCTTTCTTTTGTGATGCAAAAAAAAAGTTTGCATTTGGTACAAAAAAATTTAGTTTTCATTGAGCAGCCCTCCCATCTACAACGAGCAGCATTGGGGATGTCGGCAAGCCTTGGCATGTGGCCCACGGTTTTTGTTCTCACCTCACTTGGAGGCAGGGGAGCTCGTTTTTCTGGAGGAGACCAGAGTGCGTCGTCATCGTCACTGCTCAACTGGCTCATCTGGGCAACAAGCACGTCAGCGACTGACATCCGAAAGTCAAGGAACTTTAAAATATCTTTTTTCTGTTTGCGCAAGCTGGACATGTCTTGCACGTACAAGATCCAAGCGCTGCAGAGTGCGATGTCAAACAGGTGAAAAATACAGCGTATCGTCCACTTCTTTACACGGGCTTTCATACGGTAGAAGCTTAGCATGCGGTCGGCCATATCGACTCCTCCCATGTTAGCATTGTATGCCTGGACAATGTGGGGCCTCGGGACATCTATGTGCCTTTTTTCTCTGGCACACCAGCGTCTGCAAGTGTCTTGTGGTTCTTTTCCATGCAACGATGACATCAGTGTCACCGGCTTGTTGTCATACCATCTGACAACAACCTGTTTATCGTCGTTTCGGACCCACATCTCTGATGCGCCACGACCCCTCTGTTTAAGCTGCAATTCCGACGAAAGCTTTACAGTCTTTGGCACACGATTGTTCATAACTGTGCCGGTTGCTGCAATCTCTTTTTCGGCCAGCTTGTCGAGTAGCCCTGAAGAAGTGAAATACCTGTCGAAAAAAAGCTTCGTTCCTTTGGTTAGACTCTGTGTCAGCCTCAGTACCGCGGATTCACCAATGCCTGAGCTCCCAGGGTGAAGAAGCGACTTTTTTCCCTGATAGATTTCAAAGTCAAGGATAAAGCCAGAGGGACTAGCCAACACAAAGTTTTTTAACCCTTCTGGGTTAGGTTTCCTTGGAACAAACTGCTTCAGGTGGGTACGCCCAGTGAAAGGTATCATTTGCTCGTCAATACTCAAAAGTTCTTCGCGAGAAAGACGCAGACACCCATTTTGTACCTCAACAACAAGTGGCCGTATCCTCCACAACCTGTCCTGCGCTTTCGTGGCATCATCTACGTCAAGGGCATTCACAACTTTGAGTCGCGACCTCAGTGTGAAAAAACGCTCTCTTGTCATGTGGTTTGCAACTAAAGGCACTTTCGTTCGTTTTGCCCAGTACATACGAATTTGAGGGTACCCAAGACACGACATTGTGATCGAAAGAGCAAAAAATACTTTCAGCTCTTCAGGAGTCGTGCAAAGGCTCTTCCCGGTCTCGACCACATGTGCAGTGTTCATAGCGGTAGACATCGTCTCCCACATTTCATCCGAAATGTATTCTTGAAAGTACTCGAACGGTCGCCACAGGGCTCGCACTTCACCGCTGTCTGAGGTGACGTTGAAGTCCGGCAGCCATGCCTCGGGAGAACTGCAAGTAAAGGGCGTTTATTTGTTTATTTGTTTTTTTATTTATTTATTCGCTCATTTATTTATTTATTTATTTATTTGCTTCTTACAAGAAGCATTACAAGAAGCTGGTACTGTGCTAGAAAAGACGTTTCTCAAACGACGAGGGCGAAATATTTGTTTTGAAACGGTCGATTACGACTCCCAAGAACCTGTGACTCCGGCTGCATGACACCAACTGCTCGTTAATGGATATGCCGTAAGCGGACATTGGTTTTCTGGTGAAAGCCACGACTGCACACTTTCGACTTGCGATTTCGAGCCCTTGTTTGCTTAGGTGGTGCGATGTCACTGATGCTGCCTTCTGAAGTCGACTGCGAAGTTGAAGTCGAGTCACACCTGATGTCCGCACACAGATGTGATCAGCATAAATGGAGAAAGTCGTACACTGCTTGGTTGGTTGCCAACTAGACCAATGAGTGTTAGATTGAACAGCGTTGGGCTTAGCACTCCACCTTGCGGGACTCCTCGGCTACAGTAATACATGGGTGTCGGGTCATTCTCTGTCTGCACGTGAAATGATCTATTCTGTAGGTAGCTCTGAACCCATGTATATATCCCGCCACCCAGTCCCACTCCTTATAATGCGCTGAGAATGGCTTCGTGGGTGACATAGTCGTATGCCCCTTTAACGTCAAGAAACAGAGCAGCAGATAACCGTTTGCAGGCCTTCTGGTGCTCTACATATGTCACCAAGTCAACTACATTGTCAATTTATGAGCGGCCTCGTCTGAACTCGTACATGGCATCTGGATATATTTCGTAGAAGTCTAAGTACCATCCCAGACGCGTTAAAATCATCCCTTCCATAACTTTTCCCACACACCTCACGAGGGCAATCGGGCGGTAAGAGTAAATGTCCAAAGGTGACTTGCCGTCTTTGAGAAGTGGAATCGGGCGACTTGACTTCCATTAATGTGGAACCATGCCAGTCTGCCAGGAGTCGTACAGTAGCAAGAGTGCCTTCCGAGCTTGATCTCCTAGGTGACACAGAGCACGGTAAGTGATGCCGTCAGGTCTTGGCGCTGAAGAACCTCTACACAAAGAAAGCGCTGCCTTTAGTTCGTCTATTGAAAACAAACACTCCATTCGGGGATCACGTGAGGATACAGAAAAGTCGGGCGTCTTTGTCCCAGTTGAATTTGCCCCGCAAGCAATCCTTCGACAGAAAGAATCTGCGACATCAGTCTCTTCGCAGCGTAAATGAAGTGCCAGAAATTTTAATGGGTAGCGCTGAGTAATGGTTGTACGAAGACCACGGACAGTTCTCCAGATTAGTGACAGAGGCTTTCTGGGATCCAAAGACTCGCAAAAAGATAACCATCGTTACTTATCCAACTTGTCCATGTGACGCTGTATTTTCTTTTGTGTGCATCTGGCCACTCTCAGATCATCAATTGACTTCGTGCATCTATAACGTTCTGCACGACGACGAATCGCTCGGAGTTTCTCGAGATCAATGTCCATATCTTTGCGAGATGAGCTCACCGGAAGCGAACGCGTGGTGGACTGTAGGGCACTCTTTATTGGGTCCTCTAGGTTGAAGGGTGAGCCGCCAACATAGTCTTCCATTATTAACTTGTATTTTTGCCAATCGGTGCACTGGACGGGTCTGGAGAACTTGAGACTAGGAAAGCCGTCAATCTTCAGGTATGTTGGGATGTGGTCACTACCCCTTGTTTCCAAATCAGAAAACCAGTGTACTCTGCTGGCGAACGAGCGTGAGACGAAAGTGAGGTCCAGGCAACTGCTGTTGGCCGATCCGCGCAGACAAGTAGGGCTGCCGTCATTCACGAGGATAAGTTCACATTCAGAAGCGAAAAACACTAACTGTCTACCTCTAGTGTTGACCCTGGAGCTTCCCCATAAGTAGTGGTGGGCATTGAAGTCGCCAATCATCTCCATGGCTGGAGAGATGAATTCAAAATTCCGCGCAGGGGCTCACGGTCTAGACGAGTTGATGGAGGTAAGTAGGCTCCGATGATTGTGAATGTGGTCTTCTCGTTTTTTACTGTTAGGCAAACGTACTAGTTTTCTTTGTCAGGAGGTATAGGCTGATGAACAATAGTTAAGTTGCGCCGTATGAACACGACCTTTCTGCGCTCTCCAAGGGTAGAAGACAAAGCACTCATATCCAGACAGTCTCATGTGAGCTGACAGGTTCGGTTCACAAATCACAATTATGGAGAACTGGTTCGTGAATACATATTTCTGGAACTTGGACATACGCGCCCTAAGTCCTCTGGCAATCCAATGAAGGACAGATACGTTCTTGACCTCCTCTCAAAAGGGTAACATGTCGCAGGCCATAGTTTTACCTTAGAGCTGCAAGCACCGGACTCAAAGCGTCCAGCACCTGGAGTGCGCTCTGCGCTGACAGGGTGTTCATGTTGCTTAAGAGCATGCACATTGCGCTCATAAGGGTCTGCAACATGTTAATGACCTGGCGATCCTCAGTTGTCTTTTCATCACTGTTTCGTGATGGCATCAAGGTTGGCGGGATTCGATGCACCTCTGAAACAGGCTGTGTTCGTGGAAAGGATGGCCACTCTTCATGAGGTGGGAGTGTTGACCCTGATTCTGTTTTGGGTGTATCCGTCTTCGCAGAGCTTGATGATGGGGGGCCAGTTGTTCTTGCTTGAGATGACGTGTGTCTATTGGCAGGAAAATAAGATTACAGCAAGACACTGGCACTGATAGCAGCGAATAGAGCATCGGCCGTCGATCAACTGACAAGCGGCGATGCGTGTCGGCATTTATACACTTGCTATCGAATATTCTAGCGTTATCTCTAGCGGTGATGTAGGTTCCAGAAGAAACTGCACTGTTCACGAAGTGGGCGTAATCTTAACAAAACAATCTACTGTAGCCCCGACGCTTCTCGAACAGTGTCGGCGTGATTTGCCGACAGTAAATTGGGATGGTAACAAAACATGACGAGCTAATCTGGTAATATTGAGCGGGACTATGCATGGCTCTAATGACACTTAGCTGCTGGTATATTATCTTGCACATTCTCGCTCAGCTTATGGCAGCGTTTTGCTTTCTGCTGCCCTGCCACTTTCCTTGGGCGTCCTGTGGGCATTCGTGCTGAGCCCCTCGGTAAGCCTGGTCTGCATCTTGGCAGACTCATTGGCTACACATTTATTTGCCTGCCACTCCTCCGGTCTACTGCACCAGCATGCTTTATTGTTAGAAGTAGTGCTTCAGCACCACTCCTTATTTTGATCTTCTTCAGGTTTGATACTGCATTCCTTAACAACTGGTCACTGGATGAACTGCCGGTGGTTAAGGATGTAATGCGCCAAAGCTCCACGAGAAACTCTTCTTGCACCTCTGCTCGTTCCTAAAAAAAGGTTTCAGTGAAAGTTGCTTGTAATGCAAGCAGTTGATCATCTTCAGACTAGAACATACGTACTCCATAAAAAATTGTTAAGCTATGTTTACTTTGTGCACAAAAATATCAGGAGCCCTGTTTCTCGCTTATCTGACCTGATGAGAGCTACTAGTATATATACAAGTGCAATATTGTGTGTTAAAGAGAGTCACTAGCAAAGAAGTGCAACACTGTTACCATACCATGACTGCATGCCATAAAAATTCAGTATAGAACACACCTAATGTGCTGCGTAAAAGTTGGCACATCAAGACAGTGGCAGAGTGCATGTGTTGGACTACGTAGACCCCACTAAATAGACATGCATGTGTATCTAAGGTACTGTTAGAATTCACACAATTGTTCACATTGTACAGAGTTCAGGTAAAGCTGATTGTGCCACGTTGTGCTGTCTACAAACGGCAATTGCAGTCTGATATGTAGCTCGGCTGACAGGCTTTGCATACGAGGGGCGCTAGTGGTGCAGTCGGTACTTTAGTGCAGCTCAAGCGGTCCTCCTCATCGGCACGAAGTACTGGAGGCTGGGGCATTGGTCACCTGCCGCCAGCTGACCTAGTGACAAGTAGTCTTCCAGTGCGAGCACTGGACTGTTTCGAAAGGGCCCCCCAAAGGCTTTCTGCATGACAGCTTGGTGCTTGCAGAAACCACCTTGGTTCCCTCTCCAGCAGCTGCATAGGCCGATGCTAGCATCGACCTCATATGATCCAAATTCAGATGAGCTGGGAACACTGTACATGGCATCGCCCAGGAAAACAATACACTCCGAGGGCACATCTGGCATCTTTTCAAGGAGGTCTTGAAACCTGATCTGGTGAGAGAGATCTCGGTGGTGTGCTTGGTGGAGTAGTCTAAGTTTAAAGTATTCCTCCCACTTGGTCATTATATACTCCACCAAGGCTACTGCATTATATGCCTTGTTTCTGCTGAGCACAATGTCGTTTAGAATCCGAATCGATGCCTCTGAATAATTATTGATGTTGTGCCCTCGTGTCATCAGGCCTACCCTGTGCAGCAACACCCACTGCTGTTCACACTGGAGGAATGCTTCCACTCTCTGGCTGTATTGCGCGTGACCTAATCCCCGCAGACTCTCTTTTGTAGCCTGCAGCTCTTCAGTGCTTTGGACATACAGGATCTTAAAACAGAAAAGCAAAGTATTTCCAGTGTATCAATTACCCTATGACAGCCATTATGTTATACTCATATTTTTAAATGCAGTGCATAGTTTTTGCACAGATATATATGTTACTTCACAAACACTTTAAGCAAAACGTGAAATGTCTTCCAGAGACATGCTGTCCTAACTGACCCATTTTGAAATGTTATGAGTTGTACTGTCCTTAACTTTACCTTAGGCATTGTCTTAGGGTAGACTTGAGTGGAGTAATGGTAATGGTGACTGTCTGGAAAGCTGGTTCCTGAAAGGGTTCCACACATATGACATAAACATTTTTTTATTTGTGAATGTTACTAAATCTTAAATGCGTTCATAGTTCCACAGCTGCCAATCTTATTCTTGCTCTGTCTTGTTGCAACAATAGTACTCTAGTGAGACTAAAGCCTGGGGCATTACAAGGGGCCTTGTGTCAAGCTCCTGTAAAAATGTGTGAATATTAAATAAATTTAAATTGTCGAGGCAAGTGATCAAATTGTAATGTATTAATTTTTTACCTATAACCAATGTTAAAGGGAATTACTGCGTATAGCTGGCATGAACCCTGTGGCTGTATAAAGAAAAAAAAAACATGGTTGATCCCTCTGTCATAGGAATCAGTACAAAATGAAAGTAAGATGTGTCCTTACATAAGTAGTTGAATGTTTACTGCACGTCATTATTAGAGAGCTTGTGTAATGTATATTGGTATTTGGCAGCTACTGCTTCGTTTAACGTGAATGCGCCCATGTGGTAACATGGTAGCACATCTGTAACCCAAGTAACGTTCTAGATGGGTCATTGACAACTGAGAGGGACCTCTCTGCGTAGGAATGGGTTGTTTCTCTTCGTGTTTCTATTTACTTTTTTATTTTAATATCTATGGTAGCCGGGCAGTGCGTATTACGGTTTGGTGCTACCTTATTTCTGTCATTGTGCTGGGAGACCCACACCGTGTGACACACCATCCTGTAAGAGCATATTGGATGACATTTCAGAGAAAAAGGTAGTTACAGTTGTTCAAGGTTGTTTTCACAATTGAACAATGACAATATTTGATGTGAACATGGTGCATACTTTTACCTTTGGTGATTGTATACTCTGGGACAACTTTCTGTGGCAATGCAGCAGTCAAGGCTACAAAGCCGAAACACACCGTTTCGATAGCTTCGCTGCGCAGCTGGAAGTAGTCCCCCGAAACAATTTTTTGCAATGTGTAACCTAAGCACCTCAAACCTGTATAGTTTATAATTTTTAGTCTCAAATTAATAATGCCCCACATTTATTAGCCGAGTTATGTGGAATGACATTATTTTTTTTAGATTTCAATTTATTTATTTTTAGTTCCACCGTTCTCTTCTGGTGTCGCGTGGTTTCCTTCAGAAAAAAACAAACTGAAAAAAATTAACATGGTTTTCTCATCCACAGTATCCATGCCGCCTTATTGCTGCGGTAATCGTTGTCAACGCCCTCAACCACCGTGCACATGCTAAAAAATGGAGTGTAGAAAGGGCATATCTGTCACGCCGAAATTGGACCCGAAACAAGTTTATTGGGAACTACTGTGGCGCACTTACACAAAGCAGTTAGCTCCACTCCCCATAGCTTTCGCTTCATTGCCACAGAAAGTTGTCCCCGAGTACAGCATGCACATTTTACATATTGTGATTCTACTGCCCCAATTACACTTAAGAGAGAATACATGCAACACATTGATCATCGTCAAAGGAGACCCACATTTAGGTTTTCTTAGTAATAATAATAATAATGTGGAACCTTCAACTTGCCTGCTTAGGCTTACTGGTATATCAGTTGCAATTGCTAATCAAGACTAGTAAATGACACAAAAAGAACAATAGATGGGTCTCTATATTTATTCACTTCACATGTATATTTGAAAGGTTTGTTTTAGGACCTCATTCGAGCATCAACATATTCAGGGAATTCTGTTCAGTGACACTGCCATCAATTACCCATCATAATAAAAGGTACTTGTAAGGTGCCACATGCTTGTGCAGTATACTAAGTTGCTTCACTGGCTCAAAATTGCTTCACTGGCTCAAAATAAAATATGCCTCACGCTGTTCAGCGTCAGGCATATTTTATTTTCAAATTTCGAACATTAGTAGCCGGCATCAACGAGGACCCCGGAAAACCCAACTGCCTCCGAGAAGTAAGCCAGGAGGAAATCGGTGACAAAGATTGATAGCTGGAGACCATGCTTTTTTCTGACTGACTCGTACGTGTACACTGTCCTTTCTTGTTTTTTGTTTTTCTTCTTTTTTCTTTTCTTTCTTCCCTTTTTTTCTTTTTTCCACATGCACATACCAAGTGTTCACGTTCCCTACCACTTGATGACCATCGAAGGGAAACGGACGAAGATTAAAGGTAAAGAGCTGACCGACCCATTAAGGGGAAACCCTTTCTTTACGCACGCCGCACGCCGACCGTACCATTAAAGGGAAACTCTTTCTATACGTACGCCGTCACAGACCCTCCCGCCACCGCGGCGACAATCTTGGGTGGCCAGACACACCTCGAGAACTGAACAGCACGTGATAAGAACCGTATGTGGACGTACACGGACAGTTGGTCTCGTTTTCAGTGTTGACAGTGGTTCTTCCTCTTTTTTACTTTCTTTCTTTTCTTTCTTTTTCTTTTTTTCGTCTTTTTTCTTCCCCATTTTTTTGTTTTTTTCTTTCTTTCCTTTTTTTTAGTTCCCTCTCACTCTCGCAAACATCTTTCAAGGCGAGAGGGACGCGGCAGCAACGAAGTTTGGAAGTTCATGTCAGTATAACTCATTCCCTGATGAAGGGAGGGCCCCTCCTGAAACTGTCGGGAAATAAATATATTTATCTTTGTTGACAACGCTCCCGTTGTGCCATATATATATATATATATATATATATATATATATATATATATATATATATATATATATATATATATATATATATATATATATATATATATATATATATATATATGGTACTCTTTTTTGCACTATCACACGAAGGTGACACATGCATTGTCATGTTGTATTGTGTTCTTGCTGATGTAATAGGCACATTTGTTGCACCTTTTTTCCATTTTTGCTACATGCTTGTTTTTTTTTTTCATATTTTCCGCTCTTGCTAAACAAAACGGCCCATTTGTTTGCATCTTCAGCCCACAAGGTACTATACCACCCTGGATTCCATCATCATTGGCTTTACACAATTCTGTCAGATAGAAATGTGCTATTTCCCTTCAGCATTAGACCTCGATAATGTCAGCATTCCCTGTGTACAATGATTAAGACATGGGAATGGACAAACTACAAAGCAAAGTAAAAAGTAGGCACCACCACCTCTTAGAACAAATAGTCACCTTGCAGACATTTACTTCTATGCAATCTTCCTCTCATGAAATACTGTAATAAGCCGCAGCATTTTCATACTGTATCTCGGCACTGTCCTCATTACCACGGAAGCAGCTGTTTGTAAAAAACGTCTGTGTGTTATAGTGGTTGCTCTGTAATGTACAACTAATGTGCAATAATCGTATCATCAGAACATCTCATGACTTTTGAACTGCAAGACAAGATGCTTGAC
This sequence comes from Rhipicephalus annulatus, assembly GCA_013436015.1. NCBI lineage: Eukaryota > Metazoa > Arthropoda > Arachnida > Ixodida > Ixodidae > Rhipicephalus > Rhipicephalus annulatus. The sequence goes on from WOVY01009881.1 coordinate 448,708, forward strand.
CCAGCTAGTTCTTGTAGTACGGGGTGTGGAACAAAGTGTATGTTACAATGTGCCTGTGGTGTTGTAGCAGTGGGTTTACACAGGTCCAAAAAGCTGGCCTCAAGATGTCCAGTGTACAAATGGTAGCCACACATTGATTTTAATTTGTGTCTGTGACATCTTCAAAATTCAGCTAGTTTATGTAAGGAATTTTAGGTTAGCTCAGCAGGAAACAAATAGGCTATATAATTAAGCAAAAATGTACCGATGTAAAGTTATGGATAACATAGGTGGACGCAGCATGACAATAAGTCATTCTGGTAAGTAATACATTGCATAATAAAGAAGAAAAATTAAAATGTGCTCACACACATGCATGCAGGGAATAGCGGAAAGCTGACTGTGAATTAAAAGGGTGCACTGTGGGGTAAAACAAAAGTAGACAAGACGGCTTATCTGTGCATACGAAGTAAAGGTAGTTCCACTTGCCTATAGGCACACGCGAGGGTCTATGGTAGAGGTAACCCTTCATGTACGAGTAGGAAATGAGCAGTGGTAATAGGAAACAACAGCAGGTATTAGACAAAATATATGAAGACGCTTTTTTCCTAAAGAACACTAACAAAGCTACAGAATGCTGCACTAGTGTGGCATATAAAAATCCCTTTAGCTGCACCCGCCTCTATGTTGGACAGATAGGCTATTCAGTTTACTGGAGAGAAAGATAAAGCACATTTACTGAGAAGTCCCTGCTGGTGTTCAAAAGGCAAATTAAATATAGGTTGGGAGACTAGTCCCAAAAGCTCCCCTTTTCATGAGATGCAGGCTCAGCCATGAACTTGAACCGTGGTCCGCCTCCAGGCAGACATTTCTGTGATTGCTTGAGAATTTTCTAAGTAGTGTAGACTTCTACTGCTCTGGCATTTTTATTTTAGTCTTGGGGTTTAGGAAATGTCTGAATTGTTTGAAGCCGATCGGCATGCCTGCATGATGTGATGACCATTGCAGATGGCACATTCCATGTTTTAGTTTGGTTAGTATACTTCTAGTTGTATTTGGTCATATAGTAAAGATGATTGCTTGTAAAAATGTCTCCCTGTGGTTGCTTGAAAATTGTTTAACAGTTTGTCGGGAGAGTTCTTGCAGCATTTTGATGTTATTTGGAGATTTCTCTATACATAGTCCTGCAATCTTCCATTCGTTTGAATTGGGAAACTGTTTTTCATTGATAAGGTTCAGGTATTGGGGGTGCAGTTCTCTTGACATCTCTTCGGGGATTTTAAGTCTGGGCATAGATTAGTGGCAAAAATAATTCTCCTAATTTATACTTGCTCTAGCAGCTTTGCTCCCAATGCCGGCTAAGTCCCTTGCTGTTCAGGCTGCTTTGAAGCCGGTGGCCATGTATGATGCAGCGGTTATGCATATGCTAACGCTATTAAAGGGCCCCAAAACCACCTGTGATATTTTTTCAAAACACTTAAAGTAAACATGTGCATTGTGTGCAGATTGCCACCACGATCACCGATGTCACACGTGGCAGCACTACAAGTTGTGGGGGCACCTCAAATTCGAAAAAACAATCCCTCCTTCTTTCCCACCTCATGTCTTATGGCTTTGAGAAGTTTCCGACTGGCGTGATCTTTTCAGTGTGTGGGTCGACACCTGCAGTGCTGAAAATGTGCCTGGACAAATAAACCTCGTGAAATCTAAAGTGGCATTTTCTGGTTTCATTGTTAGTGCTGCCGTGCAAATGGCATCCTGTACAGTTTTCAATCACTGCATTTGCTACTTAAATATAGCAAAAAAAAAGTACTACATGATCAAGATAGACAAGGACATGACTGCCATTTTAGTCCTTGGAACACAGCGTCCGTAATTCATCTGAAAGGTAGCATGAGCAAACTAAAGCAAAAGGGCTCGGTGACCAGCGCATTGGTGTTGTTGACTACAAGTCACATAGTTGAGTGTTTTGGTAGATATGAAGCTTAACTAATATCATTCAATTTCGTGTGTTGCTAGCTGCTCTGAACTTAGTTGATCTCTTGCTCACTACACTTGTAGTCTCGTTCTGATCACATGGTGTACATGCCAGTCATGTGGTGTGGCGACATGTGGAGGCAGGCATTGTATGGTGCGCTTTGCTTGCCAGTTGTATGGCGGTCTTTAGGAGTGTGGAATTCAGCATGCATTTTCAGCAGATGTCAGACAACTAGTGGCAGTATGCTCAAACAAAGTTCTACTCCATTACTTTCATTCTGATAAAAAGGGGTTATTATTCATCCGTTCTTTCAACACTACTATCTCTTATCTCAACAGTATATTCCATGCACAAAATTCTCAGTCAATATGAAGCTGTTGCCACGCACAGCTTTGCATAGCAGCTTGCAATTAGCAACTGGCAAGTGACAGCTTGCAAAAAAAAAGTTCACACAGAATGGGCACCACACAATGCAATGACTTTTTTCTTTCGCATGTGACAATACATACAGCTTATTATTTAAGTTAACACAAGTAAAGGCCGGATAGCCTGCTAACAGCTTCAGTAGATTCCCTGCCTTAAGAAGGCAGCCATTGTAAAAAAAACTGCACCGTAAAAGTTTAATGCTTTGCAGATATGTAGTCGCAAAAGTTTGTCATGTGAACAGCAGTACCGGTAAATGCTCAATCAGTTGCAACTGAGAGTCTTTCCGGTCCATTCATTCACATTATTGTGAGGTTAGAGTGGGACGAGCTAAACGGTACCGGTGCTTTGCTTCCACGAGGCTTGTACTGTCAACAAATAAGGTCGCCTGCAAACAAAGCACTGCTACCTTTTAGCATGTCAAGCTTAGCATTGCCATTATGTGCTTGCTGAATGATTTTAAGAAGTCCTGCCCACATAGACCAACAGTTAATTTCCTCAAGCAGGTTGACCATCTAGCGAAGGCTAGAATGGCTTACAGGCCATTCTGGTGTCTGTAGCAAAAAATATGCTGAAGAATTTGCTAAACTGCCACCTGAACGAAGAGCCTACTCAGGATCTTGTCAAAAAACTAAGCTAGCCCTGACTCCCTGTGATGCAGGTTTACGGTTTAATAAATTGTTGCTCGGAGGGAAAGCCTCGGAGCTAAGAAATGATGAAGCCGTTTAAGGTGTGAAAAGAAAAGTAGAAACTTTAAGCCTAATTAAAAAAAAAAGAGATGAAGTTGCGATGTACAGACACCAAGTCTAAGCAGACAAACTGAAACTTGTCCTAAATGTTGTCCAGCTAGAATGTTTATAAAAATCAACAGTCACCGGTGACGTTGATAGTGGTGGTGGCTTGGTGGGTTGAGGCGGTGGACGGTGGCGATGTCTCAGCAGGTGGAGTCACGCGCTGACCAGCACGGCGACGCTTGGCAGAAGACAAGGTAGCCCTTGCCTTAGCAAGAACTGCGGCCGCTTGCCGATGCTGGCTGGTGTCGAAGAGATGATCTCCACGCGGAAGGTTTCACCCTCCACGGGTGGTTCGGGATTGGAGTCGAAGCACGGACGCCTGGGACGTGACCTTGAACAGTCAGGGCCGGAATGAACACCTGGGACGTGACCTTAAACAGTCATGGCCGGAACGAACACCTGGGACGTGACCTTGAACTGTCACGGCCGGAACTCTGGAAGGCCGCGTACCTCCGAGTACACCGTGGGCAGCTGGAGCGTCCTGGCCTGCCTGACTTCACGCGGTCGGGTCCGGAACCCGACACCGCAGTCGCGCGACACCCAGAATCTGCACTCCAGCCAGCTCGATCTCCTTCTGCCCTCGACTCGTCTTCCTCTTCTTCCCTCCCGTGCATTGGCTGCAGCGCAACCTTTCATGCAAACTTCCTCTTCCTTTTGGCGGGTCGCAGTTTCATGCGTGACATTTCGTGCCAACGTCATCATCATCTTTCCGCCGCTCAATCGAGAAGCACCGCTGCCGTCCCCTCCGAGCACGTTGTACATTACACCACGGTGCCACCACACTTCACAGACACCACCACGTCACTATACTACACCACAATAGGCCCCTTTTTGGGAAAGTTTTTCTGCACGAAAAACTGCTGTTCAATTCTTGGATGAAGTCACTTAAAACACACACTCACACAGTTCACTACATCGTCCAAAGGTTCACATTCACTAACCACTGTATATACACGAAGCAATAAAAATTATGAACTTTTCTAGCATATAATGAAAATCCCCAAATTAGCCTGATGAGTACACCACCTTTTTTTATATATACCCCATTAAGTCAAAAAAGAACAACACAACAAGTCAATGTTACATTGCATGAAACTTCAACTGTTCACATGAAACACGCTTCCGTGGTCCGCAATCAAGATCCAAAAAAAACCAACAGGTAATCGAACTTGACGCTTAAGTTATAGCGTCCCAAACAAGACGTTTAATGGCCCTAACCAATTAACAAGAGTGAGGAATTCGACGCCAATGGAAGAATTGTCGACTGTAAGCTCGTCTGAACCTAAAGCTGTGTATCACCAGACGCCCAACCTCTAAATCACAAGCATACACGCTGGAATGGCTGTATGCCAGTCGAAAGCGTTGCCTCAAGGCGCACCAGTACAACCACGTCTGAATGACTTCATCTTTCCTAGGAACGCCTTGCTTGAGCTCGTAAGCTGACAATCGTTCAGACACCTTTAGAGAAGCGACCTCTTCAACCGAAGATGCCAGAGAGCATCAGTCGGCGTCCTTCCTCATACAATCGCCTGCTGAACCATTACTGCCTTCGGGTTCACTTTCCATCACTTCAGCTTTTTGTCTTGCTTGTTCATCAAAACTTTCAACCCTTCTGCCTGGGTCATCGTGACTACCCTCATTACCACATAGAGCTGACCTACATTGCAACTCTACTCTCTGTTCTTCAATAAGTGTTTCTGCATTTCGCTCCAGTTTTCTTATGGAATCATCATCTACAATTTCTCGAGAACTCAAGCCCTCTCGCAGTATGGGCGAGTTATATTCATCGTGAAAAGCTGTGTACGTAGCGCCTGTTGCTACATCCACTGGCCCAAAACAATAGGCAGCAAATAGATCGGAGCTTTCATTACGGAATTCGCTGGCGTTAGCTAGGAGACCTATTACTGCTCCTTCAGTGGAGCTCTTCAGAGACAATCTTACCTCTGCATGAAGTGTGCTTGACTTCTCGCAGGTTTCAATAAACCCTTTACTTTGAATTAAACGTTCTTCTTCCATGCTCACGAAGCATGCCCGTACTTCAATAAGCTCCTCGAGTCTCCTAGTTTCTTGGCTACCCACCTCTCTGTTATCTTCCCTAGTTTCATTCTCTAGCGAAAGGTCATGACAAAGTACAGGGTCAGCCTGACATAAATACGAATCGTTCGTGATGTAACTGCTGTCAGAGCACACCTCAGCCACTGGTCACTCCTTTGTATCCCCAGCTGCCCCCTTTTTGCCATCGCAAGCTCGAGTCGCCGCTCGAGTTCTAGCGTCTCTAATTCGAGCTTTTTTTTTGCCGCTTTTCGCTCTCCATCCCGTTGCTCACGCTCCCTCTCCATCCGCTCCTCATATTAAACTCTGAACTCCGTTCCCTTCAGACCCATGCGGTCAGCCATTTCTAATATCTCCCACGTGCTGGTCATGGTTCGCCACGCGTCCGAAAATCCAGATGAAAAACAAACGACTTTGTCCTGTCGCGGACGCCAATTTGTGATGCAGGTTTACGGTTTAATAAATTGTTGCTCGAAGGGAAAGCCTCGGAGCTAAGAAATGACGAAGCCGTTTAAGGTGTGAAAAGAAAAGTAGAAACTTTAAGCCTAATTAACAAAAAAAAGAGATGAAGTTGCGATGTACAGACACCGAGTCTAAGCAGACAAACTGAAACTTGTCCTAAAAGTTGTCCAGCTAGAATGTTTATAAAAAACAGTCACTAGTGGCGTTGATGGTGGCTTGGTGGGTTAAGGCGGCGGACGCTGGCAACGTCTCAGCAGGTGGAGTCACGCGCTGACCAGCACGGCGACGCTTGGCAGAAGACGAGGTAGCCCTTGCCTTAGCAAGAACTTCGGCCGCTTGCCGATGCTGGCTCGTGTCGAAGAGATGATCTCCACGTGGAAGGTTCCACCCTCCACGGGTGATTCGGGATTGAAGTCGAAGCACGGACATCTGGGACGTGACCTTGAACAGTCACGGCCGGAATGAACACCTGGGACGTGACCTTGAACTGTCACGGCCGGAACTCTGGAAGGCCGCGTACCTCCGAGTACACCGTGGGCAGCTGGAGCGTCCTGGCCTTGCCTGACTTCACGTGGTCGGGTCCGGAACCCGACATAGCAGTCGCGCGACACCCGGGATCTGCACTCCAGCCAGCTCAATCTCCTTCTGCCCTCGACTCGTCTTCCTCTTCTTCCCTCCCGTGCATTGGCTGCAGCACAACCTTTCGCGTAAACTTCCTCTTCCTTTTGGCGAGTAGCAGTTTCATGTGTGACATTTCGCGCCGTCATCATCATCTTTCCGCCGCTCAATTGAGAAGCACCGCTCCCGTCGCCTCCGGGCACGTTGTACATAACACCACGGTGCCACCACACTTCACAGACACCACCACGTCACTATACTACACCACACTCCCCATGTGCATGGTATGTCCCAGAATTTGATAAACATTGCTAAACATGCTGACGTAAAGGTGGTCTTCTCTGCCCCATTAAAGTTTTCCGGGCTCTGCAGGATGACCAACCTTTGTCTCTGAAGAGCTCAGACCTGCATCATGAATCTCAAAAAAAATCCATGAGCTGTCAGATGGGTGTGGTCCATGAAATTTCTACGTCACGTAGTGGGAAGTATGTTGGCCAAGCCTAGCAACGCTTGAATGATTGACTGACACAGCACAGCAATGTTAGAAATGGCAGATAAGACCATCTTGCAATTCATTGCGTTGATTGTCAGTGTAGTCCTGATTTTCGTGCCAGTTTTGTTGTCACGAGAAGCCATGATAAACAGGTTAGGTTCATCATTGAGGCCAATAGAATCATCAAGCAGGCGATAAGTGTGTCAGCAGGCCTTAATTTCAACATCATCAAAGAAGGTGCTTTACTTGCACTGACGATTTGTGACACCACAAGGTGTCTTTATACAGTAAGAGTTCATTAATTCAAACGTATCTTTTGGTCCTGGCCAGTACATGCGTTTCCTTCAGTCACATTTGCTGCAACCTGGTTCAATTCAGATGGACTTCAGAGCCGGTTAAGTGCCGAAAACACAAGATGCAAGGAACGGAAATGGCATTTGCGCACAGCCAAAATGGCCGCAGGCTTCAAAAAGGCATGGTCACCATCCACAATCGCATTTTTGATACATAATAAGGCATGGCTTTGGGTTCAGAGCATGCTTCGTATAGAGACAAAGGGGTCTTTAGCCCTGTTCATATTGTGTATGAAGTAGCAAATGATTAAAATTGTGGTATCTATGTTTTAATCAGGGAAATGAAAATGCATTATAGTAATAGACATTTATCCATTTTTTAGGGGCGGAGCACCTTAACGTGTAGGCTTATTGGCGCGTCATGTAGTCTCGGTCCTTCGTAAATGGCGAGAGTGAGAGCTGCGTCATATGGGGAGGAAGAACATTGCCACCGAGGGACGCTTTGCGTCATTTGTCGCATGAGTTTTGTCCCAAACTCATGCACGAGGCTTTGCGACATTGACATCTTATCTCGTCATGGTCATAAACATGTATGTACCACAAATAATGTGTCATGTAGTCATGTTCCATCGTAAACAGGTATATATATGTGCCACAAAATCTTGGTAAATTCCACTACTCGCCTCCGGTCCACTAAAAATGAAGAAGGCGACAGTTGGCCCAACAAATAACCGTTGACGTTAGTGGAGCTCAAACACCCTTTCCTGTATGCTGTAGGGAACTGAAACCGGGCATGTTAGGAAGAAGAATAAGCATCTTCGGATAAACTGCAGTCAGTTTTTCGACGACCTTCATGGAGCAGAAATACCCTTTCCTCTACATGCGCGGTTTGGCACCTCTAGTGCCTCATTAAAAAAAGCTCTCTCAAAACACTGCGTGCTTTGCTCCTCTCAAACTTTCACGCTATTGAAACAATCCTTCCCTACATGCCTCTTGATTTTTATTTGATAATTTCAAGAATTCAGCATTTGGTTATTTCGAACAGTTTTTCAGGTTCTGTGAAGTTCCTAAGGAGCTTTCACTGAACATACTTCGCTTGTTTCATAATAAATGCTGCAGGAAGTAACATTACATATGTGTGTACTCTCACTTTTCCAAGTCATCGTTGTCATGCCTTACACTTCAAACACTGCAAGCAGTGCCAAAAAGCTGACGTCATCCTGCACTTGTCTTCATTTTCTTTGACACAGAAACTTCCTCAGAACTATTGAAACAGGGCATTGCTTCCTCATGCCTGAAGTTAGCTTCGACCTAACCGTGCACACATAAGGTCATTCATAGTTTCAGTCTATAGGTTTCACGACTTACATTCCAAAGATTCACTTCAAGTTTGCTTCTTGTGGGGTCAACCCTTGAAAGCCAATGTAATACCTATGACCAGCTGTAACGTTTAGGAACATGCTGTGTGCACTTTGGTAAATAAATAAATTGCAAATAAACAGCTAGCTCAGCATCATCATCGCTCTGACAACACCCACTGTAGGACAAAGGCCTCTCCTGTTTTCCACTAATCAGCCCAATCCTGCGCTTGTTGCTGCCATGTTATACTCACAAACTTCCTAATCTCATCTGCCCACCTAACTTTCTGCCTCGCTGTTGCAGGTTTGCCTTTTCTTCAAATTCAGTGAATCACCCTAGCTCACCAGCTTTTACCTTACCTAGGTGCTACATTCCTTGCACATGTACAGAGACTGCTCAGCATACGCAGACTCAAAAATTGGTTTAGCCGTAACTACGAAATTGCCCGCCTAACTTCAACTGACCAATACCCGTCGAAGACTAAGGTGATGCATGTTGCCAGTCTGAAGCCCTCCACATGAAGGCAGCAAGAGTGACTCACAGTGAAGGGTTAACGTGAAAGCGTAGAAATATTGAAGTAAGTTGGTTGACATGAAAAATTTAAAAAAAGTGCTGAGACAGGAGGAAGCTGATGACAGTATTCCCAGGATTTTTACTTTCTCTGACATTAGTATTTGCTTACTTATAATAAAAAAAACCTGATCCTTTCTGAAGCAAGCAATCATATAAGTGGCATAAACATGTGGCATAAACACATACACTCTTGCAGAAATTTCTTGAAAACTGTCACTCTTAACTGTCATTCAGGCTTCTTTTACCTGTGATGTATTTTTTGTTCTATTCGTCATTCCAGTATCCTGCAGAGTAGAATCACAGTGATACAATTGGGAGCCACGCACATGTTGTCAAGTCTAGTTTTTGTATGGCACTGAAACTACCACACATCTCCCTGATTTTGCTTCAAATGTTACCCACGGTCACGTGCAAGTTATACATTTGCAGTATTTTGGAGAATGACTGCTGCACAAAGTCCGCGAAACTGCGGGAGGAATCACGAACCGACACTGCAATATCAAGTAACTAGACAGTTTATTTCAAAACAGGACATACTCAGTGATTAAACAACTTTTTCACATTTTTGCGCCACTCTTGCTGCTGGTAAAAAACCGATTGGGGCGTATTGTGAGCACGTAAACTCGCAATTCCTGGCAACCTGACTTATGCAATGCCAAAAGGAACCTTGCCCAATTCCTGACATTATGCATCGATTGTGTTGGCAAAACCGTCAGTATATAGCCTCGAAACTGCTCAAAACATGAATGGCAACATACGGCCGTGCCTGCAACAGCGTCATATAAGCCGACCGGTTTCAAACTTGACATTCATTTAACAGCCGTGTCGAGCATGCTGCGAGATCTACGGGAAAAAGCGAGCCCTGATGCTAGCGACGCTGCACCAAACAAATACGTCTTGTGTGCAGTCTGTCTACGACGTTTGCGCGAGACTGTTTGCTTACGGTTTTCGTCGGAAACAACCCAATTGCAATCTGATTCACAAAACAAACCACACTACACAGCTGCTCTCAGTAGTATGTACACCTCCGACGCAGTTTGCCCGAGACTGTTTACAGTAGTTCAGTAGAGTTCAGTAGTTCGGAAACAACCCAAAAGCAATCTGATTCACAAAACACACCACACACACGTACAACTGCTATCAGTACACACACACACCCACCCCATCTCTGTCCACCCTCCATTTTCTACGAGGCGACTCGGCAATACAGCAGAACAATGCGGGCAAATGCGCAGCAAAAAAAGAAAAACAAAAAACTCCAGTTGAACGCGAAAGTGACGTTTGTAGCAGTGGCAGCCAATGAGTGCCGTAGCAGACGACATGGGCGTCTCCCTTCTCGCGGGTGCGTCTCCAGCATACGGTTATCAAACACGCTACTGGGCAAGAGAGGTTCGCTTAAATATCAAGGAAACGCTGTAAATACAATACATGGTTTCAGTGCCCAAGCGTGATTGAAAGTGAAATTACCAGTAGTGTAGTTTAACGTAGTGTTTATTCTCCCGGCAACCGGGATAATTGTTTTTAAAAAATTTCTCCCGCAGTCGTCTCCCATTGGCTCTCATATGTCATGTGACTAACTGAGGGGGGGGGGGGCAGACGAAGAGCTCAGAGCCCATCCGTTCACCTGGCTTCGCTCACAACACGTGCAACGTGTGTTGCTGCTTCATTGCCGTATTTATTTTGCTTGTGGTGTCCATTATTTATAACGAGACATCAGAGCATCGAGTGCTTCACTAATGCGAGAGTCTAACGACGGTAAAGTGCAGCTTGCTGATTGCTTCGGCACTTTTGAAGACCTCGAAGCGTGTATCACCCGTTACAGTGCAAAAAACTGCGTCCAGTTATAGAAACTGCGTCTTTGCGTCCAGTTATAGAAACTGGACGCAAGGACTATTGTGGCGGCGAAAAACCGCGTGGGAAAAATGGCCAGCAAGGTGTCGGAGTCACTGAAGTATTACCACAGAATACCTGGTATTACCAGCTTCGGTACTGCTGTATCCATAGCGTCGCGATGTTTATCACCACCAACAAAAGCGCACGGAAATCATTGCTCTTCATTTGCATTTTGGGTTGAGTTACTCTACTGTGCTGCACTAGTAAATGGTGTCGCTACATCTCACGCGGATAGCTTTAGTCCTTAGGTCTGGTAGATTCATCTGCACCTCTTGAACGATATCTCTAAGTGCTGCATCTTGTCATTCGTTTCAGCAGTGCACCAATGGCAACTTCTGAACCATGCCATTTTATTGAAAGGTGCTGTGCTGTTTCCTGATTTTCCTGCACCTTCTACGCTAATCGTTGGTTAGTTCGAGTCACCTGCACCAATCGGAACAGGTTCATGGCTGTGCACACAACGTTCAGGAATTGTGCAGCAGGGTTCAGCGATGCAGGCAGAGCGCGACACCCGAAACGAATAACTATGTGCCGACAAGGTGCAGACCTTATCTCTGTTCGCTTAATTTACACCGTTCAACTAACACTGACCGATGGCAGACCACACATGCGGACGTTTTATGAGGCGCAAACATATTGGCAAAACACCGCGTTAGTAAGTTGGGTACGGTGCCTGAGCGCTGCGTCGTCTGCTCAGCTGCACGTGCGGATGCAGCAAGCCGCCACTGTCAGCATAGGAGATGCAGGAAAATCGTGAACTAGTGCGGCACCTCTTCTGCACCTTTTGAAAAAAATGGCAGGGTTCAGAGATCAACAATGCTGCACTGCTGAATCGAACGGCAAGGTGCAGCACCTTGTGAACTGGTTCACGTGGTGCAGGCGTCGAGCGGATCTCGTGCTGGCTTCGGGCAGCCGGGCGTGCCACTGAGCAGACGAGGCAGCACTTAGGCGTAGGTGCCGTAATGTCCCCCACTTACGCAGTGTGTTGCCAAGATGTTTGCACCTCATAATCTGTACGCGTGTGCGGTTCGCCATCAGTGGGTGTTAGGTGGATGGTGTAATGAAGGGAACAAAAATAAGGCCTGCACCTTCTCGGCACCTTGTAATTTGTTAAGGGTGATGCACTGTGCCTGCCCCACTGAACTCTCCTCTCGCACTGCCGTGAACCCGTTCCCACTGCTGCAGGTGATTCGGATGGACCCCTAGTGTTCGCGAACCGCCTACCACCTATAAAAATAGCCTTGAAGGCCAAACCGCATATACTTGAAAATGAACGCGACGCGATGCTGATTGCCTTCGCTCAAGTGCTTGCTTGGGCAAATCGCAAACCTGGCGAGTCATCACTGTTGCTGGCATGAGAGCGTCTTTTCGTACAAAAAGTGGTGCGTTGGTAAACTGCTAAACTTGCCCATTCATGAGCTGCTCTTGGAATTTTGCCCTTGTAATGCATATGCTTTTTTCTTTTTCTTTTCCCCATTAATTTTAGGACATTCAAACGAGACTGCAGCTTCAACATCTACGTTGCTGCTGAGAATGAAGAAAAATTCCTGGAAGTGAGGTCTCTCACTCCCCCCCCCCCCCCAGAGGCCGAACTAACCCCCCTCCTTTTATATGCCCCAATTAATGTCCTTGTCTCCGAGTCACCTACGTCAGCGGTGCACCGAGGGGGCGGAAATCGGGGGTTTTAATTCCCCCACCCCCCCCCCCACCGTAAGTGCAGCCTTGTTTTGTTTTCAAGTTGTCGTTTCAATTTAGGAACTGACTGGAAGGCAAAATTGCCTGATTTATTATTATGTCATATTCACATATCTACTCTTATACTGGAAGAGCAGAAATCGCATGCTCTGTGGCTCGAGCTGCGTTCACGTCCAGTGAAGCAGCGTTGTATAAAAAAACGGTGCTTTCACGAGTCATCAGTCCGATCGTTTCTATTTTGTTCTTCATTGAAGTCTAAGAGGGGGGCTGTGTACAATGACAACGTCCCGCGTTACTTGGCCATAGGCTTCGATGCACAGCGCATGTCACTTCAAAATGTATTACATCTAGCTCAACCAGCTTTGTTGCAATGCTACATACATGTATGTTGGAAATGAGCAATATCTGCAACATACATTTGTAATACTTGTGTCCATGTGCTTCAAGTTGTCAATGAATACACCCTTGCGCTGTCAAATTATAGCTTCCTGGTTAGCTCAATTGGCAGAACGACCGCCCCGAAGGTGCTGGTCCCGGGGTTTGAAACCCGTACCAGGACAAATTTTTCAGCAACTAAGAGGCTTTTTTTCTGGGAAATCTGTGTGAGTTTCCTTGTGGCGTCGTGCTACAAGCGGGTGCTTGTCTGCTTTCCCTTTCATACCTGTATGTTCAGAACAAGAGTTCACAGTGTCCACCGTTTATAACCTCTAGTTCACATGGGCGAAACTACTGCGCTGACTTGCATACATGCGAATACCTTGTTCACCTGGACGCTCATAATGCAATTAGAGATTAAGATCCCAAGTGCCTAGATACTACTAAATTATCGTACTAAGAGTGTGTTGTGATGAAGTTGCAAAGTAATAACATGCTCATGTTGCTTTATGTATGCAAGATTCTTCAAATAAAAAAATCATGAAGCTAATTTTATAGAGACAACCGGTCAGTTCATTCATTGGCCTTACTCGCTACAGAAGTGAAACATGTGGTGCCCATTTCCAGTTCCGATGCCAGTGGCAGTTTCGTGACTCTTTCCCAAATCCATTACAATATAATGAACATGAATTGTGTCTGTTATGTAGCTTGTTTTTCTTTAAATAGTCAATAACAAGCACACTACTTGCTGAAAAACATTCTTTTTGCATTATAAATGAGCTCCTCAGAACAAGAAGTAAGAACGAAGGCACCTATTGGACGGCAAATGTGTGTCGCCGCTACAATGCTCTCGAGATTTAAAGTCTTTCCAATTAGCGTCACTGTTGACGTGCAAACGGTGGATAATTTAAATTGGCAGGGTGAAATCAAGTTAACTATTGATTCTCTGAAACGAAAAGACGGAAAGTATTTCAGGCACCCTTGCCTTTCCAGATACATTGTGCAACTCTTCTTTTTCTTGTCTCATCACAATGCATTAAGTTTGTTAAATAAACAAACTTTCTCATTATTATTTAACTATTTGGAACTCTAAACCCGTGTCTGCATGTCATGGCAACAAATATGACTATGAAACACAAGAAACATGCTTATAATGCATTCCAACCGTAGCCGTATCTTCTCAAGGACCAAATTCACCTGAAGGATTGTCGTTTCAAGACCTCTTAAGTAATATATATTCTCTCATCTAAATTTATTGAAGAAGTATTGAGTTTCTTTTTGAAACAGAGGCTCATTGTCGCTTTTGGATGTTCCCGCAACTTGAAAATAAAACTGCAAACACACCTACACTAAATCATATCCTCAGTTCATTTCAGACCACCCGAAAATTCACGATAAATCAGTAGTAAAGACAGTAATGCCAAAAGCCGCAATGCAGTGCAGCACTCAACTAAAAAAAAACAGGATATATTTAGCAATCTCACCAAAAACGGTAACCCAAGATTCTTTATTCAAAATCAATTCCCTTGCAAAAGCACAATGATGCAATCTTAAAAATGTAGTAGCAGTATTTCCCCTATAAACGCCATGGCATAAATATATCACTCTCCGTAGTCCGAAACGCTATCAAAACCATTGGCTGTTTGAAGCTTACTCGAGCCACGTGCCATTCGCAGGAGGCAGAGTCGGCTGACAGTAAGAACGCAAGTGGCCCATCAACTCTCGCTGCGGCCACACACACTCGCACTCCGAAAGAGGTGGGATAAAGCCCGGGCTAGAGCCAGTTCCGAACTGGAAACAATGCTGCGCACACGACTTCAAAGTGAAACCACATGTTCGAAGAACTGCTTACGGCTACTGAAAAAAAAAAAAGCAAAAACGTCTCGCTGGCTCCTCACACTCCCAATGCGTTGCCCGCAGCTGAGGATGGGGACGAGCGGTTCCTGCCTCCCCTCTTTGAACGGTGAATAGGAACCATATGGACTCTGAAATGTCGGGACAATGCCCACTCAAAGTTCTAAAGATAAGAAGGTGCTTCAAAACACATGTTTTCTGCTTTCTTCGTGCAGGGAAATGGTGTCTCCAGAAGGGTGGTCGTGCATTTTCTCCTAGACAGTGGACGTACAATGAGCACTGAAGTGGCGAGAAGAAAGGCAACCTTGCACATGGCTTGTTCTTCAAAGCGACTGCAAACCGCAAAGGCTCTGCAGCAGAAGCACATGGTGATACTAGTTTAAGCACATAGTACGCTGCGGTTCCCGCATCTCTGAGCAAGCCTTATAGCGTGTGCGTCGCCAGCATGGTTGTCAGCCCCCCCCCCCCCCCCCACAGTACCATGCACATGCAGGGACCCCAAGCAAGCAGGACTGCCATGCGAAACCTACAGTTGCGAAGGAAGGAGCAGTAAGATGCCGTGGTATAACGAGGTAAAATGGATTTGGGAACTTTCGAAAAGTACATTGGGGGAGTTCACCTTTTCTTGCTTTTTTTTTTTTTTTCCATTAGCTATGGGTCACGCTCTCTTATTTTAACCCTTATTTCTTGCCTTCACCTTTTAAAACTTCCAGCCTCGAACGTAGCCTTCAACTGCTGAAAACTTCTATCTACCCATCCTCTCCTATCTTTTCTCTCTCTACCCTTTCCCCAAGACGCTGCGCCGTGCTCCCTTAAGGGCTGCAGAAATAAGCGCCCATTTCCTTCTTCATCAACCCACTACCACCACGAAAGCCACTTATGCATGCATACGTTGAGGTCGCTCTTCACAACTTGTGCTCTGCGTCTGCTGCACAAAGGTGCATCGGCAGTGCGCTTTCAGACAGACCACAGGCATCGCTGAAGTGCCAGTGAAACATGATCCTCACCGTGCTCCCGAAAAAGATTCTGCATTGTGATTCAAGACATCCAGCAACAGCACCGGAATCCTCAATTACAGCCAAAAAGGAAGCAATTACTCGGCACATACCGCCGTCAGATGCATCCATCGATTAGCCATCACTGAGGAATATGATGAGCTTTTGGTTTTGTTGCTGTAAACTGCAGCAAAGGGAGTAGTAGACTATTTCACTACAAACTGGCATGCCATTCATGCAGAATGGAGAATGGCATCGAAGTGGTCATGCGGAAACTTCAGCTCAACTAAATAGCGTGCAGAGTGCTTAAACTCGAAGCTGAAGCAGATTGTAAAGTGCTTTAGTTGCCAAATTTGAGCACCCAAATGACATTACCAATCGGTAAACGTAGTTACAATGCAGTTTATCCGTAAGCTCAGAATTTTAGTACACGTGCACTGCATTGGGCTGTACATACTTTTTATAATCAATACTGCAAAGCTTATAATCAATATTTAATGTCCACTTTTATACTTGTAGTCTGAGGCTCAAAGGAAGTTTAACATATAGGATATTCAGCTCGCATTATTCACAAAAACCTCAGTTGCAGTTCTTCAACTGCTAAAGTTGCCAATGGGGCCTGTTTGTATGGCACTTACTGATTACTTGGATAAAAAGACAAAATACACAATAATTGGGACACAAGAAAGGTACACTGCGCCAGGTGTCACCATGTGTCTTTCTTTTGTTCCTTTTGTTTGCTCTACCATGAAAATCGGATTATTTTTAAACAGCATTGCTTGACTGCCAGCTGGCCGACACGTCAGCATTAGAATGACAAAACGGAGCTGAAAAGCTAGAAAAAATAAGTATTCGCCAGACATCTATGTTCAGAACTACGTTACGCCTTGTTTTATTCGACTTTCTGTTTATTTTCTGCATGCGCTGCTTCATCGAACGATTTCTTGGCCTTCTCAAGGTTTTTTAAGGTATCCCGCTAAAAGCACCTAGAGATTGTTGTCATCGTCGTCTCATGGTATATAATAATATTAATACTATTTATTATTATTATTATTATTATTGCAGATAGTATAACCTATAATAATTATATGGTATGTGATACTTTAGTTTTATCTTGTTTCAATTCGTCCCCTCAGAGAGAAATCCTGGGTGTGCTAATTTCACAAGCTGATGAAAATGAAGGCTAACAAGATGATGGTGAGAGAACAAATGGAGAAGGAGAGTGGTAGTGCTGTTCTTCTCAAAGAATTGTAGAATATTGCAGCCAAAGATAAACTCTTGCAGTCAAGTGATGATTTGCCTGAAGTTGTACGCATGCTCCACGAGAAGCACAACCCAACAGTCCGCTTGCTTACAGATAAAAATGGTGAACTCCTGGCTGTCTACTTTCAGGATGACGTAATGAAGAAATCATTTCAGTGCTGGCCTGAAGTCATCTTGATCACACTACATACAAGTTATTAGAGACAAGAATGTCATGTTTTCTTGTCATCATTGAAAATGGTAATGGGGAAGGTGAAATTGTCGCTGTTGGGCTGTTTTCGACTGAACATGGCGACACGCTTCGCAGATTTTTTTTAAGCATTTAATAATTTGAATCCCAATTAGTACTCTATGAGGGTGATCATGGCGGACAAAGATGCGAAGGAACGGCCTGTGATAAGGGAACTTTTTCCATCCTCGGCTCTCCATGTATGTGCTTTTCATGTCCTGCAAGCATTCTGTAGAGTAGTGAGCATGCAGAAATTGGGAATTGCAAGAGGTGAACAAGAGACTGCTCTGGACATATTTCAGCGCATTTTGTATGCAAAAAAATGAAGAGGAATATGATGAGCTTTTGGTCTTGTTGCTGCAAACTGCAGCAACGGGAGTAGTGGACTATTTCACTACAAACTGGCATGCCATTCATGCAGAATGGACTATGGGATCGAAGTGGTCGTGCGTAAACTTCTTCAACTAAGCTAAAGAGTGTGCAGAGGGCTCTAACTCGAAGCTGAAGCAGATTATAGAGTGCGTTAGGTCTCTTGAATTGTTTGTTGAGCGATTCTTTGCCATGATCAACACTCAGCGAAATGAGAAAGCTTACAAAGTGGTTGTTATCTTGCAAAAGGAGATGGTAATACCAAATGGCGATGAAGCAGCCAAATTGTATGCCACTCTGCTGTCTCCCTATGCATTTCGTCATTTAAATGAAGAGCTACAAGCCTCTGTGACTGCGTCAGAAAAAATTAACTCTGCTTTTACTAATGACGAGATTTGCTGTACAACTGAAGATTGTTCGTGTGCCTTCGGAAAAAAAATGCTTTTGCCCTGGCGACACATTTTTGTTGTACAAATGGCATCCAACATGCCAATTTACGATAAAAGACTGTGTGCTGAACTTGCATAGCCAATATCCGACTAAGGAAGAGTGATATGTGCAGTGATAAAGAGCATGTGCAAGTAAGCACTCGCAGGAATGAAAAACAATTATCACATCAAAAGTTCAGAAAAGCAGCTGGCATTGCATCGAAGCTTGCAAGCATGGCATCAGAATGCTCCACAGAAATATTCAAGGAAAAGCTGTCTCTCCTGGAGACAGTTCTCGACCATTGGAGACATGGCTCTAAAGCTCTTATTGCTGCACATGAGCCTGCACATCACTTGAAAGCCATAGTTGCAGTTGAAAGTGCAAACACAGAAGGTTTTCAGGGGTCTGTAATGGATGTACACAGCAATGCTGATCAGTATTTACTGTGCACAGCCTCGGAAGAGGCGAAACCTCACCAGGAGCTCTCCGAAGCAAGCATTTAAGCCAGTGAGCATTCAAGCAGCCAACACTGCAATACACTAGATGAAGCCAGCATGAATGAGAATTTTTTTTCGCAGCCCTTTGACCTTCGTAATATCAAAGTGCCAGTTGCTATGAGAAAATGTGGTCGTCCTAAAGGCCATGTGATGGAGGCGGAAATGTTGGCCCGTGTGCTCAGATTTGGGTGCAGGTTAAAGAACCCCAGGTAATCGAAATTTCCGAAGCCCCCCACTACAGCGTTTATCATAATTATATAGTGGTTTTGGGACGTTAAACCTCACACATCAATCAATTAAAGGCCATGTGCCAACAGTTATTGGCCTTCCAAAAAAGCGCAACAGGTCAGCAAGTTTGAGGCCATTCTCTGAGCTTACAATGAGAAAAAAGAATGCTAGCCGTGCTCAGTTGGCTGGTGGGAAAGCAGCAAGTATCAGATGCCATTGAAGGCAAACTACTTGACGAAGAATCTGTGGAAGCAAGGCCTGAAGACATACACGGTGGCATTCGAGATAAAATGGTCTACATCAGCCTAGTGCAGCATTTTTTACTGATGATGCTTGGAAGGCTGTGCTAATGGTCATTAGCATAAAAAAGGATGAAGAGTGGAAGTTCACTACACGCAAAACAAAATTAGATGACCATCAATCAATATCGTGTGACTGGTGCTTATTATGGTACCACCTTCCATGTGTTGGTGTAAAATGCAAGCCCAAGACAAAACTGTGGAAATGTGGCTTGTGTACGGTCAGTGCTACAGAGAAGTAGCACGTTGCCTTTCTTTGTAAAAAAGCGGCACCTTCATGTATAGCCTAATTGATTTTTGGGATTGCACAATAAAATATTTTTCTACACTTCTCTATTCTCACCTACAATATTGGCTGGCCGTTACAGGCAAAGTTAAATCTGCGTTACATACTATAAGTTGGCTTACATGCTCCTGCAGTAATTAAAATTAACAGTGCTCTAAACTCTTTAATAAAAGGTAGTGATACTTGCTAACTTTGGGGTAGTAATAGTTTCCCACATATGTCACAACCCTGGAAATAAGTGCAGTTAGTAATGGTGGGGGTGGTGACTGTTACTACCTTTGCTGTTATTAACAGCATTTTGTAACTCTTACTACCCTAGTCATTGCTAAACATAGTAACTTTTAGAGCTTTCAAGAAAAAGAAACTTTTGCCACATCATCTCATCTTTTTTAACACTAATCAATTTGTCTCATTACTACGCAACTTCGGGTAGTCTTGCGTGGTGTCACTGCGAACGTGAGGAATACATGGCTATAAGTACACTACGCACAGTACTAAGTAAACGACTCGCGCAGCATATGTAGCCCCTACTGTGAAGATTCATGTTTGTACAGGTGAGCACTTGTGTTTAAGCATGAATTATAAAAAATGCAAGCCTAGACAACTATACAATACTAATTGGCTAAGTGTGTTTGGGGACGTAGCACAAGATCAGCTGTGCTTATAAATAATATCTCGTATCTATTTAATATAAAAGTGCCACAAAAAAAAGCAATATCTATAGCAGCCAAAACTAGATACTGACAACTCATTAACACAGTCTCAGTGCAATGTAATGGTTCACTGTGCTAATATAACGGCCATTAGAAGGCAATGCCAGTTTCTGGGATTTTATGTGCCGAAATCATGATATCATGAAACATGCCATAATGAGAGACTCTGGATTAATTTTCACCATCTGGATTAATTTTGTTCTGCCCGTCATGTTAGTTTGTTGTAATTGTGTATTACAATGTGCGCAGCATTTGCTTATGGTTCGTTAACTTGTACTCCTCCATTGTGATAATAGCTGAATGATGCTTAGATATTTTTGTTGTGTCATTTAAAAAAAAATTAACTAT
Source organism: Rhipicephalus annulatus (assembly GCA_013436015.1). Taxonomy (NCBI): domain Eukaryota; kingdom Metazoa; phylum Arthropoda; class Arachnida; order Ixodida; family Ixodidae; genus Rhipicephalus; species Rhipicephalus annulatus. Next base: position 469,205 of record WOVY01009881.1, read on the forward strand.
GGATATCTAATGCATCATTTTTCCGTTTAAAGGTGATATGTCAAGATGATTCGTCAAAATAATACAATATGTGTTGCCTATTATTTTAGATTACATAGTTTATGACCCGGTAGCAAAAATGTAGTAATGGTGCAAGAAATTTAGCAGCGGCTTCAGTTACTACCTCTTTCATTCAAATTACTGGGCACTAACAAAGGTAGTAAACAGGTTGTAAAAAACTAGTAACAATTCTAGCTTGCAACTGTTTATTAACGTAGGTAGTAAACAGGTTGCAAAAGACTAGTAATGGTTCAAGGTAGTAAGCATTTTCTTGCAGTCACTACCTTTTTACGAACTTTTTTTCAAGAGTGTATAGGGAGTTCATGTTCGGCTGCGATTAGAATGCTGACATAGATGTTACACTGCTGGGATAACTTTCGGATTTCTCCCGACAGTTAGTCCCATGACATACGAGAGCCAATGAGTGGCGACGGCCAAGAGAAATCTCTTTAAATAAGGCTGCCGGCAACTGGGATTATTGTTAAAAAATTTGCTCCCGGTAGTCTTCTCCCATTGGCTCTGCTTCGTCACGTGACTAACTGCCAGGAGAAATTTTTGTTGTATTCATCTCCTGGCAACCGGGAGAATTTTTGAAATAAATTTATCCCTGCAGTTAGTCACGTGACATACGAGAGCCAATGGGAGGCCACTGCTGGGAAAATACCTTAGTTTAACCCTTCACCAGGTCGATTTTGTGTAGGTCGCTGAAACGAGTTGTGTGATGTCTATGCTCTTACTACCATAAGTAGCAGTAGTGCTTCGATAATGTTGGGCCTTTGCATTTTGTTTCAGGGCGAGGGGGGATGCATAGCGCACTTTCATTTTTACACACAACGCGCCTGTGCAGCGCGTCCCAGTTACACAGTCCCAGTCCTTTATATTATCTATGATACTTCGAGCATTTCTGGACTACGCGCGCGGCCCCTTGATTAGATCTTTGTTTTTCTTTTTTTTTCGAAGGATTGTATTATTTGCTATTGTCTTGAAAAAGGCACGCATATTGTTCGGCTGTTGATAGCAGAGTAACGCACCACTGGTTAAGAACACCTCATGCGTAGTACTTTATTGGTGATAAGCGTTTTAGTCTGCGCAATACACGTTCAGTTTTACTCAAAAGGGCATTAATTCTTACAGTTTCCGTAGGAAAGAAACAACTGCTCTGATATGAAAAGCCTCGGTGGAAAAGTGATGGCCGCTCATGGAAGGCCAGCTGTGTAGCAAGCTGGACGAGTTCTGGGACACCGCACCAGCCTCCGAGGGCCGTAATTAAATCCGGGATGCCCTCAAGGTGGCCGCTTATGCCGCAGAAACCAACGACTTCACTACCGTGCAAGCTATCATTGACGGAGCCAACATCTCCATCTCAAATGGTACTCAACTCGGCTACTGTGATGCTTTCAATCTCAAATGTTCTGCACATTAAATGTTACTTCAGTAGTTTAAAGCCACTTATTGGACGGCTTCTTATGTCCTTGGAACTGGATTTTTGTCACTCGTGTCCATGAAGGTGCTGATGGTGGACAAGGCATGTACTATGTGGCAATTTACATATGTGCAGGAGAGTGGAGAGCTGCGATAGTTGGTATAGATTCATAAGGTAGTAGCCCACATATCTTGATGTGGTGGATGCTGCAAAAGATGATGCAAAAGAGGTGCGCATAAACCATGTCTACTGCTAACAGCTGACTTTTGAGACAGAAAAAAAAATAGTAACTGATGTACTGGGTGCTTCAAGAAAAGTCTCCAAAAAATTCTTATAAATCACAACAACTTTACATCTTGTTTACCTGTGAAGCAGCACACGGAGACAATGCACAAAAGAAATGATAGAGACACCGCTGCACTCGCAACAGTTTTTTTTTTTTCAGAAAAACGTGGTTAATATTGTAGCGACGTAGAAGGACTCGGGGGTATAATAAAACGTATTTATTAAAAGGGCGAACTTGTGCCGACAACTCAAAGTGATTATTGTCGTAGAACTGCGCGTCAGTCGAACACCAAAGATGTCCTTCAGGTGCCTTCTTCTTCCTTTCCACGAGAAGTTCCGGGCGCGTGGCGCACATCAGCCAGGTCCAGCTGGGTGCCCATGCCATCATCGTCTCTGCCCAACACAAGATGGTGCGCGTCTGTGTCCCTGTGCGCGCGGTGATGGGTGCGTTGTTTGAATGCAGGCAAGATGCTGCGGCATAAACCCACTCCTCATACGCATCGTCCCAATGTGTCAGGCAATGTATAGATTTCTGGTAGGCGTCACTGGTTTTCCAATGATATTTTATAGTAATGCCTCATCCGGATGACATGTACAACGTCTGTAGGGTTGCGGCGTTTTAGGCAGCCGTGTACGGCGGATTTGACTTGGTACGTTACATCACCTACACGATCGAGTACTTCGTAAGGCCCAAAGTATCGGCTAAGAAGTTCTTCAGAAAGTCCACAGCGACGCACTGGGGTTTATATCCATACTTTGTCACTGGGCTGATAATGCGCTTCTGTAGGACGCTGATTGTACCGGTAGGAGTCGATACACTGTTGGTGGCGTATTCTGTATATCGCCATCTGTCGTGCTTCCTCGGCTCTTCGCAAGAAGTCGTCTAGGTCGGGTGGATTGCTGCTTTCATCAATCAGTAGTAACATGGCATCCAGTTGAGTGGTGACTGTTCGGCTGAATACAAGTTCGAATGGTGTCACTCGCATTGTTTCTTGAACGGCTATATTATATGCTGTAGTATATACGTATTCTGAAGGAGTATGGCCACTAGCGTGGGTTCGGTCTTAGCGAGCCGTAGGGTATGCGTTAACCGTTGTCATGGCAAGAACACGGTACTGCTCAAGGTCGTAACACTTTATTGTCTGCGGCAACACCAAAACGCAGTACAAAGCCTATTGCGAAAGGTGCGGCGGTAAAGCAAATGGGCTTATCGACGCCACGGGCGCGAAGTACTACACAGGGGCGCTGTGAGCACGTTTCCGTGGTAAAAGTGGTTCACGTAGACACCGGGACAAAGGCCTAATTGCTCGATCAAGGGCAAAGGCGCTCCCATTGGCTTCGGAGAGATGCGGGTCGGCGTAGTCCGGCAACGCACTAGGACACCGCATCGCTCTTCGGCCTAGCGTTCGGAAGGGGGGCGACATAAGGTAAGCGTTCGCAGCGGGCGCAAGACGCAGTTGGAGAAATCCGAACGAGCCCCAAACAAAGGGAGCCGGTGAATGGAAAAGAAAAGTGTGCTTACCACTATGTCGTCCCCGGAGAGGTCTCACTCACTCCCAACGCGCGCGCGCGAAACGTTTGGAAAGACTCTGCACCCGGCACCACAGTCGACATCCGCTACCAGGTGAGAGGGGTTAAGCGTCACTCCTCGCTCTCCCAGGGCAGCCGACCATGGAGGAGGGGAGTCATGTCGAGACATCAAAACGGAGAAAGAGGTGGCATTTGATTGATATTGATTTATATGTGGGGTTTAATGTCCCAAAACCACAATATGATTATGAGAGACGCCGTATTGGAGGCCTCCGGAAATTTTGACCACCTGGGGTTCTTTAAGGTGCACCCAAATCTGAGCACACCGGCCTACAACACTTCCGCCAAAGAGGCGGCAAAGCCCGCGCAAAGGCGGCGAGCTAGCCTCGATTCCCACAATGCAAACGTGATGTAGGGCAATATTTCATCCATCTGTTTATGTTCAATGTCGAAATACATTGCAAGCTTGCTTATCAGTCAGAGTTCTATTCAGGCACTCTATTAGGTCATTTGTTTGAGGATGGTATGCCGTAGTTCTTCTCTGGTCTGAATGGGTCATTTACATCAGACATTTCATTAGGTATGCAGTAAAAGCTGTGCCACGATCTGTAATTACGACGCTGGGAGCACCATGCCTGAGGACTATGTTGTTGATAAAGAACTTGGCAACTTCAAGAGCTGTTGCACTGTACAGCGAGTCAGTTTCAGGGTAACGGGTGAGATAGTTCGTAGCTACGACTATCTACTTCTTGCCTGCAGTCGATGTTGGAAACGGGCCTAGCAGATTCATACCGACTTGTTGGAATGGGGCATCCAGCGGTTCTATTGGCTGGAGGAGGCCTGCAGGTTTCACGGATGGAGTTTTGTGTCTTTGACACTCACGGCAAGTTTCCACATAGTGTTGAACTAATGCTAATAGCTTTGGCCAGTAGTATTTTAGATAAATTCTGGCGAATGTACGGCTGACACCCATATGTCCAGATGTTGGCTCATCATGACATGCCTGCAGAATCTCTTCTCGTAAAGACGCAGGTCGGTTCCAGAGGACGAGGTGTCTGTGGCTAAAAAGCGGCCATCCCAACTGCTGCATTGTTGTGTGTCTCGGGTTATCTCAGTATTTCAGAGTACGTTGGGATGCACAGGATCGGCTGTGGCTCACGCTCCGGCTCGCCTATGATCTGCCTTAGTTTATCTCGTACTACGTCGACGACAGAAAGTGTTCCTGTAGTGTTATGTGCTTGCAACTTGCTGAGATCTTTTTGATCACCGATCGGATGAGTTCTCGCAGGGTGTCTATGTCACTTTGCTGGCCTCTAGAGAAGGAATTTGCAGGTGTGCAGTTTATGTCTGGATTGTACTGTCGAGCCCGCTGTTCTAGCGTTTTCTCGATGGTTGTCGCTTCCGTATGAAACTCCGCAACTGTTCGTGGTGGGTTGCGAACAAGAACAGCAAATAGCTTTTATTTCACCCCACGCATGAGGTGGCGCAGCTTCTTATCTTCAGTCATATGGGAATCTGCGCGCTTGAACAGGTGGATCATGTCCTCGATATACATTGCGACACTTTCGTTGGTGAGTTGGTTTCTGGATTCGAGCGCAGCCTGCGCCTTTTTTTTGCGATCCGCGCTGGCATAAGTCACCAGAGCTTGTCGCCGAAATTCATCCCAGGTCGTAAAGGAGGTTTCATGGTTCTCATACCACGTCTTTGCGAAGTCCTCCAAAGCAAAGTATACACGGCGGAGCTTCTCTCTCTCGTCCCAACCGTTCAAACTTGCCACTCTCTCAAAGAGGTGCAGCCAATCTTCTATGTCTTCATACGAGTCGCCATGAAATACTGGTGGCTGGTGAGGCTGATTTATCACCACTTGGGCCGGTGTTACATGACTTGTCATGGTGATGGCGTCCATTGACTGAGTTCCCCTTGGCGTGATGTGGAGTGGACTGAATTCTGGTTAATCACCTCGAAGACAGCGACTGGTCCTCTGATGCACAGGTGCCAGCTCCACAGGATCAACTCGCTGGTGGTCGGGTCTAAGCTGTCTGGCGTTCGTAGGGCTTCAATTCATTACTCTGCACATCCACCAGACATGTAGCGATGTTGAGAGACTTGGGGGTATAATTAAATATATTTATTAAAAGGGCGAACCTATGCCCACAACTCCAAGTGACTATGGTCGTAGAACTACACGTCAGTCGAACACTAAAGATGCCCTTCAGCTGCCTTTTCTTCCTCTGCACGAGAAGTCTTGAGAGCGTGGCCCACAGCAGCTGAATCCAGCTGGTTTCTCGTGCCATCATTGTCTCTGCGCGACACAAGAAGGCACGCATGTGTGTACATGTGCGCACAGTGATGAGCGCGGTGTTTGAATGCAGGCAAATGTCGCGGCAATATACAACATAATAGCATACTATGTATGATAATGATGTTAAAATTACAATATTTAGCGTCAATTTTCTAAAAATTATATTTCACCGCTGCTTGGTTGATGCAAGAATCTTTCCTTTTAGTGATATTGCTACATGCAGGCTGCCGCAATGCATATTGTCAATGCGCGTGTGCACTCGATGAAGAGGATGAAGGTAGCTTGCTGCTTGAGCTTGGAGCCGGACTGGCTTGCGCTGCAACCGCTCTTGCAAATATATTTTGTGAATAGTCGGCAGTGGAAACGACTCGTTACTCACGTAATATATTTGGTGGACGTGGAACATTCCCCGTCCTCACAACGCAGCTCCGCAATGGCCGCATCCTCCAGCTCCCTCCATGGCTTCCAGTAACAACCCGTCCACTTCTCCATCTGTGGCTTCTTTGACAACCTTTGTCGCAGTCCCACACCCCTTGATCCCAGGACAGTCTCTGTGCAACATGGTCTCGAAGTCGACTACTGGCTTTGCCTGTATGAACGAGTCAGTCAAACCCACCACTGGGATCTTATCGCGATGCTCGCTAATGCTCTCTTCTACTTGGACGAAACCCTGCATTTATGGTACAAAACAAACAAGTCCGAACTCACCAACTGGGACACGTTCAAGGAGAAGCTACGTGACATCTTTGGGGACCCGACTGGTCGCCATGCAGCTGCACAACAGGAGCTCGCTACCCGTGTCCAGTTGTCAACGCAATCGTATGTGTCCTGCATACAATAAGTTCTCACTCTTTGCTGGAAAGTGGACAAGGTGGTGTCTGAAGCTGACAAGCTTCATCATGTTCTGAAGAGAATCACGGACGACGCTTCTATTTTGCTGGTCTACACCAATGTCTCGACTGTCGACCGCATCATTCAAGAATGTCGCCGTTTCGAAACAACGAAAAGCCGTCGCGTGCGCCCTCTTTCTTCGTGGTTGCCAAACACGGGGGCTACGTCTACCTTCTCAGATTTCGCCGCCACACTGCCCTTTGATCAGAGTGTCATGAGTATCGTTCAATGGGAACTTGAAGCAGCAAGTCCAGCGCTGCTTCAGCCCTCTCCTTTCGAATATACTACTATACCAACTACCCCCGCGGTCTGCATTATTCAGGTGGTTGTATGACAAGAATTCGCCAACCTCTGGTACCCTGTCGCCTGCCCAGTCTCTCGCCCCTCCTCCAGACCAATGCCCATCAATCAATGCATCTCGACGTGACCCACTCGTTCCTCCATGCTCTTGCGACCCCACAAATTGGCGAACTCCTGACGACAAACCGATCTGCTTCCAGTGTCACCGTGTTGGACATGTTTCTTGCAACTGCCGTGTCTCCTGGATGCCGCCACTTAGGAACCAGTTTTTCGCACCTTCTCACCCTTATGAAGATCTTCGCCGATATTCGCCCAGCCGTACAGACCCTGCTTTTGACACACCTAACAGTAGCCTTCCTGCTCGTTCTCCGTCCCCACAACGTCATCTTTCCCCATCGCTCCAACCTGCCGCCATCCCTTGCCGCCCAACTTTGCATCGTACCCAATGGAAAACTAGACCTCGCAGCTCCTGGAGGTAGTGCTGCATCATCTCCGTTTGAACCAAATCCTCCATGTACGCTTCCCACAAACAAGAGAGAGAGAGAGAATAAAATGAGGGAAAGGCAGGGAGGTTAACCAGAAAATGGAGCATCCGGTTTGCTACCCTGCACTAGGGGAAGGGGGAATGGGGAAGAAAGATTGGAAAGAAAGCGAAGAGGGAAATAGACGCGCGCGAAAAAAAAAAGAGGGGGGGGGAGCTGGGGTGCTACAGTCTATACAATAGGCCGCTGCCACGCAAAAAGTTCAGTAGGGCCTTCACTGATTTTCTGTGAGCACACAAATCATGTCGTCTTTCCAGCACTGATTGTTCAGACAAAGGTCTGTCGTCAAGGCGAGCTAACGCAGCAGCTAGTTGCCGTCTTTGCACGCTGTAACGAGGGCAGTGACAGAGAACGTGCTCTATAGTTTCATCGCTGCCGCAATGACAGCAAGCAGCACTGTCTTCCATGCCGATTCGGAAGGCGAAAGCTTTGGTGAAGGCGACACCAAGCCATAGTCGGCAAAGCACCGTTGTCTCGAGTCGGGAGAGTCCAGACGGAGGCCGGAGTCGACGAGACGTGTCCAGTCTACGCAGTCGCGTGTGCCGTAAGCACTCGGTGTTCCACAGGGATTTTAATTCTGCATTAGCGATTTTTCGGATGGTCATTGCCGCATCAGTCCTTGAAAATGGTATAGATTTTTCTTCACCATTTTCGTGTGCTGATCGGGCAGCTGCATCGGCATGTTCGTTGCCCAATATGCCGCAGTGACTTGGAATCCACTGAAACGTGATTCTGTGTCCTTCGTCGAAGAGGTGGTGAAGCAGCTCTCTAATTTCCAGCACTAGTTGTTCATGAGGTCCCCGGCGTAAGGCGAACGTCAAACACTGCAGTGCTGCCTTAGAGTCCGTGAACACGCTCCATTTCTTGGCTTCTTGGTGTTTAATGACTTCAATTGCGCTACGTAGAGCAGCAAGTTCCGCAGCTGTCGATGATGTCTGGTGGGATAAACGAAACTTCACCGTTGTCGCTGTTGCAGGAAAGATCACCGACCCTGCAGACCCATTCACTTTAGTTGAAGCGTCAGTATACAGATGAGTATGGTCACTGTATTTCTCATGTAACAAGAGAAGAGAAAGCTGCTTTAGCGCTGGAGACGAGAGCCGGGCTTTTGACCTTATGCCTGGAACCGTGAGTTCAACATGTGCACAGGTCATACTCCATGGGGGAGTTGAAATCCTCGATGGAGTTGTATATCCCGCAGGAATGTGTGTGCGATATGACAAGACTGTCTGGCAGAATGAGGCACGAGGTCGGGCTTCTGGCAGTGAAGCTAGATGATGGGCAGGGGCACGAGTAAGATGCCTCACGTGTGCTCTGAGCACTTCCATCATGATATGCGTCTTCAGCGGGTAGTCATTAGCGATCTCGATTGTCTCAGCTGATGATGAACATCGCGGTAGCCCCAGACAAACTCGCAGAGCCATGGCCTGGATGCTTTCAAGAGTCCGAATGTTGGTTCTACAGGTGTTGGTCAACACAGGCAAACTGTAGCGCAAATAGCCAAGAAAAAGCGTCTTGTACAATTGCATCATTGCATGTACTGAAGTCCCCCAGGTTTTTCCTCCGAGATACTTGAATAAGTTTGCAATTTCTGTCAGCCTCTTCTTCAAGTGGGCCACATGTGGGCCCCAGCAGAGGTCTCTATCAATGAATACGCCTAGAAATCTGTGCGTCTTGACATACGGTATGACTTGGCCATCGATTGATATAGCGTATGGTCTCATTGGCTTTCGACTAAAAGCAATCAATGCACATTTCGCTGGCGAGATTTTCAGACCCTGGTCCTTGAGGTACAATGATACCAACGTCACAGCTTTCTGAAGTCTTGCGCGTACCTGAGGCCTTGTCACGCCAGATGTCCAGACGCAGATGTCGTCAGCGTACACGGATAACTTGACCACACTTGGTAATCGTTCTACAAGACCAATGAGAACGAGGTTGAAGAGGGTTGGACTCAGGACGCCACCTTGCGGGACTCCACGATACGTTGGGTGTTGGGAAGTTGGACCATCTGCAGTGTTGACAAACAAGGTCCGCCCTTGTAAATAGCTGCGTGTCCAACAATACAGTTGTCCGCCTAGGCCCACTGACTCAATGGCTTCGAGGATGGCGTCATGTAGAACGTTGTCATATGCTCCTTTTACGTCAAGGAACATGGCTGCAGATAGTCGTTTACCTGCCTTTTGTTGCTGGACATATGTGACGAGATCAATAACATTGTCGATCGAACATCGGTGACGGCGAAAACCAGCCATGGCGTTCGGATATATCTCCCACAAACAAGGATCTTATTGATGTGCATGTGGATGGTGTTTCTTTGACGGCACTAGTCGATACTGGCGCTCACCTGTCCATAATCAGTGTTCATCTTTGTCGCCACTTAAGAAAAGTACTCGTGCCTCCTGCTACAGAAGCTGTTCTGATGGCGGAACTGTTCCTGTCATCGGAATGTATAGGGCTCGCATAAGCATCGCCGACTGCTATGTTCCTGTCTTATTCACGGTGCTCCATAACTGTCCTCATGACCTCATCTTAGGCATGGACTTCCTGTCGAGCCATTCTGCCCTGATAGACTGTCCTCCTGGTACTCTTTGCTTGGACGTTCCTCTTCAGCCGGATATTCACCCTGAACTTCAACGTGGCCTCTGTGCCACAGATTTCTTCTACTAACCGCCTAAAGCCGTCACATTCGCCACGACCTCACCCGTGTTGAATGGGGATTAATCGTCATGCCGATTCCTTAGCTGATGCTCACGTCACCACTTTCACTGTCGACGTATGCTTTAATTTTGCTTGTTGCCCACCCAGTGCCACACACCTCAAGATCTCATTGTGCCTCATGATCGCCCCTGACCTTCCCCCAGCGCAATCAGCCGTCCTCATCCGCCGTTTAGCTTCCTACCTCGATATCTCCGACCTTGACGATCGACCACTCGGCCAAACTTCTCTTCTCCAGCACTGCATCAACACAGGTGATGCTGCTCTCAATCACCATCGATCGTATCGTTTGTCCGCATCGGATCACCAGATTATTGATGATGTCGTGAACAAAATGTTAACTAAAGGCATTATTGAACATTCATCAGGCCTATGGGCGTCGCCCGTCGTCCTGGTTAAAAAGAAGGAGAACACATGGTGTTTCTGCATCAATTACCGGCATCTAAATCGAATGACGAAAAAAGATGTGTATCCTTTGCCCTATATTGGTGACGCTCTCGATTGTCTCCACGGCGCACGCTACTTTTCATCCATCGACCTTCGCTCTGGTTAATAGCGGATTGCCGTGGACGAGAAACACCAAGAAAAGACTGCCTTTGTCACTCCCAATGGCCTGTACCAATTCAAGGTTATCGGTTAATGCAATGCCCCAAACACGTTTGGAGGTATGCTGGACTCTCTGCTACACAGGTTCAAATGGTCAACATGTCTGTGTTACCTAGATGACGCCCTCGTATTTTCACCTACATTCGAGACCCACCTTGAGCGTCTGTCAGCCATTCTTGACGTCTTCCCCAATGCTGGCCTCCAGTTGAACTCCTCGAAGTGTCACTTCGGCTGCTGACAGATTACAGTGTTGGGCCATCTTGCCGATGCTTCTGGTGTGCGGCCGGACTCTGAGAAAATTCGTGCCGTCACGAGTTTCCCAGTACCCCGATTCGCCAAAGATGACCGGAGCTTTGTGGGACTCTGTTTCTACTTCAGGCGGTTGGTTAAAGACTTTGTAGAAATCGCCCAACCACGTACCGATCTTCTGAAGAAAGGCGTCTCATTTTCGTGGGGGTCCACTAAAGCTGCTTCCTTCTCTCCCTTCATCACACTTTTGACAATGCCCCCTATCCTGGCCTACTTTGACCCATCCGCCTAAACTGAGGTCCGAACGGATCCCAGTGGTCACAGTATCAGAGCCGCTTTCGCTGAAAACCAAGAGGGACATGACCGCGTTATGGCCTATGCTAGCCGCCTCCTTACACCTGCAGAGGGCAACTATTCGATCACGGAGTGAGAGTGCCTTGATCTTATCTAGGCAGCCTCAAAGTTTCATTCATATTTATATGGCACTCACTTCTTCATCGTCACTAACCACCACGCGCTCTTCTGGCATTAATCCTTGAGAGATCGCACAGGCCGACTTGGTCGCTGGGCTCTGCGACTGCAAGAATAAACCTTTGCTGTGACATACAAGAAGTCTGGACGCTTGCATCAGGATGTCGATTATCTTTCTCGCTATCCAGTTGGCGAATTGGCCGCCATACCTGACGACGACATCTTTGTGTGCTCCGTTTTTCAACTGACTCACATAGACCACGAGCAACGCCATGATGCAGCCTTACGGGCTATCATCGAGCATCTTGACTCCTCTCTATCGAACCGATCCAATCGCTCGTTCGTACTCCAGAATGGTAGATTATACCGGCATAACTTCCATCTAGCGGCACATCTCTGCTTCTTGCCATACCCAAACACCTCCGCTCAGCTGTACTCCACGAACTTCATGACATTCCTACTGCCGGTCACGTCGACGTGTCCCACACATACGACCGGATTCGCCGTTGCTTCTGTTGGCCAGGTCTCGCTTGCTCTGTGAGAAGATATGTCGCCGCGTGTGAGGAGTGCAAGCGCCGCGAAACACCGTCGACGCTTCCGGTGGGGCGCCTTCAACCACTCAACATTCCATCTGAACCTTTTTTTTTTTTTGCGTCGGCTTGGACACACTCAACCCTTTTCACCTGTCTTCTGCTCGCAACAGGTGGATAGCTGTGGCCACTGACTACGCCACATGCTACGCTATTATACGTGCCCTTCCAACAAGTTGCACCACAGACGTCGTCGATTTTCTTCTATGCGTCGTGATCTTGCAACATGGTGCTTCACGTCAGCTGCTCATGGACATCAGCTGCATGCACATTCCTATCGAGAGTCATAGCAGACATCCTACGCTGAAGTTTAACACGCCACAACTCACTAGGTCATACCATCCGCAAACAAATGGCCTCACGGAGCGTCTGAACCAAACCCTAACCAACATGCTTTCAAAGTACATTTTCTCAAATCACTCTGACTGGGACCTCGCTCTGCCATACATGACATTTACGTACAATTCTTCGCGCCTTGACAAAGCTGGTTACTCCCCATTTTTTCTGTTGTTCGGCCACGAACCCACATTGCCCCTCGATTCAGTCATTCCGTTGCCAGCAGCCCCGACCACAGAATATGCCCTGGACGTCATCAGCCAGGCCACCCACGCAGGTGAAGCCGCTCGTGCTCGCCTTCGGACCTCCTAAGAAAACCAACGGCATCAGTATGATCAACGACACTGCAATGTACACTTTTGGCCAGGTTCATTGGTTCTGCTGTGGTTTCCGACCAGGCACGTAGGCCTGTCTGACAAACTACTCTCTCGGTACACGGGGCCATACAGAGTGCTCCGTGCGGTGACTCCCGTCACTTATGAAATCGCTCCTGCTTCCTCGTCGTCTTCATCCACTCCTTGGGCCAGCGACACTGTACACGTCATGCGCCTTAAGCCGTACCACTTGCCCAATGACGTTGACGTCTAGATGTGCCGAGACGGCGCTTTTGCCGACAGGGGTTCTGCTACGTGAAGGGTGCTGCGATGCACATTGAATGCGCGTGTGCGCCCGATGAAGAGGATGAAGGTCGCTTGCTGCTCGAGCTCGGAGCCAGACTAGCCAGCGCTGCAACCGTTCTTGCAAATATATTTTGTAAATATAATTGCAATATATTGACTCATGTAACACTATTAACGACAAAATGTGCATAGTAAGCTAGTTGTTGTTTTTTCTTGTTTTTAGCTCCTGGTAAAGTGCAATCATGGTTCGACGTTGGGTCGATGCATGCACACGCTGTGTCATGTCGGCGAAAACAGATCTTAAGTTGATGCACTGTCATAGCCAATGTAAAACTAGACAACGATGCGCTTCGACGCTTGTGTATGCTAACGCTCCGAGAACGTCGCACTATAAGCGCGCCTTTAGGTGAGCGGGGCTTGTACCCCAGTGAGAAAAACTAGCATCTATAGTGCTAGCGGGCCCTATAAAAGATTTCCGTCGCTTGGTTTAAGAGTAGTGCAGCATGGTGGTTGCGTGAGCAGGGCTAGAATGTACTGTAGCGAAGCGAAGAGAGGCTAACGCTAGGGTGCCCACTGCCTCTCAAAAATCCCCGTCGCTAGGTTAGAGAGTAGTGCATCTCGGCAGTTGCGTTTGGGAGGATAGACTACAGTGTAGCTGTAACGTGCTCTAAAACTGCCGAAGCTAAGCTAGGGTAGCGCTGCCACCTACAGCCTACACGAAAGTTTTGTTGGCATTTATGTTGTTTATGACGGCAGCCGTCGGAAGTCTGCCAAGCAATGCAGAATAAAAAGAAGCTGTAAAGTGGCCTTGTCAGGCAATGCACCAGTGGATCACAGCACTACTCCCTCGATCAAGAAATGATCCACGTAGAAAGCAGGGGAGAAGACATTGGAAAGGGTCAAGAATATTTTGAGTTTGATGTCCACTCTGAAGCACGCATAGCCATACAGCTCCCAACCTTGCTTACACAACTGCCAACTTATTTAAAAAAGGCCTGAATCTGCAGAAATAACATGTATTTTGTGGTGATTCCACGGGCATGCAGATTCATTTAGTTATTTTTTTTTATCCGCATCTCTGAACTCACATGCAACCAATACAGAGAATGCAGCCATATGGGAAAGCTTTACTAATATAAGGGCCACATTCAACTTTATCACACTGTATAGTAATCCCCAATTTAAACTTTTCGAGTAACATTATGCAATAAAAAGTATGCACTAAGTGGTCGAAGTACGCACCAGAGACAGGATCGCTATCGCATTCAACGCTTGAAGACAAAGCCTAAGGATATCCAGTTTTTTTCGGTCGTGAAGAAAAGGTTTGTCCTGCCCCCAAAAGAGCAGTCGCTGACAGGCTTGCCTAAAGGCTTAAATCTGCCTTGTAAAGAATCCCAGAGTGTGTGTGCTAATGCGAATGTCTAAAGTTTCGAGTGGTGCTGATTCAATTATTCCGGATGCAAATAGAGCATTGAAAGTGCTAGGCCACGAGTATGCTTTACTAACTTCAGTGCACATCGAGCGTTCTTTTTCGCATAAAAACAAATACTGACTGAAAGTAAGCACAATTGAAACTCAAAAGCCTTGGGTTGATGCTGGTTTGTCACTGTTTTCAGACACTTTCTCACAATGTCAAATTACCTCAGTTTTAACCTAAATCTGTTCATATGATTATGCTTCTTGGTAATTCTTTTCATGGAAAAAAATTAATTTAGCTTTCCCAAAGCACAGAATTTGCCTGCTGTGTTTGTTAGAAGTTGAATATTTCTCCTGTGCTTGCTACTAAAGTAATTATGAATTGTGCCTATATATACCTAAACGATAGTATTTAACACCTATTTATATTTAAATGGCAGTTTTTAGGGCCTAATATAGACGCCTAAAACATTATTATTTGTGTCTTAAGTTGCAGTCTCTAGTAATCAGTCATATGTTGACATATTTAAAACTCAATCTAATGAACGCCAATCTTCTGAATTTCTCAGTCTAACACCCATTCCCCTAAAAATACCTATGAAGTTCAGTAGTAAAAAAAAAAAAAAAGACATGAGCCAGGAGGAAGTAAAAGCTTGTGATTAAAATTCATAAACAGAATAGTTGCTGAAGCTTATGTTTCAACAAACAAATTGCCTTCCTCAAGGCTTCAACTGCTTGCAGCCTTGAGGAAGGCAATTCCAAAACATCAGTTCTACACCACACCCTGTTTACAAATTTTTCTTCATAGGGTTGCCTGATTCACCAAGTTTTTCCTGGAAAAAAGACAGTGACTTTCTTCTCATTCTGACCAAGGCAGCTTTTTTTTTGAACATGTACTGTAAGGTTATCAGATTGAAACATACAGAAAGCTTATTACGGCTCAAGCTTTACTTTGACGAGGCTGCATGCCACGACCATTCACAGAACAATGTACCTAGTGCTTCTAATTAATGGTGTTGGACATCCTGAAACCACGATATGATTATGACAGATGCCATAGTAGAGTGCTCCAGAAATTTTGACCACCTGGTGTTCTGTAGCGCACACCAGCATCGGAGAGTACACGGGCCTTTACCATTTCGCCTCCATGAAAATGCAACCGCCATGGTCGGGATCTAACCTGCGAGTTTTGGGTCAGCAGCCAAGCACCCTAGCTCCTATTCCACCCAGGCGGACAATGTCCTTGGAACTATATATTATTCTTACGTACTTGATGGTGCTATAATCAGAGGTGGTTCCTTTGAAATTTTAAGGGCACAGGGTAAGGCTAAATGTGAAGAAAAAAACATATATGTCCTTTTTTTTAATTTGGGGAGAGGGTTTTTTTTTAAAAGCGAGCAGCGAGTGTACACGTACTCTAAGATAGGTCCCTCGTATGCTCTCTGCATTTATGATCTATTTTTAACAAAAAAAAAACTTGGTGTACAAAGCCCACTGTAGTAAGGGTTGCAGCACAACGTGTTGTCCTCTTTGCCTTTCATTCCTAGCCTTCTCTTTGCCTTTCTTCCAGCACTTTTGTGCTTGCGCTTCAACCATCATTACAATGAAATTTAACCAACTAGCCTAAATAGCTGTTCTTCTTCAATGTACTAATTAATACCAAAATGCTTTTCTAGAGTCAGCTGCGTATACGAAATTGTCGTGTAACTTCTAAGGCAATCCAAATATGCTGTGCGCCTTTTTATTTGCCCTTGTTCTTCGAAGCGCATCTGTTCAAACCTTGAGTGCCTAGCTTCAGTATACCTCGTGCCTGTCCTGCCTGTCGGCAAGTTGAGACACTAAGGATAAAGAAGACCTATAGAAAGTTTAAATATCATGGCAACCAATACAGTTAATTCTCTTTTAAATGTAAATGCCGGAGACATATGGAGGTCTTTATCATTGAACCTCTCAGGCTTTTGAACATCTTTTGAGGGGAATTGCATGCACGGTGACAACAAATATGGATACTATTGTGATGCAATTAGATCAAACTGTGCGTGCAAACTGCGCAGTGAAATTGTTGAGCTCATGGGAATTGCATCACGGAATCCTTGCAGTCTTCGTTAAGACTTCAGAGTCTTAAAGTCTTAAAGGATTGCAACATTGAATGTAGTTCTTTTGTTTAATGATGGCAGTATCGCACAAGCCCCCACACAAGGAGGTGCTTCTGTGCAGCGGCAGGACGATTAAGAACGAATGCGAAACTGTGGAGTGTCATCAGGGAAAAGTAAAGTGTAGATAAAAAAAACAATGTCCATGTTGTTTTTGTTCATTTGTCATTTACTTCTTAAATGGCACTCCACTAGGTCACACGAGAATTTTTACTTAGACAGCGGAAGTTCTTGGGTGCCCAAGGAAAAGCTTTGTATTGCTAGAATTATTTAATTGCTTCATTACAAGCTTCAAAAGCATGATGTGAGAAAGTGAGCTTGAAACCTTGACCACTCACTCAATGTATAATTCACAAGCCCAATTTACTACCTGCCGTAGTTGCTATCGGAGCAACTCTGAGTTGGAGGATCACATGACGCAGACGCATCACCCCGTCATGCACGCGTAAAGTACATTCGCATGACATGCCCATGCCAGGCCATGTATGCAAGTGGAGTTCTGTCGTTTCGAAAAAACATATGGCTATGCTAAACCATTACGCCTTTGTACCATCGTAAACTGATGTATTTTTGTTCGCTTTTCTGTAGTAGACACAGATCCCACACATATTTCTCCGAAAATTTGAATTTTGTAGAAGTTTATTGTGCTCATATTTATGATTTTGGGAGCCTAAAACAGTGTTCTGCCCACCTACTTTTGGTGCCTAAAACCCGGTTTTTTAGTGCCTATAAATCTGGCCTGTGCTGATTACGCTAAGCCACCGCAACAAGTATATATAGTGTCCACTGGTGAACAGAAGGCTGCTGCTAACACCCAAATCGTAGTGACCGTTCAGCGAACCTGGCTACACTCCACTTCACACACCAAATGCACCGCCGTTGAAGCTATGCAAGGCGTTCAATCACCTAGGTTCGGTCAGCAAAATGTATAAATCCGCACGTCTGGTTACACCTCTCCTGCAGTTAGTAATGCTTATGCGAGCAGAGCATGCCCGTAAGGTGCCGCAGTCGGTTACTAATAAAGTACTGAAACAGCGAAGGTTCAAGTGCTGTGAAACAGCAGAGTAGAAACCACATTATGGAGTTTGTTTATTTCTAAGTACTTTGAAAAAAAAATCATGTATCAGTGGACATAAAAAAGGAACACAAGATCACAGTTAGGACAGCAAACTATTTGTTGGTGCAGTCACATTTACTTCAAGTCTTGCTAGCCTCTACAGCGTCGCGCCTGTTGTACGGAACAGAGTGTGCGAAAGTGCTCGGCGCTGGCTGCCCGTGATTTGACCTCATGAGTTCACCTCGTTTCGCAGGTCGGCCGCTCTTGCATTATTCAACAGTGATGCTGTTATAGTTGTGTGGATGTAACTTCCCGTCAGCAGCTTTTAGCTCTAACGAGCGGTATTTCTCGATCCATGCTACTAAAGTCCGAGCTGCTGACTATCATCTGCCTCAGTAGTGCAGCAGCCATGTCATATTGTTCATCCACTCAGTCGATGAGTCATTACGACGCCAAACTCAATTCCACTACCTTTGCAAAGCAAGACAGGAGTGCACAAAAATTTCGATGACTATGAGATTCAACTGGCTGGCATCACGCATGAAAATATTGCACGGGTGCATGCATGGAGTCTCCCCCTTGCCCTAACTTGGCATAGGTCTTGCTTCCACACTCTTTTCCTATGAAACATTGACCATCACTTTCCCTGAAGTGATAGTCAATGTTTCATAGGGAAATAGTGCGGAGGACCAGGAGAATAAAGGCTCACGCACAACCACAGGAAGTACTAACTGGCAACTGAAATTCATCGCGGTTGTGTGTGTACCTTTAATGTCCTGGTCTTTCACGCTATATCCCTACTGAATGTTCAACCTACTAGCAGACAAGTTGACCCGTAAATGTTTCACTCTTAGAATTTCACACAGACTCCAAAACATGAGTGTGCCAGCAAAATCATAGATTGGGGTCTACAGATTAGGCTGTTATACTGATAAAAATTGTCAATACTGGCCAAGTTCGATCTGCCTATGTTACAATACAATGCACTCAACATATACTATTAGCATAATTTTCAGCCTATTTTATGCCCAATGCAGGATGAAGGCCTCTTCTAGACTATCTCCACTTCAGCCCTTGTGTGATCAGGTCACGGTTTCTGCCTGCAAAAAATTTTACCGTTCCATCTATGCCTCTGCTGTCCTTACCTATGTTTATCATTTCTCGACATCTCTTCCATCACTCTTTTTCTCCTTCTCGTTGATTGGACCTCTAGAATATCGGCTACCCCTGTGTGTTCTGTGATCTACTCTAGTCTCTTCTTGTCCCCTAGTGTTATAAGTGTCATTTTTAATTCCTTCACACATTACATAGCTCTTAACTTTTTGTAGTGTAGAGCATGCCCCGTGAATCTTTTTGCAAGGTCAGAAATACTCGCTCTCCCCGCAGGGGCGCCTGCGCAAGCAGGCGTTTGGTGTGTAGCGACACCACGGACCCGAGCTAACGGGGGAGTTTCGGCTCCCTCCCACGCCTAGCCGTGCGTGGCTTTGCCGTGTCCGGGGAAAAGGGGATCCTGGGGGTTGAGCCAATGCTGGGTGATTGGACCGTTAAGGCCCCCCGGCAGAGGCAACACACCCCTTTGGCCCCGGCTTCACGTAGACGGCACCCCCGGATTGACCCGCCTGGGGGGAATCGGCAGTCGCCTTTTCCTGTCTCCCCCTCACATCTTCGTCTTTTCTCTTACTTTAAATCTTTCCTGTCCTCTACTCTTTTCCGTTAACTTCCGTGTTTCCTGGCGGCAAGGGTTAACCCTGTGTGGCTATCCTACCTTGGATACACCATATTCGGTTATAGTGGTGGCGTACAGCTGGCGTCTGCAGGTCCTGTGGTTACAGACCCTGCAGCGTCCCCTTGTAGGACTCCATGGTGGGTGGCTGGCGCCGCTGCCGAAAATGAACCTTTTCCTATGGATAGTTCCTTCCCCCCACTCCCTGATCGCCCTCAGAAAAGAGGGCGCACCGATGAAGTCTTCCAGTTTTATGGTCACCAGAGAGTATCCTTTCCCCGATTCCATGTTATCCACGCTGGCACACCCGGTAAATCAGTGAGAACTATTTCACCTTTTCTTGTTTCAAAGTCTTTGACAGAAATCTTTGGCCCAGGATATAAAGCATCGAGAATGGCAAGTGGTGACCTCCTGCTAGAGCTCCGCGACCAGAAACAGTATGAAAAATTGTCTAATCTAGTGAAATTCGGAGATACCAAATTAATAGTAACCCCACACCGAACCATGAACACCACCCGTGGGGTTGTCTCAGATGATGATCTGTTAGGGCTGACGGAGGCTGAACTCCTGGAGGGTTTTAGCGAACAGAATGTCATCAACGTAAAACGAATTAGGATGAGGCGTGATGGCAAAGAAATCCAGACTAAGCACCTGATACTTACTTTTAATTCAAGTGTACTGCCCGACTCCGTTGAGGCTGGGTACATCAAGCTCCGAGTGAGGCCATATATACCGAACCCTCTCCGATGTTTTAAATGCCAGCGATTCGGCCACAGTTCTCAGAACTGCCGAGGCCGCCTAACTTGTGCGAAATGCAGTGCTGACGAACACACATCTGATGCCTGTGAAAACTCTCCTCACTGTGCGAATTGTAACGGGGAACATGCCGCATACTCACGGTCATGCCCAAGCTGGAAGAAAGAAAAAGAAATTGTCACGATTAAGGTAACACAAAACATTTCATTTAGAGAGGCACGAAGGCAGGTGTCCTACCTGCCAGAAACCAGCTTTGCCGAAGTGGCGCGTCAGGGGGCAGCGCCACGACGGCCCCCGGCGCCTGTCTGGCACACGCGTAGTGCGCCGGCGGTGACGCCTTCTGCCCCCTCGACGGTTGCAGCCAGTGCTGCTCCGCCATTGAAGAAGGACCCACCAGCCTCCGGGCTGGGGGCCGCGAAGGCCTTGTCTTTAGAGGCGAGGCCCTCAAAACAAATGCAGCGCTCGCAAGAGCGCGTGTCCAGCGCCTCGCAAGAGGCAATGGACACAACACCGAGCGTGAGGGCGCAGCCAGCGCCTAGGGATCGGCGCGACTCTGTCGACCGATCCAAAAAAGAAAAATCTCGTGTCACGGCCCCTGGAAAGGGTCTGTGAGCTTACTTTCCACCCTTGAGCACAGAACACAAAATACACCTAAAATGGACACACAAATACTACAGTGGAATGCCAGAGGCCTATTTAAAAACCTAGATGATATCAAGGACTTGCTTAATAACTATCAGCCAAAAGTGTTCTGTGTTCAAGAAACTCATTTAAAGTCGACTCATGTGAATTTCTTGAATCAATATGTGGTTTTTCGTAAAGATCGAAATGGTGGCAATTTCTCTTCTGGAGGTGTGGCCATCATTGCACAAAGAAGCGTAGCATGCCAGCACATTGTGCTACAAAGCTCTCTTGAGGTTGTGGCTGTTCGCGCTATTCTATTCAACCGTCTTATATCTATCTGCTCGATCTACATAGCCCCTGACGAACCATTCAATAAGATAGAGTTCGAAAAGCTTATTGATCAGCTTCCAGAACCATATGTGTTAATTGGAGATTTTAATGCTCACAGTTGGCTATGGGGTGATACCAAATGTGATGCGAGAGGTCGTGCAATAGAAAACTTTCTTCTCGCATCCGGAGCCTGCCTGCTCAATAAGGCAGAGCCAACCTACTTCAGTACCACACACAATACATATTCATGCATAGATTTAGCCATTGGATCACCGTCACTCCTACCTTACTTAGATTGGAAAGTTATTAATAATCCATATGGAAGTGACCATTTTCCAACTCTTTTAGCAACAAAACAACGGGATGACCGGCCGTCTTATCCCAAAAAGTGGAACTTTCATGTTGCAAACTGGGTGAAATTCAGAGAGCTATGTACACTACGCCTCGAAGAGGTAGACCATTTGGAAGTAGAAGAGATGGCCAACTATATTTCGGAATATGTTCTTACTTGTGCAAAAAAGTGCATACCGCAGTCCAGGAATGATAAGGTTAACGCAAAGCCATGGTGGAATCGGGAGTGTGAAATTGCTAAGAAACTGGCAAAACAAAGCATGGAGGGTTTTTTCTCGCTACCCAACAGCAGAAAACTTGATAACCTTTAAACGTTGCAAAGCGAATGGCAGGCGTGTTTGCCGTATAGCCAAACGGGAAAGCTGGACACGCTATATATCCTCAATAAACTCCTACACAGACGCCAGCAAGGTTTATAATAGGGTGCATAAACTCAAAGGACAAGGCCCAAATCCCTTCCCTTTGGTGAATGACTGCGGTGATACAATAGAAGAACAAGCAAACGCTCTTGGCGTACACTTCGAGAAAATGTCAAGCTCAGAAAACTATACCACTAAGTTCTTACGCCACAAAAGCATAGCTGAAAGTGTACCTCTGTGCCGGAACAAGCCTCGATCAGACGGATACAATAAACCACTAACAGTATATGAACTGAAGCTCGCCCTTGGTTCCTGTGGGAGTTCTGCTCTTGGTTCTGATACAATTACTTATGAAATGATCGGAAATCTCCCTGATGAAACCCTAAACTGCCTTTTAGCCCTTTACAACAAGATTTTCAGTACCGGCAAAATACCCTCTGCTTGGAAAGAGGCAATAGTACTACCGATCCTTAAACAGGGCAAAGATCCCTCTTCGGTAAATAGTTACAGGCCTATCGCCCTCACAAGCTGCCTACTCAAAGTGTTTGAAAAAATGATTAACCGCCGCTTGGTCTATTACTTGGAGTACAATGGCATATTGGACCCGTGCCAGTCTGGTTTCCGTACAGCTAGATCCACAACCGACAGTCTTGTCCTCCTCGAGTCGTATATACGTGACGCGTTTGTACACAATCAATACTGTTTGTCTGTTTTCTTCGATCTTGAGAAGGCATATGATACTGCCTGGCGATATAAAATCTTGCAAGATCTACTGTCTTTCGGAATATGTGGCAGGTTGTTTACCATCTTAAAAGATTACCTGTCGGAAAGGAAGTTCCGTGTAAGAATAGGTACTGTGTTATCGCGCACATTTCTTCAAGAAAATGGAGTGCCGCAGGGAGGAGTATTAAGCTGCACACTATTTATAGTTAAAATGAACTCTCTTCGCTCTGTTATTCCACCTGCGATATCGTACTCTCTATACGTGGACGACATTCAAATTAGTTTCAAATCGTGTAACTTGACTGTATGCGAACGCCAAATACAGCTAGGTGTTAACCGACTTGCAAAATGGGCTGACGAGAATGGTTTTAAGTTTAACACTGACAAGACTACTAGTGTGCTGTTCTCGAGACGACGAGGTGTGCATCCTGACCCCTGTATACTAATGAATGGACAAAACATAGTCGTCACGAAAGAACAAAAATTCCTCGGTGTAATTTTTGATTCCAAACTCACCTTCATCCAGCACATAAAACAGCTGAAGTTAAAATGTCTCAAGACCATGAACCTTTTAAAGATTTTATCGCATCAGTCATGGGGGACAGACAGGCACTGTCTCATATCTCTGTTTCGAAGCCTGGTTCTGTCACGCATAGACTATGGATGCATAGTATATCAGTCAGCTTCAAGAACAGCCCTGAAAATGTTGGACCCTGTATACCACCTAGGTATCCGGTTGGCACTTGGTGCCTTCCGTACCAGCCCTATTCAAAGCCTTTATGCAGAGTCAGATCAGTGGCCACTAGACTATCAGCGCACGTATCTAGGAGTCAACTATGCAGTTAAGATTATGTCTTTGAAGCAGCACCCATGTAAAACACTTATGAACGATGTGTCTACTACCCAGTTATACCAAAACCGTCCTTCTATCGCCCCACCGTTTCCATTGGCAATACGACCAGCATTAAAACAACTTGCAATTTTTTTCAATGACTTGGAGGAAAGTGACCTTGTCGAACACATCCCTCCCTGGCAGCAAAGTCCAGTCACTTGTGACTGGTCTTTCAAAGACATCATGAAGGAAAACTGTCCAAGTGCACTCATTGAGCAACATTTTTTAGCCCTTGAACACAAATATCGTTCAACCGCGTTCTTCTCTGATGGCTCAAAATCTCAAACATCTGTATCTTGTGCAGCCTATGGACAAAAGCTCTCGGACACCAGAACTATGCATACACATACCAGCATTTTCACAGCGGAAGCCTATGGTATCCTGCTCATTATACAACATATTAAACAACACAAGATACAAAAGTCTATAGTGTACACAGATTCATTAAGTGTTGTCAGGGCCCTGTCTTGTGGCAAGTACAGCAAGAACCCTACTTTTAATAAGCTCCTTAACAAAATCTATGCAGCCTACAACCTAAAACTTTCTATTGTTATTTGCTGGGTTCCAGGTCATTCTGGAATTGCGGGCAATGAAATAGTGGACAAGAATGCACGAGAAGCCGCTGGTCGGCAAACCATCGATATAACCTCTGTTCCGGGTGTAGATCTAAAACCTGTTGTACGTAGAGGTCTACGCAACCACTGGCAAGCTGAATGGGACAGAGAAGTCGACAACAAACTCCACCTAGTAAAACCCCAGCTGAGAAAAGTTATCCCCCAAAAACTCAACAGGTTCGCTGAAGTCACTCTAACACGGCTCAGAATAGGCTACACTTATGCCACACATAAACACCTTTTGACAGGCACTGATCCACCTACATGTATACACTGTGGAGAGAGTCTAACTGTTGTGCATGTTCTCATACAATGTCCTCTTCTTCACCAAGCACGACTGACCCATTTCAGGGAGCTCTATCGACATCATGTCCCACTTCATCCAGCGTTGTTTTTATCACTTGATGCAGTGGTTGACCTTAAGAGACTTCTCCATTATCTTGCGAAAGTGCAATTTTTAACAATGATATCATTCCATCCTAGGCACCAGCTTCGCCTCAAGTGCGAGGTACTGCCTGGTGCATAAAAAGTATGTCTTAGCCTTCGCAGTTCTTGCTCAGGCAAGGACTTCAGCTGCGAGGGTCTTGGGCCTTGCAGACTAATTTAACAGCACAGATTCCAGCCAACAAAATGAAGGTTTTAGCAAAGTGACATTCCTTTTTAAACAAAGCGACATTCTTTTAAATATACTGCGTTTTAAATAGTTCGTAGATATTTGTTTTAATATTTAATCATGTTTTAATCATTTGTTTTAATTTTTAAACTAATAACCGAATTGAAAGGACACTTGTACTGGCGCTCTTTGGCCTTAGATGCCCTTGCGCCAATAAAACTTAACGTAATAAGAAATACTCGCTCTTCTTCCGGAACGTCACATGGGATGCTGCCAATTTAGACAAGCCCTCATGCTTACTTCGAAACCAAATTAAAATATTTTAAAGGCAACATTTACTGCTGATAATTGGTCAGAAGAGCCTGTGTATACAGGAGATTCAAACAAGGCAAAAATCTTCAGGTTTCGATTTTGGTGTCGGGGGGTGGGGGGGGGGGGCTTTGTTAATTTTCTATACATTAGTATAGGCAATATACAATGTTTGACACTTTCCACTTCAAGAACAGTGGTAGGTTGCCTGTCTTATTGCCTGTCGTTATTTGGAAATATGTGTTGTCCAGCTCATCGTTATTATTCGGTAGATTTTGTTTTCACAATTAGGCTGTCTTGTCTGTAATTGGCCAAGGTGTACATACTCTTCTACACACTCCAGAGTTTTGTTGACAATCATGAACTTTCTCTTTTGCCAATGTTATCATCGTTGCTTTTCTTTTGCATATAATCATATTAAGCCTTATTTTAGAATTTTCTAGGTTTAGGTCTTAAATCATTTTTTGTAATTTGTCATTGCTGAATGGCACAATGTCATCGCAAATTATAGGTTGCATGATATTGATAAGATGTGCTAGCACACCATAAAGTTTCACGATGTGACTTTTCTTTCATTTCTGCACCCTTTTCTGCTTTATTAGAGCACTTAATCTGAGTAAGACTGGCTTCTTTGGCATTGAAATAAAGTGACCTGCCAATACTACATAGAGCTCAAGTAACTTTTAGCTTTAGTGCCATTCTAAGTGTATAAAAGCTGCAACTGGGGAACGCGTGTGCCTGAGTTGTCTTCAGTGATACTGACAGTATCTTTGAACTACTCCACTTTACAAGAAATGTTCTCATTTTCAGAGCAATTGAGGTGAGGCTAGTTTCCCAGGAGATGGTGGAGACATATGATCTAGCATTTATGCTCACCATTTCAAGGCTGGCTATTGTTGCATAAGTTATTCAGAGGAAATTCTGTTGTTAAAAAAAAGAACTGACTTAAAAATGTTTATTTGCCAGTGGGCTGGTGCTTTTTCCTGATGGCCCTTTGAATGTTGACAAGGACTCTTCAAGCCTTTCAGAATTGTTTCGGCTATTCAACAGCCTTCTATACAAAATCCGGTGAGTTGTCTTCTTATTTTTCATTTTATTTACATGTGCTGCCTCAAAATGTAAGCATTTTAATGATGCAGCAGTTAATGTAGTAACCAGAAATATTTTGTTCCTCCAAACCTGTCAACTTCCCTGTAGTTTTATGTTGAATATCTTATATTGTAAAATAAATGTTGTCAGTTTGCTTTTCAGCGCTTATAGAAGAGGTGTCTAACCGTTGCCAGGGGCTTATCGCTTGCGCCCGCCGTGCTCGTGGCTATCTTCGTCCCCCCCCCCCCTTTTTTTTATAATGAGCATGTGCGTTAGCTACACTGACACAACTGGTCTAAAGGTTTGTTTTCGTCCAGCACTCCACATGGTCATCATGTCTTGAAACGTAAGCATGAAACAAATACATTTCAGAATCAGCATTCAGATTTCACTCATTTTGGAGAATGGTATGGGCATGTTCTTAAAAAATCCTAGCCACAATTCTACTTCTGACATGACCAGATACAAGATGTGTTAGACATTTTCTGGTAACGTTTGATGATAATGTGTAAGAACTGAACCCCCCCCCCCCCCCTCCACCTCTTCTCTTAACATTTGCGACCTGGTCCTTGCGGGACTAAGCTCTGTGTCTGTGGCCCACTGACTAAGAAGATGAGTTTAGGATCCCTGGCTTATCGCATACCATATTACATTTCAAACCGTATATAGATTTTTTTTTCTGTGCGATTCTTATGCTATAATATGAATTGTATGTGACTGCATATTCGTAGTTCTCAAGCTCAACTACTTGAAGTAGCAGATGGTTATGTCATTGATTGACATGATCAGTCGAAGGTGGGTCAATCCCAGCAGCAGTGCAACGTCACGTGAGCTGCATAAAGCTTCAATCGAGGAAGAGAAAATTATCTACTTGCCTTTTAACAACATAGTTTATATTGCCAGTTGTTCTCTGTGATTCATCCCCAGAAAATGATCGTGAATCGGCACGTGCTATGTTCATTTTCCTCTACAGCTACTGCTTCGTTCTCAGAAGATGTGTCCCAATTTCTCCGGAGCAAGCTTTTGATAACTGTGATCAATGAAAAAGAAATCTTGAGCAAAAAAAAGTAATCTCAAGGCGAGATTCAAATCCACTTACCCACAATCTGAAAGCAAACGACATAACTACTTGGCTATCTACGCATGCCAGCAGAAAATGACAAACTTAGTAGTATATTGCAAGTAGATTGGAAAAGGAAGTGAATGTGATGAGAGATGCGAGGGTGAGCTGGAAGGAAAGAAGTGAAGAAAGTCATAGGAAGAAATAAAGAGTAAGGTACAAAATACAGAGAGTAAAGAAAAGGAAGTAAGCAATAGAGAGAGAGAAAGGGTGGATGGGAAAAGAAAGAATAAAAAAAGAGAGAATGATAAAAACAAAAAAAGATATACGAGAAAGAAATTAAATAGAAAGAAACAAGAAATTTAAGCAGCTTTTACTAGTGGTGCAAGGCTAGAACCAACAGCCTAGTATCTTCTCTTTTTTTTCCTAGTAATGTGAAGCTTTTAGAAGAGGCTGTCTTTTTTAATGTGGCAGAAATTCTGTCTTTGGCATCATTGGTTATGAGAGAAAAATCATCTTTTCCATGGCTGTAAAATCAAGGAAGCTGAAATAAAATAACGAATTTCTGGGTCTGAGCGAGGAAATGGATAGATGCAAATAAAATAATGAAATGTTTCGGGTCCAAGTGAGGATCAAACTTAGGCACTCTGCATGACAAGCAGCTATTCTACCACATAGCCAGAAGATCAGTTTACACTGCTTCGGAAAAAAAAAAAAAACCGCTGTGTGAATGTCATGTAGTGTCATGAGTCTCCTCAACAGGCAGAAGCATAGAATTGCACCGGTCTGCAAAAGTTGTGAATTAAGCAATCGGTGGGAGTTTTAAAGCCACACCCTTTTTCAAACCGTGCAGACATATCTAATCATCAGCAGCATCTGAACCATCAAAATAGTAAACAGATGCGTACGTTCACGTGTTACCCTACAGACGCTTAATGAGGAAGCAGCAGTTAATGCAGCAGCAAGAAATAATTGATCATTTATTCCTGCCAGCCTGTCAGCTTCCTTAGAGTTTCTATGTTGAATGTCTGATATTGTGACAGCATGAGATCATAGATTTCAGTCTACACATTAGGTTATTATACTGATAAAAATTACCAATTTCACATTTACTAATTCACAAAAGGAGTAGTATGGCATAGTGTACACTAAACAACTGTGCTTGCAATAGGCATTCAATGATACTTTGAAACAGTCAATGTTACTTACAGACTCCTTTATTTCCTTACGGCATGGTTGAGGCACGCACCTATAGCCAAATCAGGTTAAGAGTTCAGAAGGTGATGCGCACGATATCAGATTACGCTATCGCAATCTACTTTTTAAGGCAAGGCTCATGAGTCCTCCAATTTTTTAACTAATAGTAATAATATTGCAGAATAGTTGATAGGTGGGCTAGTTTGTACAGATCCATTATGACAACTTGGTAGCCTAAACTAATGGAACAAAGGACACAAACGAGCGCTTGTGTATGCCCTTTGTCTTGTTTGTTTGCACTACCAAGTTGTCATAATGAGTGATAAGTATGGCTAGGCTTGACTATACTTTCAAGTTTTGGTCAGTTGTCCATGGTACACACATTATGTGGTCTTCGCAGGAACATGTCACGTGACTAGCTGTTACAGAATTTTGTGATTTTAGTCATGTGACTAGTTACATTGTTTTTGGCAGGAACATGCTATACATTAGTTATTAATTTATCCATTTTAGTGATGTGACCAGTTATGTGATGTTTGTTCACATGAGTAGTTATATGATATTAGGTGATTTTTAGTCACATGACGAGATGTCAAAGGAGCAACACGTCAACATAGTAAAAAAACGCTACCGATTCATAGTCGAGGCTCTTGAGAAGACGCAGGCAAAACATTATAGCACAGCATATGGCCTAGAATTTGCAATTACTTCTCATAGTCAGCTAATTATTCCTCTTCATTCTTTCGACAAATGGTGCCAAATACGCAAATTGTTGACCATATACCCAAGTTCACGTCGATTCTCTCGCATTGTGGGCTGCATATTTGCCGCACCCAACACGGGAGTCCACCACGTGCCCATGCGTGTGCTCGCAATCTGACTGAAGGTTAGCTGGGCATTCAAAGAAAAAAGTGCTGAAAGTCATGACGCGTGTCATGTAACTTCTTTTTCTCGTGCCATCCCTCCGTGCTTAGCTTCCAGCACATAACGGCATGCGACAGGTCCCCAACTCCGCTCGCACCTGACAGATTCTAAACATTTCTGCAGCGGGCGATTCATGAGGCATCGAACTCTCCTATTGCAGCCATTCAATGGGTACTTGCATGAGTGTTGCAGAACTGCTCTAAGTGATTTCAGTCACAACATGTTATGTGTAAGCCATTTTGTCACGTGAGTAACGTGATATTACACAACTTTAGTCACATGACTTTTTATTTGATGCTACGTGATTTTAGTTGCACAACTAGTTACATAGTATTACGTTAATTAATTCACATTACTAGTTACATAATTTTAGTCACGTCACTAGATGTTACATGGTTTCAGTTACGGGAGTCGATGTTACATGATTTTTAGTCAGCTTACCAGTTGTTACGAAATATTGCTTTATTTTAGTCCTGTCACTAGTTGCTATGTAGTGATAAGTGGTCTTTAGTCACGCAGCAGACTAAGCCATCATAGTTATTGCATTCCACACCAAACAAATCGGTTCACTGGTTCTACTAGCGAAACAGAAGATAAAGAATAGGACAAAGCGAGTGTGTGCCTCTTCAAAAGGGCTATTTCTGTTTGCTGTACCTGGTGCAATGAAAAGCTTAAACAGCGCTGCTGTTTAAAAAGAGAAAAATGAAAAATAAACAGAAATAAGGAAGGCCCCCCAGTTTCACTGTTCCTTTGAGCTTGGCACCTCTTACGCAGTGTTGTCTAATTTTTTTTTTTGATGACCTACCTCATGGCCCTTTTAGATATTCACAAAAAAAATGTAGCCGGTAAGTTTGCAAGTATGTTAATTTTGAATGAACTTCTGGGCGATTCATTTTTATGGTTTTAATTTCCAAAGTGTGCAATGAAAAACACGAACATGTCGGTTACTTTTGCGCTTCAAGGCACATATTTTAGTTAAAAATAATGCTGCACTATGTTTTTAAATTTATTTTTGCAGGCTTAATGGTGACATTTTAAGTTCCATAGCACCTCTAGAATTAATTTTAAGCCTCACAATGTCATGAGCTACAGTTAGAATTTTAAGTGTGTACCATGAGGGAACTATTTAGATATATTAGTAAGAAACCATTCCTCTATTTGTCACACACGTATATTGATTTTTCACACAAGTAATATCTGTTACTTCAAGTTATTGAATGCAAGGACGACATCTTTATGCCATTGTTCGCTTTGGTGGTGTAGCTGTTACGGTTCTCAGCTGCTGATTCGAAGGTCGCGGGTTCGATCTTGGGGGCGGCGGTCGCATTTAATTGGAGGCAAAGTAGTAGAGGCCCGCGTGCTATGCGATGTCGATGCGCATTGAAGAACACCACATGGTCGAAATTTCCAGTCCTCCACTATGGCATTTCTCATAATCATACAGTGGTTTTGAGACGTTGAAACCAAGATATTATTACATACAGGTATTCAATCTGTGCTAGGCAACTTTGTTGAATTTTCTATTCTAAAAAAAAGAATGTCCAATATAAATTTGTAAAACATCATAATATCGTTGTATTTACATGTATGGCCGTAATATCTTTCAATAGGTTGTTTGTCTCAAACAGCCTTGCTTGTCCTGTTCTTTATAATTACAAATTTCTGCTTACAGCCCTTTGTGAATGTGAATATTCTTGTTCTTATTCACCTATATATATAGTGAACGATGTTTACACACATTTGTAGAATTTAGGATATGCATACTGGTTATGGAACCAACGTCCTGAGTGTGCCGTTGATTTGGCTTTACAAAAGTTCATGTTTCTTTCAGATATCAACTATCCTAAATGTAAACCTGAATGGCAGCTATAAAAGCAACTCGGCAAACAGTAGACTGTTCTGTTGGTTTACTTTCACAATAAATGCCCCAATGCCTGATTTTTGGTTTTTGTTAGTCTTTACCCTAAAAGGTGACCTGGTTTGTCAAGTTTCATGGAGAGGCACATTCACAATTTCTTAAAGGGACACTAAAGAGAACTACCTCTTCATATTAGAAAATTACTCTTTCCCAATTGCATAATGTGCATGCTTGCTGTGAGGAGATGCTTGGCAAGCCCCTTTGAAATTCCCGCACCACATGCCGTGATGTCATAGACCTTGACGGCATCTGCTAGGTTCCACGTAGTTCTTGATCAGTAAAAATGAAGTACTTCGTCCTCTCAGATGTTTCAGAAAATTTTGTTGAGCCAATGTCACCAAAAGTATGAAAAGTACATGAAATTGGTGACATCTTGCATGGAGATTTTGGCACAATATTAAAAAATGAAAGTGTCGCCTTGAACATCTGCTCCATTAATAAATCTGTGATGGTGAACTTAACATTATAGAGTTCTCAGTGTACTATTTACTAATCCAGACTGATACACTGTCTCACTTTTGTGTTACTTGTACGTTTTCAGTCTTTATGTACAGCCTACAGCTTTTTTTTTTTCTTTCAGGGAATTGCTATGGACTTTGTCACGAGAAGAGCTGTGGCTTCTAGAAAAAACCTTATGCCAACTTGAAGAGTTTAAAGCCTGTGTCACATCAAAACAGTGCTCATTTGGTAGAGATGAATATATAGGACTGGACTCTAGTGTGTGCGTAAAATATTTCTACAGCAATTACAATTGCTGTAAGTAGTTCATAAAAGACTTTTACAACCACAATTTTGGTGTAAACCCAGAGAGTGAGCCTATCCAGCAGAGCTTGGATAGGCTCACGAGCTTG
This sequence comes from Rhipicephalus annulatus, assembly GCA_013436015.1. Classification (NCBI taxonomy): domain Eukaryota; kingdom Metazoa; phylum Arthropoda; class Arachnida; order Ixodida; family Ixodidae; genus Rhipicephalus; species Rhipicephalus annulatus. The sequence goes on from WOVY01009881.1 coordinate 501,066, forward strand.
GTCTAGAGACCAGAGTTCTGGGCTCTAAAACATTCCAGTCCACTAGCTCGGAAAGTTGTGGCGGCATCCCAGTGTCCATCTCAGAATGCCACTTTTTCGCCACTCAAGCAACAACCAAATGCTGTTAACAATGAAAGTACTGCAAGTTATGACTCGGATGACAGTGTGGTCCATGCTTGCAGAGTCCATGCTTGCGCAGATCCTCAAAAACATCAACCGTGTCTGATCGTGTGCCTTTAGTGCCACAAATCTGGCGGCTCCAGAATGAAGAGCACTTTCTGCCATCACCATGCTCAAGTTGAAAAAGTTTATCAAGTCTTTCAAGTGCTGAATGGGAGTACATAAGGTCTGCTTATCTATAGGATTATATTATGAGAAACCTGATGACATTTTCTGCTTGTTTCTTTTTCCCACTTCATTTTGTGTGCCCCCATAGGTACCAAAGTACAGACACCAGTTCCTACAACTCTGATTACCCCAATCATGAAGAAATAGCTCTGGCTCTACAGGCTTCTGAAATTGCCTTTCACAATGAGCTTCGTTGCCGGATCAAGAGCGCCGATGACCTCATTCATAAACTCTTTGTGGGCATTTCCGGTGAGTCACTTGATGCTATTGTGATCATTGGTGCCTGATTTATGCAAGCTTTGATGGCTTCCCTCAGCTTATGCTTGTGTTATTGCTTTTTCAGGAAAACAGGGTAGTATTCTAGAATGATACTACATTTGGGACTATTAATTAAATCTAACAATGCTTCTAGACTCATTAGACTTAACTAATTAGAATTTGTGTGTAGCAAAAAAAGAAACACAAGCCCGTAAGATTCCACATGTTTCATTCTTTCAGGGCAATAGTATTTTTGATGCCTTCACACACTAAAATATATTTAATTACATTTGTGACTGGCAATTTATGAGGCTGCATGCTGATGAATATTTCATCTTAAGTAGAAGACAAGCTTAACAATTAGAGGGGAAGTGAGCTAACTGAATTTCATGGGTATTACTGTAGGATTCAATGCATATTCTATAGAAATTCTTCTCTGTAATTTCACTGGTCAGTTTGGAGCAGTTTCTTCTTGCTCTGTACATGAATTTGATGCAAGACATGTCTGATGAGTTAAAAGCAGATCTCTTGTTGGGCAAATAATCATGTGATGTATTGGCAAACGACCAAAAGTGTTTTACCCACAAAACTAAAAAACAAGCAAGAAACTCCTGAATGACCAGTGGAATTTTTTGGTTGTATCTAATACGTATGAAACAATCATGTGGCAATTTTTTTTTTGTAAATAATGTGACTTACCAACTGCAGAAAAAATTTGCCGGTGAGATGAGAAACATACTGAAGTGTGTCTTTGAAATGAACAGCTCATCCAAGCAAGACTCTTCCATTTCCTTGGACACAGAGGTGGGCTTATGTTAGTAGTATGCATTAATTGACATAGCTGTTAATTAATTAATTAATTAATTAATACCTCAAATGTCCCAGTTTGGAGTTTTACATGAGGGATGGGCTGTTATGTAGTGACAATGACTCGATGTACATCTTGAAGGCTTGTGGGTTGGATTGGAGCACAGCATCTCTGGGTAGATGGTTCCAGTCTCTTGCTGTGTTGACAAAAAAGGAGCGTAGATGCGCAGTGGTCTGTGCTGATGGTGGATAAACCGGTTTGGTGTGATTCGTGCGGCAGGATGAACGATTAGCAGGCAAGATTAATGAAGTACTAGGAGAGGAATGATAAAATTTGTGAAAAAGGCACAATCTAGACCTAGGGCATCTGACATCCAAGTTATCAAGATGTGATTTAGGTTTTAGTTTTTTAACACTACTGTGGAAAAAACATCGGAACAGATGTAGCTAACTGCGGAGATTTGTACTGCTTCCTGCGCTTCAATAAGGTTAGTTTGATGTGGTTCCCAAGCGGAGCATACGTATTCTAACTTGGGCCGTACGTATGTTTGATTAGCTAACAATTTGACCAATGGGGGAGCAAGACGCAAGTTGCTTCGAAAGTATCCCAATGTGCGGTTAGTTTCGTTAATGATGCTTGTGATGTGAGAGGACCAGGAAAGATCGCCAGAGATAGTGGCGCCGAGGTACTTGCATGAATTGACAGAAAAAATCGCAGCCTTGCAGAGGATGTACTGTGGTGGAGAGAGATTCCTTCTGCTGGTGAAAAAAACGAGCACTGTTTTAGTAGTGTTTAGCGACATGAGCCATTCACTACACCAAGCAGTGATCTTATCCAGGTCTTCTTGAAGTGATCGGGAGTCATGAACGCTACGAATACAGCGATAAACGACACAATTGTCTACAAACAGGCGTATGTTAGATGAGATGTTGGTGAGGAGATCATTGATGTGTATTAAAGAAAGGAGTGGGCCCAAGACGGTTCCTTGGGGTACTCCAGACCGAACAGGGCTTCTGCTTGTAGAATGATTGTTAGCATGAACAAACTACTCTCAATTAGTCAAGAATACACGAATCCAGTCAAAAACAAGAGGATGAAAATTTAGGCGAGAAAGTTTCAAAAGTAGTCGCTGATGAGGCACCTTGTCGAAAGCCTTTTCAAAATCTAAAAACAGAGCATCAACTGGAATGTTTAGATAAAGCTTAGAGCTAATAATGCCGCAACATAGTGCCTGCATTCAAAGAACGCGCCCATCACCGCGCGCACAGGGACATACATGCGCGCCGTCTAGTGTTGCGCAGAGACGATGATGATAGCACGAGAACCCAGCTGGCCCCGGCTGATGTGCACCACGCGCTTGGCACTCCTCTTCAAGAAGTAGAAGAAGGAGACATCTTTGGTGTTCTGCTGTAACGTGCTACGACCATAGTCGCTTTGAGTTGTGGGCACAGGTTCGCCCTTTAATAAATACATTTTATTACACCCCGAGTCCTTCAACATCGTTACATTTCTGGTGGATGTGCTGGGTAATGAATCAAAGCCCTACGAACGCAAGACAGCGTAGCCCCGACCACCAGCGAGTTGATCCTGGGGAGCTGACATCTATGCATCAGAAGACCAGTCGCCGTCTTCGAGGTGATTAACCAAAATTCAGTCCACTCCACATCACGCCAAGGGGAACTCAGTCAATGGACGCCATCACCATGACAAGTCATGTAACACCGGCCCAAGTGGTGATAAATCAGCCTCACCAGCCACCAGTATTTCATGGCGACTCGTATGAAGACATAGAAGATTGGCTGAACCTCTTTGAGAGAGTGGCAAGTTTGAACGGTTGGGACGAGAGAGAGAAGCTCCGCCGCGTATACTTTGCTTTGGAGGACTTCGCAAAGACGTGGCATGAGAACCATGAAACCTCCTTTACAACCTGGGATGAATTTTGGCGACAAGCTCTGGCGACTTATGCCAGCACGGATCGAAAAGAAAAGGCACAGGCTGCACTCGAATCCAGAAACCAACTCACCAACGAAAGTGTCGCAATGTATATCGAGGACATGATCCGCCCGTTCAAGCGCGCAAATTCCCACATGACTGAAGATAAAAAGCTACGCCACCTCATGCATGGGGTGAAGCAAGAGCTATTCGCTGTTCTCGTCTGCAATCCCCCACGAACAGTTGCGGAGTTTCATACGGAAGCGACAGCCATCGAGAAAACGCTAGAACAGCGGGCTTGACAGTACAATCGAGACGTAAACTACGCACCTGCCAATGTCTTCTCTGGAGGCCAACGAAGTGACATGGACGCCCTGCGAGAACTCATCAGGTCGGTGATCAGGGAAGAGCTCAGCAAGTTGCAAGCACCTCACACTACAGCAACACTGTCTGTCGTCGACGTAGTACGAGATGAACTGAGGCAGATAATATGTGAGCCGGAGCGTGCGCCACAGCCGATCCAATGCATCTCAACGTACTCTGAAATACTCAGACAAGCCGCGGCGCACACCATTGCAGCAGTTGCGATGGCCTCTCCTTGCCTACAGATGGAACGCAGCGCACCTCGTCCACTGGAACCGACGGCTAGCTGCCTGCCGCGAGCCCATGGTGTAGCTCGCTCCGTGAATCAAAGGCCCCGGAAAAGTGACATCTGGCGTGACCATGAGCGCAGGCCTTTGTGTTTCCATTGCGGGAAGCAGGTCACCTCTATAGGTTCTGCCCTTACCGACAAGCAGGATTAAGGGGCTTTCCGTTGTACGCACCATGCCCTCGAAACGGTGAACGGCCAACGGAAATCAAAGAGTACTTGTCCAAGCGCCAGAGCCCACTCACTTCACGCCAATATCAGCCAAGATCGCCATCGCCCAGGCGTTACCGATCACCCAGCCTACGTGCTTCTTCCGCACGGTCTGGGCACCGTTCTACAAGCCCACACCCGGAAAACTGAAGCAAGCGACCTGTGGAGGTGAGGCTGCTGATAACTACAGTTGTGAAGATCCTCCATTACGATTTCAAGGGGACGATGCTATGTTTACAGAGGATAAGCACAGCAATGCGAAGATTACTTCAGATTTGCGGTTGAAAATAGACGGATACGAGCTAAATGCTTTAGTTGACACCGGCGCTGATTATTCAGTAATGAGTCACAAATTGGCAAAGAAACTGAAAAAGGCTGTGCCGAAATGGAGTGGGGTACAGATACGCACGGCAGGTGGCCACACTATTACACCGCTTGGCAGATGCACCTCAAGGCTCGAAATAAGAGGCTTTACTTACATTGCTGACTTCATCGTACTGCCGGACTGTTCAAGGGAGCTTATACTAGGAATGGATTTTCTGCAAGCCAATAGAGCTATAATTAATCTGCGCAGATCCAGTGTAACGTTTTTGACCGAACAAGCTATGTCGGTGGAGGAATCAGAAAAGAGACGTCTTACTGCTCTGCGTGTTGTTGATGATGACTTCACAGTGCCACCACGCTGTGAAGTAATGGTGCTTGTTGAAAATAAGGCATTTTGTGACCACGAAGGAATAGCGGATGAAAACGTAGAGCTCTTTTTAAACAAAGGAATTTGCGTGCCGAGAAGTGTTGTTCACTTAAGGAATGGCCGCTCAGTTGTCCTCCTTACGAAGTTTGGGAATGAATGTCAGCACATCGCGCAAGGTATGGCTGTCGCCTATTTCCATGAGTTCTGCATGGCGACTGAACTATGCAGTTTAGCGACAACGCCAACCACTCCACAAGAGACCTGCAACGTCGACGCATCAGTTAACGTCAACCATAGGCTCGAAGAATATAAAAAAAAATGATTGTTTGCCATTATAAAAGAATTTTCGGACTGATTTTCAACGTCCTCTAAGGTGCGACGCATGGCTATTGCAAAACACAGGATTATAACAGAAGAAGCCACGAGACCGATTTACCAACACTCATATAAAGTATCGCAAAAGGAAAGAGACGTCATCAAGAAACAAGTGGAGGAGATGCTTTCAGATGACGTGATCCAGCCTTCCAGCAATCCTTGGGCGTCTCCCGTAGTGCTTGTTAAAAAGAAAGATAACAGCCTTCGATTCTGCGTTGACTATCGGAAACTCAACAGCGCAACGAAACAGGATGTATACCCTCTGCCGCGTATTGATGATACACTCGATCGACTACGGAGTGCGAAATACTTCTCCTTCCTTGATCTCAAGAGCGGATACTGGCAAATTGAGGTGAATAAGCGCGACCGTGAAAAGACGGCATTCATAACCCCAGACGGCCTCTACGAATTTAAAGCGCTAACATTTGGCCTGTGCACAGCGCCAGCGACGTTTCAGAGAATGATGGACGCTGTCCTCGCGGGACTGAAATGGCAGTCTTGCTTGGTGTACTTGGATGACGTCGTATTTTCCGCTACATTCGACCAACATCTAGAGCGACTCCGCACAGTATTAGAAGCCATTAATTCAGCAGACTTGATCATCAAGCCAGAAAAATACCACTTCACTTTTGAAGAGCTTCGATTCTTCGGACACGTCGTCAGCTCCAACGGCGTTCGGCCAGATCCCGAAAAGACAGCTGCCATCGCGAAGTTCCCGACACCCAAAAACAAGAAGTCAGTCCATCACTTCCTGGGTTTATGAGCGTATTATCGGCGATTTGTGAAAAATTTTTCGAACACTGCTGAACCACTTACTAGTCTAACAAAAGACGAGGTGCCCTTTATGTGGGAAAGGGAACAACAGGAAGCATTTGATGAGTTAAGAACATGCCTGCAAACCTCTCCAATCCTCGCCCACTTCGATGAGACTGCCGAAACTGAAGTTCACACCGATGCGAGTAACGTCGGCCTCGGAGCCATTCTAGTCCAGCGGCAAAACGGCCAAGAAAAAGTGCTAGCGTGCCAGCCGCAAGCTTTCGAAAGCTGAGACAAATTACTCTACAACCGAAAAAGCGTCTCGCGGTCATCTGGGCCATAAGTAAATTTTGGCCGTACCTCTACGGTAGACCATTCCGAGCAGTTAGTGACCACCATTGCCTGTGTTGGCTGGCGAATCTTAAGGATCCCTCTGGCTGACTAGCAAGATGGAGCCTTAGGCTATAAGAGTACGATGTTACTGTGGTATACAAATCTGGGAAAAAGCACAGCGATGCCGACTGCCTGTCGTGCACCAGTGGAGACGAGTGAGCCGCACGAAGACTTCCCGTTTCTAGGCATCGTCCAGGCATCAGAAATCGCTCAACAACAACAAAATGACCCTGATTTGCTGCCGCTTATACAGCGTCTCTAAGGACTCAACATTAAAGTCCCGCGCACTTTATTCAGAGGGCTCCCTTCGTTCTGTCTTCGAGATGGGGTCCTTTACAAGAGGAACTTCAAGCCTCATGGTGACAAGTTTTTACTCATTGTACCTGCACCTTTACGAAACGAGATTCTGCACGCATGTAATGATGAGCCAACATCTGGACAGATGGGTGTCAGCCGTACATTCGCCAGAATTCACCTAAAATACTACTGGCCAAAACTGTTATCATCAGTTCAGCGCTATGTGAAAACTTGCCGTGAGTGTCAAAGACGCAAAACTCCATCCGTGAAACCTGCAGGCCTCTTCCAGCCAATAGAACCACCGCATGCCCCATTCCAATAAGTCGGTATGGATCTCCTGGGCCCATTTCCGACATCGACTGCACGCAAGAAGTGGATAGTCGTAGCCACGGACTATCTCACTCGTTACGCTGAGACTGACTTGCTGTACAGTGCAACAGCTCTTGAAGTTGCCAAGTTCTTCATCAACAACATAGTCCTCAGACATGGTGCACCCAGCGTCGTAATTACAGATCGTGGCCCAGCTTTTACTGCAGACCTAATTAAATGTCTGATGCGAATGACCCATACAGACCAGAGAAGAACAACAGCATACCATCCTCAAACAAATGGCCTAACGGAGCGCCTGAACAAAACTCTGACTGATATGCTTTCAATGTATGTTGACGTCGAACATAAACTGTGGGATGAAATATTGCCCTACATCACATTCGCATATAATACAGCCGTTCAAGAAACAACGCGAGTGACACCATTTAAACTTGTATTCGGTCGAACAGTCACCACTACACTGGATGCCATGTTACCACTGAATGATGAAAGCACCAATCCACCTGGCCTAGACGACTTCCTGCAAAGAGCCGAGGAAGCACGACAGATGGCGAGATACAGAATACGCCGCCAACAGCGTGTCGACTCCTATCGGTACAATCAGCGTCGTAGCGTCGTACCGAAGGGCATTTTCAACCAGGTGACAAAGTATGGATATGGACCCCAGTGCATCGTCGTGGACTTTCTGAAAAACTTTTTAGCCGCTACTTAGGGCCTTACGAAGTACTCCATCGTGTAAGCGATGTAACTTAGCAAGTCAGAGCCGCTATACACGGGAGCTCAAAACGCCGCAACCCTACAGAGGTTGTACATGTAGTCCGGATGAAGGCTTACTATAAAAGATCACCGGAAGACCAGTGATGCCTATCACAAATCTATACTTTGCCTGACGCATCAGGCTGATGCGTATGAGGAGGGCGATTAAGCCGCGACATAGTGCCTGCATTCAAACAACGCGCCCATCACCGCGCGCACAGGGGCATACATGCGCGCCGTCTAGTGTTGCGCAGAGACGATGATGATAGCACGAGAACCCAGCTGGCCCCGGCTGATGTGCGCCACGCGCTTGGGACTCCTTTTGAAGAAGTAGAAGGAGACATCTTTGGTGTTCTGCTGTAACGTGGTACAACCATAGTCCCTTTGAGTTGTGGGCACAGGTTCGCACTTTAATAACTACGTTTTATTACACCCTGAGTCCTTCAACATCGTTACAATATGTTAACAGTGACAGTAAAGCTTATGTTCTTCAATACTTGAAAGGATACTTACATGGAGCTTGTTAGTAGTGGTATCAGACATATAAAATTTATATTTAGCTTCTTATTGTGCTTATTCTAGAAGTCATGTGCTCTTTATGGCTTCAAAAGCCATAGTAGTAGTGACAGACCTAGTTTGCCATTGCTCTTTCCCAAGCGTGTTGCAGAGACCACTTTATTTTTTAAGAAATCAAGCATTTAATTACTTATGTCACAGTACTGCATCACACTCTTGTGCTACCGGTGAAGTACTATATTTGTGTAAATGATTGCTGGTGATGAACATGGCATCATACCTCTCATGCGGCATATGTAATGCCATCAAAACTGTTTTTTGGGTGAGTTTGTTTGTTGTAGAGCAAGAGAATAACAGTGTGAAAACGCACCCACAAGACACGGACACACAGGTGTTTACTTTCTGCTGATCTTTAATGGCAAAGTGAAACACATTGTATATGCCTGAGTGAAGCACGAAAAAAGGGAGGAGGATGGGTAACGAGGTTTTATAGAGCGCAGCACCAATGATGCAAAATGCCAGCCAAGGAATGATCTCAAGAGACACGTGCTCGTTGATTTTTTTCTTTTGAAATTTAAGACCCGACAGCCGCATCCAGCAGATGAAACTCGACAACGAAGGGGGCAAGAAGTGGGGCACTAATGCACTTGTTATCAAGTTACTTAGTATGATACGCTACTAAAATAATATGTGCTGTCCTGTCATCACTCCTAACTAGAATTGTTGTCTCTTCAAACCGGACCACACTTCCTGTGCACTTACTAACATGCACAATGAAATGTGCGTACTTGTCATTTAACTTTTCCAATTTTTGTGCATGTTCAGCGAAACGGTCATTGACTCAGCGCCCAATTTCTACTACGTGGGGTACACCACTTTAATGTTCAACTGTAGTAGCGTATTTCATTGCCATGTCATGTGGGATGTTCTACTTTGGAGAAACTGAGCGGTGTGTCAGTGACTGCTAAGGAGAGCGCGCACAAAAATTCCAAAAGCTAGATGGTAAGTGCAGAGGAGATGTGGCCCGGTCGGAAGAAACAATTACAAACCCTTTGAATCCGCCCTTGACAGCAATCCTAAGACTAGGTCGCGGAGGACGTTTTAGGTTCAGCAAGTGCTGAGGACTAATGCCACCAGAGCCAGTCTGTTTTGTTAATTTGTAGTTTTGTGATGATGTTTGAACATAACGAAGCCGTCACACACTGTAGTTAGCCAGTGCTGAACAATGCTTAATTGTCAATTGGCAAACAAACGGTGGTTGTACTGAGCACACTCACAGGCGTAGTTTTCGACTAGCGCAGGAGGGAATCACTTGGAAAGATTTGGAAGCGAGTAAGACTTTGGCTTTTTTGTCGATTTATTGCGTGGCTCAATCTCTATGAACGCCAGCTTGCCACAGTATTACGTCTCTTTTGCAATCAAGACGCGCGATGAGAGTTCGGACATACATGAGCAGCAGTCACACCATGCTCATCATGCCAGACACGCTCTTCAGGGCATGGGGGCTTATCTATACAATGGGCATGCCCAAGAACATTGTGCAGCGTCATGAAGATGCATCTTTTTTTATTATTATTTTTTGCGAAATATCAAATTTTCGCACTGCAGAATCTTCATTTGCGTGATGACACCATTTACAGCTCACATGGCCAATAACTGTTGCCGTTTGGCCGCAATGATTACAATACGGTATGAAGAATGACTCTCTCATGAAAAATATAACTTTTCTATGTGTTATCGCAAGTTCTCTAACAAATTAGAGAAAACAGCTTGCTAACAGACACACATGGTGGCGTAGAGACTTTGGTTAAACTCAATATAGTAATTAGAAAAAGTGCATCGCAGGAATGGAGTGAGTGCATCAATGGCATTACGAAAAGGCTTTAGCTATGTTTGTTGCAACCAATAGTTTTGGGCCATAAACGGGCCAATGCCATGTGAACAGGTGGACTAGCGAACTTGGGTGCCCACTGAGCTGGAATGTGCGTAAGTGAAGCACAGTTGGACCACCACTGTGTGGTACAAGATTAAAATAACTGTCAAGAGTCCCAGAATGCCAATTGTGTAACCAGGCATGGCACAATATGAATTGCACAATTAGTGGCCAGTTGAAAGCTTTCACTCTACTACAAAGAGCTGAGTCATAATTCCTCATCATCAGCCAATGACTCAATGGATGGAGTAATAGTGGGCACCTTACAAGCATACTTGTAATAGTAGCCTCAAGAGATGTTGCAATGAGAGTTTGCCCCAAGAAAGTTTCCACCTTTCGCTGCGACTGTGGGCTTTCTGCGCAAGCCTGCCATTTTCTAATGTCTCTCTCGTTCCACATCGCGAGTGAATACAGCAAAAGGCCACTTTTCTCAGTTGTGTTCTTCTAAGGAGAAATGCAAGATTTATACTGTTGTTTCACATTCACCTCCCAGCATTCGTTTTTTTTCTAAACTTGTTTGTCTTTCTAAAATGCTCTGGTGAATAGTGATGGAGCATTGCTTGCTTGTCAGGGCCCTATGGAGCGGAGCAGTGTCTTTTTACTCTCATTTGTCAATGCTGTAGAATTGGAGGAGAAAGAAGAGCAGCGTGCTAATTCTGGCCGCCGTTCAGTGGACAGTGCCGAGGAGGTGTTGCTTGATGAGCTATCGCTGTAACTATCTGAAGAATCTGGACCCAGAGGCAAGTTTGTGGCTGTCTGCAGGAATTGTGAACCTTATTCACAGTCCGACCTTGTTGTAATAGAGTGTTGTTGGGACCAAAAATTACTGCATTGTGTTCTAAATTTGTTGAAACAGTAGTGATAAATTCTGCTCAAACAAATTACAATCGAGCTCACGCATGAATACTAGGCACGAAAACATTATTCGATGCTTCAAACCCACCATAAACGCTGTAACCTAACCTGTGCCATTGTGGTATTCCAAATTAGAACCAAATATGAGAAGGTACAACTACAATAAAAAAAAAATTCCATAACTTGAACTTTCTAACCAAATTTTTCATGCAAGAACCACATTTAAAAAAAAATGTTCAATGTGGAATTGTCTTACAATATACTTTTCGATACCTTTCGGGTTTTTAATCTTGCACAAACTAAACAATTTAGTTACAGACAATGAATATCATGGTAGCTCTCAATTTATTTGCTACATGTCAGTGTTTTCTTATAACGAGGTTCAAGTGCGCTCTTTATGTTGATGCAAAGTTGATGCAGATTGTTCATTTTGCATACTTTTTGTGATTTTTTTGTAAATGAACCACGCAGTTGACTAAAACAGACTTTCAAGTTTAGCGTTAAAAGGGTTCTTTTAAAATCACTATAAATTGACTTTTTAGAATGGTTGCATTGAAAGTCTCTTCAAATTTTTTAATGGTCATGCAAGCCATTATGAATTACGTAAAGTTGCAGGTTCTGCATCCCTTACCCAACAGCAGCGCAAAGTATTGAAAATAACAGCAGGTTTTCAAAATTGCTAGTTTTCTGTAAAATTTTTCAAAAAAGGAAAAAGGGTCAAACTTTGCAGACCTGTCCATCAACCAAATATAAGTTTTGATTCAAATGCGATTGATTCCCTTTAGCTAGTAAATTTGTTTTTAACCTTACTTTTTATAGTGCTATTAAATATGGCTGTTTATCTAATGCTGGTCATAACCAAATGGGAATAAATTTTTAATTGTAAAGGGCTGTTTTAAAATTACTTATGCATGGTTGGATAGGTGTACACGGCATTTTCTTACTGCACTCACATTTGGAATATGGCAGTTATCAGATATGTGAAGATAAAACTTTCACCTGTTTCTAGACCATTATAAGTAGAAGCTGGGTTTTTAGGCACTCAGAAAGTGTGTTTTAGGTCGCAAAGAGAGGCAGGTAAAACACCGTTTTAGGCCTTCAAAATTATAAATGTAGGCACACTAAATTTCTACAAAAATTTGAAATAATTTAAATCAGACGTCAGTGACTTGTATCGATGACAAGAAGCAAAAAAAAAAATGTTTAAGGTAGCACAAAGGCACCAACGGTTGAACATAGGTATTCATTTCTCGCGTGGTTCACAGAATACGGTCCTTCATTTTATTATTTAGCATTGTGAGTCAAGTGTCCACCATCCAATTAACACTCTTTTGGGTCTTTTTCCTTTTGTGTTGGCTGGGAATGGCAGCGCAGGAGAAATAACCAGACCACTGATACCCCAGAAAGGTGGGATGCCAGGTCTAATCAGGTACGCTCGATTTCTCTCCTGTCAGAGAACAGCTTAGAGGACCCTTCACTAGGTTTGGAATTTTGAGCTGACAAGCGTAATGGATGCAGTGGGCACTCAAGATCATGCCTATTAAGTTTCGCAACGCTACATGTCGCAGAAAAATGCTAAATTTCTATTGAATGCCACTTGCTCTTCTCGCGGGTGTGCACCCAAAGATGGAGGAAGTGACGTACAGTAAGGAATGGTCCTGTTTTCATGTCGCTCCTTTACGTTGACATTGGTGCTTAGACATTGCTCACCATACACTCATCATCAGAACTTAGTTAAATGCTAGCTATTTTTAAACAAAAGAGACGAGAAATGTTTCGTCTCCCGATTATATCGTGCATTATAAATGGTACCTCTTTATAAGGATGTTGCACATGAATTTATTCTAGTTGGAATGTGTAATTTGTGTGTTCTGTTGTGTAGCATGAATGAGGAGTACATTAGTTTGGGCGAGCTGCTTCATATCATCTTGAAAGAGATGCACAAAGACAAAGGGAAAAGAAGCGCTCTTTGTCTCTATGTCTTTCTTTTCCCTGTGTCTTTGTGCTGCCCTGTCAAAATGAGTATAGTGAACGAAATCTGAGAAAAATAATAAACATACAAACGAAATGTCAGCTTGTCATTATATTTATTTTTGTTTTCAGTGGCTGCGAGATGCTATATGCTAATTCGCCCTCGTTTCGCATCCATCCTGGTGGAACAGTGGCTAGGGTGCTCTGCTACTAACCCGAATGCCGCCAGTTCGTTTCCAGCCGCGGTGGTCACATCTAGATGAAGGGGGAAAGGTAGATGCCCGCGTACTGCCCGATGTCAGTGCATGTTAAATAATGCCAGATGGTAAAATGTTCCGGTGACCTCCACTACAGCATCCCTCATAATCATATAGCTTTTTTTTTTCATGTGAAACCACACATACTACCTCTACTACTACTACTACTACTACCCTATTTTGCTTGCATTCGTCTTCTCGTCCTTTCTGCATCGTGCCATCGCCAACCCTGACAATGCTTAGCTTGTGTTTGCTGTGTAGTCTCTCACCTCAGTTTCAGCAGAGGAACGTCGTGCATCGCGGTCACGATAGATGATCCATGCCAGCCTCTCCAAAAGTATGTGCACTGACTGATCCATCCCACAGCAATGGGTAATACGGAATAGAGATTGCCTAAATGACACATCGATGGCGTACGTGCACGAGTAAACTGGGGCACGTCATGCGCGTGTGATCTTGCTTACGCATGATGTTCTTGGTGCGTATGCATCATGTGATCCTCTAACCCCGATACCGAAGAAAGCAGGGAAGCAATTAGGGTCGCGATGCCTACCACTGAATCAACATGAGCATTCCATGAGTGGCAATTCATGTTCTCTACCTACCGGCGACTGCACAGAAAAATCAGCCGTTCCTTTCCCACCGCAACACCCAGGTTTTCAGGGCAGTTCTTCAGTTCCTTCAGGACATTGTACAGCTGTCTGTAGAAGACGATCGCCACGTCCTCGGCCATAGACACCACTTTAATTTCTTTATTTCATCTTTAATTCTTTCTCCTCATTCCCCTGCAGACGCTGAGATGTTCTTCCACTTACGGCTGCAGAAATAGTGTCTTTTGCACTCCTCATGCTTCTCCTCCAATCGCTCACATATGGTGTCCAGCGAACGCTATTTCACCGCAGTTAGTGGTTGTTTTGCGGAAGTTGCTATAACTAGAGAACTTCGTTGAATCTCATAGTTTTTGGAAATATCAGTGTTGCTTTTTTTTCATAAATGGTTTCAAACTGTGCTCAAAAACAAAGTTTGGGCTTAACTAGCGCTCATATGGGAGGTCCCGCCTGCGGTTCTTACCTTGGGACCTCCCAGTGAATCTGTACCCATGCATTTTTCCATGTTCACACTTGATGAATAAAGTATTATTAAGTATTAAAGTATTAAGTAGAGGTGCTGATTTAGAAAATAGGTGTTTATAGGCACTATAACAGCCCTTCTTAAGAAGAGATGCAGGTCGAAAAACGCGAATTTTTTCTTTTCAAAATTACCGAGTTTTATTTTCACCTGTTTTGATAAGATTAGTACCTCTACTGTTATGAAAAATATAATACAGGTCGAGACTTGACTGGAAATGCTTTAAAATTGCATCTAAAGAGCACAAGATGCTTAAAAGGTCGAAAGTGTGCAGTCTTCGAGCACCTTGCCGCCGATAATGCGCCGCCACTCGCCATTGTTGATCGCATGAGTCGAAGAGTCGAGCCTCACTCTTCAAATAACAACAGTTTCTCTCGCTGATGCAGCACAAGAAATAATAAAAAGAAGCACTCTTTTGCGCGATTTTCGAGCGCCACGACTGGCTTATCACATGGTACGAATCGGGGACCGCCATTGGCCGCTGCGCGCCGGTATGTGCTGTGAAACCTATTTGCGGGGTCCATGTCTTGTCGAGCAGTGCAGCTGAACAATGCTTTTCTCGTGTAGTTATCTATCTATATATATATGAAATTTTGCACAAATTTTTTCTAAAGTACGACAAATGCAATTATCTTGTTTAAATCTTAATATTTTATTGTATATTAAAACAATTGTATGTATAGCTTTACTAGGGTAGGTGAAGTATAGACTTTTTATGTCTATTATTTTTCACGGGTATTACATATTTTGTATGTGCTTCCTAATTAGTTATTTGCACTCTACACTTTACTTGAAGCATTATGAACTATGAATGGTAAAAAATTACAGAAGTTTGGGGATGAAAAGAGGGGGGGGGGGGCAAAAGGATTAAGGTTTTCACTTTGTCATGTTACAGAGCTAAACGTGTGTAACTTGCAAAAAAAACTATTTATATATTCGAAACCAGCATAAAAAGTTCCATAAACAGCTCAAGTTTCATTACTCTCGGGTGAATATAAGAAAAAAAGTGTCTTCGAGTAGCATCTCCCCTTAACCTCTAATTCATGCTCATATATCAAAATGGCACGATAGGAACCCAAGGTACAAGACAGACATTTGCCTTAATCCAGTCTCTAATCGTAAGACGTTACAGCCCTGGCATTTGATAGATCTGGCATATTGGTGTGTAGCATGAAATGTGCAGACATCCGAATTTTTCTGTGCAGTTTGGAAACTCATAGCCATTTCTAGCTCCTGAACATAAATTCTGGAATGCATTAAGGGATGAATGCCAGATTCAGCACAGCATAAACTCAAAAGTATAAGCGTGAAGCCTTGTATAACTGTACCAATACATGGCCTATTTGAAAATGATATCATCGTCCATATCTGTTAAGTTAATGTTAGTAATGCCGACACATCTCAATATGTAAATAATAAAAATTAACCTTGCACCTTGTTGGTGCAAGGACTGCGAACCGATTAGGCGTAAATATTGAAAATACTATTGCCAGTGTAAATGAACTCATCTGCGGTTTGTATCAATTGCAATATCAAAAGAAGACCTGTAATGCCTTCCCAAAGTTAAAATAATGAACTTACTAGTGGCCACTGCTGCCTAGCAAATTTGTTGCGAAAATTCTTGGAATCTCTAAAGTATAAGCGTGCCACCGCTTTCATCGTTACAAGCGCACTTGAAGCTAAAGAACTGGCAAGGAGGCAATATGCCATACAAAAGTTTAAATCATCATGCATCATGGTCTTGATGTATTCCTCTTCTTCCTTGAACATATTGGCTAGTACTTCACGTGTTGGCTGCAGTACTTGCGGCCTACAAGACTATCTGCCAGCGTGCAATTTATAAATTCAACATGTCTAGACCGCTTGCTGCATAGTTGGGGACAACATTATGAATGAAAGAGCAAGGAATTTTTTCTTGCTCGCATGTTCACCGGAGCCATGATTACAGATTGACAACATTTTTTAGCTATGTTCACAAAGTGTTGCACGACCGCTTTCTTGGAAAAAAAGCTAATACCACTGTCACATGACCACAACAGAACCCCATTTCAGTATTTCATCTTTTTGTCAAGGGAGATGTGGTAATTAAGCCATGGAAGTTAAATGGGGCTTTTGAAAAAGGGAGTTCTTTAATGACCATTTGGGCTTAAAGGAGCGCTCTCATTCCCACATAGCTACTGCTACGAAGAAAACCGCACTAACAAAATCGTCTTTGTAATTGTTGTGTTGTGTCTGGCTCATGGCCACGGCGCTGACGAAGAACAAGAAGCGCTGAACTGAAGCTTGCCGTTGCTGCCAGCGGGAACACCAGAAAGCCACCACATGAGCGGGCGCAGAGCGCGAAATGAACGTTCGCCTTGTCCCACTGCTCATCACGAACTCTTTTATTTACACATATATACACATGATACATATCACTGCTGCACGAGGCGCCACATAAAGAGTCAAAACCGAAACTGAAACTAAGAACACGAACACTCTCCAAGCCGCCACCGGCCAGTGTTGTACAGTATTGTTTCCTTAAACACGTGTGAGACGGACGCACATGCACGGTGTACTTTCCTGCCCTAATTTTGCTAGCATGCACGTGATGTGAAAAAGTCTATTCTTGTAAAGCTCCATTAGGGATTTGAATGCTGAACAGAGGTAATGGGGGTTTGGTAGTTACGATGTGACGGGTATAAGCAGTGAAACTTTCACGTTGCAGGTAGCCCAGTCCGAATGCCAGATGAATTCACATCCAACTGCATAGACTGTAATGCAAACTTTACACTGCTGCGCCGCAGGCATCACTGTCGAAGGTGTGGAAAGGTAGGTGGGTCAAAATGTGCATGGAAAGAGGAGTGCACTTTTATACATCTTTGCTGCTTGGTGGAGCAACTGAGAGTGTTCTGTGCATTTTCTGTGCAGATTTTCTGTTCCAGGTGCAGTGCCCATTCAATAACACTGCCTCGCTATGGTTACTACAAGCCGGTGGGCGTCTGCAATTCATGCTTCATCTGGCGTGTGACAACTGTAGTGGAAGAAATAGCTCATGGCTGTTGACCTACATTTTTTTTTTCTGTGGAGAAGACAAGAGTTGGTGGCAAGCCCTTGTAGCAAAAGGGCCCATAGATGCCTGTGATTGAGAACCTGCCAAGTACTGCTGCTTCTGCCATTGGCCATGATTGAGTTAAAGTGTCAAAAACATTTGTTTATACTGCCGCCGTGGACACTTTCTAGTCTTATAACTGTGTGCCAACGCTAGTGCCGATAAAACTGACATCCTGTGCACTTCAACAGCAGCGTGTGTGTTTATATGTGTGTGTGTGTGTATGCTATTACCACCTTTTTTTTCATCTTTCCAGCCAAAATTACTAATTTCTAGAAAAACTAGTGCCAAAGCTTTACATAGAATTTTTTTAAAGAAAACAAGTTTTATTGTCTCCCATAAATTTGAAATCACACCTGTACTTCAAGCTTGAATTAAAAGTCTAAGAACTGAACACATTTTGTAAAACTGTAGTTAAATGAAATTTGTTATGCAACCAAAGTGGCCTTCCCAGCTAAAAATGACAATTTTCTAGCAAAACTTGTGCTAAAGCTTTACAATGCATCTCATAAAAAAAACTTTTTATTTGAACTCACACCTAGCAATCAAGCTTGCATCGCAAGTCTCAAAAGTGAACACATTTTTAAAACAAAATGTAGTTACATAAAATCTGTGATGCAAACAAAGTGGCCTTTGTCTTCTGTGTGCTTACAGCAACATCGGATTTTGTACACCTCTTGATTCTCCAACCATATGCCTGAAAAAGAAATTATATAGAATGTACTTCAGCAGAACCAAATACCAGTGTTAAAATTCACTGCTAAAATGCTCATTACTGTATGGAAGAACTAGGAATCACCAATGTTTCGCTTCATAAATAGCTTTAGAATGTTACTACCAAACAGTACACAGTAGGAAGACTAAGTCTCGATGAACTAGAAGCTTTGGTGTTTCCAACCTACATGACGCTAATGGCTTTATGAATGGAGTGCTACTACCACACCGTAACTACAATAGACAAAGTAAGTCTGTGAAATAAAATAAAGATAATGTTGCTACCTATATGGTGCTGATTTCTTTCAAATTTACCATGAATGCCAGTATCAAGGGCGTGAAGCATTTAACCTAGCTGACATCACCTATGTCAGCACGATTTCGGTGAAGTTGCGATGGCACTCGCACTACCTGTGACGCCTGGCACCAGGATAAAGTCTCCATCCAGCTGTATTATGCTACACATAGTTTTATCAGGTGGTACAATAGGAACAGTGACCACTGGAATTTGAGCTTGGCTATGTTTAACGCGATCTAGTGAGGAGAGTCTAGCTGTGCTATTAAAAAATTTAGAAGCCGTTAAATGGGATGTAATAGGGCTCAGCGAAACTTGGAGGACACATGAAGCTTGCACAGTGCTGAAGAACCGACACGTCCTATGCTAACCATGGATTTGTTCACGGAAGAAAACTAGGGCTGGGGTTACTTATCCACAAGAAGATCGCTGGCAACACGGAGGAATACTATAGCATCACCGAGATTGTGCCAAGTATCATAATTAATTAAGTTTAGCAAAAACGTACAGGACGAACTGCGGGTACAGGCCTGTGCACCTACATCGAGTCATGATAATCATTTAGCTGAATACTTCTATGAAGACGTAGAGTCAGCAATTAATAAAGGCACAGTATACTATATTGATGGGCGACTTTAATGCCAAAGTAGGCAAGAAACAAGCGAAAGACCATGCGCAGAGGGCCGTTATTAGTTGGGTTCGCAGAATGTAATAATTTACGGATCTTGAATACCTTCTACAAAAAACGGGCTAACCGTTAATTGACTTGGCAAAGCCCAAATAGCGAAACTAAAAATGAAACAAACTTTATTCTGTGTGCACACCGGGAGATTGTACAGAATGTAAAAATGGTTGGCAGGATCCTATGTAGTGACCATAGAATAGTAAGATCTCAAATTCACCTAGACCTAAAAAAAGCAACAGCAGAAACTGATACGCTAGAAGCAAATGAATGAGGTAGCATTGAGAGGTACAGAACGGTTTCTCTTCAGAATATATACGTGGCTCTAAACGAGGTAAACGACATTTGCATTAACACAATGACCAATAATCTGACTAGTATCATCAAGAGTGTGCAATGAAGTCGAAGGTACAGTCATTAGACAGGACAATGGCAAACTATCTTAGGAGATGAAAAATCTCATTAAGAGATGAGAAACCATGCAAGCCTCAAATGCAACAGACAAAATAGAGGTGGTGGAGCTTTCAAAGTTAATCAATACACATAAGGTAGCCGACATAAGAAGGTATACCGGGGAGAGCATGCTGTAAAAAGCGGAAGAAGCCTAAAAGCTGTGAAGGCAAACTTGTGCTTAGGCGAAGATCGAATGTAGGGGGACATAACACCTTTTAAGAGTAAGTTTGCTTGAAGGTCCGCATTGGCTATTATTGACTATGTTAAAGTAGTGGTGCTACGTCCCTAGGCAATAATCAATTTGCTTAAATTGTAGATATTTTTTTTCCCATGTTAAAGTATTGGTGGCCTGGCATGAGGATAATGTCTACATCTACGAGCGAAGCTTCCAGCTGTATTTTGCTATACATAGTTATATCGTACAAGTAGGAACAGTGACCTATTATGTGCGTAAGGGCACATTGTCACAAATCCTTTGGTATATGAACACCTTTTCAAAGTCACTTTGCTTGAAGGCCTACATTGGAGATTGTTGACTATGTTAAAGTAGTGGTGCTACGTCCCTAGGCAATAATCAATTCGCTTAAATTGCAGATATTTTTTTTTCCCATGATAAAGTATTGGTGGCCTGGCATGAGGATAAAGTCTACATCTACGAGCGAAACATCTACGAGCGAAACTTCCAGCTGTATTTTGCTATACATAGTTATATCGTACAAGTAGGAACAGTGACCTATTGTGTGCGTAAGGGCACATTGTCACAAATCCTTTGGTATATGAACACCTTTTCAAAGTCACTTTGCTTGAAGGCCTACATTAGAGATTGTTGACTATGTTAGGCAATAATCAAATAACCTAAATTGTGGAGATTTTTTTACCAAGTTAAAGTAATGGTGACTGCATAGTTTGCCAATAAAAAAAAAACATGCATCCAAAAGGAAGACGAGGAAGTCGTCATGAGTGGCACTTCTAACTGAATTTGTTTCATGACACCAAGAATCTACGTGGAAAACTTAATGCATGTTCCTAAAGCCATAAACCTAGCTAACAGCGCAACAGACGCTGAAGAATCTAATTTCCCAGAAGTAAAATTGTAATGACTGTTTGCTAATGCACAATTTGCCCAGCTTCTGATGCTTCCAAAGATCCACGAGCAGTTTGCTTATTGCTCCTACCCGGGATCTTCACGTTATTAAACAGCAATTCACATTTGTAGGCTTTGGACTGCACAAGAAAATGTGTGAATTTGTTTTCTTTGTTTAAATTTCACTCATGTTCCCTGGTGCCCAGTTTGTCCACAATAAAGACTTGCCACAAGTCGAAGTATACTGTCACCTTTTAGGAAATCTTTTTAGATTGTGATCCTAAACTGATTGTTTTTTATTTGCCTTAAAAATGGCTGTTTAAAAACACACGTCAGATATATTAAGCAAGGAAAGTGCAACTAATCAAAATTTAATTACAGGAATTACCCAAAATATAAGCCCATCACGGGAAGAGCGATAAGTACCGATTTTTTTACAGAAAACAAAGATTGCTTGACAGCAATGTAGCTGTACAATAAAACTGTGCAATGAACTAGAATCTTTGCACTGTCATCAATATTAAGCATACTACTGGTGAAAAACCCAAAATTCGGTAGTTTCAGATGGTTGAATTTCAATCGAAACCTTATATAACATTAACAGTTGTCAGCATTTTTCAGTTATCCTAGTTCATTGCATAGACTTATTTTCCATAAAGAAGCATGGGAAGTTTCATTGAAATATATAGGATCATTTAGAAGTAATGAATTTTTGCATAATAAAAGAATAAAAATAAAGTTCTGAGAAAAACAAGTTTTCGGAACGTGTCATATACATCATTGGAAACTGTGGGTACATTAAAGGCCACCAAGCTCATAGCTGGGACCTTTCTTAGATGCAATGAGCTGAGTTTTATTTGGTTTAGCTGCTCCTACTTTTTTTTTTTGAAGCTTGTTTTTTGTCAGCTCTTGACTGGTGGCTGGCGGTCTCAAGGCGAGTTTGGTTACTGCTGAGAGAAGCTACTGTGCTGCAGTAGCCAGGACAGACACCAGCCTGCCATTAGTATTTCCATTGCTGAATTGACATATACAATATTATTGTCCGAGCAGAAAAAATTCTCAGGCCTGCATGAACATTTTTAGGGACACGCTACCAAAGCATCCCAATAAAGCATTCATTCCAGCAGATATGTTTCTCCAAAACATATTGTTTAAACAAAGCTCTGCATACACATGCTTCTCATTGTTCGGTGTGTCATTGTAAAAACATGCCACGCTGCGGTTGTCTAATGGCTAAGGTACTCTGCTTCTGACCCGTAGGTCGCGGGATTGAATCCCGGCTGCGGCGGCTGCATTTCCGATGGAGGCGAAGATTTGGGTGCACTACAGAACCCCAGGTGGTATAAAATTCCGGACCCCTTTACTACAGCGTCTCTCATAATCATATGGTGGTTTTGGGACGTTAAACCCCACATATCAATAAATTATTGTGAAAACCTCCCCTGTGCTTGTATTGCACTGTGTCCATAGCTATGACTCTTGCAGGCACACCAACTTTGCACACTTTGCATGTCCCCCTTTGGTTCACTCAAAACCTTTGCCACATCTAGTTATACTCTATAAGACAACAATATGGGACACAGCAGTGACAAAAAAATAGCTTCTTACAACACATTGGTACAGTGTAAACACTGTGATTTCGTGTGGCCCAATATGGCAATAAGTGCAACTTATAATAAAAATTCATTATAATTACCATTGTTCTATCTTATTAAGCTTTAGCATACTTTCCTCCCAACTAATCTGAATGTCTCCTACGGACTTTAGCGAATAGAAGTTTGTTTTACTAATAAAAATGTAGGCTTTGTTTTCCCGAAATATGTTTCGTTTTCAGGGAGGTCTACTGGTAGTTGCAAACACCAACACAGCTCTTGAAGAAAACCACATCGAGATGTCATTTTCGCTGCAGCACAATTCTGAATGCCTGTTTTAAATACTAAGTGAAGTTAGCTTTAAAAAAATGTGATAAATTGTGCGTTCCCACAATGCAGCTTGCTTTTAACAATCTTGTGCATCTAAGCTTCACATTGTAATTTATTTTTAACAATAAAATTTTCATTTATCTCTAGCAAGAGGTTTGGTACTGTGTATACCAGATGTAAGATAGGAGTGGTGTACAAGATGTGTCCCACTTGTGGAAAGTCTTCTGTTGGACAGACTGAACACTGTGTCAACATATGAACCAGGAAACATGAGCTAAATTTTAACAAAGAAAACAAATTTGCATATTGGCCTGCACACTGCACAGCCTGCTAGTGAGAACTAAGGTTTGATCAGAGCAACGAAAAAACAGCTCGCGAATCATTAAAAGTGTTTTACATTCAGGAATGGGGTGAATTGTGCACTAGCAAACCATCAATACAGCTGTACTTTTCGGAGATTAGATTTCTTGAGCTTTCATTACCCTATTATCTAGGTTTGTCGCTTTAACTCTGAATGCAGAGATGTTTCTTGGCTCGCGCCTTCAATGTGACTTAAAAGTAAGTTGGCGCAAAGCAAGCACCAGACTTGAAAACGCGCAAGTCGGCCTTTGCGTTTCATAGTTGCTCAGGCTGTATTGCTTGGTCAAGTCAAGAACAAGCTTCAATGCAGAAACACGTTGCTCACCTGGTAACGAGGTTAATAATGAAGCTGTTCACTTAAGGCACGTGTTACAGCAAAAAAAGATCATACATTTCAAAAACACTATAAGAACAAAGTGCCACAAGCATATTTTTGTCATTTTACTGCTAATGAGTGGCACGTGGTGCCCGCCGCTGGAGCAATGTGCAGAGTTGATTCTGTAAAGTGTCCTTTGCCCGCTGTTTCTATAGGCCGTCCAAGTGCGGCACGTTTCTCCACGCTTGCTTGTTTGGAGGCGAAACAAACGTCGCGTTGGGTTTTGTCGTCAGTATTTTTTTATCTTTTTTTAAATCGATTGCCACGGTGTGTATTTGTGCTGACCTGGCTTGCGAGGTAACGTGATGGTATTCGCCTTTTTGTTCGCCTATGGACATGCTTATAGTGGGCTACTTTGCAATTTTATATGCAAAAATAAAAAGCAAAAAGTTCTGGGAGCAAAAGCTTTTGTTTTGCGGGGTGCAGCAATGTCACCTGCATGATGGTGAAGGGAGGCGCACATGGTCGGAAACCCATGCTAGAGACATCTCTTTTTTTGTGGAACTTTTGTAGCGTTGTGCTGCAAATGATGCCTGTATGAGCAAGAAACAGCACCCTAGATGGGACGAAAGGATAGACATTGATTGATTTGTGGGGTTTAACGTCCCAAAACCACCATATGATTATGAGAGACGCCGTAGTGGAGGGCTCCGGAAATTTTGACCACCTGGGGTTCTTTAACGTGCACCCAAATCTGAGCACACGGGCCTACAACATTTCCGCCTCCATCGGAAATGCAGCCGCCGCAGCCGGGATCCGAACCCGCGACCTGCGGGTCAGCAGCCGAGTCCCTTAACCACTAGACCACCACGGCGGGGCCGAAAGGATAGACAAGGCACACAGACACAGCGCCGAGTCAATTTTTGTCAATACTATACAGCTGCACCGAAAGAGAAGGAAAATTTGGGTTCATGCTACATCCCTCATGTCCTTTTCTAGACAGTTCAAGCATATTATCGAGCGTAACCTAAGCACCATCAGTAGCTGTAACATGAGAGGTACAGGCTGTCCTCTGTTATCCCCACTTTCACGGAGCGAAACATAGCCAGCAGCTGCTGTACGGCGTTCTTCGTGAATCTGTATCGAGCGTGGAATCGTTCCTCGACGTACAACTCAATCAGATTTCCTCAATCACATAAAGCGGGTATAGAAATCTTTGCCAGGCAGTGCGCCTCAGAAAATGCTATAGGTCTATGGCGTGGCAAGCAAACTCAAAAGCAGTCAATGTCCGCGCGAAGTTTATTTTGAGAGGTGGCCATGTTGGAATGAAGTCGCTTTCAAGCTAGTCCCGCAGCTGACTTGTCCTGACTTTGCCTTCAAGTCGTCCACAAGTTCGAGAACGATTTATGGCGAGCCGCAAGGCTGTCTTGAGTCAAGTACGAGCCA
Source organism: Rhipicephalus annulatus (assembly GCA_013436015.1). Taxonomy (NCBI): domain Eukaryota; kingdom Metazoa; phylum Arthropoda; class Arachnida; order Ixodida; family Ixodidae; genus Rhipicephalus; species Rhipicephalus annulatus. Next base: position 525,892 of record WOVY01009881.1, read on the forward strand.
AGTAACATCTCTGTATTTAGTGGTTAGGCATACGCACCGAATTTTCAGTACATATTTTCTGTGTCCTGACACAAAGAAATTTAGTTAGAAGAATTGGTTGCAAAAATATTTGGAGCTCACTCAGACTCACTCATAAAATATATTTTGCGCTTAGGTCTCACACGAACTCGGTCACCAAATTTTTCCCGAAGTGAACAGACTTGGACTATGTCTCACAGCTATTTATTCAACGAGACTCACTCAGACTCAAACTACTCACCATAATATTACACCCTCGGGCTCACTCAGACTCGCGGCCCGATATGAATCTCAGTGAGTCTGCGGGAGTCGACTCCAGGTTCGTAAGCCTATATTCGGCTTTTCGGACCATGGTGTCTATGATTATTAACAACAATCTCACCTAATGGGAGCTCTTAGTGAGCTCTTTTGTACTTATACTTTTACATAGAAGTTATGAGTCGTATCAACTTAGTAAGAATATTTTATTTTAAAAAGATGATTCAAGAGATTTTTTTTTTATCAAGAACATCGCGTGAGAGATACTGGGGAGGGGAGGTCAACGCACCTCGCTCACTCGTAACTAAAGTCTCTGATAAGTAAATAATGAGCAGGCATATGAACGCAAGTTGTTGAAGTACATGGAGGTGGCGTGAGTATAAAGGCGAGCACTCATAAGGCTGATAGTAAGGCTGAAGTTGTGTAGTTATACTGTACATTGGTCCATAAATGTGAAGCTCACTCAGACTCTAAAAAGATATTTTGCGCTTGGGGCTGACTCGGGCTTAGACTTGCGAAATTTTCTTCAACCGGACTCACTCAAGCTCAGACTCACTAAAATTTATCTCGGGCAGGTTTACTCTAAATAAAACTCCCCAAAGTGTTACTCACCGGGACTTTTTAGACTCAACCTCACAGCACCATCTGAGTCGCCAGAGTCCGACTGAGTCGACTCTTGAGTGATTTTGCCGAGCTATGGTTGGAAGTGTCACCTGTGTTGTCGTCCCCCTCTTCTTCTTGTGTGCAGTTTGTTTTTTGGCAGCAAACTATGCATTAAGTATCTCACTAACTAGGCCAAAAATAAGTTCTAAAGTAATGGTGCTTCCATGTCCCCAGGCATTCATCAAAATTACCTAGAGAAATGGTAACGACAGTTTTAGTCTTGAAGAGCAAGTTAGGCTTTAGGTGGCACGACTAAAGCCATATAAGTAAGGCCTGGCACAAAGCTAACGATTCCATTACTATATCAAAGAACAAGTGATCGTTTTTTCACTTATTATACTTCACTTAAAAGACCATAGGCAGAATAAGTATCATTACAACTACACTCTTCGGACATTAGATTTCCTGAGCGTTGGTTGCCCTGTTGGCTAGGCCGCTCCAGACACATGCAGCATGCCACTTTAGGCACATGCATTGAATTTTCAGTATATGTTTTTTCTGTCCCGACACAAATATAAATTCATATGAAAGTTCTGCCCGTGTCGTGGTTCTTATCGTGTTCTTTTTGTGTGCATTTTTTTTAGTGGAAAACTGTGCATTCAGTATCTGGCAATTAGGCCAGGAACAAGTGTTCCTAAAGTAATGGTGCTTAAAAAAAGTGTTGAAAAACAAGCTTTACACTTTTTCTTGCAGCTTCAACAGACATCACAGCCATTATTTTGCAGCAGGGCCTTTTCATACTTAGTGCTTAAAGCAAGAGCCTCTGCATATTATAAATGGGACTAGCTGGCCCTGAGCAGTCAATTATAATACTGCTGTCGAATATCGATAATTCAAACTTGAAGGAGCCCGAAAATTTATTCAAATTAAAAGAAGTTTGAATTAATGAAAGCTAAATAAACGGAGAGCTCTCCATGCAGTGGCGCATGTGGATTGAGCTAACACACAAGGGGGAAGTTTCAGAATACTTACATTTATTCACAAATCACAGGACATCCGATATTAATTGAAGTAATCGGTGATGCGCATCTGCACACGTTTGCCTAGTAGCGAGTCAATCGATTTCGCACGCAGATTGCAAAGCATTTCTACTTCGGCTTCAGCATTCTCCTGGCAAGAGAGGTTACGTGCGAAAATGTCTAGCGCCGACACTTTCTAAAGACGACGACAATGACTGCGCAGCGGAGCCTCTCCGGTACGCAGCCGCAGCATGGTCAGCACGTGACGAGAAACGTGGAGAGAAGCAGATCAGCAATTGAGAGGAAACCAACACTCCACGGCAGCTTTTTTTTTTTTGCTTTGTACGCGTCGTTCAAAGGAGAAGGGTTACATGGCAGGGACGGGAAAGGGGGAAGCATGGCACCAGCGTGTGAGAGACCCCCCTTCCTTCTCAAGGCGCAGAACCATGCTCCCACAAGGGGCAAGGGCTGCAGAAGATAGTGCCTTTTCTCTTTCCTTCAACCCGACATTCATTCATCCCAGCGACAGCTTTCTTTTTTTTCCTCTCTGTGTTCGCGCGCAGCGTTGGAAGGAGAAGGGTCTTTACGTGGCAGGGATGGAAAAGAGAAAAGCATGAATGGGCGCGTCGCAGATCGGCATTTGAAAGAGAGCAAACACTCCATCGCAGCCTTTTCTTTCCTTTTCATTTCCTTCACGCGCAGCATTGAGGTGTCGCAGGTGCCGCCGCGGGATCGGGTGGGATGCTGAGAGCATTTTCAGAGCGTGATATGTTCGAATTAACCCACGCAAGTGCTTGTGGGTTCGAATTACCGGGCGTTTTCGCCCATTGAAATACACATAGCTTTGACGGGACCTCATCGTGAATTCGAATTAACCGGAAGTTCGAATTAAGCATGTTCGAATTAATGAGATTCGACTGTAGGATGAAATCAAGGAGAAAGTATCACCAGAAAGAAGGCATCACTAGGGACCCTAAAAAACTCATTCGAAAATTTCAAAAATGTGTTTTACTGTGTCAAAAAATTGTCAAACCTGCATCTCAACTTAGGGAGATTCCATAGAGGGAACAATATACACAGTTTTAAGTACGACGTGGCAGCAAAACAAATAAACCCTCTTAGTGAACTCTTCAGGTTGTCTACCACTTTGATTTTTTCGAATTCCTTGACTTGTCCAGGTTTTACATGATGATTAAAAGCAAATTCCATGACCATCACGTTTGCTAAAACTCTGTGCACAGAAAAAAAACCATCGAGTGAAAAAAAATTTTTTTTCAATCAGGCGCTTGTATAGAATAAGCAAACATATTTACCAAACATGCTCAGAGTGTTCTGAGTGCGTGCAGTAGATATGAAAAAATAGATCTGGCCAAAATAAAACATCTCAGCCAGGCAGTGAGCAAGCTGGCTGTTTGATGTTCGGAAGAACCAGGAAGGAAACTCACGAGTCGAAATTTACCGCAGCTGAAAATTTGAAGAAGCCAGCGATAGTCCGATAACACAGCCAAAACTGCTATAAAATCTAGAAATGGTGCCTTTTCCAACATCTGTGTAAAAGGGGACCCCACGGGAGCCCGGCCGGAGTATATTCCGCCACTGGAGTATATTCTAGTTCAATATAATGGCTACAGCCTGGGCTGCTCAGGATGTGGATTGGATTGGATTAGATTGACATGGACTGCTGTACTCACTATTGATTTGCATTCCTGCTTAACTTGCACACCTCTAAAATATACTTTTCAGCCAAAAAGAATAACTACTACCAGCATATTCTGTGCCCCTTGCCTTGACAACAATTAACGACAATGTCGCAAGAACGAAGTGTGGCAGCTTGGGCTAGTTGGTATGGCATGACGATAGTTATAGCGCTATAACTATCGGCAAGAAGGAAGCCACACTGCAAATCTTCTTTCTTTCTTTTTTCCCTTGACGAGCACATGTGTGTTGTTGTTTTACTTCTCTGGACTTTGACACTTGGAGCTCGACGGAAGTTCTCAGATGGTTGCAATGAAAACTGGGTGTAGCGTTTAAAGAGCTGACATTTGAGAAATATAGGACAAGAAAGAATCTGTCAGATCTAAACAGGTACCTCGAACCCATAAGTGAATCACGAATGCCAGCATGTAAGCTTCATTTACATATTTTGTTTACATTCAGGTACGTTTATGTGTGGACATGATGATAAAAAATAATCACGAATTTAAGACCATATTCACAAGAAACCGAAATGAGAAATTTAGCTGAAAATGCCCAATGCTATTCTTGAAACATGAGCTACCAGCAATAAGTGTGTAGCTGAGGACGAATAATGAAATTAGTACCAATAATAACAATAAAAGGCACGACATACCCAGTAAGCCTCTGCTGATGTCAGTTCTGGCCAGACTACAAGGCCTTCAAACCAAGTCAAAATCGTGGTCAAAACAAACATGCACAAATTTACCTACATGAGTAATGTTGTGGTTTGAAAGTCATATCAGAGTCCTTCGATACTTTTACTGGTCATGAAGCTTCAGCGAAAATTTGATACAGAGACAGGAGCAACTGCTAGAGGCACCCTCGACCAAGGTGGGGCATCGGAGCGGCCGCGGCGCTGCGATTGTACGGCACACACCGGAGCTGTGAAACGTTATTAAATGTAGCCGTGAAGGTTGAATACGTCTTTAGAATGATGTAGGAAGTTCGGGAAAGCTCTAATACCATGACATTTAGAGTCGAATGTGGCCTTGAAGCTAAAAATTTGACTGCATTCTGATTTTACTGTGAGATATGCTACAGCTATAAAAACATGCTTATTTTTTTTCCCCTTAAACATCTAGTGAATATTTGTGTACAATCCAGAGTTCTTCAATGACTCTGGTGGTTTTTAGCGCATCGCGGAAGTGCAGTGGTTGCAATTTTTGACAGTGCATATCCAACCACCCAGGCTATATATATACATTCCGTGTTTCTATATACAGTCGAACACGGATATATCGAACTCGAAGGGAATCGTGATTTAGTTCGATATATCGAAAATTCGATATAAAAAATATAGGCCCCAAGAGCTTACTTGTAGCAGACTATCACCTACAATAGGTGCATTCAAGAATGACAACTAATTCTGCACACATGTCGCAACAGAGTGTTTTATTTGCATGAAAAAAAAAAATCGCTTAGCTTGACCTGCTTCTTTATTTTTTAAATGAAGTTGAAGACATTCGCCGATACTACAGCGAATGGAGGCCAAACGCTACCACCGCTTCCGCGGTGGAGTATGCGCGTGTAGCCAGTGCCTCGCCCAGACGATCCTTCTCGTCATTTCTTCTCCCGGGCTGGGCATCTTGGGTCCGTGCAACCACAGCTAATATGTCCTCATCAGCAAGGCTCGCAACGGCCTGTACATTGCAGTCTGCTTCGCCGAAATCGTCCACAGACACTTCGTGTGAAACAGCTGCCGGGAAGAGAGACAACAACTTGCGAAACTTGTCGTCTGAGCGCTCGTAATAGCCGTCTTCACCGATTCTTGCAAGTTCCGCCATCACACGACAGGCTCCCGAAGTATGATGCTCCGCCACCTTTGCCTTGTTATCTGCCTTGTTTTTCAGCAATGTACTCAGAGTGCTCTGTGGTATCCCGAACTAGTCCGCGACGGTCGGACATTTCTCTAGCAGAGACAAACTTTTTATTTCAATCATAGAAAAATGTCAAGTGGGGCTCTCAGTCCAGAGCTCCAACAGCCGCTGCTGTGTCCCGCACCCGCCGAACCAGCGCCCGCTGGCCACTCGAGCTTTCATCGCGCAGCATGGCCTCCCAGTCTTGTAGGGTAGGAATAAGAGAGGAGTTGGCAGAGCGCCTGGCAGGCGAACGCTGACATTCCAGCGTTACGTGAAATAACGTCGGTACCGCTCCACAGCCAGGGCATTTGTCAGGGTAAGAAGTGGGATGGAGGATGTGGAGGGAATAGAGGTTTGGAAATGTGTTCCCTGCAGTTGACGCACCGCAGTTGCATCTTCTCGTGTGAGCGTGTGGTGTGGTGGAGAGTACCGAATGCGTTCTCGTCTATAGTAATCGAGAGTGTCTCGATATCTTAGAAGTTCCGTGTTTGTGTCCTCCTCATCTGGGTTGGACAGCTCTTCCTCCGGATCTCGGTTAGTAAGTGCTCGGGTAGCTGCATGAGCGCAGTCATGACCGGGGAGGGAGGCGTGCCCAGGGGTTCACACAAGTTGGAACTTGAGTGGCGTGTGGAATGTTGTGTTCGAAATTCGGTGTGTGTGCTGTGAAACAATACCCTGTGTGAAGGCACGGTAGGTATCCATTGAGTCTGGAAAGATTAGAATAACATCTGTGTGAGGAAGGTTTATGGCAGCGTGGAAAATCGCCAGAGCGACGGCACACTCTATGCCCTCAGATATGTTCTTTGTAGGTACACTGATTGAGGCTACTACGTCGTAATCATTGTTCAGCACTGCTCCAACTGTAAAACTGCGGGAGTGGTGTCTAGCAGCGTCGCAGTATAAGAGAGTGTTTGGAGGAGACTGACTGATGAGGCGCGTGAGGTTTTTCACCCTTGCCTGCCGGCGCTGATTGTTGCGCTCAGGGTGCATATTGCATGAAAGTGGCGCGACTGTAAATCTTGCTCGGAAGTCAGTGGGTAGCTGTTTCCATAGTGTGCTGTATCCACATCGATTTGGAGACCCTAGCCTGACGAGTCGCCGCTCTCCCACTTGGGTGCTGCAGAGTCTCCATAGCTGACCATTACGTTGTGCTTCGGTTAGTTCCTTCAGGTTGTTGTGTACACCCATGACTAGGAGACGGTTGGTGCATGCGTACGTAGATAGTCCAAGCGCCGCCTTGACGGCTCTATGGAGGAGAATGTCCAGTCTCCTCTCTTGTGCAAGCGTTAGGGTTTGATAAGGAACGTGGTAAGTGATGCGACTTATTATGCAGGCATTAACTATACGTAGAATGTCTTGCTCCCGAAGTCCATGCCTTCGGTTGGTGATGCAGCGGATCATATGCATGATTTGAGAAACTTGCTGTTATAACATTTTCATGGTGTGCATTGCCTTGAGATCAACTTGTATATGAAGACCAAGGACGCAGAGTTTCTGTACACATGGAATTACATGGACCTCTAAGGTGACCGTGATTTGCAGGGTGTTGTCGAGCTTTCGCTGGGGACAACAAATGAGTAGAAGTTCTGACTTATTTGCGGAGCACGTTAGACCACCTGCTCGTGCGTATGCTTGAACTGTATTTACTGCTTCTTGGAGGGCATCTTGTATTAGTCCATCTGAGCCTTTGATCACCCATATAGAGACGTCGTTCGCGTATAAAGCATATCACAGACATGGAATGATGGCGAGTAGAGGAGGTAACTTAGCCAGGGCAATGTTGAAGAGTGTCGGGGATAACATCGATCCTTGTGATGTACTTTGACCCGCGAGCTTGATGATGTCACTGCGAAGAGAGCCTAATCCTATGGTTGCAATCCTGTTTGTTAGGAGTGCTTTCACATAGACGTAAACTCGTCGTCCGCAACGTGTCGACGCGAGATGCTCCAGTATTAGGTCATGCGATATGACGTCAAACGCACTACGGATGTCCAAGGCAAGCAGAGCTCTAGTTTGCGTAGAACTGAGCCTGTCCATTACTTCCTCTTTTAGTTGGAGATGTACGTCTTGCATGGAAAGATGGGCCCGGTACCCAAACAGTGTGTCCGGGAAAAAATCCCTGGGCTTCAAAATATGGTTGCAGTCTTTGGAGGACGACGTGCTCTAATTATTTATCGAGGCAAGACGTCGAGATCGGTCACAAGTTTCCAAGATCTAGGGGTTTGCCGAACTTAGCAATTAGCGTTATTTCAGCATGTCTCTATTCCTGGGGTGACGTTTCGGATTTCCAGGGAGTGTTGTAAAAATATGTGAGCTGTTCTAGATCTTCGTAATTGAGGTTTCGTATGAGAGAGTATTGGATATTGTCTTTCCGTGGTGCTGTGTTGCACTTCATATTCAGAAGGGCAGCTCTAACTTCATGCACAGTGATATCAGCATCCAGAGGTGTTGACTCTGTATATGGGTAGATTTTATATTTTGGCTGATGGCCTGCAGCAATGTACTGTTCTTGAAGCGTCTGTAAGATGCTGTTGTCATCCCCATCTTGCTTGTGAAGAAGTGTTTGGATGGTACTGCTTGTGAAGGACTGGGTACTTTGCGGGTCAACAAGGGCTCTTAGTATGGCCCACGTGCGCGCAGTGCTTAGCATTCCATTAAGTGACTTACAAAAGTTGTGCTAATTGTTCCTCATGAGCTCTGTGGCATATTATTTGGCTTGCAACGCAAGTTGAGCAATGCGAAGTTTAAGCTTGCGATTGTGTCTCTGCCTACGTCAGCATTTTATGAGGCTTCTGCATGCTTCCCACAGGTATAGAAGGTGCCTGTCGACATCCAGAATTGCGGTTGTAGTGCTTATCCTCTTGGTTATCAAGGTCAGCTTGCAGGCACTGTAGCCATTCATTTAAAGGTGTCCCATTGTTGTCAGTCTGAGCGCGTTGTTTTCTAAATGTATCCCAATTAGTGAGACAGACCTTCCGCTCTGGAGCACGTGGGTTGGAGATGTGCAGCGCAGCGGAAATGATGCAATGATCACTGATGTTTAGTATAAACAAGCTTTGCTGACTGCGTTTCTGAGGAACAATTTCAACAAGCACATGTGGAATGAATGACGTCAGTGTGTGTTCTATAGCTGTCAAGTGTTTGGACACGAGTATTGCAACAAGTGATGGTGTTTGTTGATGTGTATGCATGGAAACCCGAGAGGGTAGGTGTGTAGTGCGTCTCCTGCAGAGCCACGATATCCGGAGGGTGTGCGAAAGTGGCAATGTACTGTTGCAGGGAGCTCCTCTTTCGTCGAAACACCCTGCAGTTTCACTGCCACATGGTGAAGGCAGGACAAGGGGAGCCCATCTTGCTCTTTTTGGTCTGTGTCCTGAGTTAAGAGTGATGGGTGGATATAAGGGTGGGGTCGCTTGGTCAGACTTTCAAGGTTTGTAGCTAGTGGCAATGAGTCTTGGGGCCCTGTATTAAATGATGCGAAGCTTTCTTGTACGTGCTGCTTTAGCTCTGTTACAAGTGCTTGGGTATGGGCCTTTAACATATCTCTAAGTTCTGCACAGAAATCATTAATTGCCTGAGTGATCATGCTGGTTACTTCAGCTTTAAGCGAGCCTCTCATTTTTGTGAGGGCATCTTGCAGCTCTTGCTTAGTGCAGTTATGTGCGTTAAATGTGAGAGGTACGTTGGGGTGGCTGTGTGATGAGGGTGGATGGGAGGAATCAGGCAAAGAAGATTTCAGGCTGGGAGGTCTCGCTGCCCAATTCACCTTAACCAGAGGCGTCTGTCCAGCGGGCGCTGGCTTCTTGGCTGGTGGCTATTCTGGTCTCTCAGCACTCGCGGCTCTGTTCTTTTGGGGGATCAGTCCCAGGGTGGTAGTGCTGGTTTTGGATGCGGTTCCTGGCGTGTTGCTTAAGAATTCCAAGGCTCTGTCCTGAGACTTCCCTCTGCTCTTGGATTGGCTGCACCTTGTTCTGGACCTTGGCTGGTGTCCCTTGGGTGGTAATGTAGGTCGTGGCGCTAACGCTTTAACCTCTCATGCTTTCTTGATGTAATGCTTGTTTGGAGATTTCTGTTCCCTCGCAGGACATTTGCGGTGCGTAGCTGGGTGGGCACCCTTGCAGTGGAAGCATTGAGTTGTACAGCTGTGCTCCGGCACTGGTGTCTCAACTCCACATGCTTGGCATCGACGTTTTGTCGGGGTTAGACATACGTCTGCCCGATATCCAAATGCAAGGCAGATTGTGCAAACTTGTTTGCGAGGTCGGTGAATGTAGCATCGGTATTCTGCGCGGTAGTAGTAGACATAACCTGCAACTTGAAGGCCTGTAAAAGTTATCAACGCAGTGTTTGTGGATCCCATCATTCGGACGTGCAAGACTTCGTTGTCGGGAGCTTAGATGTTGTCGCGGAGTTCGGTGGGTGAAGTATTCTTCTCGGAGCCGATGATGACTCCCTTGCTAGAGTTGTCTAGAGCGGCTACATAAGCTTGCATTTCATATCTCTGTGATCCTAGATTTGGTGCAGTGACGGCTTGCAACTTTGTAGCAATAGTTTCGTCTGGAGTGCTCGCAATGGCTATATTGCATTCTGCTCTAATGCGAAAAAGGAGCTTGTTGACTGTTTCTCTTGGCAGCCCAACAGCCACACAGATGGTGCATGCCAATACGTGATGTGCCCATTCACCGAGGCGAAAGCCTCCTCGTGGTCAAAAGACCACCTTTAAGTCATCCACTGGTAAGGGTGGCGGCTGTGGGGTCACTTGATTTTTGGCAGGCAAGGGCTTGGGTAGAGAATTCGTAGTGGTCTTTGGCTTGCATCGGCGGGTAGCAGTGAACCAAGAACCATCGTCCGGATCCACTGGATATTTGTATATGTCTGCAGCATCCATTGCTGCTGATTCGATGGTAGAAGCCGGAGAAGCCATGCCTAAGCAGCGTAGATCAGGCACACACTGAATGTTACTGCAACGCGCTTGGCGTTCGCACGAAGGCGGCCAAGCGTCGAGAGTTGCAGCGGCGTCGGTGCGGTGTCACGGAGACGCCGATGTATCGGCCATGCTTGATAACTAGAAAGTTGTTGAGAAGAGCACTTTCACGTTTCGAAACACTTTAAACTGTCTTTGCTGTGAAAGTCCTCCCCGGAAAGTCCGAAGTAAGTCTGTTCAACGAGAGCGTCGTGGACAAAGACCCATGGAAGCGTCCAAGGACTGGGAGGAGCGATGAAAAAACACGTCCTCTCAGTTCCACAGTTGAGTGAATAGCCCTCTCTAACAGAGTGTGACGTTGGGCAAGTTGATGGTGGCACAACACATATTAGCAAGAAAAAAAGAAGGAGACAGCCCACCTACACGCTGATTAGCCTTCAACGTCAGTGCAAAAGCAAGGGTCTTGCGCTTCTTGACACTGGCCATAGCTACACAAGAAGTCAACAGTTCAAGAAGTCGATAGCGGCTTTGCACACCATGCAAGTAAAAGAATGCTGCACATGCGTTGGTACATAAAACACACGACAACGGAAGCGGACTCCGCCCACAAAGCGCTCGCGATGCAATCTTTACCGGCAAGGGCAACAGCAAAAGGCGTGAGCTGTGGTTGGCTGATCAAAACTCGGAAAACAAAAACAAAGATAAATAAAGAAAAAAAGACGAAGGGAGGAAGTCGTCAACTCCTTCATTCCTGCTTCCCGAGCCGACAGGTGCGCGAAGAAAATATGAGAGAAAAAGAAATGCAAAAAAAAAAGCCGTTCTACAAGTTGAAGATCGTGCACTCCGAGCCCTCCAGCCCTTATCTTTCTTGGAGCGTTTCGTGCTTGGACAGAGGCGTGGAGCCGCGCAGAGGTCGCTGGGCGCTGTGAGTACCAAAGCGTACTTCCAACTAGTGTGCAGAGCCGCGCTACCGTGAAGATTGCGTGGTGCAGAGAGTGCTGAAGTGCACCTCCCAGCTCGCACCGTGTTTGATATATCTGAAGGCGGGTAAAAATACCGTTCGTGAGAAACGTGCAAATTTCTATACTTCTACAAAGAAATTTCAAGGGGATAACTTGCGAGTTTGATATATCTTAAAATTGCCTTGCACTTAATAAACCAATGGCCACTTTGAATGGATCAGAGCTTTTAATTTAGCAAGTGATGAGGATAAAACAATACTTCATATGATGTTTGCCTCCTTTTCATGTTTTGTTTTGGCCGTAGCACGTTCTAAGTTCAGTAGGCCATGCATGTATAGTTTCTCAGTTCTTTACTCTGCTGTGTACCTTACTCATGCTATGTTTTCCCTGTCCTTCTTCATCGTTTTTACTGCAAAGGTGAAAGCCTTACACGCCTCCTAGAATGTGAAAATTGACCGACTGCGTCCGGCACCAGAGGCATCAAAATGAGACGCAAAAGTTATCTTCTTGTGTTCACGATGCACTGATACAGAAAATTAACTTCTCACGCTTTTACAGCTTGCGCACGCTTTGTACAGCATTTTGGTGCAAGCTCTCTTGCGCCATCATGTTAGCAAGCTTCTATTGGTAGCGCTGAAATCTCTGTTGCATGCAACGGATGTGTGCTTTGACTTTTTTCAAGCTGTGAGAAGCTGCATGTAGCTCCGCTTATACGGCATATAACCTCTACTCTTTTGGTCATCTTAGTGCCTGTATAAACGAAAACGGTGAGCATTTCACTCATCAGGCTTCCGTATTACCTACTGGCATGGAACGAAAAAGAGGTAGTCAATATGCTCACCTTCACTAAATCCGTTATAATCGATTGCCGCAATGTCGAGAGGGCTCATGCACAGACCATTGCAGCCTCAACAGTACCCAGCTCACTGACGGTTCCAGTCAATGCTTGTAGGCGAGCGCGCTCTGCATCTTTTTGCACAATACAAATACGCCGTGAGGCCGTAGAAAATCCTCGACACAGCGTCTGCAAAAGTTTCGGAACGTCGCGCGGTGACTTCACAACAACACTTCCGATTAGCCACTGGTCCACGCAAACGATGTCACTCTCATCGAAATGCTTTTTGCACACGTGCAAATTCCGGGAAACAAATGTGAAACCACCAGTTTCTTGTCATGGCATTGCGCGCTTACACTTTTCCCACTGATCACCATAGGCAGCAAGAACTCGGGAGACTTTTTCGTCATTTCTTTTGTAACTGGATCAACAACTAGGTACCCAGCAGGTATATGGTATCCTTCACGATCTTCAGGCCCAGCACACTAGGCACAATAGCAATCATACGGAGAAAAACTACGAGATGACACGCCACGATATTATGCATTGACCCCGTAGCGGCACAAGCAGCCAGCTTCCCTCCGGTCTGCCCAATACCCCACGCGGTGATTCAGCACTATCCAGTAGCCCTCCGCTCGCAGCGCACAAAGCTCTCCCAAAGAGTTTCGATGAAGCTTCATGACCAGTAAAAGTATTGAAGGACTATGGTCAGATATGTTGTGTGATGCAACAGACATCTAAATAGTTCATGTACCAATATGAGAAGCTAAGAATTGACATAGTAGTCAACGTGAAGGACAAGTTGTCGAGTGGAAACTTATCCGGTCTTGTTCATGCCATAGGCTCTCACAATTGTGACAACCTGTACAATAGCAAAACCGGCGATTTCAAGAAGAGTTAAATAACATGAACATGATGTCACGAAACGACGCGTGACCTCGAATGCCCTTGCTGAACATGTGGAATCTACAAGCCATCAAATTGACTGGTCAAACTCACATGTACTGGCAAAAAAAAAAAAAGTCAGGATCATGCCTACACCTGGAATCACTGCACATACAGACAACTGCCCATATGATGAACAGGAGTTCCGACAGTGTGCTCTCGGGGCTTATGTTGATTACTTAGGCATACTTAAAGGGACACTAAAGAGAAACAGTGTATTGGTTTAGATTGGAAAAACCGCACTCTGAGAACTTTAATGCCTTTAATTTTTTTTTACTATCATAGGGAGAAAATCATTTAGGTTTTGCGCTAAAATTTTCGTATGTGAATAAATATTTTAAAATGTATTTTTTGTATTTTTGTTACATAAACTTGAGGAAACTTCCGGAAATTCGTATGCTAGATCTGTGGCACCTACAGATGACAATGTACTATATTTTCATCGAGTAGAAGTTGTGTAGCAACCAGTAGCCAGCTTCAAAATTTATGACGTTGTGGTGTTTGGTATGGGAATCTGAAGGTGGCGTCTCCCCCCGAATTTATTTCTTTCTTTCTTACCAAACATAGTGTCGCGATAAGAATGGTGTTCAGGGATTGTGACATTGTACTTAATTAATACGTGAAAAACAGTTTTGCTCTTTAATGTCCCTTTAAATACGCTGCACCTTTCTTATGGATTTTATTGTGAACAAGGCTCTTGCATGAGGTGCTGAAATGTCGGTAAACTCTGTGTTCTTTTGGTTGGTGTATCTTTCACGTTTGCACTAAGTGACAGTTGTGCACTGCCTTTTTTTTCCTTCTAGCAGTTCACCGTAGTCACTTAAAGGAGCGACCTTTTAAGCTTTGATCAATTGCAATGCTTATTTTTGTGACGGACCCACAGACTGCAGTCAGTTTCCATGACCTGGCCAGGTTTATCAGAAATTATCTGACTTTTCCACAATGGTTCAAATTCTAAGACCTTTCCTGGTTTTCCCAGTTGGTAGACACCCTGACTCTTACTTGTTCAGACATTAAATGCCATTATTTCATTATAAATGTCTTGAAACTATTCCTATATTAAATCTTTTTCGCTGAGACTGATGTAGTCTTACTCTCCAAGAAAAGTTAAGACCATCCCATCAAAAACATTCAAGCAGAAACCTACTGAGTTAGCAGATGTCTATATTTACTATTTTGAGGGGCATGACTTGGCATAGCTTGAAAAAAGATTGATTGTTATGTGGGGTTTAACGTCCCAAAACTATATGGTCGTGAGAGACGCCGTAGTGGAAGGCTCCATAAACTTCCACCACCCGGTGTTCTTTAACGACCACCCAAATGTGAGCACACAGCATTTTCGCCTCTAACGAAATTTTAGCTGCCGCAGCCGAAATTCAATCCCGCGACCTGCGGGATAGCTTGAAAAAAGGTTTGCATGGCAAGCTAGATTTCCAAATAAAGTCCTTGGGACTGAAAAATGGCAAAAAGCATAATTTTTTTTAATGGCATTGTTGGCTTTTGCAAGTGTTCTTCTATCCATCTGCAAATTTTCATGCTCTAGTGAGCAGCAATTTACTTGTAATATCATTTTGATGGCCCGCATTCTCGGTGCTATAGTTTAGCTATCTCAAAAACATAGCAACTTACAGGTGAAGTAATTAAAAATCAGCAAAGAAAGCTTTATAAATGAGCAGTTACATTAACTGACAGAGAAATAAAAACAGGAATATCTGAAATGAGCATCTCTCCTTAAAAAGGCTAACCTTGTGGTTTATTATTTGTGCTGTAAAAGACAAGGCACAATTTTTTAAAATACACAAAATGGTTTCACTGATAAATTTTCGTAGAAATTGGCAATATTTAATGCATGGTTCATATATCAAACAGTATCTTTAACTTACCACATGGAAGATGCCTGAGCTGCCACTTCACGAACAATTCGTTTGCGATCTGCCAAGCACTGCGTCAGGCTTGTCACCACCTTCTCTTGGTGGGGACGCAGCTTGTCTTCCTCGATGCTGGACAGTCTGAGCAAGCATTCCAGAGCGGACCGGCGGACTTCCTGTAAACAATGCAGGCACTAGGTATGTTTTTTACACCTTCAATCACAGGTCCTGTGCTAAACACTAGCAGCAAATTTATAAGTGCCCATGAACACTGTCTTTTCTGGTCAGCTGCTTAAAGGAGCACTGACATCAACTTTCAAGATAGAGATTTGCCTGTCATTCGATCACTTGGTATGCGTAGGTCTTCCTGGCCAAATTTGAAGGGCGGCCGTCGCATCAAACTTATTTTCTTTCGACCTCAAACAGCGCAGAAAAACTAAGGAGAAAAAACGAAAAATAGACTGCTCTGCGACATCGACACTAGTGCTACGTGTTCGGTGTGATGCAATCCACAAATACCATCCGTAGTGACGATACGCTAGTAATGATGACTTGGCGATATCCGAGTGTGTTTGGAGCCAACTCTCAGCCATGTTCTCACTAGTAACTCTCCTTGCTGTATTGAAGCATGCATGCGATTCATCGTGTCGCATCGATAATTTGCATAATGCTTCACTGCATGTGAGTACGATCACTCAGAGCGACAATACGTGTTAGAATGTCGGGGAACTGCTGCGTAGTGAGAACCTGCAGGTCGAGGCATAGGAAAAGCAGAAAGTGCATGGCGTTTCATGCCTTTCCAAGCCACAAACCTCAACGGAGCCAGTGGGTTGACTTCGTATGCGCCGTTAGACAGAGGGACTGGACGCCTCTGAAAAACAACCACAATTGCTCCCTTCACTTTGCGGCGAGCTGCTACAGAGTAAATCCTGTGTTGGCGAACCAGGTAGGTTTCACTGGCAGTACGAGTCCTCTTCTCGAGGCCGGGGCTATTTCTACCATGTGCCCTGCTGCAGCTGCAAGCAGCGATTCACTCGCCAAACGCCCGCAACATGAGGTGTGTAGTTGGTGTTCCTGAGCATTGACAGTAAGGCCGGGACTGATAAATACATTGCATTTAACACGGAGCTTGTCAAGCAAGGATCGTCACGAATCGCGGCGATACCCAATTCCAAGTCGCTGTCATCATCACTTGCTGATGCTGACCGCGACGACGGCGAGGACGACGATGTTAGCAACATAGGCATGTCTACGCCCTCAGAAACAAAGCTGGACTGACTGTACGTGCGCACCTAGCAGATGAAACGCCAGTGTGACATCACCATTTTCTGTGAAAGCGGCATCATCTGTGCAGCGGCCTCGACGTGGCCGCGAGGTGACGCTGCCAGCACTAAAATTTGGCGGGCTTTCCACCCATTTTGAACAGCGTTTAATAGCAAATATGTTAATCAATATTACAGATACTACTCATTCGTCCCTCAGATGCGTTTTAGGTCGCGAATCGCTACTAGGAGGTCGATAGCTGCTCGTTGATGCAAAAATCTTGACATGAGTAAATTTGATGTCAGTGCTCCTATAAAATACCCCTGTCCTGAAACATTGTCGAAACACACTAACATGATACCAGTGAGTACTATGTAGGCACATAAAATATTTGCTTGCTGTTCTGACACTGCAAGTAGCAATGTGGTGCTTTTGCTTGCTTAGTTCAGGAGCAGACTGGTCTTAAACATTTTTTAGGGGCGAAGCTCCTTAGGGCGTGGGCTGTGCGTCCCCTGTAGCCTGTATGTAGCCACCTCTAGTTTAGTTCTTGCAGTGTTCACTAGATGGCGGTACCGTCTCCTGTATGTAGCCACCTCTCGTTTAGTTCTTGTAGTGTTTACTAGATGGTGGTACTTGTAGATGATGATGAAAAGATGCAAGATGTTATAAACTAGAAAGCGGTACTTGTAGTTGATGAAAGACGCGAGATCTTATAAAATAGGAATGATTTCACATATGGCGCGTGTCATTGGTTGAAGGCAATCGTTCGATTTAGTGCGGCGACGTACGCTAGGGGGAGCGATGTAATAAAATCGAGTGGGCAAAATGTACAGAGGATTCATGGTTTACCAGGTTTACTTCCGGAGCTTCGCCCACTCATCATCATTCACTTCGTGGATATGGCGGAATTTTTTTGTTTATTTCTTCAGTGATATTGATCGAACTGCGCAGGATTATGCAGTTTTTTTCTGCTGATTTCAAACATTTATTAGTTTCCCTGTAACTCATCTTTTCCTGAAATAACTGAAGTTTACCCCCTATTGTTTAAGGCCACTATAGAAAAAAAGTGCTTAATAAAAAGTGATATTTAAGATACGCCAACATAGACTAATGTGTATAGATTGAAAGTATGCAAGAGTTCTTTGTTTTTAGGCCTTTCTTGGTTATTTTACAGCAAAATGAACTATCCATATACAAAAACAGTTGTAATTGTGTTACAATTTTGAGGAGTAAATAATTAAAAGGCTTGTGCTCTAAATTCTGCTTCCATACTTGTATTCTACACGCATACAGGTTTTCATTGCAGATAGAATTATTTTTGTACCTGCCCTAGCTGCAGAGATATTGAGGCCTCAAAACTCAACAGTCGTAAACTTACTTTTTTGAGAAAAATGGAAAAAAACTGATAACACACAGCTTCTTCAAAAAGCAACTATCATGGTGCGCGTGTTTTGCAATTTTCAAGGTGCTCATAAATTTGTAGCAGAGCTTCTAACACAGGTGTCGGCAAATTATGAAGAAGCCTCGAAGTCACTTCCCCTTTTTTTTCAGGTTCTGTATGTTAACAGCACCAAGAATCTGGACAGTTCGAATGACATTACAAAAAATTACCACTTCCTGGTGTGTGAAAATTTGCAGATAGAAAAATACTTGTAGGAACTAAATATGTCAGTTTTGAAAATTTAATTTTTTGTCACTTTTTGGTCCCAAAGACCAGTGTGCCCCCTTCAGAAGCACCTCAACTTGCTAAAAGCCTGCTAGTTCAATACAACAAACATGCAACTGTAGTAGGCTACAACTGTGCTCACCATTGAAAATGATGACTTTGCCAGCTGCAGCAGCTTTGGCAACACTGAGCCGAGACAGGAAGCCATCAGCCCTACATTTTCCGTAAGGCAGGG
This sequence comes from Rhipicephalus annulatus, assembly GCA_013436015.1. Lineage (NCBI taxonomy): Eukaryota > Metazoa > Arthropoda > Arachnida > Ixodida > Ixodidae > Rhipicephalus > Rhipicephalus annulatus. The sequence goes on from WOVY01009881.1 coordinate 544,084, forward strand.
GAGCACACACTCATGTATTATGGATCCCTCTTCACTGCTCAGGGCAGTTACCAAGATTGGTAGGATCTGTGCAAATAAAATGCAATGAAAAGTATGCATGTAAAAGCAATTCCTTGTGCAATGCTTTGTAGTATTTAACTACACTGTTTGAAAGGAACTGATGTTCATACATATATGGCATTTCATTATGCACTCATTCTGCAGTAGCTAGATGCTCTGGATACAGAAAAAAGAAGAGCCTCTACAATAGAAAGGCATAGCCCTACTAAATACTTGTGTAAACAAAACAACTGTAGGGCCTAAGGCATGATAACAAGTTGCATTATTGAGATCCTAACATTGACTAGCACTCCGGACTTGCAAAGTAGTGTGCAAACACCTGCATGCATTTTAAACATGACAATGTAAAAATAGAGCAAAAGTTTGTTAATTCGGATTTCATGAGACAAGAAAACATGTCCAAATTAAACAATTGCCATTAGTGAAAGTATCAAGAGAACAATGAACAAGCGTCTATTGCATTGATGCATATTTATTTTCGTTATTATGTAAATCCAGTACTTGCTTTATTTAAGCCACAGTTTTTGCCATTCGTGACTTCATTTACAATGTGACCCGCGGCTCAAGACGTGTATGTCCTAAGCCTGAACATGCTCTGAACCCATCCCTCATTATGAAGCGTCACTACCAAAATGACCAGACGAAATTGACAATTTTTTCCCCAGCACAGATGACCAGGAGCCGACTGCTCATTCATAAAAATGTAGCAAGTAAGTTTTATGCCACCACATGGACCACAGCCGTACGTCTTCATCTTCAACAGCTTCCATAAAGTTTGAACTTTGTGACATTATGCACACACTGCCCGAAGTAAAAACAGATAATTTAGACCGTGGTTGCTAAGACAAAATCATAGCATCCACGCAGTTCGAAAGGCATGCACACGGCCTACGTTTAAAGTAGAAACTAAGCTTCTGAGCACTGCATCTGCTGCTAAATAAACGTGACTCACTAATGCACAATCACGGATGATGGCTACGTGGTTTTAAAGGCACATGGCGAAAATGAAACTCCAGCTTGTTGCAGTTTTGAGCCCACTTGCTATCGACGTGATCCCAAATAGCACCCATGCACTTCATGAGCACCAAGCATATTAAAAAAAAAAAATCGGCAGATATGGGGAAGCACTTTTGGAATCGATGTTATGCAAACATGTGAAAAAAAAATGACTGTTCTGTAACTTTTTATTGAATTAAACATTACAAAATGACGCTAAAGGTATGTACAAATGTTTTACCATAGACATACGCTGAACAGTCGCATATGTTTTATATAAACAGTTGTTTGCAGTAGCGCAACGATGTCAATACCAACATGGGTATAAGCAACACCAGAAGCGATAAGCTAAAATGTAGCACTTTAGCTCTCGAGGATGGTAGCTCTGGACTCTGCTACATAAATCAACTTCAGTGGATGATACTAATAGGACGTGACACCTGTTATCATAGGAGTATATATGCCACGTTTATATAACTAGACAGCCAGTACTGCAACCACAATTGACGTTTCGCCAACATGACGCTTGCATGAGGTCTTTTTCCAAAGCAGTTCCGAGACCTGGTGTGGCTCTGTGGTAGAATATTTGATTGCCCTGCAGAATGCTTGGGCTCAATTCCTGCTGGGACCTTAATATTTATGATTTGCATTCGTTGGGTGAAAGCTGCTGATGTCAGTATTCGTTAATACAATCGCATTCAAATTACCAATGTCTTCAATCCCATGGTAAAGGGCGTATGTGCCACAGGTGTCCGGAGGAAAGGGTTCGAACACGTACGCAACGAGATTGTCACAGTATTCACCAGCGAGTCATGTTCATCAGTGAGTCATGTTCATCAAACTATCATACCCTGCCACATTAATTTCGTTGACTCCAAGCAAGTTAAGGGGGTAATCACGAGAGCAGCCAGGCGTAGGCGGCTAGATAGATAAGTAGATAGGCATGCTAAGAGTGCCTGCAGTACACAAAGAAATGCTTCCCATTTAGAAGTTTGCTGCAGCTGCTGCAGCCTTGGCCGCCAACAATGCGAATGGGGTAAAATTATAGATGATGACCCCACCTTTCAGAAAGCCCGTGGACATTTCAGATGTTTGCGAACGCTGTTTTTGCTTCTTTGCATAGAAAATTTATGGAGTTTAGTGCTTAGCACAATCCATGGGTAATCTGAATGAACTGCGTTGTGGCCAAGTATGACCAAATTAACGAGAGTTTAATGCCATTAAATAATACATATGCTTTATAGGACCAGAGAACACGTTCGCATTAACTAACTTCTTAAATTAACAGGTGTCGAATTAACGAGCTTTTAGTAGTGTATTAACTTATACCAAAATTCTCGTTTAGAGACCACTGCATAGGCTCCAGCACAGGAAAAGCCTTGATTACCTTTACTTGTCAGGATACATTTTTTTGTAAAGTTTGTCTGGCTTATTCATATTCTGGAACTACTTTTAAAAACAATCACAGCACCCCACTCATCATGTGAATCTGCCTTGACATCAAGCTATGACAAAAATCTGGTGCCTAAAGAAGGCTCTTAAAGGGCCACTCACCAGGTTTGACAATCTTGAGCTGACAAGTGCAATGTGTACATGGGGCATTCACGATCACATCTGCCAAAAGTTGCAACAGTACGGGACACGAAAATGGGTCAAATTTCAAGACGAACGCTGCTCTTCCTTCGTTTCCCAGGTGCACACCCAGAGAATGAGGGCATGATGCACACGTATGAATTAACCGACGTACACGACATTGCGGTGACGTTGATCCTCTAGGTAAACGACTATGCGCTGACATTGACAACAGTAACAGGTGACATGGCAAAAATTATTTAACACATGTGTAGTTTATGTAATTTATTGCTTGAATAGATTAATAAAACTTGAGATAAATAATAAGACGTAACAAGAGAATGTGTGCCTCTTTTCGATTCCCCCTTCCCCTTCCTCCCTGTGAATTGCAACGAGATGCGGGGATGTTGTGCCTGCGTTCGTGTCCCCGCGGTTAGTGCATCAAGTAGACGCCTGTCCTGGAAAAGAAATGAATGGCCCTGCACATTCGAGCTCTCATACTGCTCATCTATTCTATCACATCTAAGCCAGCGTTTCCAAACCATCCCGCAGAAACAGGCAGTAGACTACAAAATAACATTGGTCAACAAAACAACGCCACTTGTGTGCTCAGGGGTTGGGCTTGTTCAGGTATGTCATACGAACGTGACCTTTTTGGTCGGATGCCGGAGAGGGTGGGAAAGAGATCTGGCTAGCAGAGGCTACACAGGGAAGCGGCAAAGGTTTCGAGCTCGCCTCTTTTCATCCTCATTTCGGGCCTCTTAAAAAAAAGCTGTTTTCTTCGAATCCCAGCTGCGGCGGCTGCATTTTCGATGGAGGTGAAAATGCTGTAGACTCGTAAGCTCAGATTTGGGCGCACGTTAAAGAACCCCAGGTGGTCGAAATTTCCGGACCCCCTTCACTACAGCGTCTCTCATAATCATATGGTAGTATTGGGATGTTAAACCCCACATATCAATCAAATTATTGTAAAAACCTCCCCTGTGCTTGTATTGCACTGTGTCCGCAGCTTTGACTCTTGCGGGCACACCAACTTTTCACACTTTGTATGTCCTCGTTGTTAGCTCATAATGAACCGATTGAAAAAATTTTTGTGGCATAATACTCCTCATTGGACACACAGCATTTTCCACAGTCCAACTAAAATTTGTTATGGGGCATAGTAAGTGGCCCTTTAAAGCTAGAATATTTAGCATTGTGTACCAAGGTAACACCAGGACACGTCTGTTATTCTGAAATAAAAAGACTACTGTGGCACTTTTTTTCTTCCAGATTTTAATTCAAGTTAAAGGCTCCTGAGACCAAGTTTGGAAACTCGACATGCTTGTATTGTGTTGTTTGAGAGTCCTGCATGCGAGGGCACCTCTGACATATTAGTGATGAGCACTGCTAACAATATACCTAAGTTTATCAACATTTTCTGTGGTTTGGCGAAGACAGAGGCCCCCACATGACGCTGAAGAAATCAAGCGAGTATTGTCGACATCAGAGAACCTTTGCGGAGAGCGCACAATACCTGAACTGGCTTCCGGTGAGGACTATCGTTCGTCACCCCTCTCGCTCTGTTGTCGAGCTGCTCTCAAGGTGGTTTTAACTGCTTATCCCAGGAATGCTGTTTGTTTTCCTCAAAGCCATGAACATTGTTTAATTATTCACCCGTTGCAGTTTTCCTCCTTGAAAACAGCTCATTCAGGGGCACCAAAACTTGAGGGCATAGCCTAAGGCACTGCCCCACCCTTGGGCACTAATTTATTATGGTATTTAGGTGAGTGGTTTGAATTTGAACTGATGCAAGACCATACTGAATTAACAATGCTAGCATTAATTATATGATGTGTTAGAGCGTTTACGATTCAGTTTCGGCATTACTAGACACAAAGCTACAAATTACTTTAAAAAGTCGCAAGCAAAGCTTTCACTGTCAGGGATCCCTTAAAGGGGCCCTGCAACACTCTTTGAAATGGTCAGAAAACGCTGCCGATCGGAAGTAGAGGCACCCGAGAAAACGCAAGCCAGATATTATAGCGCAGCACGCGGCCTAGAATTCACAATAAATTATCAAAGTAAGCTAAACATTGCTTTCTCTTCCCTCGACAAATGACGAAAGATGTACAGAAATCACTTGTAGAAAGCCCATTCATCAGGGCTGATTTGAACACGCCGTGCTCGGCCGTTACAGAGATCGCAGAGGGAGGCCATCACTTGTCCACGTGTGCGTGCACGACAGCTTTGAAAAAGGCGTGTATTCGAATAAAAAAAAAAGAAAAAAGTTCTCAAGGTCACGAGGCGCGCAAAACGTTTTTTGTTTGCCCCTGCCATCCCTCTCTGCTTAGCTTCCAGTGCTTTTGTCGGGACGAGAGAAGAGAGAATGTGATCGCAGCGTGTGACAAATCTTTGTAACTCGCTTGTTTTTTTGCGGCGTTGAATTTTTGAGGCAATAAGCTCTTCCAATGAATTAATTCCGTGGTTACTCAAAAAAGTGTTTCAGGGCCCCTTTAAGAGCAGGTGTTTTACAATACCTTAGCTAACAATGAAAAACAAATCCATTAGTGCAATGCCTTTTAATAATCATATTTCTGCAGAACTTACAAAAAATATATAATGATAATAAAGACACAAAAAGTAACACTTGCACAGTTAAACCTTTTTCCAAAAGGCATGCTCCGGGCAGCAATTCTTGTCTTTTATAAGACATGTCTCTTATAAGCAGGGTACCTCCTATACATTTTTTTTATCAACACGTATTTTACTGCAAGCACCTTCGTGTCTCTTATACCCATTTGTCTCTTATATCAGTGTCTCTTATGAAGGCGTTTGACTGTATTTCCCATTCTTCCCCAATACATTTTCTCCGAGCTAGAACAGTGGCACTACCTGCTGCTCTTTTATTATTCTTAGTGACATTGCCTGCTGCTCTTTAATTATTCTTAATTCTTCCCACAGCATACTTATGATAACTTTTCAAAATTAATACTTCAATGTTGTTTTCAAAGCTTTTTTTTTCTTCTTAATTGCATCAAAAAAAAGGGGGGCAGACAGGGGTGCACAACACAAAAAATTTACTGCAATAGCATTTGTGCTTTTTGTGCCACCCCACAATGTTAGTGTGGCGTAGCTATGATTGGTTACTAAATGACTTCAGAAGATTTCACTACAAATTTTATTTTCAACCGTCTTATGGTAGATAAGCCAGATGACTGAATCCTCTCAAGATTAATGTTGTAGAGCCCTGCACACAAGCACAGGCTAAGAACGAAAAAGGGCACAGCCTTTGCTTAGCAACCACAGTGTTCTGCTGCAGAAATCAGATTGTGGGCTTGATGCCCAGCTTTGATGATGCAAGATCGCTAATGTGCTCAGGTGTAAATGCCTGTAAAATTACCCCGCTTGTCAAAATTAATCCAAAACCATTCATAAAGCCATCTCATATAGCCTCAGTGATCCCCTTGGCCCTATAAATTGATCAAAAAAATGACACAGATAGGGTAGAGTATTCAAAGCACTGAATTCCCTAAAATAAAGCTTCAATACAATAGCCTATTTTGAAATTTGCTTTTCTTACCTGATCAATGCATGCGTTGACCACTGGATTAGGAATGTATGCGAGCTGGTAGCAAAGGCCCATAAGGAAATTATTCTTCACGGCTGCATATCATGAAAAATGAAAGCAAGATCTCACACTTGATACTTGATTTCCAGTACCACCAAATCCCTCAGAGTCTTGTCAAACACCAAGTTCATACCTTCGCTTGTGGCACTGTAGAAACCGTCAATTAGAAAGCCCACTGTTTCCACGAAAAACCGTTGTGGATGAAACAGCGTTATAGTCCAGTGTCCTTCCGTTGTCAGGACCTTAAACAGAAAGCTTATTTCATAATGTATTTTCAAGCGAAACGAGTGCGCCTCACTAGACACTGCTTGACCTATTTATACTAGAAAAGACAGCAACTTATGGGTGGAAACAATGGTACTTTTAAACGATTATTCATAAATGATGCAATCAATAATATTATCAACTTAATATATGACACTACTTATTCACTACAGTGACAGTTACATTTATTTACTTTTAGTTTAGATTCGTAAAATGATTGTACACACACCCCCAAATCTGAAAAGATGTCAACAAGTTGTAGCAGTTACACTCTGTTGGACAACAAAATTTTCAACATTTTCCTTGATAGCGACAAGAGCCACGACAAGGTGGTGACACTGACTCTTGGAGACCCAGAAAACAAAACCTACATCAACAACAGTACAATTCCAAATGTTTAGAGAAAACTTTCATCTCTAACTACCGACATCATAGCTGAGAAGTGCTGCGTCAGTTTTGTAAATAAAGCCCATTTCTTCATCTTTTATGAGTATTTATCGCCGTATGGCACGGTATATTAGATCCAGTAATCGAAGTTTACACAGCAGATGCACATGACAAAAAAATAATAGTACGGATCGCCCCATAATGATTGCAATACTTTGTAGCAAATAGGTTGAAGAGCAAGCCAGCTTAAACATTCAGTACAAAGTCCAGAATGCATTCTCATATGATGATGATATATGGTGTTTTTTTGGCGCAAGGGCCATTTGATGGCCAAAGAGCGCCACTTCATGGGATAAGCAATGTGGATAATGATTGTGATTAGCGGCTGTATAAGGGCCATAAAATTCCTCGCGGTAAGGCGGGTAAAAACATACAAGTAATAAAATCATGACCATGCCGTGAAAGGTGTGTGTGGTGTGAATAGATGACAAGAGTTGGTGATAATAAAAACGATGGTGTATATGTATGGCATTAGCACAAGTGCCTCACTCGTTAATACCCTTGCGTCCTAGGGCCGTGAGGCAAGTGCTTTCTTGTGTGACCACCGTAGCAAAAACCTCTCTGGAGAGGTCATGCTACGGGATGCCCGGGTATATAATGTGAAAACTATGAATTTCTTTAAAAAACGCTAACAATGATTTGTGACTAAAAAGCGGTTCCCTACCGACGAACATTGCAGGGTGTAAAGGTATATGTTGTCGGTAGGGTAAGGGAAAGTGTTGTTTTCTTACAGTGTCCAATTGTTTGCACTCAATGAAAATGTGAAGGACTGTCAATGCTTCACCACATCTGTCACACAATGGTGGATCGCCACCGGACCAGAGATATGTGTGTGTCGAGTATGTATGTCCTATCCTGAGTCTCGTTAGTATTACCTCTGTATGTCGCGATTTCGATACTGGCAGCCAATGACCAAGGTGTGGCTTAATAATGTGTAGTTTATTTTGTGTGTGTGTATCCCACTTGCTCTGCCAGTAGTCCCTGAGCTTTCGTTTGAGAGACAGCTTAAGATCAAGGGGCGGCATCGATATGGGTGTAGTGGCACTGATTTCGTGGACGGATGCAGCAAGCTGATCCGCCATCACATTGCCTTGAATCTCTCGGTGCCCTGGCACCCAGCACACTACAACATGTTGGTTGAGTGCGTAGAGTGTGCATAAAATAGAGTAAAGTGAGACAAGGACTGGGTTTTTTTGTTTTTTAAGACTGTGCAGAGCCGTTACCACACTGAGGGAGTCTGTATAAATTACTGCTTTTTGTATTTGTAATTGTTTGATGTGCTTGGCTGCCACAAGTATCGCGTAGGCTTCCGCTGTGAAAATACTTGTGCCTGGATGTAGAGGGCCAGCATCCGAAAAGGAAGGGCCAACAACAGCGTAGGACACAGAGGAGTTGGACTTAGAGGCATCTGTAAAGAACTCGGGACGTGTGTATTTGTGTTGAAGTTCCAGGAAGTATGTTCGAATATGGGCAATAGGCGCATGTTTAGTAACTTCTAGGAAAGACACATCGCAATTTATAGTCTGCCACTGCCACGGTGGCGGGTATGCTACAGGAGCCATTAAACTGTGTTCAAGTGACACTCCAGTGTCCTCAGCTAGACCCTTCAGGCGAACAGAGAAGGGCTGCCCCATCGAAGGCCTGTTTTGAAACAGAATGGAGCTCGACAAGTCAATAATAGTAGAGTATGAGGGGTGCTTCTTGTCTGCTTTCACCTTAAGAAAATAAACAAAGGACATGTAAGTTCTCTGCAGATGAAGCGACCACTCATTTGACTCAACGTAAAGGCTTTCTACGGGGCTGGTGCGAAAAGCACCCGTAGAAAGGCGGATGGCCAAATGGTGCACGGGGTCCAGCATCTTCAACGCACTTTGAGTCGCAGAGTGATAAACAATGGCCCCATAATCTAAGCGGGTGCGAATGAGGCTTCTATACAGGTTCATGAGACATTGCCTGTCACTACCCCACGTAGTACGTGACAACACTTTTATAACATTCATGGCTTTTAAACATTTTGTTTTTAAATACTTGATGTGCGGTACGAAGGTCAACTTGTTGTCCAAGATTAAGCCTAAGAATTTATGCTCCGCATTGACAGACAGACATTGACCGTTCAGTTCAATGTCAGGTTCTGAGTGCACGCCTCTCTTTCGGGAGAACAAGACACAGGTACTTTTTTTCTGGGTTCAGCCGGAATCCGTTTTCCTCTGCCCATTTGGACACCTTGTTTAAACCTAACTGAACCTGCCGCTCACACATTGCTAGGTTGCATGACTTAAAGCCAAGCTGGACGTCATCGACATATGTGGAATAGAACATGTTGCGGGGGATGGACAGGTGCAAGGAATTCATTTTGATAATAAAAAGTGTACAACTAAGTACACCACCTTGTGGTACTCCCGTTTCTTGCACAAATGTTTGGGAGAGAATACTGCCCACACGGACACGGAATTTCCGATTGGACAAGTAACTCTCGATTATGGAAAGCATTCTACCGCGCACACCCAGGTAAGACAAGTCTCTTAATATGCCGAAACGCCATGTTGTGTCGTAGGCCTTCTCGATATCGAGAAACACAGAGAGGAAGTATTGTTTGTGGGCGAAAGCATCTCGGATCTGTGCCTCGATACGCACCAGATGGTCGGTGGTGGATCTACCCTCTCGAAACCCACATTGGTATGGGTCGAGCAATTTGTTTGTTTCTAAGTAGTGGAGTAAGCGGCAATTAATCATTTTTTCAAATAGCTTGCAGAGGCAGCTTGTTAACGCTATAGGTCTGTAACTTGATACAGTAGAGGAATCTTTTCCCTGCTTCAAAATTGGAATTATAACAGCCTCCTTCCAGGAGGAGGGGATCACACCCGAAAACCATATGCGATTATAAAGAGAGAGAAGGGTTTCTTTAGTTTCGGAGGATAGTTCCTTCAGCATCGCGTACATTACGTTGTCAGAACCTGGGGTAGATGTATTACAGCAGCTGAGTGCTGTTCACAGTTCTGCTAAGCAAAATGGTGCATTATATGCCTCATTTCTTGCGGATTTTCTTTCTAACTTTTGTTTTTCTGTTCGTGCCTTGTAATTCTGGAAGGATTCGGAGTAGTGTGAGGAGCTCGATATGTGTTCGAAATGTGTGCCAAGAAAGTTGGCTTGATCCTCCAAGCTTTCCCCGAGGCTATTAACTAGTGGAAGAGAATACGTTTGTTGGCCCTTAATTTTCTTTATCTTATTCCACACTTTTCCCTCGTCTGTGTACGAGTTGATACTCGATATAAACTTTGTCCAGCTCTCTCGTCTAGCTTGCCGACGCGTTCTCCTTGCCTGCGATTTGACCCGCTTGAAATTTTCCAGGTTTTCTGCTGTAGGGGAATCGCGAAGCAACGCCCATGCTTTGTTCTGAGTGGTCCGTGCTTTCCTGCATGCGTCGTTCCACCATGGGACTCGCCGTTTAGAACACATGCCACTCGTTTTGGCAATACATTTAGATGCGGCATCAAGTATAAAAGCTGTAAAATACGTGACAGCGTCATCTATGGTCAGGGCAGACAGCTCAGTCCATGTCATGTGTGTAAGAGTTCTATACCCTTCCCAATCAGCTGAGTCAATCTTCCATCGAGGAACCTGCGGGGGTAGTTGATCTTTGTTCGGCGCACTCAGGATGATTGGGAAGTGATCACTCCCATAAGGGTTTTTAAGAACGTTCCACTTAAAAACAGGTAAAAGGGACGGTGATGAAATGCTAAGATCTATGGAGGAGTATGTGTTGTTTGCGAGGCTAAAATATGTAGGCTCCTTCATATTTAAAAGACATAAACTAGAAGAGAAAAGGAGCTGCTCAATGAGACGTCCTCGCGCATCACAGTGAGCATCGCCCCACAGGACATTGTGTGCATTAAAATCACCTAGAATCAGAAATGGCTCTGGGAGTTCATCTATTGATGATTCCAGATCACGTCTGTGTAGCTGTTGATGCGGTGGTATGTACACAGAACATATGGTAATGAGTTTGTTAAAAAGTACAGCTCGAATGGCCACTGCTTCCAGGGCCGTTTCGAGCTTCAAATGCTGGCATGCTATACTACGATCGACTATAATGGCTACACCGCCAGATGGTACGACAGGATCCTCCCGGTCTTTTCGGAAAATAATATATTGTCGTAGAAAGTCCTTGTGCTTAGGAGTTAAGTGCGTTTCTTGCACACATAGCACTTTCGCGTTAAACTTACACAGAAGCTCTTGGACGTCATCTAAATTTCTAAGCATTCCCCTTACGTTCCACTGTATGATTTTGTCCATTGTGGAAATAAAAAGGAAAAAGTGCTGTGTGCAAACAAGACGGGGATTAACTCATTTTACAGGGCCTTTGTCAGGCCCTGTAATCGGCGTTCTGTCCTTTTTGGGGCGGTCGAGCGAAGCTCGCCGCTCCTTCTGCGCTTCCTGCGCCGTTTGGCTTGAACTGGTGTCCATAGCCTCTTGCGAGGCACTGGACACCCGCTCTAAAGAGCGATCTGTGCGTCGCTTAGACTTCGCCTCGATCGACGAAGTCTTTGTCCCCACCGAGCTGGGGGTTGATGAAGCCCCCTTGGCCTCGTGATTGCCCTGGCTGCTGCCAGAGCTTGTAGAGGCCACTGGTGTGGACAGGGTGAATGTGGGCAGGGCAGCGCTGGCTGCTCCCGCCGTAGGGGCTTGTGGCGTTGGCCTCGGCACGCTAGGCGCGGTCCGGGCAACTGCCAAGGGCCTTTGTGGTGCCGCCCCTCGTTGCACCACTTCGGCGAAAGGTGTTTTTAGTGCCAATGTTAACGACATCCGTTGTCTTGCTTCCCTGAATGTGATAGTTTCCTTTACTTTTATAGGTATTATTTTTTTTCTTTTTTCCAGGCTGGGCACGCTCTGGAGTATGCGGGGTGACTACCTTCGCAGTTAGCACAGAGGACCTCATCATGTCTACATTCATCAGCACTGTGGCCGGTTGTGCCACACTTAGCACAGATCAGCTGCCCTCGGCAGCTCTGGGATGCATGACCAAATCGCTGGCATTTGAAACAACGCCTCGGGTTTGGAATGAAAGGTCGGACATGGAGTTTTACATAGCCAGTTTCGAGAGTTTCAGGTAAAGTGGTTGAATTGAAGGTGAGTATCAAGTGCTTTGTTGCTATTTCATTGTTGTTACGTCTGATTTTGATGCGCTGGACATGTATCACACCTTGGTCCTTCCATCCATCAAGAAGCTCTTCTTCACTCAGCGTCATCAAATCTTCGCCCGATACCACGCCCTTCACTGTATTCATGGTACGATGTGCGCTCACCGAGACGGGGATGTTACCAAAGGCTACAAGGTGCGAGAGTTTATTGTACTGTTCTTTGTCTTTTAATTCAAGAAGCAGATCACCACTTGCCATCTTCGTGGCCTTATAACCGGTTCCAATGGTCTCTCTCAAGCACTTGGCTACAAGGAAGGGTGAGATTGTTCTAGCTTTTGTAGATGATTGTTCGCAGTGAAGGACATGGTATTTTGGGAAAGTTTCTCTGTTTTTAGGCCAAAGTAGTAAAGTTGCGTCGGTGCGTACCCTTTTCGAGGCACGATCAGTTAGAGAGGGGGTCGAGGATCCCATGGGAAAATGTGGATTTTTCGGTAACGGCGCCTACCACCCACCAAGGAGTCCAACAAGGGGACGTGGCAGAGCATGTGGGCATGTCTGCGCAACGCCAGCAGTACGCAGTTACTATAACCCAATATGGTTTACCCTAGTTTGGATAGCCACACAAGGTTAACCCATGCCGCCAGGAAAAATTGGAAGTAAAATGAAGTGAGGAGGAGACAGGAAAGATGTAAAGTGAGAACAAAAGACGAAGATATATAGAGAGAGAGATAGGAAAAGGCGACTGCCGATTTCCCCTGGGTGGGTCAGCCCAGAGGTGCCGTCTACGTGAAGCCAGGGCCAAAGGGGTGTGTTGCCTCTGCCGGGGGGCCTTTAAGGTCCAATCACCTGGCGTTGGCTCAACCCCCAGGATCCCCTTTTCCCCGGACACGGCAGAGCCACGCACGGCTAGGCGTGGGAGGGAGTCAAAACTCCCCCGTTAGCTCGGGTCCGTGGTGTCGCTACACACCAAACGCCTGCTTGCGCAGGCGCCCCTGCGGGGGAATGCATTCTCATAAGAAACCATGATTAATAGTTTGGATATCTCAGTGAAATGAATGCAATTGAACTAATTTTCAGTTTATAAATTTCCTTTAAAGTCATTGCAGCTCAAGCTTGTTTAAATTACACAACTGTCATTAATGGCAGAAAACTATGCTCTTTAGTACAGGTTCATGGCATTTTGTCAAATCTAAATATTACTTTAAATGTACTGTTAGTAGGGTTAAAAAAATGAAGATGTCATGCTAAAAAATTCACATGCAACATTTTTAACAATAAAACTTTAAACATAAACTTCATTTTTGAGGCTAATAATTATGTTTATGTTTTCTAAATGGGCCCCAAAGTATTTTTCCTAGCAATCATAAAATGACCTCATTATCGGATCATGTTGCCTTAAAAATTTCCAGCTGCAAACATTTTCTGAATCTTCAAACTATAAGTAGAGTTATAGGCAGTGATCGTAATTCTATATGGCCTTCTTCTTTTGTCCCTGGAAGTACACAGTGTCACGGGGTCGTGACGTGAATGAAGGAAGCAGACTGCACGTGAAAGAAGAAACTGTTTATTCGGGCCAAACTTGTGGCTACGCAAAAGGAGAGTAAGACACTGGCACTGATAGCGGCGAACAGAGCGTCGGCCGTCGATCAACTGACAAACGGTGAAGTGTGTCGGCATTTATACCGTTGCCATCGAATATGCTAGCGTTATTGCTAGCGGTGACGTAGGTTCCCGAATAATCTGTACGGTTCTAAAGTGGGCATAAAAAACAATCTACTAAAGCCTCGAAGCTTCTCGAACATTATAGGTGCGGGCTTCGTCGAACTGGTCAGGCACTTTCTTCTGTTATGATGCGATTATTCGTGACTGGGTTTCGTCGAATTCGCAATGATGGTGAGAAGCAACCCTTGATTTGCAAGAGCAGGGACTTGAGCAGGTCTTGCTTGCTCTTCGAAAGGCTCTGGTTGACATCGAAATCTGGTTCGGCACCTCTATTCGTCGAAGCAGCATTGGCAGCATCGAAGAGGGCGAATGAATTGCTGGCCTCCACGAATTCGTTGATGTGGGCGACCGCCGTACCCCGGTTGAGGTGCTTATATTTGTGACTGAAGTTTGTCAGTACCACTTTTGCTTTGCCGTCACGCAGCTCAGCTATGCCGCTTGCGACGCAAATCTGACGGTTCAGAAGAAGGTGCTGATCGCCCTCGACGACGCCTTCAAAGTTTTCGGCTTTGTCGGTGCCAATGGAAACTACGATGCTGGAGAAAGGTAGTACGGTGACCTGATCTTCAAGCACATGCAATTGCGGGATCGCTTGGCGTTGTAGGTGTCGGCAGCATGTTTTCTGAGGTTAGTGTGATTGACTCAGACCTTAGGTCGATGTGGCGTGTTGACTTATAAAGTTCATTTCAAGTATCACGTCCCTGCAGCAATTTTGTAAGATTACAAAGCTCGCAGGATAAGTCTGATTATTGACGGTGATCCTTGCTGTGGTGGTGCTGTGATGGTGATCCTTGCTGCTGCACTTAATAGGTAACTCCAGTCGGCGTTGTTAAGTGACCTCCAACGGTGCAGACTTCGGGGCCTTGCCATGTAGTCCTCATTTTTTTTTTAACTTCGTCGTGAAAGACCCACTGACGACGGAATAGTCGGCTCCAGAATCAACAAGAGCAGTGACGAGGTGGCCGTTGAATATTACGTCGAGGTTGCTGGTTCGTTGTCGTGTGTTGCGGTTGGGTCATGGCGTCGGGTCATGGCTACGTCTGTTTGCTCCGCTGCTTCCACCTTGCGTCTTGACATATTCTGCAGGCTGCGAAGGTTCTACGTCAAGACCCTTTTTGTCTTGTGGTAGGTGCTTTCGATTTCGTGGCGGCGTTGTCGTCGTCAGCGGCGGAGGATCTTCGGTAGTTCGTCGTACAGCAACCTCACCTCCATCGGCTGCTGCCCTTAGTTTTCTGAATAAGAGCTCGGAGATTGGCCCCAGACAGAGCCGGTGTGCTGCCTGCGATGCAGTGAGGCGTAGAAGCCTGGCAACGGTGAACGATAAGGCCGTCGGGACGTCGAGTGCGCTTCCGCGAGACAGTCGGCGATGTCATGCGGTCGTTCGCCACGTTGTGAACACGGCGCATTGTCGAAGCCCCGTAGGTTCATCTGTCGGTATTGACAACAACGGTAGGTGTGCCCAGCCTCGCCGCAGTGGTAACAGAGCAGGCGGTTGTCAGGTGCACGCCAAAAATCGGTTTTCCTCGGTGCGCTGCGCTGTCCTGCTGGCGAACAGTAGGACGTGGGTGGTGGTGGCAGCGGTGGCGTCTGGAGACGGAAATGTGATGGGGTGGCGTCCTGGCGTGGGCGTGGAAAAGGGGCGTGACGGCGGACTGCAACAGCATAGCTCATTACTTGCAAATGCGGTTCTGGAGGCCGAGAAACGCCCAGCGATTGCTGGATCTCTTGGTGGACAACGTCCACGATGGAGTCCACACAAGGCTCCGCTGAAGGAAGCAATGTTCGCAGCTCTTCTTGCACAATCGCTCGGGTCGTCTCACGCAAGTCGGCGGTTCACAGCACTTGGACGTCGCTGTAGCTTGTAGACGAGAAGCTACGGTTGTATTGCCGTGCCCGTATCTCGAGCGTCTTCTCCATCGTAGATGCTTTCGAAATGAATTAGACCATCTTTGGAAGGTTCCTGATCAGCCCAGCGAGAGCTCTTGCTTGACTCCTCGCATGAGCAGATGGACCCTTCTTCTCCTCAGACATGTTGGGGTCAGCAGGCAGAAGAGGCAGCTCATTTCTTCCGTGAAAATGGTGACATTTTCATTGGGCAGGTGAATTCGGGTCTCCAGCAACGCAGCAGCCTTTTCTTTGCGCGCAACACTCGTGAAGGTTTGCAGGAATGGGCCACAGAAAAGATCCTACATTTGAAGCGCAGACTCTCTATTCTCGAACCACGTCCTTGCCGCATCTTCCAGATAAAAGTAGACGCGACGGAGCTTCTCTTCCGCATCCGAGTGGTTGGGGGCGGCCACTCGGTGGTAAGTCTCTAGCCAGGTCTTCGAGACTTGATAATGACCCATGAAAAATCAGTGGTTCCCTTAGCTGCTGCATCACGATCGCAGGCTGTGGCGCAGCAGTCATCATCGTTGATGCGGTCGAGGTCATGGCCATGGTCTTCCGAGCCTTGTCTTGTAGAGGCCCATGCTTCGGAAGTAAACGCTGCTGCCTGCGGCTTGTTCGGTGCTCCTGACTGGAGTCGGTGTCTTCTTCGCGACATGGACTGGGTTCACGGCTTGACGGGGGCGTCCGGTACATGAACGAAGTAGCACCTCTACCAGATGTCCCGGGAGTCGTGACGTGAACGAAGGAAGCAGACTCCATGTCGAAGAAGAAACTGTTTATTCGGGCCGAACTTGTGGCCATGCAAAAGAAAAGTAAGACACTGGCATTGATAGCGGAGAACAGAGCGTCTTCCGTCGATCAACTGACAAGCCGCGAAGTGTGTCGGCATTTATACCCTTGCCATCGAATATTCTAGCATTATCGCTAGCGGCGACGTAGGTTCCTGAATAATCTGTGACGTTCCCGAAGCGGGTGTCAAAACGATCTTCTAGAGCCTCGAAGCTTCTCGATCATTGTAGGTGCGGTTTGCACTGAACGTAGTGTAAAGGGGTGATAACAAAACTTGAGGAAAGGAACGTTGCAATAGGAAGCTACAAAGGTGAGGATGGCTGGGCTCCACTCAGAAGTTACATCACCACACAACATAACTTGGAGCATTTTTTTTGTTTTCATTTCCTTGAACATGTGGACAACTGATTCACGTTCAGTCATGTGCAGAACTTTCTCGACATAATCAGGTTAACCGGGCTACCCCTCATCACCACGTACTTCGAAGAGTGTAGCCTAGAATGACCAATCTGAAATTTATCTTGGCAGTAAGAGCACTCATCACAGCACCCATTGGTGGCCATGTGCGGTGGAGCCATGCAGCACACAGCTCCATCAAACTGCAGTGCGCATAGCACAACATTTTCTAATTGCAGAACAGGACTGGGGTGAACATTCTTTCTCATATGCTCCAGCCTGGCCGAGCTACTGGACATTTTACACAGGTAGTTTTTCCTGTACTAACCTGACTAGCAATGCATAATGAAATCCAGATTTCACATTCGACCTGTGCGCCGATATAGAATGTAGATTCAAGAGTTGGTGGTGATAGAAACCTGTTCACTGAATTGAAAAAAAAAAAAAAAATCTGTTTCCCCAAAAGGACGAAACAGTTAAAGTGATAACGGCATGTCTTAATTTTATTTATTCACAAAAACTGCTGTTTCAGTTTTAGAGGCACAGCAGTTGTAAATAAAAATGTTCAGCACACCAAAAAAATGCAATTTAACAAAATACATGGCCATGCAATTCTTTTTTCCAATTTCTCAGAACCAAGAAAGGAAGGAAGGAACAGGAGGGAAAGGAAAGACGGGTTGTTAACGAGTCTAAAAAGATCGGTATGTGACCCTATAATGGGGACAGAGATGTGGGAGTCTGAAGAGAGAATAGGAGAGAGGAGAGCATGCGCTCTGAAAGTCGCAGTTCACAGTCATCATAACACTATTAGTCTATAACCGCTGGTTTGAGTCGGCGCAGATACCCATCAAGCCGATTCCAAAAATGAATGTTCTGCATAACAGCAACAAGCAAACAAAAGAAAACGAAGACAATGCCGAATTTATCTAACAGCTGGGCACAATATATAGAGGGTCAAACCACCAGGTTCGATGAGCACAAGATGCAACCAAGGATATGGGTGCTAGAACATTTGAGCCAGTGTGAACCATCTTATTTATGCAGGAGGATAACACGATTGAAAGTGCGCCAATGTTTGTGAAAAGCTGCATTGACAAAAGATACGCATGCGAAGTAGGCGAGAAACACCGGTCATAATAACGAAATATAAGCAGTATCGCTTCTTTTTATAGAAACTGACATATTTGTTCTTTTTGCAATGAAGCGACCAAATAACCAATGCATATTCGTGTCTCATTAATGTTTTATGCGCTGTCAGCACTATGTGTTGTCGTGCAAGCATTTTATCTCAATAGCAATTATATGAACAGTCTCGGATGGTTTTTACTGTAGCCGCTTCCGCCATCGTCATTCATGTATATGTACATACCTATATACCTAGAAGGATGTGCTAGCCTCCTCTTTCTGCGGAGCGAACATCGCCTTTCCGGTCGGGGTCGTCTGCACGCGCTCATATAATGAGCGAACAAAAAGAGGGGGGCTATGGTTGCGGTGCTATCGCTGCAACAATCAGCGCCCGGCTTGCGCCTCCTTAGAAGGCGAGGGCTTGTACGAGCTGCGCTCTCAACACGCAAAAAAAAAAAAGAGTGCCAAAGGTGTACCTAGAGATCTTACATCAGCGTTTTGTAAAGTTACGCGAGATCGGATCTAAATGAGTTGACTGCCAGCCTCACTTCGTATACCATTGTAATTTGTTGCTATGGCCGCGCCGCAGGAAACTTGGTTACATTACAAGCGCATGTTTACTACAATTATTATTTTTCCAAAAAATGCTAGCCTTCCTTTGTAGGTGTGGGTGATACCCTGATTGGTGTAACCATTTTTTTTTTTTTTGAAGCGCTTATTCCTGTTCGTTTGTGTGCAGTAGCTCATATGTATACTTTTTATTATCAGTCTTTCTTTTACCGGTGCATCTTTTTTTTTTGTAAATTGACACTATTTGCACTTTTGTATGTTTCAGTATTGCCTCGTCGTTTCTCTTTTTCTTGTTTGTAGCGTTCCCATGTTTTTCGAATACAATATCATTTCTTTGTTTAGTTTTTAGCGTGCATATAATTTTTACTTGCATATTTTTGTTATCGCAATAGAATTGCGATACTTTGGTGTGTTGTGTCTATTACTGTAAATTGTTGTGTTTATTACTGTAAATTTCTACAGCATGCATATCCGCCGTCTGCTGCTGACGTTTGAATTGGGCTGACGGGCCTGTCAAGCTGCTTGTATGCAGCTTTTGTCGTCAGCCTTTCAATGTATTTACGATAAATAAATAAAGAATACCTCACCTCAAAAAAAAAATGCATTCGAATATGTTCCTATCGCATTCATTGCTTCGCCCTTTTGGTGAAACTGCGACTTTTTTTTGTGTGAAAGGGAGAAATTATGGGCAGTACGAAGACAGGAGGGTTCCCTTGTGGATGCTGTGAGGACATTGTGTTTCCGGCAGGTGCGAGGCTGATGCAAAGCAAGTGACCCACATACTTTTACATTTTCTACAAGAGATAGAATTAAGGGGAGATGCTGGTCTTGAAATGAAAAATTTTATTATTGGAGATACTGCAATGAAATTGGGAGTGAAGATATATTTTTTCCTCGTCTTTTCCTAAATATAATTAGTTTTAATGTACAACAACTAGTTGCTGAATTGCGAGAGCATAAAAGAAGTCTAACTGTGTAATTTTTTACAGGTCGTTAAGGTACTTTCCCTCAATATATTTAGGTTTTGTTTAGAATGCAGCTGTAGCCAAAGACCTGCCATGTGGAGCTATGCTATTTATATTGTCACTGAGATACTCATCATATAAAAATTCTAATTTGCATTGATGCTCCGCAATTTTGAAATTTAATTATCTCAGATTATTGTTCATAACATTTAATATGTCCCTCTCAGCCACAGAAAAATAGTATAGCTCCACAGTCCTGTTTCGTACAAGTTCAATGGCATAAAATTTTAAAATATTGCTTCAGAAAAACATGATGAAAAGTTCTGTAAGGCTGGTCAGGTCGGCAAAAAATGTGAAGCTGAGAAAATCGCATTTGAAGTTTCGAGATGTAGTGCAAAATTTTCTATAAGGAACTTTTACCACAAATTTTATACACATGTTCCCAATCTATTCCCCGATAAAACAAAGTAAAATGTGCCTTATTCCACCCTTGGAATCATTTCTGAAAAATTTTTCCAATGAGGAAAGCATTATCAGAACTCCACCATGACAAGTTGTTGAAGGGTTCTGGAAAAGCTGTGGGGTATGATGCTCAAACGACTAGCTGTTAGACAGCATGCTGTCCTGGGTAATAAGTTGCTGTGCCCTCAAGGAACCATGAAAATGTCCGAAAGATTGGGCATCCGTCTGGAAAAACGAATGATCGCGAAAATGCCCCCTTTTTATAAGTATTTTTTGCTGACACAGAAGTATTTTTTGCTGACACAGAGGGTCCTGGCTGTAGTACAAAATTCTTGTTGCAATCTTGTAAATGCATTATTTAGGTGGCTCTGAAAAGAGCCGTTTATCAAAAAAAAAAAAAGAATCGATGAGGCCGGTGCCACCTCAGTGGTCGACAGGTTGGCCAAAAAAAAGTTCAAAAAAAGTCTCCTTTTTTTTTTTTGCACGGCATTCCTCTTGCCCGCAATAATGTCTGCCTCAATTTCAGCTACACGTCATGCTGTTGCTGTTGACTGATGACAGTGTCGTCGATGCTCGCGTCAGCTCCGAGCTCGTTGTCGTCAATGCTCTCGTCAGCTCCAAGCTCATTGTCATCAGTGCTCGTGTCAGCTCCGAGCTCGTTGGCTGTGTAGGTGCTGCTGAAAATCGGATGGCGAAGGCTTTACGCGCTGACTCCAAGGAGGTCGAACTTTAGGGTAGCCGACTTTCCCGACAAAATGGTCTTCGTTTGCGCCGATTTCTCAACTTGCTGCGCCTGCTCCGCGGTTGAGTAGTATGCAGCATGAATCCGAAGTGTGTCGCTCATCGAACGTGGTCTTACGGCGTCGTCAGTAGACAGCGTTGTTAAAATTTCCGGCGGATTCAACGGGTCCGGCTGTGACTGCGCAACTAGCTGCCAAAGGAAAATTGCAGCCGGTGCCTACTTGTTCTAAGACCGTTTTGTACAACTTCCGAAAGCTCATCGCGTTGATGGTTTCAGACGAGAGTCTCCGGGCATCTCGATCGTGGCAAAAAAGTATCTGTGCAAAGCGGAAACACGGTGCGGCGAGACTAAAAAGCTTCAATGCAAGCCCAAGATGGCGGGGCTTGGTCCGCCGCAACGCACATGGCGCGCGTGAAAAGTTCGAACAAATTTCGTCTTTTTGGGGGCATTGTAGTGTGACGAGAATGCATTGAAGGCCGATTTTATAGCGTTTCCCGACCGAATTCAGCATTAGCAATTTGAGAGTAGGTGCTCAGAAGTACAAATGCCCCGAAAATAAGCTTTGCAGCAAATAGATTTTTTGACCATTTTTCACCATTGGAAGACCCGCGTCTCCCCTTAAGTCGCTTAGGCGAAGCAATTTCTGGCCAGGTCTGCCAAGCCGCTCACCACCATCAAAACCACCACCACCACCATCAGTCAGCATTATTTTGTTGAGTTGCTTGACGTGCGTCGGAGACACCAAAGTTTTCGAAGAGCTTGTTGCAGATTGTTTCAACATACGTGTGCCATTTTAAATTTCCTGTGTGAGTTAGACCAATGTATTTAAACTACGGCTGCTACACTCACCCCGTCACTTGTGTAGGTATAAAAAAAAGGCTGTTTTCTATTTGAAAAGGTTGCGACCACAGTCTTTTCGAAGTTTGCCATAATTCACTTGTTACAAAACGACGAAAAAAAAAAGACACTATTCAGCGCATCCTGATCTTGAGTACATATTGAAGATGGTTCTGCACATAACACAGTCGTCTGCATACATTATAAGTTTAATTTGAGTATCACTGATAATTTTTCTCCATCATATATATATAAATAATAAACAAAAGGCGACCAAGCACTGAGCCTTGAGGCCCCTTCCTGATGTGATATGTACATAAAGTGACTTCGCATGGTTAAACGTAACAAATTTGGGCGGGACACGAAGTAACCTGCTATCAAATCATGTAGATTGTTGTTCGCAAAACATGTCAAGATATTTGAATACTAGTCCATAAATATGACTTCAACATGTTTCCTGTTGTTCAGGGTGGAAGCAACGTCGTGCATAAATTGAAGCAAGTGTGTAGCAGTAGAATAACCAGCACGCTGTGATCATGAAAGTATATTGCGCGCATTTCTTATTGCGTGCAATGTATTTGTTAACGATATGCTCCAAAAGTTTAGAGGTGGTCGAAAGCAAAAATATTGACCTATAGTTTGCTATTATTTTCTTCTTTCCGGACTTAAATGTGGGCACGACCTTTGCTATTTTCCACAGCTGGGGAACTGCTGCAGATATTATTTATTTTTTATGTATTACAGTAAGATCAGCACATCATTCTTTAGAAACATATGTGAAATACTGCTTAGGCCAGATCGTTTTAAAACCAGAAGGTTATGTACTTCAGGAGAGCTTAATTCAAGATTAGAAAGATGGTAGTTTGCTGCACGCGGAAAATGAAGGAGTGATGCCCCTGTTGGTAGAAAAAAAAACAAATTTTACGTAATTATAAAAGGCACTTATTATTAAAAGATTTGAGGAGGATTGGCCATCAAGAATAAATGACGAGGGCATAGATGATGCAGTACTGATCGATTTCGAGAACTTGGATAGATTTTTTTTTGTAAGCGTAGCGAAGACATTGTTAAAGTAGTAGTTCTTGTCCTCTTGATGTATATTGCTACATGCATGCATACTGAGATTCTAGGGGGCGACGCACGTGTGTGCCTGACGAGGAAGACGAAGGGTTTTCTCCGCTCGATTGCTGTTGAACTGGTCAAGCCATTACCGCTGGTTTCAAATACAAATAATCGACAGCGTCGTCGATATGGCGCCTCTTCTTTTCCGTAACATATTTGGTGGAGGTAGAACGTTCTCCGTCCTCACCACGAAGCTTCACAGTGGCCGTACCGTTCAGTCTTCGGCTATGGCTACCAATAACAACAACCCATCAGCGTCTCCATCTGTAGCTCCAGCCACCACATACCTGACGATGCCCCACCCCCGTGATCCCGGTACATTCTCCGCACAACTTGAGCTTGACGTTGACTACTGGCTCCGTATGTACGAGCGCGTTAGCCAGACACACCGATGGGACCCTGCAATGATGCTCGTCAACGAAATATTTTACTTGGACGGCACCCCACGTGTTTGGTTCGATGCCCATGAGACCGAGCTCACCAGCTGAGATATCTCCAAGGAGCGACTACGCGACCCCTTTAGCGACCCGTCCGGTCGCCAAATGGAAGCGCGAAAAGAACTTGCCACTCGTGTGCGATCCACAACTGAGTCGTATGTCTCGTACATACAGAACGTGCTCGCGTTGTGCCGGAAAGTAGATGAGCAAATGACAGAGAGTGACAAGGTGGGCCACATACTCAAGGGCATCGTAGACGATGCTTTCAACTTGCTGGTGTACACCAACGTCACGACCGTAGATATGATTACTAAGGAATGCCGCCGCTTCGAAATGGCCAAAAGCCGCCGTGTTCTGCCTCAGTTTACGCAGCTACCAAACACGGCTGTTACATCAACCTGCACTGATCTCGGTTCCGCACTACCCATGCAGGAAAGTGTGTGTGACACGTATATAGTTCGACGGGAGCTTGAGGCGCAAAGTCCAGCACAATTTCCTCCACATCCGCTCGACCATGGCGCCGCACAAACGCCTCCGGCGGTCTCCGTTATTCAAGCCGTCGTGAAGCAGGAAATTGCAAAGCTCGGTATTCCTGTGGCCTGCTCTGCCTCTCGACCCACCTACAGACCAATGACAACAAATGCACCACGCCAAGACTTACATTTTATTCCGCGATCCCGCAATCCGACAGAATGGAGAACTGCAGACGACAGACCGATCTGCTTCCGCTGCCACCAAGTTGGTCATATCTCCCGCTACTGCCGCAGTACTTAGACACCCTCAAACTGGAGCCCTTTTTCCTCTACTCGACCATACGAGGACTCCCGTCGGTATTCGCCCAGTCGTATGTACCCTTTTTTCGCGTCCTCAACAGCCGCTCCACCGCTCGTTCGCTGTCATCTCAACGCTGCCGTTCCCCATCGCCCCAACCACGCCACTATCCGTCGCCGGTCAACTATGGATCCTCTCGGACGGAACACTAGATCATGCAACTCCGTAAGGTAGTGCTGCATCAATTGCGACTGATCCAAATCCTCCCTTGATGCTCCCCACTAATAAGAACTTGATTGAGGTGTATATAGACGGTATTTCTTTGACGGCGTTAGTTGATGCCGGAGTTCAAGTGTCCATAATGAGCGCTCATCTTTGTCGCCTGCTCAAAAAAGTCCTAACGCCTGCAGCAACTAAAACCCTCCGTGTCGCTGATGGTGGAACTGCGGCCATCACTGGAATGTGTACCGCTCGCGTTAGTATTGCCGGCCGCCATGTCCCCATTTTATTTACGGTGCTTGAAAATTGCCCTCACGGCTTAATCTTCGGCATGGGCTTCCTATCGACGCATTCTGCCCTGATCGATTGTGCCGACGGTACTCTCTGCCTAGAACTTCCTCTTCTCCCAGATTCTCACCCTGAACTCCCGAACAGCTTGTGCACGACTGACTTCTTCCGGATACCACCTAAAGCTCTCACATTCGTTGAATTGGCAACACCCTCTCCCGTGCTGGACGGTTACTATATCGTGACGCCGATTCCTAATGTTCTCCTGGCACGCAACATTACTGTCCCACACTCCGTCGTAACCATGGCCTCTAACCGAACATATTTACCTGTTATTAATATTGGTTTCATAAAACAAGTGCTACCTCAAGGAATATCGGTCGCCACGCTAAGACCCTTATTGACGACCACGTCACCTGTTTTGTGGCAGACGTATGTCCCGGTCACCCACGTCACTTGCAGGATGCCACGTGCCTCGATACAACCTTACGCTGCATGATCACCCCGGACCTTGAACCTGAGAAGGCAGCCGCGCTCTGCCGCCTTCTGGCTTCATACCGCGACATATTCGACACAGACAGTCGTCCACTCGGCCAGACTTCACTCGTCAAGCACCGCATTAACACAGGTGATTCTCATCCCATTCATCGGCGACCATACCGGGTGTCTGCCACCGAGCGAAAAGTAATTCAAGAAAAAGTCACCAAGATGCTAGCCAAAGGAATTATTGAAACCTCTTCGAGCCCTTGGTCGTCCCCCATTGTGCTCATTAGAAAGAAAGATGGCACGTGGCGCTTCTGCGTGGATTACCGCCATCTGAATAGAATCACGAGAAAGGACGTTTACATTTTACCCCGCATCGATGACGCTCTCGATTGTCTCCCCGGCGCCCGATACTTTTCTTCAATAGACCTATGTTCCGGATACTGGCAGATTGCTGTAGACGAAAAATACCAAGAGAAGACTGTGTTTGTAACTCTAGATGGCCTATATCAGTTCAAGGTTATGCCGTTTGGGCTATGCAACGCCCCAGCCACGTTTGAGCGCTTGATGGACTCTCTGCTACAAGGGTTCAAATGGTCAACATGTCTTTGTTATCTTGACGATGTCGTTGTATATTCCCCAACCTTCAGCATTTGTCAGCTATTCTCGACATATTCTGCACTACAGGCCTTCAATTAAACTCATTGAAGTGCCACTTCGGACGCCGGCAAATTACGGTATTGGGCCACCTTGTCGACGCATCTGGTGTACAGCTGGACCCGGAGAAAATTCGTGCAGTCACCAGTTTTCCTGCACCCCATTCAGTCAAAGACGTCGGAAGTTTTGTAGGACTTTGTTCCTACTTTAAAAGGTTTGTGAAAGGTTTCGCAACCATCGCTCGACCCCTCACTGAGCTTCTGAAGAAAGACGTCACGTTTACGTGGGGTACCGACCAAGCTGCTGCTTTTTATCATCTAATCACGCTTCTGACGACTCCACCTATATTGGCTCACTTTGACCCATCCGCTCCGACAGAAGTCCGAATTGATGCTAGTGGCCACGGGATGGGAGCCGTCCTAGCCCAACACCAACGGGGACACGATCGAGTTGTCGCCTACGCTAGCTGCCTCCTCACACCTGCGCGTCCTAGCCCAACACCAACGAGGACACGACCGAGTTGTCGCCTACGCTAGCTGCCTCCTCACACCTGCTGAGCGCAACTATTCCATTACAGAGCGCGAGTGCCTTGCTCTTGTTTGGGCAGTCTCAAAGTTTCGCCCATATTTATATGGCACAAATTTCTCTGTAATAACTGACCATCATGCGCTATGTTGGCTTACGTCACTGAAGGATCCTACTGGCCAGCTCGGGCGCTGGGCTCAGCGACTGCAAGAGTATACCTACACGGTGACATACAAGTCTGGACGCCTACATCAGAACACAGATTGCCTCTCCCGCAACCCGGTTGCTGAGTCGAGCACTATGCCTGACAGCGACACCGAGCCTTGCGTCTTTTCCCTTTCGCAAATGACATCCATCGGTGACGAACAGTGCCATGATACGCCCTTGCGTGCTATCATTGAGCGCCTCGAATCACCATCTTCCAATCAGTCCCTTCACTCATTCGTGCTCCACGATGGTGTATTATACCGCCAAAGTTTTCAGCCGGATGGCCCGGCCCTGCTGCTTGTCATTCCGAAACACCTTCCTTTGGAAGTTCTAACTGAACTTCATAACCTTCCGACTGCCGGTCACCTTGGTGTGTCACGCACGTATGAACGAATACGCCGATGCTTCTTCTGGCCAGGGCTTGCACGTTCAGTTAGAAGATACGTTGTGGCTTGTGAGAAATGTCAGCGCCGCAAAACGCCATCGACACTTCCTGCCGGATGTTTTCAACCACTTGACATTCCATCAGAACCATTCTTCCGCGTTGGCTTGGACCTACTTGGCCCTCTCCCCTTGTCTTCCTCGGGTAACAAGTGAATAGTTGTGGCCACCGACTACGCCACGCGTTATGCCATCACACGAGCTCTTCCCAAAAGCTGCGCCACAGACGTCGCCGACTTCCTTCTCAAGGACGTGATTTTGCAACACGGAGCCCCACGGCAGCTGCTTACAGACCGTGGCCGCACATTTTTGTCGAAAATCATAGCCGACATCTCGCAGTCCTGTCAAACGAGACACAAGCTAACTACGTCATACCATCCGCAAACCAACGGACAACACGGAGCCTCTCAACCGAACTCTTACAGACATGCTCGCTAAGTATGTTTCTACCAACCACACCGACTGGGATCTTGTGTTGCCGTACGTCACATTTGCCTATAATTATTCGCACCATGACACTGCCGGTTACTCACCATTTATTCTGCTATTTGGCCGAGAACCAACATTGCCTCTAGACACCGTCATACCGTCCCCTGCAGTACTGACCAGTGAATATGCCATGGACACTATCACTCGGGCCGTTCACGCACGAGAAATCACCCGTACTCACCTTATGACCTCTCAAGAGAAGCAACGTCGTTTCTATGATGAACGACAACGCGAGGTACACTTTCCGCCCGGTTCTTTGGTCCTGCTCTGTTCTCCGACCCGTCAAGTTGACTTGTAAAAAAAACTGCTTACTCCCTACACAGGTCCATACCGAGTCCTTTGTGTGGTTACTCCTGTGACATATGAAATTGGTCCTGTCGCCCCATCGCCTTCATGTGCCCAACAGGCTACCGATATTGTACATGAAGCCCTACCACTCTCCTAGTGACGTTGACATGTAGATGCGCCGAGACGGCGCTTCTGGTTGCCGGGGATTATGCTACATGCATGCATACTGAGATTCTAGGGGCGACGCGCGTGTGTGTGCCTGACGAGGAAGACGAAGGGTTGTCTCCGCTCAATCGCTGGTGAACTGGTCACGCCATTACCGCTGGTTTCAAATACATCTAATCCACAGCCTCGTTGATAGGGTGTCTCTTCTTTTCCGTAACAATATTCTAATTTACTGTTCAATGCATTAAATAAACAAGCATTATTATACACTTGAGATTCTTACGTAAGCGCTTTATGCACGAGTGAGATGCATTATATCTTTATAATAGCATGGGTGTATTGGGTTCCATTTAGGACATTTTTGAGGCACATACTTTCATAGGCATTATGACAAAACATAAGAAGAAGCGCATCTACATTGCAAAATTCGCTACAACATTCAAATTCTTCAAAAGATGAGGCTAAAGTGTCTAGTATGAAAGTGTCAGCTTTAAAAAAGTACAAAACAGTTTTGAACCCAGGTCTTTGAGGAGAATACGGTAACTTTGAGGCGACTTTATAGCCAGAAAACCCTTCGACGAATTTGCATTTTACACTGAGCGATAGAAGCACACAGCCCCATAAGGAACTAGGACTGCAGCTAACACTTTTTCATCTGATCTTCAAAACTGTAAAACGCTAGTGTATGGGAATACAGCTGCTGCCAGAAAAAAAAGCAGGGTGTATACAGTGATATCATAGTGAGTAGAAGGGTACACAAGCTGTTTACTAATGGCTGCAGAAATAGCACGCGCTAGCGCGCATGTTAAATCTAGCAAGCACGCTCCAATATTGAAAGTTCACAGTTGCGGATCGAGCCACACAGCCTCCTACCATACTCCTTCGTTCAGCAAAAGACAGACAGGGTTGATTGTGATATGTGGGGACGCCGTAGTGGAAGGTTCCGAAAATTTCGACCAGCTGGGGTTTATTAACGTGCACCCAAATCTGAGCACATTGGCTTACAGCATTTTCGCCTGCATTGAAAATGTAGCCGCCGCAGCAGGGATTTAATCCCGCGACTTGTGGGTCAGCAGCCGAGTACCTTGGCCACTAGACCACCGCGGTGGGGCAAAATGACAGCCTGGCGTTCATTTCCGGTTGAGGGGCAATCGACAGTGGGCGTCTTTCATGTTATCGCATGCACCCCCTGTGCGATGGAGATGGGCAGCTTGTTTCAGTAATGCATCAGCAGTGTTCCCAGTGAGCGCTCACAAGATTTTATCTGCGGGAACAGCATACAGTGTGCGTACGAAAGTAGTTGATTTGTATATTATACCGAACATGACAGGGACAAATAAAGCCTGTAGAGAGTGTACATGTAATTCATCTCTCAATCAAATAATATACAAAGACTGTAGAAGCGGGCTGGCCTTTTTGATGGACGGTGTCACCGTCTTCGCTGCAAAGAATTCGTCTGTTGGGAGATCGAAATGATTCGGAGCCCTTTCCTTTGCTTTTGTTCTTCATTACACTGCAGTACAATCTCTTCACTACAATCCTTTCAGGCTATACTATTTTGCCGACATTTATGTTTTCATAAAGCACGTGTGCAATGTGAGCGCTAAGTGTTAGGCCATCTGGATTTCGAGCTTGGGGGCTACACTCTGTTATTTAACACTTGCACAATCGAGAGCTCACAAAATTTATTTGTAACTGATATTTATGGTGTATGAGTCAACTTATTGGCTAGTTGGTTTAACATATCTTGAGGTAACAGCGCAAAAGACGAGGGCAACAGAGGCACACACACAAAAGACGAAGCGCTGTTTTACTGGCAACTGAGGCTTCATTGCTGCAAAGAATGTAAATAAATGCATATCCAAGTATATCAGTCATCATCAATTAAATCAAGAACGTGAAAATTCCCTGCCTCGTTTGTTGTGTGTGCTTTTGTTGTCCTCGTCTTTCGCGCTGTTACCTCTAATATATGAACCACTCCAGAGTATGGCCCTAATTATGTCACGCAAATCACAGTTCTGGGGTCAGAAAAGACACCAAAAAAACGAAAAACATCAAGAAAATAACACGCTCGATTGTGTCCCTTCAGTAGCTGTTTTAGGGCCCTTATATAAACAGGGCATGCAAACACGGACACAAGAGAGCAGTAAGGACGCCGTAAATGCCGCTCTGAGAAATCTTAAAGCTGCAGAAAAGAAGGTGAAGTGAAGTATTTTATGCCCACATTCCCAGCTCGTGTAAAAATCAGTCAAATGACGGCCCAACACAATTATTGTGCGGCGGCGGTGCACAGCTCTATTTCACATGTTGAAATCCTACCAATTAAGCTAATGACAAAGTGATCTCTGCAAAGGTATATAGCTCACGAGGCCCACTGGAAAGGTCAGGCCTGCAGAGACAGTAATACATGTGGTCTGGGAAGCGACAAGATGCATTGGTGAGTCTTGTTATACTGCACTCGATACAAGTGACTAAAAGATGCCTTTATAGTACCCTAGGTACTGCTTTGCATGACTGTAAGAGAAAAAAAAATCTAGGGCACAGAACTGTTGACCAAGACAAAAAGAGCAAAGACAAAATACTGATCTTATTAAATCAAAAAACACTTCCAAGATGGTACACAGAATGGAGGCAACAAGACAGGGCACTACCTAACAAGTTTGTTCCACTATACGGAGTACTATATACACCGAGGAAAATAAATATAAATGGTTATTAGTCTGCGCCCTTTTTTTTTCACCTCTATTCTGTATCCTAACTTATCTATAGTCCGTTTCATACATCAGGTGCAACGCTGTGAAGGCTAGGCAAGTAGTCCGTAAAGAAAACACGAGGTGTTGCTCCGCGCGGTTTCGTAGCCGAGTGGTCTGACGCGTCGCTCTGGAGAGTTCACCGTAGTTTTGAAGTGCATGGGTTCGAATCCACGTGGTGCCATTTTTTTTTATTTATAATTTTTGCAAGTTCAATTCGAAATCTTGGTTTTTTTTTTTTTCAGTAACTTCAACTTACTTGCACGCGGAAGTGAACAGCACGTATCTATTCATTTGTAGCATACCGTGTTCCCTTGTGAGGGCCGGAACCTGCTAAGCAGGCACCGAGGTTTTACCAGCATGGTGATTTCGTCGCGATTATACCGCATTGTCGGTTTACCTCGTTGATGTGAGCGAGTACTGCGTGTAAGATGACGTTACTTCATTGATTAGATAGCACAGCAGCTCCACGCAGAGCTGGACGCCATTTTTTCGAAGCTGCAACAACAAGTAAAAAAAAAAAAAAACGGCGGCGCGGGTCGCGCGGAGAGTGAAAACCTGATACGAAAGCGACAAACATAAATTACCAACTCGCATATTTGGATTGTTTATCCGACAACACAGGCGTTTGTTTTTTAACCTGATAACAAATATGTATGCTTAGAAGTTTCCTGAGAAGCATTTATTGATTCTCGTACACCCCAAGCGACGCACTACTTTTTGGTCGCGGCAGTACACAGCGCAAACAAGAGCGCTAGCTTTGACAGCGTTGCACATGATGTATGAAACGGAGTATAGACAATAGATTAAAAGCATTATCAAGAGCACATAAAATGCAATGTTGGCACAATACACCGAGCTGTTTAAAAAAGACAACTATTTCTGCTAAAACATGATCTCTATTCATGTGTAAATGACAAAGTGCTTGTAATTAATCAGAACATATGCACAGCTTTAGATAGCCTTTGCACTTTTGTTGTCCCTATGAATTTCACGTGCGCTCAAATATTCTACACATTTTCTTAATTGAATTTCTATGCATCAGCTGACAAATAATGAATGCAGCATTGGTGTTTTCAGAATTTAAACTGGGAGCTCACTATTATACTATACTTAAATAATATAATTACACTTCATAATTCAGTAATGTGATTATGTGTTAACAACTATAGTAATTATGTACAAGACAACACAAACAAAATAAGAACCAAACATAAATCTTGTTTACTCACTGACGGTTGCAGAATTTGTTTAAAGCCTTCAGCAACAGGCCTCCCCAAGTTTTCATCTTTCAGAAGCTCTTTCAGCTAAAAGAAAAAAGAACAATACAGTATGACTATTGCCAATTGACCACAAGAACTCTTAATATTCAACGTGTACACTCACTGCACTGTATTGTTTGAATCAGTTTAAAATAACAGCTCAGAAAATTGCAAATTTGGCATATATTTAAATTATTAAGTATATTAAATAAAATCGCTTTGCTTTCTGTCTACAGGTGCTTTCTTAATATGAACCAATCAGATCTTCTGTGACACGACAGCCACAATTGACTGTAAAGAATTATAGTGCAGGATTCGTTCACAGGTTTCGGGAATGTAACCATCTAGTGCTTAAATTTGGTTAAAAAATATATATCAGCACGCTAATCTACCCAAACAGAGCCGACAGCAATAGTGGTCTTGGTCGAGACATCAGCACTTGTGCTTGCTGCACTTCACAAGTGGGCCATTCCATGCAAAACGTCCCTGCCAGAGCTACCGGTTCTGCTTATAATACGCTCAAGCCTCATTGTAACAAAGTTACACCTAAGAAAAAAATGAAATTGCTACATCCGAAAATTCGTTATAACGATATATTCTACCACTGCAGTCGACTCTCGTTAATTCAAACTTGAAGAAACCTCTGAATTTTGTATGAATTATCCAGAAGTCTGAATTATCAAAAGTTCTCAGATAGACGACTCCGGGTCAGGTGACACCGCACATTATGATTAGGCATTGACTTTATCACATTTAAAAATTTTAGGTGTTTTGAAGCTCTAACTGCTCGTAGTGAACAGAAAGCAGAGCTGTAAAGTCCACAAGTATATTGGCCATTTATTGCTGCTCAGAGCTTTTGAAGAAATCGTGAATTGCCAACTGCTTCATTGCTATAGGTATATGCCTTCAACACAAAGCTCTTTATCCCAGTTGAGAAGCATCACGGTTTACCATGCGTGTGCTTCATTTATAACTTTTGTTTACTAGTAAAGGTTCTTTTTTCTTGAAGGCCTGAGGCACTTATTTTTCATTTTTAGACTGTTACGATTATATAAGCACACCGTTTTAAATAATAATGGGAAAGTAGCAGATATTTTCTGGTATAGATCCGTAAAAAGTATGAATTAACCGAATGATGGAGTTTGAATTAGAAGGCTTTCTAATACATTGAAAAAATAGAGAACCAACCATAAAAACGAATTTTGTTTGAATTAACTGAAAGTATGAATTATCAGAGTTTTTAATTATTGCGAGTCTACTGTACTTTGTTGTCTTTACAGGGTTTATTTCATACAGCACTGCTTGTACTTGCATATCAACTGTACTGTGCTGCCTCATTTAAAAATGTGTAAAAGCTTGCTGTGGTTTTACAATTGATAGCACATTTAGTGCAGTTTTCAATGTACCATTTATGAGAAGCAGGCATGCTAGCCATGTACTCAACAGTGTTCCACATTGATAAAAATTTTACTTCTGAAGTATGCCTCCACTGTGTAATTTACCTGCTTGCAGCACAAGGAAAATGTAAGGGTTTTGTCAAAAGAAAAAAATGCATTTTATGCAATTATTATTTGGTCGTGCAAATGAGCATAAACGTCACGAAACGAACCTGTTCTGTGACATCAATTTTAATCTTTATTTATTTATTTACTCAAAAATGCCTGCAGTGTCGAGAGCATTATTGCAGGGAGGAAATACACAGCATAACTTATGCTTCATGAAAATAACTACAGTCGACTCTCATTAATTCAAACTTGAAGGAAACTCTGAACTCAGTTTGAATTATCAGAAGTTCTCAGATCGATGACTCTGCATGAGGTGACATCACAAATTATCATCAAGCATTGATTTCATTACATTTAAAAATTTTTAAAGTGTTTTTAAACCCTAACTGCACACAATGAACAGAAAGCAGGGAAGTAAGGTCCACCAGTTTAATGGTCATTTACTGCTGATCAGACCTTTTAAAGAATTTGTGAATTGCCAACTGCTTCTTTGCTATAAGTATGTGCCTTCAGCACAAAGCCCTCTATACTAGATACTAGCTGAGAAGCATCACAGTTTACCATGCGTGTACTTTGTATCAAACATTTGTTCTCTAGCAAAGCCTTTTTCCTTAAAGGCCTGAGGTGCTTATTTTTAATTTTTAGACTGTTTGGATTATATAAGCATGCAATTTTTTAAATAGTAATGAGAAAGCAGCAGATATTCTCTGGTATGGAGCTGCAAAAAGTATGAATTGACCAAATGATGGAGTTTGAATTAAGAGTTTGAATTTAAATACATTGAAAGAATAAAACGCCAACCAAAAAATTTAATTTTGTTTGAATTAACCAAAGGTATGAATTATCAGAGTTTGAATTATGGCAATTCTACTGTATTAAAAAATTAAGATGAACACAAAGACAAATAAAAAACAGGATAAAAAAAGAAAAATACAGCTGCTTTTTTAAAAATGTTTTTATGTGTTTTCTACGACTGTGGTGCTATGTTGAATAGTCGTGAGAGCAGATAGGCGAGTTATGTATGACTGCATGCCACCAGCTACAACATATGTTGAGAAGCACATGACCATGCATGGGACTTTACAGCCAACTAGAGTGTGGTGGCGGGCAACAGTATTTTTCAAGTGTGGTGCAAACCAATACTTATGACTATGAAAAGTTGCTTCTGTCACACTACAAGTCCCAGCCATTTTAGCGACCACCTCAAATGAATTCGAAAAAAAAAAAGAAAATCATGCTGATTTATTACAATGAAAACAGTGAACTGCCAACATGTTTTGGGTGGAAAATAATTTTTTGTCATGTGGGCACCTTTCAAATTTCCCAGAATGTGGTCCGGGTGTTGTTTGTTAGAAACTTTTTCTCAGTGTCGCTTCTTATTTCAATTCCAATAATATTTGGAGTTTTATGACCTTAAACTATTATATGAGTATGAGAGATGCCCTTATTTCATTACAAAATTTGGTTTACATATTAAGAAAAGGTTTTTGTTAAAGTTGTTTGGAGCTCAGTACTATCAGTCCGAATTTTTTTACCCAGATAAGCCTCATAAAACTTCGCTAATGTGTTCTATTTTATGTTCGAATTTTTTCTAGTGCAATACTGTGCCTTGCATGCATATCTGAGAAATGAATACTTACTTTATGAAAGGTATAAGTTATATTAAAAATACTTTCAGACCACTCAAATTTTTGAACATCATAAAAACAATATCGCAAATGGCAGATAATCATAACTTTTGTCTACATTAAGACACAATTAGCATCAAAAGCAATCAAAAATCAGTTTTGTACCTCAATAAAAGGCAAATGAACAGTTATTCTCATGTGGCAAGTTTTATCTTTATTAGGAATGAAATAATTTTTGAAGTTCCCCAATGATGGCTATATCTCCCCATTTGGCCACATGGAAGCTTCCTCGTTGAAAGGAAGCTGCTGTATGGGCATTCTAGGAAATTTGTAAGGTACCCACATGAACAAAAATACTTGTCCTATCCAAAATAAGCCAGCAATTCACTCTTTTCATTGCAATAAATGAGCATAATTTTTTTTTAGAATACACTTGAGATGGCCGCCAAAATGGCCGGGACGCCTGGCGTGGAATAATTACCCAGGTGCAACTTTCCTTAGTCCTAAGTATTGGCTTGCACCACAGTTGAAAAGCACCATTGCACACCACCACACTGTTGTTTGACTGCAAAGACACATGCAAGAACATATGGTTTTCAACATGTACTGTGGCTGGTGGCATGCAATGAATAATGCGCAGCTCGCCTGTCTGCTTCCACAACTGCTCACCAAAG
This sequence comes from Rhipicephalus annulatus, assembly GCA_013436015.1. Lineage (NCBI taxonomy): Eukaryota > Metazoa > Arthropoda > Arachnida > Ixodida > Ixodidae > Rhipicephalus > Rhipicephalus annulatus. The sequence continues at coordinate 579,580 of WOVY01009881.1, forward strand.
CACTTCAGTTGTGCGAAATTTATCAATACACTTAAAAAAACCAGATGTGTTTTTCTTTTTTTTTATTTCAAGGACTGTAAAAATGATACCATGGAGAAGCTACACAATAAGCTCATGTTCATTTGCATGACCAAATATTAATGTAGAAAAAAGCTTCACAATTGTTTTTTTTTTCTTTCACAGAAGCTCAACATTGTCATAATGCTGCAAGCAGGAATTACACTGTGCAGGCACACTTGAGAAGTAAAATGTGTGTGCGTGCTTGCTAATCGGTAACTGCGACCCATTATCTCTAGTGTGCCAACACAGTGAGACGTAAAAGTCTGGTAAGCTGCACGAACCAAATACGACAGTGTTTTGCAATGGCTTTCATGCATCCTGGAAAACACGACACGTGTTGCCTCGTCATGTTGTCTTGCAAAAATGCTCGGTTTGTGCGCATCAGTCACGGCAGAAATAAAACACAACAGTGTTTTCCGTGTTTGTGGGTGCCACTTCGCTGCCAAAGACTACCATCACGACCGGCGCCTGCTGCAGGATTCGGACGTGTCACCCCATGGGTCGATCACATTGCCAATCCCATGAAGGCGTGCGCACAACACAGGGTATATAATGGCACGATTCGCAGGAGCACAGGCCAGCACGACAACAACAGCAGTTAGCCAAGACGCACGGAATTCACGGAGTCAAGGAAACTAAAAGTGCACATTGTTTCGCCAGCAATAATGGTATGTCATGTGAGATAGGGCGGGGCCCTCGATGAGAAGGGAAAAGTGACATTGTAAGACCAGTTGACAAGAGAGAGTAGCAAAGGAAAGACTGAAACGAGCGATCACTGCATTCCGATCATCAGCACCGCTATTACGGCAGCGTTTTAAAAACATCAGAGATTCTTTTTTTTCAGCATTCATTTAAAAAATTGCCAGGACAGGAACAAAAAAGCCGCTATCATAGCCGCTTGACAAAGGCCCCTGCCCCTACAGAATTTGGCTGTAGATAATACATGCACACACACACACACACAAAAAACTGCAATGTATCGGTATACAGATTATCTGTTGAAAAAAGAAAAACAAAAAATAGAATAGTGACATGTGTTTTGCAAATTTACAGCATAAAAAATTTTTTTCTTTTCTTCAACATAGACGACACGCTTTTTTGCGAACAGTATACAAGTACTTCGAACAGAATTGTAAAAAATATGTTGCATGGTGAAACCACGCAGATTTCCAGGTACATAAGAGCATGTAAGATGACTTTCACACATAACCAAAATATAAGATGTACAGGGTGGAATTGGGCTTCAGTGTTTTGGAACAGCTCAGGAAGCAGGAATAACGCTGCTTTGGAGTAGTTTTGATGCAGTAAAAGGGGAGTCTTGGAGCAGGTTAAGGGCACCAAAAGATGTGTTTTGGAGTGGCACGAGTTAGTTTTGGAGCAACCTTTAAGGTCAAACATTATCATAACTCAAAATTATTTCCGGTAAAAAAAATATTTGAATGGTTTTGACTAAACATTCAGTACCAGTGAGCTTACCAGACTTACCACCTACAAGTCTGAGTGTGTGTGTGTGTGTCTGTGCATGTGTGTGTGAGAGAGATGCAAAACATGCCCACTTTATACTCAGCCTGAAACAAAAAGAAAAATATATTCTGGGTGGTAAAAACACAAACGCATCTATTGCAAGGAGTCTCGTTAGCCTCCGCAGGGTTAGACCTGACGTGTGAAACAGCATATGGATAATCGCGGTGCACTTCACGAGGCAGAAGTTGGTTAGCCTCATGTGAATTAAACTCACTACTCTGCTCATGTGTACTCCGTCTGGGGCAAAGTAGGAACCAGCAATTCACACGTCAAATACCCGCGCACGGTACATCAAACCGCCCGTGGTGGCGTGGGTAGCGTTGGCGGCGCGCTGCAAGCAACTAACCAGGATATGATCCGAGAACATGGTACCGCTCCATGTTTGAATCAAAACTGTCAGTTGTCCCTTAGCATCACATTGTGGTAGAAATGCGCAAGTACATATTGAGGAAAGCCGACAGTGTCCGTTCTGTCGCTATTTCAGCCGCTGCCAACATCTGCTGTGGTACTGTATTTCTTCATTGGTTGGGATGGGGCACATCAGGAGATGCACATAAGCACTTGTAAGCACGACGATCATGCCCCATTTCCGGCTGGTACAAATCATTGAGGTTTCACTGCATTTCTTGATAAATAACAGTTCAGTGTTGCTCAGTGTTAACAGCTCACTATAACAAAAGGACTTGATTTTGGGGGAGACAATGCTTACTTGGTGCAGGTGACCGAGACGCAAAAAACATTTAGTAAAACGGGGAGAGCAGATGAGAAGAAAGAACAGCAACAACTACCATCTCTTTATGACAGTCTAAGAAACGCGAAGGAAAAAAGAAGACAATTCCGCGCATGCGTGCACAGCCAACAGACGTCGTACAGTGTCATACTCAAAGCAATAAGTTTTCGAAAAGCCGTGTTTTTGTGGAATACAACATTATAGATGTATCACTGATACAATCGGGCCCTTTCTTTTTAATATATAAAGCTTCCAAGAGCTCTCTAGCTGTTTGTTTACCATTCCTACCAAGAATCACCATTCTTTCTTCTCTTATTTCTTCTCTTCTGCTCTGCCCGTTTCACGAAATGTTTTTTGTACCTCAGTCATCTGCATTAACAGCTCAGTGTTGTTTGGTCTACGATAATAGTCGGCTAGATTTGGCAGTTTACACTTCCAACCAACAATTATCGCAGATATTGCCATTCATGCGCAGCCTGGCACAGCAGGCCAAATTGGCGCAGAGTGGCGCAGGTGGCGTGGCACTTCCACCCCTGGATGTACCATACCTAAGAAACAAACACGAAAATTATCATGGCTATGTGTTTGTTATACACTTATGGAAAACTGTCATACCACTACTAAAATTTAACCTCTTGTTGGTTTAGAGACCCTTTAAAAGAATTGCTTCCTGCAAGTCAAAGCTTCCGTCCCAAAAACTGCAAGTAAAATGACATTTTGGTTTATTACACATATTTCTGCAGCTTTAACACCGGCAAAACTGCACGCAGTCATATCTCGAATGTTCCGAGTGAGCAGCAGCATGTGTCCACAAAGCCCGACATGTCAATCGGGTAATCGCTAGATTTGTATATACTATACAGGTATAGATGAAGCTTGGATGTCTTGCACAGGGTGCCTTATCACTTCTCACAAAAGTTGTAATTTTATGAACGTGTGTCAGAGCACCAATTTTTATGGCGCTTTTATGGTGTCGAGTAATTTTTTTTCTTTCGGTTCTCGAGTTTAACACCGTCTAAATCATGATACGATTATAAGGCACACTATAGTGAGTAACTACGGATTAATAGTGACCATATATGTTTCTTTAACGTGCACTTATATATAGGCTCATAAGTGCCTTTGCATTTGCCCTCATTAAAATGCAAAATATAGTCAGATACAACTTGAGAAGTCCGGAGAGGCTCCGCCCACAAGACCGATGCTCGGTAGTCGATCACCTTCGTAACTAAAGAAATAGTCCCACTCCTGCTCTTGGCAAAAATCGCAAAGGCTGACCGGCTCTAATATCAGTCTAGAGAGCGTAGTATGTTCTGCAACAGCTGCCATGCAACATTTTTTTCATGTTTCTTGGAAACTGAAGTCTGAAGAAAAGCAAATATGGTATTTATAAAGCATGAACATTGTAGCAAATTGTTTTGCCATTAAATTTAAAAAAAAAAATGTCCGAAGAAAAGAAGGAAATACAAGAAAACAAGAAACAGAAAAGGTAGGTTGCTAACATTTACATACCTTCACCTCTTATTTTTTTACAGTGAATGCACGAACAAAAGATTAAGTCAAAGCCACCAATCACAACCAAATATCACTATCTTTTGTTTCAGTTTAGTTCCAATGTTCTAAGAACAGTTTTGGTGACATAAAAAGACAAGAGAATTGATTTTCAGTTTCAGTCAGTTCTGATTCAACACCCCGAGTTTTTTTTTTAGTTTGACACTTGAGTGGGATGTGCACCGTTAACTAGGGTCATTGTGGCAATAGTAGTTTGCTTTTCTGCTGTAATGCCTTAATTGGTGGGACAAAAGTTACATAATAATAGAGACTTACCAACGTTGTACAGAGAATGAGGTCTGGGTACCCCCTCAACAGAAGCGCTTTGGTCACCCACAACAGCAGTTCAGCCTTCGCAACTGTCCATCCAGGCTCAAGGCGCAGCGACAAGCAGCCCAAGGTCTCCTCTAGAGTCGTATCTGGCAACTTGTTCACATAACCAGCTAAGCACTGTGGGACATTTTCACCTCCACGCTGGCAATGGGCATCGATCAGCTGCTGCATGAAGTGCCAGTTGGTGGCACATAGGGCTTCTGAACGTGCATGGCAAACAACACACCTCAGGAAAAGGAGTGAAGTGTCGGCCTGCAAATGAACAAGCACTAGAATATAGTGCACTCGATTTCGGCACAGTAAAAGATATTGTGAAATCAGGTATGAATTACACAACTCATGGCTTAGTCCAACCTCATTATTCGATTACTTCATTATCATTTTATTACTTACTTTACTTCATTACTTTACTTTATTACTTACGATTACTTCATTACATTTTATTACGATTACTTCAACCTCATTATTCGATTAATTCATTACGTTTTCATTCAGTATACTAAGGTTCAATCATCAGCTTGTTCTTATAACGTAACAAATAAAGCTTGCTTTTCTTCAAGACAATGCAGGACGAAGTACAGAGCTTGGGTCGTAACAAATAGTTTAAAAACAAAAAAAGATTTTTTTCGTGACATTCTTTACTCCAAACCTTCATCATATTTCTTTAAAATTGACTTAATATGCCTTTTAAGAAATAAAAAGAGTGCAGCCAAAAGAATTATCTCTGTCATCCAGAAAGCATGTTGAGTAACCGTCTACAAGTTTGTCCACCTCCAAATATTCTTCCTTTTTGTTTATCAGGTCATATTGCCACAGACACTATTTACACTATCCGACATTATGAAGAATCAGCGTCCACAGTCTTGGGCACACTCCTGCTTGTGGCCGCACGACTCATGCCTCTTGTTCACGGGCATGAGTCACCGTGGGTTGGAGCTGCGAAGAAGGTATGTTGGCGGATGAACAGTTTTTGTTTTGGAAAGCTCTAGCGGACTCTTCCATTTTTTTCGCACATATTTTCAGGGCACAAGTTCGCCCATAATAAACTAGTTTTTGGTGTTTCTTCTCGTGCACCCGTTACATTCTGGTGGAGGTGCTGGGTACGATTGGAAGCCCCCTTGGCGCAAGAGCGAAGCCCCAATTCACAACGATTGGAACCTGGAGAACTGACTCCGGTACACCAGTGTTCACGCCGCCGCCTTCGAGGAGAGCCGCCTGAATTTGCACCCCTCCCCAGTGCTCCAGCAACACAAGCAACATTCACAGACAACAGAACGATGGCTTACCAGGTGACATCATCGGAACTTATTCTATCCCCACCGTGCTTGCCTGAGCCCTTCCACGGCGACACGTTTGAAGATGTAGAAGATTAGTTAGAACACTTCGAGCAAATGCGAAGACCAACGGCTGGGATGAAGCAAGGAAACTGCGTCGCGTGTACTTCGCATTGAAGGATGCAGCGAGGACGTGGTATGAAAACCACGAAGCGCTCATACCGACATGGGAAGAATTTCGACGACAAATAGTAGCTACATATGCCAGCACCGATCGTCGGGAGAAGGGGGAGAACGCTCTACAGTCCAGAAACCAGCGCACGAACGAAATCGTTGGCATGTATATTGAGGACATGTCCCGCCTTTTCAAACGCGCTGACCCGAACATGACCGAAGACAAAAAGCGGCGTCACTTGATGCGAGGTGTCAAACAGGAGTTATTTGCTGGTTTGGTAGGCAACCCACCTCGTACAGTTGCTGAATTCCGCACCGAAGCCACCTCCATAGAGCGGGCATTGAAGCAGCGCTCCCGTCACTACAATCATGATACGAGTAGTGTTCCTGCGGATGTCCTCTCAGTAAACCTGGGCAGCAGCACCAAAGCATTGAGGGAAATGGTACGATCCATTGTGAAGGAAGAGCTCCAGAAGCTGCTTACCTGACAAGTCGCAACGCCAGTTTCGTCTCTCACTACCCTGATCAGAGATGAAGTTCGCCACGCCATTCTACAAGCCGAACCCGAAGTGCAACCTGTTCGACTTGAACAGCAATTACAGGAACGCCCCGTACCGACTTACACAGATGCTGTATGCCAGCCCGCCGTGCATACTGCTTCGTTTGCAGCTCCCAGTGGCTACCGACCGGCTTCACGTGGCTCAAACTATCCAGCTAATTCGAGGCCACGAAAAAGCGACGTATGGCGCACACCCGACAGGACGCCTCTCTGTTTTCAGTGCGGCGAAGTTGGACACCTGTACAGAATGTGTGCATATCGACGAGTTGGTCTCCGTGGGTTTTCTCCAAACGCGCCATGTCCCCGAAATGGCGAAAGACCCGTTGAAATTGAAGATTACTTGTCCAGCCATCTGTTTCCAACTGCTGGTTTCCAGCATCAGCCTAGATCACCAGCGCCTGCTCGCTATCGATCACCAAGCCTTCGACGATTTAGTTCATTTTCTCCACCTTCAACCTCAACATACCGTCGTTCAAGCAGTCCTCATCAGGAAAACTGAAGCCAGCGACCTATGGAGGCAAGGCCGCTAATGTCCGACCAACTGAAGATACTCCGTCAAGGTCCCAGTGCAGCAACGATGAGCAGTATACTACAACTAGGTTAGGTAAAGACAATATTTTTTTAGACTTACGCGTTACCGTAGACGGGTGTGAATTTAAAGTTTTAGTTGACGCCGGTGCCGATTATTCGGTTGTCAGTTACGCTGCTGCGAAGGATTTAAAGAAAGATCTGACGCATTGGAGTGGACCCCAAATACGCACTGCTGGGGGTCATCTCATCACACCTCTGGGAAGATGTACCGCAAGAATTGGAATTCAAGGCGCTAGTTACGTTGCTGGCTTTGTTGTATTTCCGGAATGCTCTAGAGATTTAATACTCGGAATAGATTTTTTGCAAGCAAACAGAGCTATAATCAACCTGCAGAACTCTAGCGTCTCTTTTTCGATCTAACTGGCCATAGACACAAATGAGCCAGAGTACACTGCATTACGTGTTATAGGTTGCGATGTTACCGTGCCGCCACGGTGCAGCGTAATAGTCAGTGTAAGAAATGAAGCATTCGTTGATTCTGAAGGTATAGCGGATGGAAACATCGAACTACTGCTCAAGAAAGGCATTTGTGTAGCTCGAGGCATTATTCAATTACGTGGTGGATGTGCCGATGTATTGCTCACAAATTTCGGAAACGAAATTCTGCATGTGGCAAAGGACACTGCTATTGCCTTCCTGCACGGTTTTCAAACAGTGCTGGACTTATGTGGTCTGGTGTCAGGGCCACCTGCTAAAACCTCCTAAAAGACTTCACAGGATGTTTCTCTACCTTGTCAAAAGTACGGCGGACCCAGGTTGTTAAACACCGAATAATAACAGATGAAGCTACAAGGCCGGTACACCAAAATCCGTACAGAGTATCACCGAAGAAACGAGAGATCATAAAGAGCCAAGTGAAAGAGATGCTGGAGGACGTCATACAGCCATCCAATAGACCGTGGGCGTCGCCTGTAGTCCTTGTGAGAAAATGAAGCTGAACAGCGTGACCAAGCGGGATGTATACTCTTTGCCACGTATTGATGACACGTTGGATCGGCTACAGCACGCAAGGTATTTCTCTTCATTGTATTTAAAAAGCGGTTATTGGCAAATTGAAGTGGACGAAAGGGACCGTGAAAAGACTGCTTTCGTAACCCCGGATGGTCTATTTGAGTTTAAAGCACTCTCATTCGGCCTCTGTTATACGCCTGCAACATTCCAGCGCATGATGGACAGCGTCCTTTCAGGCCTCAAATGGCAGTCGTGCTTAGTCTACCTGGACGACGTGGTGTTTTCAGCGTTTCAACAGCATGTAGAGCCACTACGTTCGGTACTTCAGGCTATCTAGTCAGCCGGCTTGACGATTAAGCCGGAAAAATGCCAGTTTGGATTCAAGAAGCTTCGTTTCCTCGGTCATGTAATCAGCGCTCAAGGTGTTGGCCCGGACCCGGAGAAGACTGTGGCCGTGGGGCTGTTTCCCAAGCCAAAAGATAAGAAGGAGGTATGCAATTTTTGGGTTTATGTGCTTATTACAAGCGGTTTGTGAAAAATTTCGCGAAAATTGCCGAACCTCTAACAAAAGAGGACGTGCCATTTATTTGGTGCACCAAACAAGACAGCGCTTTCAACGAACTAAAGAAACGTTTGCAAGCCCCACCTATCCTGGCCCACTTCGACGAAACCGCAGATACGGAAGTTCATACAGATGCCAGCAATCTTGGCCTAGGTGCGGTCCTAGTGCAATGGCAAAATAGAAAAGAGAAAGTGATAGCATATGCTAGTCGCACCCTCTCAAAAGCCGAAAAAAACTACTATGAAACCGAAAAAGAGTGCTTTGCAGTCATATGGGCGATCAGCAAGTTCAGGCCATTTCTCTACGGCAGGCCGTTCCGTGCCGTCAGCGACCATCACTCACTTTATTGGCTGGCGAGCTTAAAAGACCCATCAGGACAGCTTGCAAGATGGAGTCTGAGGCTCCAAGAATATGACATTACGGTCGTATATAGGTCTGGCAGAAAGCATGATGATGCTGACTGCTTATCACGTTCACCAGTCGACTCGACTCTTTCAGAAGAAGAGGACTTCCCACTCCTTTGTGTGATAAAAACCTCAGAAATCGCCGAACATCAATGGGTTGACATGGAACTGCTCCCATTAATAAAGTATCTCGAAGGGCACGACAAACAAGTTTCTCGCGTATTTAAGAGAGGGTTATCCTCATTCTGCCTCCGAGATAATGCACTTTACAAGAGGAATTTCGAACACAACAAGGAGAAATCCTTACTCGTTGTACCATCAGCCATGAGGCATGAAGTCTTAGAAGCCTGACATGAGGAACCGTCTGCGGTTCACTTGGGCGCGAGTCGAACATTCGCCAAAATTCATCAGAAATACTACTGGCCCTAAGTTGCTAGCGTCCGTGAAGCATTACGTCAAGACATGTCACGAGTGTCAAAGGTGCAAAACACCACCCCTCAAGACGGCTGGCCTTCTCCAGCCTATAGAGCCACCTGTGACTCCATTGCAATAGGTTGGAATGGACCTCCTCGGACCGTTTCCAATGTCGGCGTCAGGAAAAAGGTGGATAATAGTTGCTACTGACTATTTGACATGATATGCTGAAACCGGCTGCCTTGAGCGAGGAACGGCAACGGAAGTCGCAAAGTTTTTTGTTCAGAATATTCTTCTTCGCCATGGAGCCCCACTCGTCGTGATTACCAATCGAGGAGCAGCGTTCACGGCTGATTTGATGCAGTCTTTAATGACAATGACTAACACCAGTCATAGGAAGACCACTGATACCATCCCCAAACCAATGGGTTGACAGAATGCCTGAGCCGCACCGTCGCTGACATGCTGTCGATGTACGTTGACACTGAGCATAAATTGTGGGACGAAATCTTGCCATACGCAACCTCTGCCTACAATACGACCGTGCAGGAGACCATCCGCGTCACACCATTTCAGCTGGTTTACGGTCGCACTTTCACTACGACACTCGTTGCCATGTTGCCAGTAGACAACGACAATTACGAGCCATCTGAACTTGACGACTTTCTGCAAAGGGCTAAAGAAGCACGCCAGTTGGCATGACACCGAATACATAAACAGCAAAACAAGGACGCAAGCCACTACAACCTGCGCCCCAGAAAAGTTCAGTACAACCCAGGCAAGCGAGTGTGGATATGAACACCAATACGACGCCGCGGCCTATCAGAAAAGCTCCTTTGTCGATACTTTGGCCCCTATAAGGTTCTCCGACGAATTAGTGACCTAAACTACGAAGTCATCGCCAATGGACACATCCGTTCAAAGCGGCAAAACAGTGCAGAAGTCTTACACGTCGTTTGTATGAAGCCCTATTATGAGCGGGAATGAAAAAGCTCCCTTTTTCTGTTTGCCTCTCTCCATCGCGCATCGGGACGATGCGTCTTTCGAAGGGGGACTAATGCCACAGAGACTATTCACACTATCCGACATTATGAAGAATCAGCATCCACAGTCTTGTGCCCACTCCTGCTGGTGGCCGCAGGACTCATGCCTCTTGTTCACGGGCATGGGTCAGTGTGGGTTGGAGCTGCGAAGAAGAAGGTGTGTTGGCGGATGAACAGTTTTTGTTTTGGAACGCTCTAGTGGACTCATCCATTCTTTTCGCACATAATTTTCAGAGCACAAGTTTGCCAATAATAAACTAGTTTTTGGTACTTATTCTCTTGCACCCGTTACAATATTACACTCTCAAAAGGTACAGTCAGCTCAACAAAGCTGAACCAAATTTTTGGCATTTTTGTATATTACACTGTCGTAACACTTACAAGTGACGTGTCTATGCATGCTTCTTCACAGTAGGCAATGATCTTCTGCATATCGCTGCAATGTGTAAAAAAAAAATTGTTAGCTTCAGCACAAATTGAAGGCACCTGAAAAACACTTGAGCTCACCTGCTGCTGCACTTTTTGGAAAGTTTCTCCAACAGCTCTGCAACGTGTGCAAAGCTTTCAGAACTCTCATTTGTATGCCCACTTTTCACTGTCTCCATCCAGGCGACCACAGTGTTATCCAATAATGACTTGTGATCAAAACTCACTCCATACAATTCTGCTACATCAATTATTCCTTTTAGGCATTTTGCCAGATGGTTCCGGTTATAGATCACAACGCCTGGCAGGGTAAGAACAATAAAAAAAATCAGCAATGCATAATGTCACGCACCAAGAGCTATAGAGACAAGACAGGAACAGCGGGGCAGAAAAACATGAGCGTGTATCTTTTAACGAAGTGCTAATGCACACTTTGTCTTTGCTTTCTTTGCCCTTTTCGGCTGGCTAGGGCTTGCCGGCTCACAACTCTAGGTGGCACCACTCCTCCTCCCATTAGAGCATCGACTCGATGCTCATACACAAGGGGATGCCAGGGCCCATAGGAAAAAAAAAAGGAAGAAACGATACTTATAGTGCAAAGGGAATATGCAGGTGCAAAAAAAAAGTCTCTGATTGGTCATAAGAAAAAAAATTAACACAGTTTACAGTTCGTTGAAGATCCAATGGACAACATAAAAAAAAAGGTTTGCTGCCCGGGCAAGATAAGGCGAGTATCACCGCGTAAAATAAGGTTTTAGGCGGACGACATGCACAATCTCTGTTCGTGGTGAGTGGCGCTGAGTCGTTGCCGAGCCTCCGTCTGGAATAACTTCATAGTTGACCTAGTTCAACCACCGTAATACTTTGCAGAGTTCGAAGTACTTGCTCAGGAGTTTCTCGCTGAGACCTCGCTGTCTAACCGGAGTCAAAACCCACACTTAGTCGCCAAGTTGATAGGTGACTTGTCGATGGTGGATATTGTACCTTTGGGCATCTGCACATTACTGTGATCTTATATGCACGCGAGCTAGTTGACGTGCTTCTTCTGCACGCTGAATGTAATTCTCGACGTCAAGTGTTAACAGCTCGTGCTGGCCGATGTCACAAGGAATCGTAGCGTCTAGCATGGTTTGCACGTCTTGACCGTAAACGAGGCGGAAGGGTGTGAACCTTCTCATTTCCTGGGTTGCGGTGGTGTAAACAAACGTTACGTACGGCAGGAATCTCATCCCACGTTTTATGCTGCACATCCACGTACATAGAAATCATGTCCGCCACCGCTTTGTTTAGCTTTTCTGTCAGGCCGTTACTTTGAGGGTGATATGCGGTTGTCTTACACTAGCTCGTGTAACTGAGCTTGAGGATGTTGTCCAACAGTTTTGCCATAAAAGCTGTCCCTTGGTCAGTGATGATGAATGACGAGGCACCGTGACAAAGCACAATGTGGTGCATGAAAAAACTGTGCGACTTCAGATGCTGTACCGCAAGGTCAACTGTGAAGTTATTCCAGGCGGAGGCTTGGCAACGACTAAGCGCCACTCACCACGAACAGAGATTGTACGTGTCATCTGCCTGAAACCTTATTTTACGCGGTGATACTCGCCTTATCGTGCCTGGCAGCAAACATTTTTTTCATCTTTGTTCTCTTTGCCCTTTTCGGCTGGCTAGGGCTTGCTGGCTCACAACTCCAGGTGGCAATATGATCAAATTTTTCAGCTGGCAATAACAGTGTTGCTACAAGTGTGTGTGTTTATTTATTTACAGTAGTTTTTGAGTGATTGGCTTTACCTGTTTTATCTTGTTACCTGTCCCAGATGTGAGCAAGAATGCACATTTAACAATCCAACATATACGTAGGCCACAATAAAACTGTATTACCGTGATCTTATAGAGTGATAAAACAAAGAAAGTATAGACTGAACTCCAAGTGTGCCAAGTTTCGACAATGATTATTAACCAACGATTCCTATTGCCGTCTTGTAACCTAGTAAAATTCAAACAAGAGTACTTGTTTGCAAGTCCTGAGGTGAACACTAGAGGAAGACCTGCTATTAAAGGGGCCCTGCAGCTCTTTTCCAAGTAAACATTGAATGGCTTTATTAAAAGAGTTCATTGCATAACGAATAGACAGCCACAAACAATCCACGAAGTAGAAACGGAGCTAAATTTGTCACACGCTACAATTGCTGCCTCATTTTTTGTCCTAATGAGCACGCTGGAAGGTAAGCAGGGAGGGATGGCAGAAAGTTACGTCACGCACCTGTCATGACCTCGAGCATTTCCTTTAATCTTTTCGTTTTTTTGCCCCTTCCAACGTGCGGCTTAATTTTAGTGCGATTGCACGCGCATGCAAGTATGGGCCTCCCTAGCAGCCACGATAACTATACGGCTCATGATACTCAAATCAGCCAATGGCTGTAAATTGGTGTATATGGCGCTGTCGGTTTGGTATATGGTATTATTTGTGGAGAGAAAAATATTTGTAAATTCTAGGCCAGAAGCTGCACTATTACATTAGGTTCACTTGTCCTAAAGAGCCTCGACTACCAATCGGCCACGTTTTATGAGCAAGCCGGAAAAGTATTGCAGGGCCGCTTCAAGAGAAAAACCTACAGGAAGAAATGTGTGATCTTCAATGTACATGTTTTGAAGAACTGTTACATTCTTTATATGTTGGTACATGACATACACAAAAAAAAAAAAACTATAATGAGTGTGTGGAAGCTGCTTGAAAACCTGGAATTAAGCAGACTTGTATATCTCAAGTAAACGTATAAAAAATTTTCAAATACAGTCGCATCTTGATTATTCGAACTCGAAGGAGCCAGACAATTTATTTGGATTTAAAATAAATTTGAATTAATGAAATCTAAATGAGTAGAGGGCTCACCATGCAGTGGTGCATGTGCATTGAGTTAACACACGAGGGGGAAGTTTTAGACATCGATTTATTCACAAATCACACGACATGAGTCATTAACTGAAGTAATCAGTGAAGCACGTCTACACATGTTTGCCTTGCAGCGAGTCAATCGATTTCGCACGCAGTTTTCAAAGCATTTCTACTTTGGCTTCAGCATTCTCTTGGCAAGAGAAGTGGCGCGGCAATGTCCAGCGCTAACACTCTCTAAAGACGACGACGGCAACGACTGCGTCTCCGCTGCTACCCTCTGCGTCGCAGCCACAGTGTGGCCAGCACATGACGAAAAAAGAGGAGCGCCTCCACACAGAGAGGAGCAGATTGGCATTTGTGAGCGAAGAAACACTCCGTGGCAGCTTATTTCTTTTTTTTTTGCTCTCTTTACGCGTGGCATTGAAAGGACAAGGGTCTCTACGAGGCAGGGACGGGAAAGGGGGAAGTGTGGCACTGGCGCATTGCAGATCGGCATTAGAGAAAGAGCCAACACTCTGCGACAGCTTTTTTATTTTTTCCCTCTCTCTCTTCGTGCGCGGCATTGAAAGGTCTCTACGTAGCAGGGACAAAAAAGGGAGAAGCGTGGCACAGGTGCGTCGCAGATCGGTGTCTGAGAGAGCAAACATTTCACCACAGACTTTTCTTTCCTTTTCTTCTTTTCCTCCTTTGCACACAGCGTTGAGGTGGCGGACGTGCCGCCCCGGGATCGGGTGTGATGATGACAGCATTTTCGAAGCGTGGTATGTTTAAATCAATCATTGCAAGTGCTTGCACGTTCGAATTACAGAGCGCTTTCACCCATTGGAATACACATAGCCTTGACGGGACCTCAGCGTGAATTCGAATTAACCGGAAGTTCGAATTAATGTGTTCGAATTAATCAGATTCGACTGTAGCATTCAGTGGCTGCAACAGCCACGAATTTCTTCTTTTAGCATGTACAGTGTATCAAGAGCAGCATGATTTACTAATTGTTCAAGTATATATGGATCAAAATCCAGCAAAGCACTTCCATAAGAGCATTTGCTTATGCTGCAAGTCATACATACAACAGCTAGCATTAACAGAAAAATGGATGGGCTGAAGTATGCAATATTGGATGGTACATAAAGAGTGCAAAATGATTATGGTAAAAACCGAACCCACTACAAAAACATACACATTTTACGGGCACCCTTTCAGATTTATAGATTTGTGCACTCTTATTCTTTGAAACAAATGTTAAGATCATTGTGGTGCAAGGACAAAATGCACAAAAACAGAAATTATGATCTGTAATAGTGTTCATGCTATGTTTTCTTTGACCCTATCATGTAATGTGCATCTACTTAGACAATCGCATAATAAGTGGTCTCCTACAATAAAGAACTAGAAGAACAAAAATGGGGTGGAGCACATTTGGCAAGCACTCTCAAATTATGATAAGTAGATTGCCACTATCCCTCAGAAGGAAGGTATATAACAGCTGTATCTTGCCGGTACTTAGTAGCTACGGAGCAGAAACCTGGAGACTTACAAAGAGGGTTCAGCTTAAATTGAGGACGACGCAGCGAGCAATGGAAATAAAAATGGTAGGTGTAACCTTACTAGACAAGAATAGAGCAGAGTGGATTAGGGGACAAACGGGGGTTAAGGATATCATAGTTGAAATCACGAAGAGGAAATGGACATGGGCCAAGCATGTAGCGCATAGACAGTATAACCACTGGTCATTAAGGGTAACTAACTGGATACCCAGAGAAGGCAAGCGGGTTAAGAGGAGACAGAAGGTTAGGTGGGCAGATGAGATTAAGAAGTTTACGGGTATAATTTGGCAGCAGCAAGCGCAGGACCCAGTTAACTGGCGGAACATGGGAGAGGCCTTTGTCCTGCAGTGGACGTAGTCAGGCTGATGATGATGATAATAATACAGTCAAACCTCGATATATCGAACGGCGCGACGATCGCAAAATCGTTCGATATATCCAGAATTCGATATAAAAAAATCACGAAAAAAATGCGTCAACAGCTTGCTGAGAACGACCAACGAACCGTTCAAGCGTGGTGCAGTAAATACTCACTTGAAGATTCAAACATAGAATTTATTGTGTTGGTTTAAAATATTGAAAAAGAGTAGCCTGCTTTTTGTTGGCCATGGCGTGTTTGACGACTGTGTCCTCAATACAGTCCAGGCGATCCATAAGTGATAGGCCGGTGCCTTCAATCGCGCCTCAGTGGCGGCGCACAAGGGCCAAGGCAGCTACGACCTCAGCTGATGTCGGGAGCGGGGCACCATCAGCGCTTGCGGGATCCACCTCAGCAGAGTCTTCATTTGGCTGCTCAGCAGTAGCTTCGGCGACAATCTCCACATCCGTGAGCTCCACCGTTCGGAGTTAGGCCTGTCGCGCACCACAGCGCGCGACAGGCCCAACTCCGAACAGTGCGCGACAGGCCTAACTCCAAACGCACGAACACTGCGAGCACAACGACCGATGCCTGCCGATGCTACGGAGGAGGAGCTTGCAACAAGTGCGCAGTGTGCCGTTGACATTATAGAGACTGCAACGACTGCAAGGCTGCGGCGCGAGTCCGGGTGTAAAGCGCGCACATGGCGCCCATGCCGGCTCACCTGACTGCTTTTCCTTTCCCGGCGGCAGCGCGGGCCGCGTCCGAGACAGTCGTCTGCGTCCTTTCCCTCCTATACTTTCCTCCTCGATCTTTACCTCGCACTACCCCTTCCCCTGTGCGAAGCCGTGTCAGTGCCTTCGTATTGAAAGACAATAACAGCTCCGCGCTTTTCTCTTCACTTTCCTCATTCAAGAACCTCTACTGCAAGGCTGCGGCGCGCGTACGCCGCTACGTTAAAGTGGCGCTCTCGGCGCCATCGACGTGTGCAGCATTCGTAAACGCCCGCCGCTCTACCGCTACTTTCGAGAGTTGCGGGCAAGCTCGCCGCCTGTCAATGGAGTGCGGGCGGTATGGGGTGGCTGAGTTCGATATATCTATTATATGTCAAACTTTGTTCGAAATAAAAAATCAATAATGCATGCGATTTCCCGCGTGATATAGGAACCGTTCGATATAGGCAATAATTCGATATATCCGTGTTCGATATATTGAGGTTTGACTGTAGAGAAAACATCACTTTTTTAGTGATAGGTGCTCACCACGAATAGAAAACAGAAAACGGTCTTCAAGGTAAGGTAGCAGCATAGACAGAGACCGTGTGCTTGCTGCACATGCAGTGACCATTTCCAAGATTCGTTCCAGCTGGCCACTGTTCAAACCTAAACAAAAAAAAAAATGTGGCAGTGAAAAACTGAGCTTCAAAAGTTAGCGAACATTGACAAAGTTTTAAATACCTCTGTCAATTTCCTCTCTTAGGATGCACCACACGGTGTCCGGTAGACGAGCTGTGCATGCAGCTGCAGCCAGCAGCATAACGTGCTCGTTCCTGAAAAGACAACAAGCCAGTAAGTGGCCACTCAAAGCACAAACGAAATGTAAAAACAGTTTCATAAATGAATATGTGCAATTATTTCTAGGCTTGTCCTAATATTCAAATGCTTCGAATATTCGAACAAATAGTGCTATATTCGAATTTGCTTCAACTCTCATTTAAATTATTGAAAATTTCAAAGTATTCACAATGAACGAATAGTTGTACATTAATCCACAAGCAGCCTTCTATAAATGTGGTTTCATTGCAGCATAGGGGTGCTAAGCCATGAAAGCACCTATCCAGGGAACTGCAAAGCCTTTCTTTAAAGTTTAAGGGGCCCTCCAACACTTTTTGAACATGGTCGGGAAACGCGGTCCATCGGTAGGCGAAACTCCCAAGAACACTTGAGCCAAATATTATTACGCAGCACGCAGCCGGAAATTCTCTATAAATGTTCAAAGTCAGCTGAAAATTTTTTTCCCTTCTCTCGACAAATTGCGCTACAAGCTCAGACATTACTCATCACAGCCATTGTATCAGCTCTTGGCTAACTTGAGCATGGCACGTTGGTCATTACTGAGGCTGCGACTTGTCCACACATGCGTATGCGATCGCACTGAAAAGCCACGTATTCGAAGGAAAAAAAAACAGAGAAAACGTGTAGCTCAAGGTCACAAGGCACACGTGACGTATTTTCATCCCCCGTGCTGTCCCTCCCTGCTTAGCTTCTGGCGTTTTTGACGGGATGAGAAAGGGGAGAATGCAATCGCAGCATGCGGCAATACTTTGTAACCCCGCTTATACCAGGCAGATTCTAAAAATCTTTGCGGCGATGAATTCATGAAGCAATAAGCCCCTTTAGTGAACCCAGTCCATGGCTACTTGAAAAAGTGTTGCAGGCTCCCTTCAAATAAACATAATACCCTTGCATCAATCCATTATTTT
This sequence comes from Rhipicephalus annulatus, assembly GCA_013436015.1. Taxonomy (NCBI): domain Eukaryota; kingdom Metazoa; phylum Arthropoda; class Arachnida; order Ixodida; family Ixodidae; genus Rhipicephalus; species Rhipicephalus annulatus. Next base: position 597,456 of record WOVY01009881.1, read on the forward strand.
TCTTTTCAAGTTTAAAAGCTTGTTGCACCAGCTTGTATGCTCTAGGTATAGTAAACTTTTAATGTAACATACTTTACAGGTGATTTATCACTTTCACTCAATCGAAAGTAAGATCCTGCTACTACTAAACGTTGTTTTAACTTCCTTTAAACAAAGAAAAATAGCATTTGCAGAGAGGCCTTAACTTAATTAAAAAATATATATTGTGAACGTTAGTTAGGTCACAATAAATATGCCCATTTTTCTATACATGTGATACACACTATACGAATTCGATTCAAAATTATTCGACCAAAATCAATATTCGCTTCGAATTCGCTTTGAACCTAAAATTAACTATTCCCACAAGTCTAATTATTTCACACACGAGATTTGGACATATTAAAATACTTTTTCATTTTTCTGCGAGGTATGTGAGCATATTTGGCATGGTATATGTATAGCACAAAACATACAATATGCATCATAGCTCATATTCAGTCACAGCACAAGCCCTGCATATTAAGAACACTACCGCAGCACATAAAGCTTTCACCACTTACTTCATTATGATAGGCAGCAAGAGTGCATACACACACTTGATGTGTCAAGGACTTTTATAGATTAATAAGTGCCTGAGACACCAGTTATAAACATATTTTAGCTCTAGAAACCAATCACTCACAGTGGTAGACATTCGCTTCTGCTATTTTTAAGCAGACAGGCCAAGTGCGTGAATGTACTCGTGTGAGTACTCGATAAACAATACTTTCGGCACAAATTAACAGGTTGCGAGATGCTAGCTACACGAATAACTTTATACACGAAAGCACGAATAAAAGGTTGTAAGAAGAAAAACCAGTACTATGGCAGCTTTTCACGATGAAGGAACCAGAAAACCCACAAGAAAAATCATTCAGGAAAATAGCAACAAAAGAATATTTTTTAAATATAGCCTTGTTCAAATAAACATGCTCAACATTTTGTTGAATTTTGCACAAATTTTATAAATGACATTCTGCTCATGTGCAAACTGAAATATGTATCAATAGCTCTTATAGGTAACAAGCTTTTTAATAAAGCAACTCCCTTAGACTGAGCTCACCATGCAATGCAAAAGGTCACCTTGGAAAATTAGATAATCAGAAAGTACTACAAACAGCAACCAATGATGTTTCAATTTAGCTGCGTTTTGGAGGATGGAGAAAGATGACTCAGTTCACCACAACCATCACTGCTTCTAAAAGAAATCAATTAAGTCACTGTATACCAATTCTTGCTCATCTTTTTCTTTTGTTGTGCACACCAACATGCTGCTTCATAAAATATAGTTTGATTGTGAATAAGCACTCCGCAATTGTTCTTGTAGTTTCTCTATTTGCATTGTTAAAAAATCTGCTATGTATACAGAAAGCGCATCCCAACTGCAATATTGACCTTAACCAGTTGCAAAGCATTCCGATTTACTAGCATACTTCATTTCCTTTCACAGCTCTCTGAAATTCTCAGACAAGGTCATTCAAGTATCCTCAGTTTGTCATTGACAGCAGAGGAACGAATATGGTCCTGCACATGAAAAGCTGGACTATTTTAACTTGAAGTTTCTATTTGAAATTGCCACCTCCAAGCCCCTCTTGCAGGCAGTGACTGCCATTTTGACATGCACTGCCATGCCAGGAAGCGTGGTGCCATCTACATTGTTTGCTCCACAATATTCTGAAACATCATCAAATTGTACATTTCTTCACCTGCTCAGGCAAATAACAGTGCAGCAAAGTCACCACTAAATTTTGGTACTCACATTTCTTCGACTTGTACAATGAGCACAAACAAGATAACACCTGCAGAAACTGCTGTCTCAAATTCACTACCAAACACACTTGTTAAAAAAATAATGCCCATGACACATTTCTGACTCCTGCAATTACCTATTTTGCTTTCAGCACTCAAAAGCATGACCTTAGTTAGAGATTAGCTTCCATTACTTCAAGAAAGACATTGCTGTGGGTGTGACATCACACACCAGTGTGCTCTAATTATGCCAACCAGCTGTTAGATGCATACAGTTTAATATATGTGTAATTAGGTTTATAATAGAACTTCATTAAAAAACCCTAATTAATTTGCAATCCTGAATAATTCGAACACATCGGGTCACAACCAAAGTATCTATCTTTTTAGGCCCGAAATCTCTCTATTTCAAACAAATTCGGCTGCACTACCATTCAGTCAAACTCTTCCCTGGTCGCAATGGGAAAGAGCAGTCGGTTCAGCCATGGCCATGCTTGCGTAAACGTAGACTCGCAGCCTAAATCAAAGGCACACTTGAGCTGAGAGTACAGATCATGGCGTTGGAAATTTAGACAAGCTAACCGCTCATCTGAATGTCAGAGACACCGAAGACACGAGTGGCGGTGGTCACAACTACAACAAAACGCAGCTCGTGCATCACTACAGCCATCCGTCAAAACAATGTATGAATGCCTTTATTTTATTTTTTTTCATCCTGTTCGTTTGCACCATTTTCACATTGCATTCGAATTGGTCTTTCTTGGGAGCTATCCCA